>CM044322.1:2400000-3000000 GCA_024291935.2 Okapia johnstoni | reverse complement strand
CAAAAGATACGAACAAGTAAGTTTCCTTTCTGTTATGGGAAATAGCTTGTGGCACATGGCAGAAAGAATGGCAAAGGGCTCAATTTTCCTACTGTCTTTAAATATAACTTTTTACTTTAGCTAAAGCCAATCTTATATTGAAAGTACAATTTTTGCAAACCTCTGTGGTTACTAAATATACATTATTGAAGTGGACAGTAAAATTTTAAAATTAGCTGTACATCTATTATCACGAATCTGGAATACTTTTGGAGAAATAGTGGAATAAAAATATACACAGTATACTGAGAAATTCAAAACAGATGTCTCCTAAAATTCAGTATATTTACATACTTGTAAATAGTATCTCTTTCCAAAACATGACATTTCTCCTTTAGGACAGTTTGTGTGTGTCCATGGGATGGTGAGGGTGGGAGAAGAAGAATAAATTTAATCCAAATTTCTACACTTGATGATACTAAGATTGAGCTCTTATAGCTATTCCAAGAGCAACAGAATGTTTCTATTTGAAGAAACATCCGAGTGACTAAAGCTTTGTGCTTTGCTGTAAGTCGACTTATTTTCATGCTTTTGCACATGTCCTGGGGAATATTTGCTCAACACTCCTTCCTTGTTTTTTTCTTTTTTTTTTTAAATAGTTTTAAAGATGTCAAAGATTGATACATAAAAATAAAAGCCAGGGCTGTTTTCAAATATCTTTCAGCAGGAAGATGACCGAATGTAGAGGCTGCATTCACTTCCTGATTCGATGATTCCCTAGCTTGCTTTGCAGTTCTCAGCAGAGTAACGTCAGGTAGTCCCTCACAAAGCTTTGGAAACATATGCAAGGTCTTTAGGAATCCGAAGTTAAAATTCCAAACAGGATCAATCCATCTTTCCTCCCTTAGATTTAGAAGAAAGCATGAAAACCAAATAACTTCTATTGCTAATTTAGCAACTGTACATCACAGCCCCACATATAAATCAATAAAATATTTTTCCATCTAAAACTACCCGTGTTTAAAATTTTTTCTTAGTAGAATAACACAATAAAGAAAGGAAAGAAGGATGGATGAGGGAGGGAAGAAGAGAGGGAGGGATGGAGGAAGGAAAAAGGAAAGATGTCTAGATGGGCATGGTATCATTCTACCATGATCCCTTAAAAAGAGAAAAAAGGAAAACAAACAAAACAAAATAAACCTTCATTATTTCATCTTTGTTTTTCTTGGTGAAATTTAAAATTATGAAAGCCTATGGTTTCATTACAGAGAATATTAACGTGAGGAGTTGGTACCAAATAGAATACACATTATACTACAAGTAAAGAGAGACCTCTGCACTACTTCTTTGAACATAGATTATTGGCTAAAAATGAGCATAAATTGGGATCATTCTCAATGTAGCTAAAAACACTCACATAAACTCTTAAACGGGCTTTCCTGGTGGCTCAGAGGGTAAAGAATCCACCTGCAGTGTGGGAGACCTGGGTTCGATCCCTGGACTGGGAAGATCCATTGAAGGGGAAATGGTAACCCACTCCCGTACTTGCCTGGAGAATCCCATGGACGGAGGAGCCTTGCGCAAAGATCAATTACACTTTCACTTGTCACACTCTCTCATGAGAAATTTTAAGAAATAACCCTAAAATTACCGATGATTTCATGAACTGATGCTGACAAATGATTGAAGCTCATTCTATTTCTTTTATTATAAAGAGTATTCTAAGATTACATTTCCTATCAAAATAGATAAGTCAAACTTGCAACTCTTTGGACTTCTTCTTCACGCAGTTTAATTACATCATCTCACCTCATAAGAGAGGAGATGACTGCTTGGAAAATTTAAGTGACTTTGCCTGAAATCCAATAAAACTCGAGAGCAGAGCCAGGAGTCAGTTCCCGTCCCAACCGGGGACCGTTTCCAGTCACTGCCCCCTCCTCCATCCTCAGGTGCTCCAAGAAGCTCATGAGCTCCATGTCTAGCTCCTCCACCTCTCAGGACAGTCATTATTGCTCAACTCCTTGCTCGATTTCTGATTCATTATACGAGTTTATTTTTTATTTTGTTTCAGCCAAAAGGTAATACCTAGAGTTCCACAATCTTTAATTTTAACATCATTCATCTCCCATTCCAATTGTTTTTAATCTCCTTCATTTTTTTGTTTTTGAAAAATGCATTTAAGAACCTCGAACATCCCTGTTCCTTCCGATCAGTGCCATCACACTGTTGCCATAGGGACAGCCAACAGCTCATCTGCACCCCCACCCTGGCCTGTCTCCCCAAAGCCACTGGCAAATATATCTGATCTCAAAATGTCATCAAACATCAACCTCCATTCATTATGCTTTTGAAGGGCAAGGAGGCTTAACGAATTTTTTCCTTTGCTATTTTTCCCTGAGAAAGGATTGGAATGCTTTCTGTTTTGCAATAAAAAAACACTTTGAGTCTAACTCTTAAATCCCTGAATACTTTTTCTTCCTTCTTCCTCTGCTCCCCTCTGCCCACTCTTTTCTCCTTCCCTTTTCCCCTCCTCCTCCTTCTTCTCCCAAAATAGCTACCTTCTTTTTCACTATTAGAAAGGAAAAGGGAGAAACATAATTTGGAAACAGAACAAAGCATTACCTGCAGGATTATATGTTCAACCTTAAAATTGCATTTTTTTCAATTTATCTTACCATATTGAATTGATATTCAAAAAGTTAAAAGCTCATGTTCTATCTGATCCATATGAGAGATACCTAACAATACATTGGGAGAGATATTTATCAACATTTGTTATTAATATAGATGTTTAGGTTATGGGGTAACTACTACACAACTTTGAATTTTGCTATTTATGGTTTTCCCTCTTGCCTTTGACCTCCAAACTAATCTGTATACATCAGTGTATAGATCACTGGATTCTTAAAATATAAAACTCTTCTAAATGTCTTGATAAATGAAGGATGAGGATGGCAAGTCCATAAAAATGAGAAAAAACAAATTTTTGAAGTCTTGTCTGACCAGCAGCAAAGCTCATTGCAACAGTCTACAGCTCTTTAGAGCAGCAGATCCCAACATTTTTAGCACCAGGAAAGGGTTTCATGGAGACAATCTTTATAAGGACTGGTTGGGATGGTTTGGGGCTGATTCAACTACATTACACTTACTGTACACTTTATTTCTGTTATTATTATCGGCTCTACCTCAGACCATCAGAGGTTGGGAACCCATTGCCCTAGGGAATCTGTGCCTCCTCAACACCAGAAGCGTCCTCGGTCCCTGCCCTCACCCGTGACAGAGTCCTGACCCATTGGGGCCCCACAACTGCCAGAAGAATCCATCAGCAAGATGATGCACTGTTTTTTTTTTCTCTATGGTCCTTGCTAAGAAGATCGAGGGAGTGGATTTCCCAGAAATACATTAAGTATTAGGTGACAAGAAAGTTGCTTTGTTTATTTTAACACATAATTCATTGAAAGCAATTTTCCTGCATCATTTTATGAAGTAAAAGGAGATCCTTAGAAGAGGTCAGAGAGAATACTTTTTTTTTTAATTCTAAAGGAGCAATAACCAAATTAAAAATAGTTTTCCATTCATTTGAATTTAATTCATTTGAATTGAAGACAACTCAGAGCCAGTTGCAAGGGTGTGGCTACTGACCCTTTGTGCTGCCAAGGCTGGAGCTGCCCAGGGTCCCTGAACACTGTCCCTTCACTGCAGGCTCCTGCAAGGAAGGAGCCCCAGCACTCTGGGGCTTGGCTTAGAAAGAGTAGATATAACCTATGCCTGATGGAGTGGGGTCACTTCTTTGTTTCCTTTGCTTTCTAATTGAAATACAGTTGATTTATAATATTGTGTTAGTTTCAGGTTTACAGCAGGGTGACTCAGATAGTTAGAAAACATTACAGACTCGGGGAGATGAATTTGAGCAAGTTCTGGGAGGTGGTAAAGGACAGGGAAGCCTGGTTTGCTGCCATAGATATATATGTATTACACATATATATGTATTATATAATGCATATATATGTATTATATATGCAATATTGTATATAACAATATTGTATATTGTATATACATATCAGTTCAGTTCGGTCGCTCAGTCATGTCAGACTCTTTGCTACCCCATGAACCACAGCATGCCAGGCCTCCCCGTCCAAACTCATGTCCATTGAGTCGGTGATGTCATCCAAACATCTCATCCTCTGTTGTCCCCTTCTCCTCCTGCCCTCAATCTTTCCCAGCATCAGGGTCTTTTCAAATGAGTCAGTTCTTCGCATCAGGTGGCCACAGTATTGGAGTTTCAGCTTTAACATCAGTCCTTCCAATGAACACCCAGGACTGATCTCCTTTAGGATGGACTGGTTGGATCTCCTTGCAGTCCAAGGGGCTCTCAAGAATTTTCTCCAACACCACAGTTCAAAAGCATCAATTCTTTGGCACTCAGCTTTCTTCACCGTCCAACTCTCACATCCATACATGACTACTGGAAAAACCATAGCCTTGACTAGACGGACTTTTTTTGACGAAGTAATGTCTCTGTTTTTTAATATGCTGTCTAGGTTGGTCATAACTTTCCTTCCAAGGAGTAAGCGTCTTTTAATTTCATGGCTGCAATCACCATCTGCAGTGATTTTGGAGCCCCAAAAAATAAAGTCCGACACTGTTTCCCCATCTATTTGCCATGAAGTGATGGGACCAGATGCCATGATCTTAGTTTCCTGAATGTTGAGCTTTAAGCCAAAATTTTCACACACCTCTTTCGCTTTCAAGAAGCTCTTTAGTTCTTCTTCACTTTCTGCCATAAGGGTGCTGTCATCTGCATATCTGAGGTTATTGATGTTTCTCCCGGCAATCTTGATTCCAGCTTGTGCTTCCTCCAGCCTAGCGTTTCTCATGATGTACTCTGCATATGAGTTAAATAAGCAGGGTGACAAAATACAGCCTTGACGTACTCCTTTTCCTATTTGGAACCAGTCTGTTGTTCCATGTGCAGTTCTAAATGTTGCTTCCTGACCTGCATACAGGTTTCTAAAGAGGCAGGTCAGGTGGTCTGGTATTCTCATCTCTTTCAGAATTTTCCACAGTTTATTGTGATTCATATGGTCAAAGGTTTTGGCATAGTCAAACTATACGTATTATATATGTTCTTTTTCAAATTCTTTTCCATTGTAGATTATTACAAGATATTGGATATAGTTCTCTTCTTGTAGGGAATATTCCAAGGACCTCTTAGCTCTCTTCCAGGGCTCCAGTGACAGCTTTCAGGTGTAGGGCCGAGGCCCAGGACAAGTCCTCTGCTCCAGGGCAGCGTGGGGTTCCCAGTGAGGCATTGCTCTCAAGGAGGATTCAGCACAGCCACCAGGGACAGAAAGTCCGTCCCCAGGGAAGCCTAGGGACAGCTGAATGTGGTAAAGAGCCCTTGTCTGCAGCTCCTGGCTCTCTGCTGAAGATGTGAACACAGACTGGGAAAATGCAGCCCCACAGAAGTACAGGGGCCTGAATTATAACACAGTGATTACTTAGAGCAGCCCCAACTCCAAGTTCTGGAGTAATCAACATGTTTTCAGGACAAAGAAGCTAAATTCATAATGTATAGTTGGCATTGTGCCCATTTCCATGCCTTTTGGACAAGTAAATAATTAGAAACCTACATATTGTACCAACTCTATGTGAATTTTTTTGACAAATTTTTGTAATGTCTTTGGAATTAAATATAGCACATGCTTTAAAAAATGTTTTTAAGATTTTTTTTAATGTGCATCATTTTTAAAGTCTTTATTGAATTTGTTACAGTTTTGCTTCTGCTTCACGTTTTGGATTTTTGGCTGTGAGGCATGTGGGATCTTAGCTTCCCAACTAGGGATCAAACCCACACACAGCCCCTGCATTGGAAGGTGAAGTCTTAACCACTGGACCTCCAGGGAAGACCCTCGCACGTGCTTTTTAAACTTGTCAAATAAAATCTGTATCTTGTAATAACCTATAGTGGAAAAAATAATATATATATGGCTTCCCTTGTGGCTCAGCAGTGAAAGAATCCAGCTGCCAAGCAGGAGACGTGGGTTTGATGGCCTGACAGGCTATGAGTCTGTGGGGTTGCAGAAGAGTCAGATACAACTTAGCAACTAAACAACCACCACCACCACACACTGTCGAATCCACACTCTCATCAGGGTTTACGTGAATGATCACTTTGCCCCCTACCTCTCTTCTCCTGACTCCATGTGCTTCAGTCACATGGCCTTCCTGCTGTTCACAGAAAAAAGACAAATGACCTCAGGGCCTTTGCTCACGCAGTTTCTTCTGTCGAGAACAGTCAGCCATTGGTTACCCCATGGTTCATTTTTCTCACTTTATTCATGTCTTAGGTCAACGTTTTCTGAGAGAGGTCTTCCCTCTTCACTCTTTTTAAAATTAGTACCCAAGGGACTTCCCTGGTGGTCTAGGGGTTAAGACTTTTCCCTCTAATGCAGGAGCCATGGGTTCAATCCCTGGTCAGGGAACTAAGATCCTACGTGCCTCACTGCCCAAAATCCAAAATATAAAACAGAAGCAGTATTGTAACAAATTTAATAAACAGTTTAAAAAATGGTCCATATCCAAAAAAAAAAAAAAAATCTTAACAAAATAGTTAGTACCCAAGTTTGCAGGACTAGTTAGGAGCTAAGCTGGAACTCAGTCTAGGTCAGTCTGATGCCACAATCTATGCTTGACAGGGCACATAAAGTGGTGAAGAACATTGAGCAAGGTAGTCTGCGTTCTCACCACTGCTGTCTGCTGCTATTCTAGACTGAAGCAAGACACAAGGTACCTAGACTGAGACTCAGGAAAAGTGATGAAAAGAAGGAAAGGAAGGAACTCTCCTGGATTATCTGTTTTATTCCCAATTTTAAATTTGGATTCAGAAAGCCTAACACACATCCCCCAAGTTTCATTCGAAGATTATCTGAATTGAAGACTGATGTGATCATTGCTTGGCAAGGGATGAGTGGTTGGTCTTGGCCATTTTACACCACTGTGTGATTTGGGGTGATATTTCTCTCCATGCCTCAGTTTATTTTGCTGCAAATAGAAAAGGTTGGACTGGATAATCCTGACATCCCTTCCCACTTTAATGGTCTCTTTTCTCTAAACATTAAGTCCCTGAAAATAGTCTCGAAAGTTTTGAACAACTCTTGTCCATTAAAGAGATAAACAATCCAATTTAAAAATGGGCAGAAGAACTGAATAGCTAGCTATTTTTCCAAAGAGGAAATGCCAATGGCTAACAGGCCCATGAAAAGATGTTCAGCTTCACCACTCATCAGGGAAATACAAATTGAAAACACAGCGAGATAGCATATCACACCTATCAGAATTATTATCACCAAAATAAGACAAATAACAAGTCAGGGCAAAGATGTGGAGAAAAGGGGACCCTTATGCACTGTTTGTGGGAAGGTACATTTGTGAAGCCACTATGGAAAACAGTACGGAAGTTTCTCAAAGATCATAACCATGTAACCCAGCTCTTATGTTCCTGGGTAAGTATCCCCAAAACCCCACTAATTTATAAAAACATACGAGCTCCAATGTTCTTAGAAGCATTATTTATAATAGCCAAGACAGGGGAACAACCTGTGTCCATCAACAAGTGAATGGATAAAAAAGATGTGGTACACGTATACAGCCATACGAAAGAATAAAATTCTGTCATCTACAACAACATGGATGGACTTGGAGAGCATAACGCTAAGTGAAATAAGTCAGACAGAGAAAGAGAAACAGTGTATGAAATAATTTATATGTGAAATCTAAAAAATACAAAAAACCAGTGAATATAACAAAAAACGAGCAGACTCACAGATACAGAGGGCAAACGAGGGGTTACCGGTGGGGAAGAGGAGAGGGGCAATACAAGGGGCAGGGGATTATACAGACTATTAGGTACAAAATAAGCTACAAGTATATATTGTAGAACGTGAGGAATATGACCAATATTTTTCTAATAACTATAAATGGAATATAACTTTAAGTTTGGAATCACTGTATTGTACACCTGAAAGTTATTTAATATTGTACATCAACTACATTTCATATAACAATAAATAAATCAAATAAAAATGAATACATAAAGAGAGGAGCAGAATTTATCCATGAAAAGAAATGGACAGAGGAGTTCCAAGGAGAAAGGTATTTTTAATAAATTTTATTTTTACTTTTTTATTTTATATTGGAGTCCAGTTGATTAATAATGTGTTAATTCCAGGTATATAGCAAGGTGATTCAGTTCTATACATACATGTATCTATTCTTTTTCAAATTCTTCTCCCGTTTATGTTAGTACATATCAATTCGGGCTTCCCAGGTGGCTCAGTGGTAAAGAATTCACCTACAATGCAGGAGATGGGGGTTTGATCCCTGGGTTGGGAAGATCCTCTGGAGAAGGGCATGGCAACCCACTCCAGTATTCTTGCCTGGGAAATTCCATGAACAGAAGAACTTGGCATGCTACAGTCCATGGGGTCGCAAAAGAGTTGGACACAACTCAGCAACTGAACAACAACATGTCAATCCCAAACTCCCAATCCATCCCCTCGCCCCCGCCCCCTGAGAAAGGATGTTTAAGAGAAGGTAACAGGGTGTAACAATTTATGTGTTAGAAAAATGGTGGTCAAGTATTAGACCAGTAGGATTGGAATATATGCTGAAAAAGAGAGACAAAGTGGATGTTTGAAGATGCTAAGTTTCTGAGCTCAGAAGACAGCTTTCAACAGCCTGGCAGAAAGTTTGGACCCTATCTGATGAGTAGCAGAACATATGGACACGTTCTACAAAGAGCCCACGGGGTTATTCTCTGTATTTCATGTTAGAATGGGCTTCAGCAACAATCGGTTTCTTGTCCTAAGATGCTCTCTTTAAGACAAGGTGAGAAAGAAGAAACAGAGCTTTAAAGATTGATTGGAAGAATTATGTAGATGCTAAAAAGCAACATTAGCAGAACTTCCTTTCTCCCTTCCACTTTCTGCCCTGTGCCAGAACCTTGTCGACCGGGAGGCATATGGTCCACACTCGTGGGCAGCTCATCCACAGGTGGAAGACAGTGTTAACAGACACAGAGCCTTATTCTCCAAGTCACTTGACAGTATATACGGTCTAAGACTTAAAAGACCAATTTTAATATGAAATTCTAGAATGTTCAAATTCTAGAAAGATAAAGCCAGTTGTTAAAAAGACTTGCACGTGTATGTGGAATCGAAAGTACCACACACAGACTTTCTTGGTGGTCCAGTGGTTTTGGACCAGGGGTTGTGAGTTCAACCCCTGAGGAGCTGGGATCCCATATGCCTTGGGGCCAAAAAACCAAAAAACAAAAAGCCCATAAAACCAAATATTTGTACCAAATTCAATCAAGACTTTAAAAATGGGCCACATTAAAAAAAATCTTAAAGGAATAGGATAAATAAAATAAAATACAACACAAAAGAACCTCTCTATGAAACAGAAACAGACTCTGACTTAAGGAACAGACTTGTTGCCAAGGCGGAGGGGTGTGGGGGAAGGATGGACTCGGAGTTTGGGGCTGGCAGAGGCAAAATATCTATTACATATGGAACGGATGGGCAAGAAGGAGCTCCTGTACAGCACAGGGAACTATATGCAGTGTCCTGGGATAAACCATAACAAAAAGAATATAAAATAGAATGTGTGTACTTGTATAACTGAGTCACTTTGCTGTAGAGCAGAAATCAATGCAACACTGAAATCAACTATACTTTAATTAAAAAAAAAATGTTTTAAAAAAAGAGTTGCCGAGTTCTTTGAGTGGTCGGTTCAGTGGTAAAGAAGTTAAGGAACAGTAAAAGCCGCCTACTGCCTGCCCTGCCCCACCCCACAACCCAGCACCTCTTATTTCCCCTGCCTGCCTCTCCCCTCCTCCCCCTCATTCCTGGTCAGGCTTGGCTGCAGCCGCCTGTGTGAGAAGCTCAGAAAGCTCCTTTACAGACTGAGATTTGTCAGGTTTACACAGTGTTGCATTTCTTGGACTCACATGTCTGGTCACCCATGTGCGCCCTGCATTTTTAACTGGAGATCGTGTGTCCTGCCCACCCCCCCACCGCAGACTTGTGTATAATTCACGCAGTCTGTAACACATTAATACTTCTACAATACAATTTAAAAAATTAAAGTATAGTTTCTAGTAATAGCTTGTAAAATGCACTAAGAAAACTGAGCAGAAATCCATTTCTGAACAGATAAGTCAAAAAGAAAAGAAAAGGTTCTGGGCTTGGACCATATTTGAAAGGGACCATTTTTACTTACTTAATAATTCATACTCCAGGAATCAGTATGAATTCATACTTTCAAATCTAAACACTTAACTCATACGAAATCCATACATTTGACTTAGGCCAAACCGAGTTACGTCTGTGAAGCAGAATGGAGAGAGCAGCATGGGAGCGTATACACCACAACCTGTAAATTAGACAGTCAGTGGGAATTTGCTTCTCGATACAGGGAACTCATCCCGGGGCTCTGTGACAACCTAGAAGGGTGGGATGGGGTGGGAGGTTCAAGAGGGAGGGGAAACATGTATACCCATGGCTGATTCCTTTTAGTGTATGGTAGAAACCAACACAATATTATAAAGCAGCTATCCTTCAATTAAAGATAAATGAATGTAAAACATATTTTAAAAATGCTAAATTAAAAAGAAAAAGAAGACTGACAAAATTCTGGAAACTACTGCAATATCTACCAGTATATTGAATTTTAAAAAATCAAATTTGTTGTATTAGTCATTGTTTCAAAGAGGCAAAGGGATTATTGCATTGATGGTTTTGATGTGTATGCGTGTCACACATATCAACATTTTGGTAATATACTTGTATATGTATTTTAAAAATAGTATCATTGCCTTGCTATAAGTAGTGAATTATTTTCAGAAGTTAATTAATTTTGCATATAAGCTTTATCTTCCCCTTCCCATTAGATCCTCTTATTTCCTGTATTTCTCATATTTAAATTTTTTTTTTTAATTTTTGGCCTCACGGTCTATTGGATCTTAGTTCCCTGACCAGAGATTGAACCCACGCCCCCTGCAGTGGAAGTGCCAAGTCCTAACTACCGTACCATCCGGGAAGTCCCTGTATCCCCGTATTTCCTCAGCAATGACACTCATGCTGCTGCTGGGCTCTGCTCAGTCAAGGCCAACTCTCTGTGATCCCATGAACACCACCAGGCTCCTCTGTCCATGGGAGTTTCCAGGCAAGAACACTGGAGTGGACTGCCATTCCTTCTCCAGAGGATCTTCCTGACCCAGGGATTGAACCCATGTCTCTGGTGTCTCCTGCATTGGCAGGTGGATTTTTTTTTTCACCATTGTGCCGCCTGGGAAGCCCAATGACACTCACAGAACTCCCTTACTTTCCCCTATTGTTCTTCCCTCTGCCTTCATGACTATCATTCATATATTTTTTAAATTAAAGCCATTTTTTACTCACCTGCCCTCATATATTTTTTTTAGAATATATGTTTTACCTTCAAATTGATGAAAGTTTTAAGATCATCCTGGGTCTTACTTTATGTACCTTTGAACAATGAATATTTGGAAATGTCTGGAAGAGCGTTGTTATAAAGGAAGGGCCACTTCACAAACTTGAAAACAGGCTCTGGAGATATATCTTCTAAGAATCAGAATGTACCCCTTCCATACATAAATGATTATATCAGCAGTAAATGGCAGATGTTTTCTGGCAAAGTGGATATCTGAGAGATAACTATTTGAACTTTATAAGGGAAAAAAAATCTATGTGATTAATTAAGCCATTGCAGCAAAAACAAATTTTATTAATTTAAAAGGGGAAAGTGAAGACAAATAACCATTCTTCCTTGGAAATGAAATTACGTTATCCTAATATGTCAGGATGTTTAGATTTTTAAACTGCGTACATATTAAAATGGTAAACATAGGTATGTTTCTATTTTTCTCTAATGAGTTCTATTTTGCATGCATCTGAAAATATTTTGATAATATTATCATCTTTCTTTTACCAATAATATATTTTTCACTTCCTTTATTTTAGGTTTAAGTAATGATTAAGCTCTGTTTTGTATTATGCTAACAAATTTGAAATGTGGAATGAGTGAAATCAGTTGCACAAAAGTTAGTTTACTTAATAATTCATAATCCAGGAAAGAAGGACCATGTGGGTGTGGATGCGAGTCTGTTGGAGCACAGGCTTCACTGGGGGATTACAATAGAGGGGTCTCCCAAATATGCTGTCTACAAGAGACCCACTTCAGTCCTACAGATACATACAGACTGAAAGTGAGGCATTCCATGCAGATGGAAATCAAAAGAAAGCCAGAGTAATAATATTCATATCAGACAAAATAGACTTTAAAATAAAGACTATGATAAACGTCAAGGAAGTACACTACATAATGATCAAGGGATCTATCCAAGAAGAGGATATGACAGTTGTAAACATTTATGCATCCAACATAGGAGAGCCTCAATACACGAGGCAAGTGCTAACAATGACATCCATGGGCTGCATAGGTTCAAAAAGACCCAGAAGACCTGAGTTTTTGCGCTAGCATCTATCAGCTATGGAATCTTAATCAAATGATTTAATGTCTCAAAGCTCTATTCTGCCAGAGAAATGGATGGCTGCCAACTCCCCAGTAATCTCAGGGTGTTTGGGTGAGGATTCGGTTAGCTGAGGGGGGCAGGATCCGTCACAGTTAAAAGGACTCTGGTACCAGGGAGGTCTGAATTTGATTTTTGACTTGGATGATTTTTTTAAAAACAACTTTTTTTTTTTTTAAATATTTGAGTATATTACTAAGTGCACTGAACTGAACTGATAGCCAGTTAACAATGTTCTGATGTTTTCAGGTGCACAGCAAAGCAACTCAGCAATGCATATACCCATGTTCCCCCACACTCCCCTCCCATCCAGGATGCCACACACACTGAGCAGAGTTCCCTGCACTCCTTACTACTTTTTAATTGAAGGACCTTGAACACTTAACCTCTCAAAATTTCAGTTTCATCGTCTGTAAAATGGGTATGAAAGGGTCGAGCCGGACTGACTGGCTATCTATCTACCTGCACGTGTGTCTGTGCTCAGTTGCTCAGTCATGTCTGACTCTGTGTGACCCCATGGACTGTAGCCCGTCAGGCTCCTCTGTCTATGGAATTTTCCAGGCAAGAATACTGGAGTGGGTTGCCATTTCCTCTGCCGGGGGATCTTCCTGACCCAGGGATTGAACCCATGTCCCTTGCATCTCTTGCCTTGGTAATCAGATTCTGTACCATTTGTACCACCTGGGAAGCCCATCTATCTTCCCACTACTGATTTATTTATCAAGCAATCATCACATCATGGGTTCTGGTAAATATTAATAAGGTAAAATGTTGTGCAGATTAGTATTTCACACAAGGGTGCCCTATTATTAATAGAATTAGTTTGAGAAAGATTGCTTGTTTAAAATGAGCCCTTCAAAGTATCAGCTTTACACCTACAGTTAAAATACTCAAGCAATTTCATAATATTGAAGTTAGAGTATAGCAACTTGGATATTATATCAACGTCTAATTTTTCTTCCTAGAAGAAATGAATACATTCAAATAACAGAAAAAATATTGTAAAATTAAAACGTATAAAAGCTATTTTCCTCTATCCTTTCTTCTATCTAAAGAATGTATCCTTAGAATTTTCATTTAACCCCTAGAGGAGTAGTTGCTGAGGATATTGATTCATAGAAGTTCTTAAAAATCTTCACACCTAAAGAGAACTGCAAGCAGTACTCAAGTAGATACTGGTACACCCACGTACAAAGCAGCATCACTGACAATAATCAAATTCTGGACACAACCTACTATCCATCAACGGATTAACAAAATGTGGTTCTGTACACACAACAAAATACTATTCGGGCTTAAAGACAGAGAGAGTCCTGTCACATCATGAATGAACCTTGAAGACACTATTCTAAGGGAAATAAGCCAGTCACAAAAGGACACATACTGCAATTCTACTTAAGTGCCTTGCTGCATGCATGCGAAGTCACTTCAATTGTCTCTGACTCTTTGCGACCCCGTGGACTGTAGCCCACAGGCTCCTCTGTCCATGGGATTCTCCAGGCAAGAATCCTGGAGTGGGTTGCCATTTCCTTCTCCAAGGGATCTTCCTGACCAAGGGATCAAGCCTGCATCTCTTAGGTCTCCTGAATTGGCAGGCAGATTCTTTATCACTGAGCCACCTGGGAAATATACAGAGACAGAAAGCAGAAGGGTGGTTGCCAGCCACTGGGGTGGGGGATGGGAGCTTTTGTTTAATGAGTGTAGAGTTTCAGTTTAGGAAGATGAAGAAGCTTTCGGAAGATGGAAGGTGGTGATAATTGCACAACAATGTGAATGTATATGAAGCCACTGAACTACACACTTAAAAATGCTTAATTGCATTTATGTGCATTTTACACCATAAAACAACTTGCTATCTAATAATTTTCTGCATGCTTTTCTGCTTCCTTATATCTAAAACTGTAATTGCAATCTTCAGTTTTTGGTGTGTACATTGAATATCTTCAAAAAATAATTTGAATGACTTGAACAGGGCATGGAAAGGGGTGTAAAGTAGGTCATCTTTGCCTTGGATGAGTTCTCTAATTTCAATCCTTCTTTCCTAAGTTTAAAATAAATACATTTAATCCACATTAAGATAACCAAAAGGGTTTCTGGCTTTGCTTCCTCTCCTAGCTAATGGATTTGGATAAAATGATTAATTGATTGTTTCACCAAACCAGGAATTTCACAGAACCACCCAAATAGCTACTTATCAGTGGAACTGATGCATAGCTGCAAATACTACTTGTACAAATACTGCAAGTATTAGAGACTTTTGGGTCTTTTAAAGAAAGCCTTATCTAGCCCAAAATAACATTCTTCATTTGGGCTTTAAGTTTTGCTTTTCATATTCGCATCCTCAATCCATGCACAAACCTTAAGACTCAGAAAGTCCTATTCTAGCACATACCTTAGAGCTTTGCTAGGCCATGTGTACCAAAAGACATACGAGGATATTTACAGTCACAGCATACGTAACTGCCAAGGAGATAACAACTCAAAGAAGTTGAAAATTTCCTGCTTATACCTACACTTCTGTAAAAATGTAACTTCTCATTTTTATATCTGCAGGAATATTCTAAGTGCTGATTTTATTGTTGTCATTACATAAAGATTCTATTAAAGTACACATTCAAATGAAAGCTTGTCTCTCCAGTGACATTTGAAACACACTATCCAGACTGTGTGTTACAAAAGAATTCAGACCACGGACCCTTTCAGTTACATGTGATGTGTATTAGTTGCTCTGTTGTGTCCGACTCTGCCACCCCATGGACTGTAGCCCACCAGGCTCCTCTGCCCATGGAATTCTCCAGGCAAGAATACTGAAGTGGGTTGCAATTCCATTCTCCAGGGGAATCTTACTGACCCAGGGATCAAGTCCAGGTCTCCTGCATTGCAGGCAGATTCTTTATTGAGCCACTCTGTCCACTATTATATGTGATAGTCACTCTCTTATATATCAGTTTAAACTGATACAAAACACATTGCTTTGAGAAAAAAAAATTTAGCTATAGTTCATTAAGTTCATAATTATATCAAGAACATATGTTCTTGATTTTCATTTAGTAAGTGTCTATAGTATATTCTAGACAGGAAAGATTATAATCCTAAAAACAAAAATGTGGAGAGGGATATTGCAGATAAAAAGGAAGAAAAAATTAGATAAATTAATTAAATCGTAATAATGTAAACCAAAGTCTGCTTCTTCTCCTGCTTGATTAGGTCAATGCATAAACCCAGTTTAAAAGACAATTTGCTCAACTTTTCCAGTAAAGGAGGCAAATGAGGACAAGTACAGTATGGAAGGTTTTTAAATAAGACGAACTGACAGATTATAATATGGTGTCTCATCGGATGACGTGGTGTTTTGACTGCATGGCTACAGAAGGGCTATAATTTAAATGCCATTAAAGACACATAAGCTCTAGCATGGAGACAGGAATACTGTAAAATTTTTTGGTCTGCAGTCACAATGCAGATAAAATTGCTCCTTTGATCTTGCAGTGCCAAAGTCTGTTGTCCAGAAGGGAAATGTCTTTGTGTTTCTGTCTTAAGCTAAGACAGATTTCACTTTCCATCTAAGTCCTTTTGTTAACGCCACATAAAAAAATGAAGTGCATTTTATCAGCAGAGCTTAGTCCTCTTCCGTTGTTATTTTAGGGTTCACTGTATGATTATGTACTACTCAAAAAAATGTACCCAGAACACCCTCATCTGGGTTTAAAGTGACAAAAGTCTAACCTCAAATGTCTTCGCAGGGGCAGTTCAGTTAGCATTTGTGTCTGAGGAACTAAGAACACTGTAATTTTCTTCTTTTACACACTTTTCTTCTGAAAGAAAAAGGACACATTTTGTTTATTAGACTCAGAAGCACATAAACACACACATCTGACCTTTGTGAGCAATGTTAGCAGCTAATAATCTGTAGTAAAACCTATGCTCCAAACATTTGGAAAGCATGGTGAATTCTTTCCTGAGCAAGTCTCTAAATTATTTAAAATCTTGTGAAATCTTAACAATTTTTTTTGGCTTTAAATTGTAACTTTATATACTACATTTAAAGGGGAATATATGGCATGGAAAATTTTTTCATAATAGATTAATTATGCTTTATTCTTTGGAAAACCATGCAAAAGGAGTTAAATCACTGTGATTTTCACTTAGTCCTGATGGCACATTGTATAAGACCTGTTTACAATTATATCAAAAACCTGTATTGTTTTGGGACCATGGTACATAGATGATACTCCCCAGAATCTAGTGAACTTTGAGTCTTAAGTATTTATATTTTGACTCTTCTATATTAAAAAATGTGGAATAATCTTTTTTAAAAAAGATTAAAAAAGTATTTTTTAAAAAATACTGAAAATTCAGTATTTTGCAAGATTGAATCTAATATGACAAACCTAATTTGTATCTATCTCTTTCTATTCCCATTATACTTAAGAAAGAACTGGTTCAAGTTTCTCTTCTAGGTGAAATTCTGGGAATGACTGAAAGAAGTATGTTTAATGGCCAAAAATAACATTTTTTATTCTGTCAAATGTATGCTGTGAGGTGGGACGATATTGATAATAAACTACCAAAGTCAGGTTTGGAAAGCTTAAAGGCAAAATATCTTCTGCATGAACAGTGTTTCTTTGATTTTTTTCTGCCTTGATACATACTATTATATCATGGCATAAGTAAATTCTAAAGTCCATTTTCTAGTCAATAATTCTTTGGGAAATTAAAAGTTATTTAAAAAGTGTAAGAAAAATGTTAAAAAGCTTTACTGTTTCTGGCACAAATTCTGCTCAGAGTAAAACAACTCTAATACACTGGGCATTTTGCAAAATGTCCAATCAACAAGCCAACAAACAAAATCAAAATCCAGATCTGTAACTGAACTCCTCCTTAAAAGCTGTTCTTCTCAGTATTTGAGAGAGTGGTTTGACTTCAGTAGAAACAGGGTGGGTGGGGTCTTTTGCTGCCTGTCCCAGCGTGGGGGATAGTGGAGAGGTCTCTATGGAAAAGTCTTTCCTAACGTGTTCTGCTACCCACCATGGCATGTTATGAGCAGATTCAGGAGTGTGACCCTCCCCCATGCCAAGCGCACACATCCTTCTGTGCACCTCCCCCATCAGACCTGGACGAAAGGATTAAGTCCCCACCTGCTGAATGGTGGCCCAAACTTCTTCTGTGCACATGGATTCTCTGTCCATGAAAAGTGCATTGCTGGCATTTTACCTGAATCTATGCATAACATAAATGCCATGTGAAAATGCTATCAATAAAAATAATTTTGGTTTTATTGATTCTGAACATAATTCATCTATCTGGAAATGTCCAGGAACAACACAAAATTGATACAGAATGTCCTATTACTCAGTGTCTGCTAATGAAAAGTGAATTCTGGTTAAGATAGTAAGAAAGGCAAGTGGCGCAGATGGCAACAAAAAACAATCCTTGAGAATACATTGGATATTTTGCATCTGATTCTAAAATGTTTTTTTTTTAATATTCATATCAACATCTTTCTAGAAAACCATAATTGTTAATGGTTACAAGTATCAGCTCCAGGCAGACTGCAGAGCAAGATTTTCTAAAGTTGTAAAGGTAAACAAGCCATTTACTATGCAAACAAATATTGTTTTTATGGTTATTTAAACACTCAGTCTACATTGGAGTATTAAAGTCCTAGGAGAGGCACAGATCTTCTGATCATCACAGGAAGAGCTGGATAAAATGGACAAAGTGCTTAAGCATATGTAGGATCAAGAGCATAGGGAAAATACAGTAAACCCAGTGCTAAATCATTTCTAACCAGAAGGGGAATCAGAGATTACAGTCACTAGAATAGAAGTCATAAATAATTATTTAGAATCAATCCTTAAATTATGAGAGAGAGAGGATTAATTTCATCATTGAGTATAAAATTCCACAAGAAATAACTAAACAAAGAGAAATACTAAATTAAGTTGGAGATGAAGGCCAATACAAATATTCAGTGGGAAATACTGCTATGTTTTGGAGGAAATGTAAGAAAGAGAAAAAAATTATAAAATGTGTAAACTAAATGCAAATCATCCATCATTGTATTTTTGCAGAGGTCTGCTCTGAATCAGAGCAGTCTTCAATCAGGTCTGCAGCAAACCAGCTCAGTTTCAAGGAGATCCCTGATAATAATTTTGATTAGTGAGGTAATTGTAGAGTGTTACTAAAATCCATTTCATTCTCAACTTGCTGAATAAAAAGCATTAATGCTCTTACAATGAAGGTAATAATTATTTGTGGCCATTTCAATGATAAATCCAAAGTAAACCCATCCAGTAGTTATTCTCTTTGATTTTTTTAAAAGATGAAAGCATTCTAAATGAACAGTATACAGATTTTATCAGCCCAAAACTTCATTTCAGACATTTCGTGAAGCCAAAATACAGTCGAGCTTGCTCAGCGCTGAATAATTTCGCACTTCCTTTGGAGATCTCTTGATTTCTAGCAAATCGATACGGATCTGAAAAGTCTCTGTTAATGCGGACATTATGCAAGGCTCTCCAGAGCACAGTGATTCACACAGCACTGCGAGACTCGAGTCGTGAGCTTGTATTAATTCTTTTTCTTCCAAAGATTTAGAGTACGGCTTGAGAAAATGGTGGCAGAGTGAGGTCGTCCGATCAACAGACCACGGCGAGCATCGTGTGGACACAGCCTCCATCAACTCTCTTAGAAAGCGCTCCGTACCTCGCGCGGTCACATTTGACGCCAGCTCACCATGCGCAGTGATGGCCATGAAGACGAAGACAACATCTGATACCTGGAAGTGGTTCAGGTTGCGACAAGTTACCCTTTTGTATATGGTTCCAAAGTGAGGTTGGCACAAAAGAGTTTGTCCTCCAAGATTCAAGCTTCTTGAGCTGCCAGAAAAATCTCAAAACAATTAGGGCTCTTTGGAATGCGTGGTTCGCTTCCTGCTGTAGGACAGGAATGCCAGCTGCTCCTGCAGCAGCGGGTGTCCAAACGTCAAGACTGTATGGATAGTGAGGTAATCGCAGGAAGGAAGGGATACAATTTTGTTATCACAGATTACCATCCCCATTGAAAACCATGGCTACGGCATTAATGTCAGCGCTTCAGAGGCACACAGCATGAATGGGAGGTCCCGGCGTTCAAGTGTGGAGGTTTGTACAGTTGCTGCTGTGCAAAAGGATGGGTCAGAATGATCAAATGTGTGGGAGCCAAGGAGAGGGACCCCTCAAAGAGACAAAGAGAGGGAGCTCCCCCTCCCCAAAGCTATAGGCTACCAGGCCTTATCAGTGAAAGTAGGTCCTGTAAGACCAAGAGCCAAATAACAAGGTTTAAATTTAGTATAAATGTTCTGGAACTATGGCTTGCCCATTGCATTAAGAAAAACGAAATGTTCAGACAAAGATTAATTAATCAACAGCTCCACTGAGGGCTATCTTTGGTTGTTAGTGACTGTTTAGGGGAAAGTGAGGGGTGATTTTCCAGTGTTCATCCAAGAATAATCTCTTTCTCAATTTCTCCTGCTGTGTTATTGATAGACCATAAATTATCAAAAGCTCTATAGACTTTTAAAAAATATTTGTTGGAGTATAGTTGATATACAATGTTGTGTTAGTTTCAGGTGTACAGTAAAGTGAATCTGTCATAAATATATACATATATATATATGCATATTTTTTAGACTCTTTTCCCATACAGGCCCTTGCAGAGTATTGAGTAGAGTTCCCTGTGCTATACAGTAGGTCCTTATTAGTCACCAGTTTTACATATTGTAGTGTGTATATGTCAATCTCAACATAAACTTTTATTTCAAAGCTGGAATTGAGATGCCATATTTCTATCTGGGAATTTTAAACTACCTTATATTGGCATATTCCACTGGCAAAACCAGTCTATATTTGTTCCCAGATTATTAAAATTAATTAAAAAATCAATTTAGCAATTTCTTGCCTTTCTGTTTAAGGATCTCAACTACTTATATGCTGAATGTAGAAAATTTTTAATTTCTTTTCTGACTCGTGGACCATTTTTATGGTCTTTATTGAATTTGTTCAATATTGCTTCTGCTTTATGTTTGTTTTTTTGGCTGCCAGGCATGTGGGATCTTTGCTGCCTGACCAGGGATCGAATCCTCAGCTTCTGCATTAGAAGGTGACGTCTTAACCACTGCACTGCCAGGGAGTCCCATAGAACATTTTTTAAACATTGTTTGTAAGTGAACAGAACAGTCGGTGCTTTGGTTCACCTACGAACATGGCAGCATCAAGGATGGGGTCTGAAAAGTGCTTGATTCTGGATTCATTCTACCAGCCATGAAGATAAAGTCCTTCTCATTAACCCTCACATCAAAAACTCTATCCTACTAAAACACCCAGGTGTTCATGGCTTTGGTGGGCAGTCACATATTACTACTGGCTTACACTGAGCTAAGAGCAGTCAACTAAATAACTCTAAATCACCTTTGCAATTCTTAAGCCAGGCCTTCCCACCCAGTAGAATTTTGGAGTTAGGACAAGACTATAAGCCTGTCTTGTTGAACCTGCCCTATGGCTTCTGATTAAGGCACAGCTGGTGGCATGATTCCAGGAGACCCTTGAAAATATTTTTTGAATCCTGAATAATTTATTCAAAATATTATATTCCCTGGAGCTTAATAACGTCCTAAAAATCATAAGATCTTACCAAGTGCAGTGCATTTAAGGTACAAAACATCTAAGAACAAGAGCTAATGTATACATTGCAAGGGGGAAGACTTTGAGGGTGGACAATGATAAATTCTTTTCTGACAAGTGGAAAAACGATAATTAAGGAAAATATGAGCAAAATACTGACACCTAAGTGTTTGCTGGTGTAGAAAAATAAACTTTTACATTGTAGTAAAAGTTTTTAGCTAATTTGAATCCCTGTTTGAGAGTAGTGCATCTGTTCTGTTTTTAAGATTTCCAGTCTTTCAATGGTACGTGAAGACTCTTATTAAAAACATTCACTCTCATAAGTCATTCTTTCCAGTGACAAAGATGATTTGGTCTATTGCCGATGAGTAAACCCAAATTTATACAACTCATTTATGTCTTTATATTTATAGCCTTTGCCATTTCCAATAAAAAGTTACCAGTCAGACTGAGAAGCTCCATCTGAAGCTGAACCCATCTCCACGGCAGGGGATGTCTCTGGTCCTGGCTCACCTGACAACTTGTGAGAAGTGCAGGTTCTCAGGCCCTGCTGACTAACCAGAAACTGGGCATAAAGCCCAGCAATTTTTATTTCAACAAGCCTTTCAACTCATCTGATGCAATGAAATTCTGAGAAACTTTGACCTAGGACATCTGTGGTAATCAAAGACTGCAAAGAGATCAAACCAGTCAATTTTAAAATAAATCAACCCTGGATATTCATTGGAAGGACTGATGCTGAAGCTGAATCTCCAATACTTTGGCCACTTGATGCAAAGAGCTGACTCATTGGCAAAGACTCTGATGCTGGGAAATATTGAAGGCAGAAGAGGGCAGCAGAGGATGAGATGGTTGGATGGCATCATTGACTCAATGGACATGAGTTTGAGTGAACTCTGAGAGATAGTGAAGGACAGGGAAGCCTGGCGTGCTATAGTCCATGGGGTAGCAAAGGGTCGGACATGATTTAGCAATTGAACAACTATAATTTCCATGTTACCCACTTGGGAAGCCCAAAGATTTTTACCACAACTGTACAACCCTGGAATCCTTTCTTATACTCAAAATCTCCAATTCCACACCAATCCCCAAGCCCTGAGGAGAGCTTTCCTTCTCTTCGTTCTCAGCAGAGAAAGTACAGCTAATTATTACAGACCAGCATTGAATCCCCTTTTAGGAGCTCACATTTTTTTGCATTGGCATTTTGAATTCCTGGCATGTTGCCTTGTGTGAATGTTCAGCTCTGTTAGTCAACTTCTTCTTTCCAAAAACATGTTATTTACTTGAAAGAAGACTTCATCTTGAAAAAAAACAACAAAAAAACACAACCATTTACTTCACTATCTATAGGTTTATTGCTCCTAACAAGATTCTTTTTACATTTTATCTTTTTCTCAATTTTCTTTATGATTGAACTCTATCAATCAGGTTGATAAAATATTAAAGCATAGCCCAGTTACTAAACAAAACATATTTTCCATTAGCAAATATCTTTCAATGGTCCTTTCATCAATTCCTGCAACAGTTCTGAAAATGTTTTCCAAAGGCATGTGATGACTTTTTCCTTTGTTAGCCAAAGGATGTTTCTAGGCTTCTGTGGCTAAAGATGCCATTCAAAATTTAGTAGACTTGTGCGACATGAAATTTAACAGTGGACAGATGTTACTATGCATATATAATTTATCTGAAAGTACAAAGCACACACTGGAGCACTGTATTTCTGTGTAATCTGATTAGAATTTTCATGGAGCTACATCCTTGGACACTATCTCTAGAAAGCAGGCAGGTGACTCACAGCTTCACCCCACTGTTCCCGAGGATTGTAGGAGAGGCCATTCGAGGTAAAGCCTAATTAACTCTGCAGTGTTTGATCCTGGATGTCTTTAAGAAAAGCACAGTTCCCACCCACGTGCAAACTCTGATGTTAGCCATGAACTTCTTCATAGCATTAAGAAAGGAAATCGCAAACCCCACTGCTGCAGAATGGTACACAGAATGGTACGCAGGAAAGGTAACCATGCACATCCTTGTGTGTGCTGATTCCTCTCGCTCTTTTCCTTAAATCCACATTCCGTTACATTACACTGCTCTCTGTTCTATAAATTGCAGGGCTTCCTGGGTATCACTAGAGGGAAAGAACCTGCCTGCCAATGTAGGTTAGACGTAAGAGATGTGGGTTCGATCCCTGGGTCGGGAAGACGCCCTGGAGGAGGAAAATGGCATTCCATTTCCATACTCCAGTATTCTTGCTTGAAAAATCCCACGGACAGTGGAGTCTGGCAGACTGCCATCCATAGGGTCACACAGAGTCGGACGTGACTGAAGCAATTTAGCATACACGCATGTAAATTATGACAACAATAGAGACAACTCGGATCTTTATGCTGTTTCACGGAATTTGGAGTCCCTGAAACACATATCAAGATTTAACATGAAATCAATCCCCAAACTGCTGTTTAAATCTTTTTTTAAAATTTTATTTCACTTAGATGTGTCAACAAAGTTTGAGACCGAAATTTACACCCTGAATAAGCAGCCAGAATTTAATTCTAGAAACTGATAACCTCCTGATTTTTACTATTTCATAAAAATGCCCACTTTTAATGGAGGAGGTTGCTGTCTTTTAAATATTTTCATCAAAATGTACTTTAAACTAAAAAGTTAACCAGCTTCTTTCTTTCTTTCTACCTATCTATCTATCTGTCTATAAGGTTTGCATTTTTAACCTTAAGACAGTGGGTCAGGCTTTTTGGAGGTCAGATCTTCTACTTGTTTAATTTATAAAAATACTAATTTGCAGTAGCATCAATATACACATTTCCATGTGACATTTTCACACACTAATCTGAGTAAATATTTCTTTTCTGAGTTGTCTGATATCCTAGAAAAATTAGAAAGCCAGGTTAGGGGTATAATTAAAAATGTAAAAGCTTTGTTTCTCAAACATATTTTGGGGTGTGCATAATATTTTCTTAAAAGAAGAAGTCTACTATGTTTTCAAGAGCAAATGCTATATTCTCTGGAATACCGCCAACCGCCTTGAATAATGGGATCTCGCTGTTTATCTGCAGTGGATTCCTTCCCCTCTCCCTCTTCTGCCAGTTCTTACGAGAATACTCAGAAGTGGAAGGTAGGGATTATTCTTATTCATTTTTTAGGAGTGCAAGGTTAGTGATGGAAAAGAACCTCTGGATTCCCAACATCGTTAGAACAACTTACCTTCTTTTCTTCCGGGAGATCCTTTTTGTTCTGATCACAACTATGGAACTACGAGTAACACGCAACTGGGATACACAAAAGTCAAAAAGGGTGTTGTACTTATACACAAAATGAGTATTCATTCATGTGCGTAATTTGTACATGGTTTACGTACTTTACACAAAGATTAAGGATGTGTTGTTCTGTGATTAATATCCCCAGGCAACTTCAATATGTATTACCGCCTATTGAATGATAGGGATATTTTATTGAAGATATATTTTCACAATGATATGTCTTCTCAAACATTTTTTAACCAGTCTTTGGAAAAATATTTTTCTTTTTCTAAAAATATGCAGAGCTACGATTAAACCAATGGCACTTATACATAAGCAGAACGACTTTCTGGGCTTCATTTTCTTCATTTCAATCTGAGAGCTGTGTTACAAAATTTCTGTGACTTCTACCAGCTTTATGGCTCTATTAATTCCAATGAAAATATAAAAAGAAGGCCAGATCATGAATTGAAACACCCAGGACCACAGTGACTATTATGTAACCAAGACAGACGCCTATATCTCACCAGTTTATGAGTGATCCTGTTACTATTATAATTTATTCTTCAGATCATGCCATCTACTAGTTGGATTGCCTGACATCCATATGTGCATACATGTTCTTGAAAACCATTCTGGGGGAGGGATTCTTTCTGGAAATCTATGGCCACAGCATATTCAAAAATGAACAAGGTCAAGTGAGGACACCTCTGAGATACAGTGTCTTCTTTTTTTAAAAAAAAAAGTCTGTTCTTTGTTGCCTGGGAGGCTCCAGCATGGAACAGTGGTCAGAGGCCGAGCAACTAGTGTCTTTAAAAAAAAAAAAAAAAAGGTAAAAAGGGTAAAAACTGTGAGGAAGGGAAATAATATATGGAATTGTCAAAGACAGGGTGGGAATCTAAGGAAATGGGGAATGGAAAGCAGAGACAGACAGGGACCTAGCACGCAATTCCGACCTTGCAGTGTCTACACCGCTGAGTCAGGAGTGTCCTGTCAAGTCCTTCCCAGACTCTGTGCCAACTGACTGTCTCTTTAAACTGCCTCATCCAACAGCCGATTCAGTTGCCACCACAGAAATAGAAATTACAGCTTTCAACCCTTCATTTTATCCCTCTTACCTATAATCCTCTAGTTCCAGTCTGTCTGACCACTCGACAACGTTGTTGGCTTTTTTTTTTTTTTTTTTTTTAAATTAGCATGACTTTGGGGGACCACTTAAACATGCTTTACTCACAGACAACAGTAGATATCTCTAGAAACTCTTGATGAGGAAAAAAAAAATCCTGCTGAGAACATAAAATGGCCCAGAGAAAACAGAGCAGATCCTCATCACTGAGGCTGTCATGCGTCTTATTAAAAGCCATCAGTTTACCTGGAGGTCTCTCTTTAAAGCCTGTTAAGATTCTTCACAGATTTCCCATAAAGATTTTTTTTCTTTCGAAGGCTCACTGATCTACTTTCACGTGTGTGTTGTTTGCTGGGTCCTTCAAAGGGCTTCACGCTTTACTTTCATATTTTAAAAGAATCACCGTGATGAAGGCCATTCTTTGAATGCAGTGCCTTCAGAAGGACCAAGATGCTTATTATAACTGCCCTGATGAGACCGTCATAGCCTCTTGGGACTCCCAGGCTCCTCTAACGTGTATTTAGGTGTCCTGCCGGATGGCTTGCCTAAGTGATGCGGCTCAGATTTGATGAAAGGAGAGCAAATAACATCTATTATAAAGGACACATGCTAACGAGAAGAAGGAAAGAGAGAGGGAGTCTGGGGTGGGGGGAGAAGGAACTATCCACAATGGAGAGAACAAAGCATTTCCACCGAACGAAGAGAAACGCCGTACCTGAATCATGTCCTAATTTTAGGGCATGGCTATATTCTTTAGAGGCATATGTCTTTGGAGACGTAACGTATTTCTTCAACTTTGTGGGACTGTCATTGAAGGTGCAGATCAAACTGCCTTCAGTCTCCTTTATGACCTTGTTGGTAATTTTGCCATGATCCCTGTACAGAACAAAGATACCATGTAAAGCTCAGGCCATGGAAAGCCAAATAGCTAAAATTGATTTTTATCTTTTTACAGAAATGTTTTCCAATCTGGCGATCCTTAGAGATCTGCCAACTTTTCATATCCTAAATTCTCCCTTTCTTAGGGTTACCAATTTAACCCAGAAAAGATTGCACAGCACTCCTCCCCCATAAAATAACAAGCAGAAACCCTTGAAAGGACAAAACAGGTAGTTTTGCCAACCACCACTAGGCTAATGAATTACAAGGATTAGTTTTCCTTCAGATGTATTTCCCATGTGTAAAAAAAGATTTTAAAATGTTAAATACTATTAGCTCAATTGATAAATAAATCTAGATTTCATCCCCAAACCTTTTAAATATATTTGCTTTATTTTTATCATCTAACTTCTCTAAAGAGACTAATTGATCTAAATAATACTGCGCTGTATCTCTATCATTCTTCTAGTCCATAATAATGGTTGGATTTTCAAAAATGGAAATATTGAATGTGATTAAGCAATGTGGCTTCTTCCTTTCAGTTAAACTAAGTGAAGACAAACTAATGTGCTTCCCACCCCCTTTTTACTATGAAACCAGAGCACCCTGGTACGTTGTTTTAAGAAATACTGTAAAAGGCAGTGTTGAGAGGGCTTATGAGTTTGTCGATCTTCTGCAGTTAGACAATGCATTCTCTCTTTAATAATGTATCTCTGTCACTGTTATTTTAAAAGACAATCCATGTTCTCTGTCCATGTAACGATGTGTTTCGTTCCCATACTTTTCTCCTGTGCTCCGGGGCACCTGGGGTGAGGCTCTCGGGACAGTTCAGGGGCGCGGGCGAAGGATGAAGCTACAAGGCCGGGTGATGGACACCACGAGTCCCCCCTGCCACCACGGGGGCCTCCCCAGGCAGAGGCTGTGGGTGCGGCACTGGGGGAGGCGCTTAGCACAGCTCCTGTTTCAGCCAGGGAGCGGGGAGGGGGCAGGCTGGGGACCACTCTGACTCAACGGGGGCTCACCCAGCCGCTCTGTGCACATCCACTGACAGGAGGAAAACCACTAACAAGTGGAGAACCAGTTCCTTTAAAGAGATATGTCAGATATGCTTAAAGAAATTCAAAATCACAGTGTCAGCTTTAACATTACGGAAGGCTGAAACACTCTGAAAAGGCCACGCATACACCCATCAGCTGCTCTGAGGTATGGTGATAGCCGACATTTTTGACTGATTTATTTTACTAAATGTACAAGAAACTTCCTGTCTCTGTTCATGACACCAAATTGTTCTTCATGTGAAATTTAAAGTTTTCAGACTGGACTGGAGTTTAACCTGCCCCCTGCCCCTATGCAAACACATATGTCTGCATTTTGGAGTCCATGTGGCATTTGTAGGTTTACCCTCAAACAATTTTCTATGATTGGCAAAATTCCTCCTATAATAAACTGGGAAACTGGGGCTCAGAGGCTCACTAAAATTACAGAGTGACTGAATATGCATAAAAAGTTATGTGCCCAAAGGTGTGGAGAAAAGAGAAACTTCCTACACTGTTGGGGATGTAAGTGGGTGCAGCCACTCTGGAGAACAGTGTGGAGGTTCCTTAAAAAACTAAAAATAGAGCTGCCATACGATCCAGCAATTCTCCTGTAGAAAACTTCAGTTCAAAAAGATACATGAACCCCTGTCTTCACTGAAGCACTATTCACAACAGCCAAGACATGGAGAGAGTGTAAATGTCTAACAACAGATGAATGGATAAGAAGATACGATACACCATGTGATGGAATACTACTCAGCCATCAAAAAGCGTGAAATAATGCCATTTGCAGGAACATGGGCGGTCCTAGAGATTATCATGCAAAGTGAATTAGTCAGAAAGAAAAACTCAAATACCATATGATATCACTTGTATGTGGAATTTATGCCACAAATGGACCTGTCTGTGAAGCAGAAAGACTCACAGGCCTAGAGAATAGGTCTGTGGTTGCCAAGGGGGGTGGAGTGGGAGGTTGGGATTAGAAGACGTAAACTGTTATATATACAGGATGGATGAAAAACAAGGTCCTACTACACAGCACTGGGAACTATATTCAATAATCTGTGATAAACCATAATGGAGAAGAATGTAATAAAAGGATGTATATATGTGTATAACTGAGTCACTTTGCTGTACAGTGGAAGTTAACACAACCTTTTAAACCAGCTATACTTCAATAATTTTTTTTTTAAAGTTATGCTCCCACACTCCCAAACAAGCACTCCATCCACCTTACTCCCTTTTCATGGCAAATAAGTGGATGCTAGGGGCAGTTAGATCATTGTTAATGCCACAAATAAAACCTCAATGTTCTGAGCTCATGTTATAAATTTCCTGTATTTTGATTTGATTGGAAAGGAAAGGTAGAAAGTATCCTGACTTGAATTTTAAAAAATTTACAATAAAGGGTTTGTGTGAAACATGTCAATGGTCATAGAACTTATCTAACACTTTCATCATCCTCTCAGCCATCCTTTATTACATTATGCAGTTAATTTTTAGTTGCCTTTTCTTTCCACTATTCCTATTAATTAAAGAAGTATAAGAATAGCAAGAACTTGGGAGGGAGGGATAGAGGACAGTAGGTGTTCTCAATTTAAAAAAAAAAATTATTGCGAATTTTAAAAATTAAGACTGACAACTGTTTTTAATTACATTTTAGTCTATTAATGGTCTGACACTTTCCAGTATATTTTAAGCCCATCCCAAGTATTCCGCAAGGATTGAACCTATTTATGAAGAACAGAGAACTATTGAATGGGTTGGGCTGGGGAGGAAAACAGACTTAATTTGGGAGGGAAATGTTTACAAAAGGTTTCAGTGGAGCACTTGGTCAAAGCCCACGATATCTTGAGTAAAATAGAATTCTACCAACTGGTTCATTTAAATCTTCTTATAGAGTTGTCTCCTGTCTAAAGGTGGTCCCGTGGTCAGTTTTCATACACCACTGAATGTGTTTGCCTGGCGTGTGAAACGAAAGAAACACAAAGATGCACCAATGCTGACAATCTCAGAAGGCAGGTGGGGGAAGCCCCCTCCCTGGCTTTAAACAATTATGATGCACTTTGAACTTTCTCTCTTTCTCCCTCTCTCTAGGGACTTAGAACAGATTTAGAGTATCACTTGAAGATATGTTCTAAATTAATTCCCTAATTCATGTTGTGATTTTTTTCCCTCATATTTCTCTTTTCAGCTCTGAAAAAATTTAGGGAGAAAGAGAAACATGAGCTTCCGTAGTCGTTGAGGATGCTCCTTCTTTGTTTGCTGGCCCCAGCCTCTGCACCTAACCAGCAGGGCGCGGGGCGAGGCCAGGCAGACGGCACTCCCTGGGAGATGCCGATGGGCTGTGGGAGCCAGAGGCTCACAGGCTACAACTTGCATGCTTGGCAAGGCTCAGATGCCATGGTTTGCGAAAATTGCACATATGTGTCAGCTTTCCGTTTTTCTCACTCGTGTTTCGCACATGAAGTCTATTTTCACTGAGAAAATGGAATCTTTGTGTCTTTGTCTCTGCACTCCCTGCTCCCAGGCATGTTCTGGCAGCGGCTTTGACTGTCTAAGCTCCGGGGGAGGGGCCCGGCCGTCATTTGTCAGCTTCCCTTTGCATCTGTAATTTCTGGCCACTCAGCAGTATTAGGGGGTCTCAGAAAGGGGGCAAGGAGCATGGGGGGAGAGTTTGTCTCTGATGAAAGCCAAATTCTGCCTAAGTGCCCGAATTAATGACCAAAGAGACAGAGGAGAGTCTGAAGAACTTTTATTGTGCTTTAATGCAGAAGGTTTTTTTTTGGAAATGGCTAATTTACAAAATTGCACATGGTAACATTTTCAGATCTCAGTTGAGGAAGCCCCTGTCCGTATTCCGTTACAGATTTCGCTGCTTTTAGCTTGGCATTGGCTTATGAAACGATTTTAATTTTCCACCAGTGGCTTCTGGTTATTTCTGCCCTTCTTTCCTCCTAACGTAACTGACAGGTCAATTAAACATCTGCATTTTTTTAATCTGGATTTCCCCCATAACTATTTTGCTTTTCTTCTAAAACTTCCAGATGTTTTGGCTCCTTTAGGATTTGAATGCATGCAACTATATTTGCTCCTATTTCAAAGGCAGAGAGCTAGATGGACCGACCAGATGTTTCTCTAGGAAAAGCTTGGTAATACACCAGAAATCAGGTCAGTATTTTTGTTTCTTTATAGATAACTTTACACTGGAACCTCTCTTCCTGTCTTTGAGCACTTTACAGTTTTAGTTGATCTTGGAAACATTTTTGTAAGTTTATAGAGTTCAGACTTCATGCTGTGATCTGTTAATTAATCGTCATGAAGAACATATCCAATTCTGTTACCTCAGTGTCTAGAGATGGGAATAGAAACTGCTGTGATTTGCCTTTTTTTTTTTTTAATTATTATTATTTTTGTCTTTACCCCACCCCTCTGTGAGAGATAAGAAGTTGTAAGCTATTCAAGGCAACAATGTATTTTAACTACCTTTCCGGCTTTGTACAAACATTAGAGGAATCACCAATATCTTGCCTTGTCTGGAGGAGACTTGAAAGAGCCTCTAATGTACTTCAAGAAAACCTGCTTCCCATAACTAATAACAGGAAGCTGGGTAAACAGACATTTGCTGACACATGAAATTGAAACAGTAACATATACACAGAAAGCTGGGAAATGAAACAACCACGGTTACACAGAGGGCGGCTGGGCTGTGGGGGATGTTTTCAAGTCCAGGGTAAGTGATCCTGCACTTTGCATTGCAAGGTGATCCCTGGTCATTTAAACACATGCTCACAGAATAGTCAGTTCTCCCCGGGTTAGTATTTGGAAGTGCTCCTCATACTCTTTTTAAGATTTAGGCAGAAAAACATTCTTTTCTGGAATATAGATTTTCCAGAAGTAAATAGGAAGGAACACAAACTTTTCTTGTTTTTCAACATGATTATGAAATTTTTGAGCCCATTTCACTTCTGGAAATGAAAACACTTCGTGGGAAAATCTTGGTGTGTGTAAGATTGCCTTATTGGGGAGGGGTGTATGTTCGTAAGGTCTCAGGCAAACTAAATGCACCAGTCATTAGACAGAAATAAAGATCCCTGGGCCACTTGTCATTACGGCTCCAGACCAGCTTCCTAGGGAAGTAATGTGTCTTTATTGTCCAGCTGTATCACATAGTCGGGACCGTCTGAGCTGAGGACTGACCTTGAACGCAGCAAACTGATGTGACGTGTGGTTCCCCTGCTTCTTAGAAAACACTGGGCTTGATTTGAATTGGGGGATTTTTGTACAGTCAGCCGCTCAGTGTGCAGTTAATTTTGAGGTACAAGTGACTTGGTCCTTGTAAGTGAGATTTTTGTTGTTATTGCTGTTACATTTTAAAGGTGACTCTCTGAGAACTGTTCAGTGTAAAATTAAATTTCTTGGAATGTTTCTTTCTGGTTTTGTGAATAGGAGAATAAGGAAAGATGGCAGAAGTGAGGAAATGCATGTGTCTTCTGATGTATTAGAGGATTTATTAAAGGATTAAGGATGCAATTAAAGGATGCATTTTGACTAGTCTAGTGTAATAAAATCTACACTGTATCACACAGCCAGAGTGATGTACCTTCACGGTAAGCTCCCAGTAAGTCTCATCCTAGCACTAGAAAAATGCAGTGTCTTGGGTACCAGGATTACAGGATTTTGCATCCACCTAACCAAAACTGAAAGCCAAATGTATTGTTTTCTTAGCTAATCTGCAGTAGATAAAAATTTAAAGCGGAGGTGTTAGAGCCGATTAGTTCCAGTTAAAAGTAAATACAAATTGTTTCATGTTTTACATATACATGAATGAAGCAAAGTAAATAGGAAACACTTTATCTCCAGAATCGTCTATTTGTCATGGAAACTGGAACCCATCCAATGGATATCTTAAGTTTAAAGAAGCAATGGAGTTGGAGTGAGTGAAGCTGCATTAATTGCAAGTGAAAACTAAGACGTTTTGTAAAAAGCTGAAAAATGCCAGTGAGTTTGTAAAAGAGCAAGAAAGCTATATATTGATTTAAAGGGATTAAAATTTAAAGTGTACTTATTTGGAATTTCTATTAAGTATAGGATGGACTATATATTGACTATTAGGAGTACACTAGCTATTCAGAATAGTTTTGTAAGGAAAGCACAAGTTAATGAATTTTAAATTACAAACAAAAAATACTGTTCTCTTTGTTAGAGCCTATGGAAAGAAAAGGAAAGGCCAGGTAGCAGAATTATGCCATTTGCAAATTGATGCTTTGGAAAACAAAATATTTTTCCAAAAATTTTAGCTGAGGATCTTCTTGGAAGATTTTCAAGTAGGAAGTATAAACTCTTTACTGATAACGATACATTTTAGTCATCTGGAAACGATGATACGTTAAAAAATAATGATTTTCACAGGCAGACTCATTATTGTACACCTTTGTCACGATATTTAAGTTGTCCTTAGAAATGTTTCATCATAAAGATCGTGTTGATGATATGAGTTACATTGTTCAGTGAAGACCCTAGAGCCATCCAAGCTATGGTTATGCTTATTCCTCAGGTCGGTTTGGTTGAACAGAATTAGCAAAGTCTGGTAAGAGTAATAGTTTCTCTCCTTTCCTGGACTCCATCAGAGCACAATGTCTTTACCTGCACCTGAGAAAATTTGGTGTATTTATCAAGAGAACAATAAACTCACAATTGCGACAAAATCAGTAAATCCTCTTGCTTGTGTAGGAAACTACTAACTAAAGTTTCTTAAAAATGAGAAATGAAAGACAAAAAAAAATTACAGATAGTAACCTCAGTATTATACTGAGCACAGGTCAGTATTTCAAATAAAGAGCTAAAATATATAAAGCAAACTTACAAGTTAGATCCACATAAATGTTCTAGGACTGAAGCCCTTTGGTTCAAGTGGCTTGTGTATGTATGTGAATTTCACGCGTCTGTTTGTTCATCATATAAATGTTCGCGTGATGAGTGCTCATCACCCTTTTCTAGCTTCTGTTTGCTTTTTAGGAAACTGCCTCGGGAAAAGCTGAGCATCTATTTCCCGACTTCTGCCTCTCCCTCTTCTATTTTGATGCGTGTGTATTTATGTATGTATTCAGTCCTTTGTAAATTTTCTCTGAAAGCTATTTCAGAGAGATAAAATATATGGATATGAATGGAAGCTGGCAGAGTTATTGATTGATTATTTAGAGACTGCTGCCTGCTTACAGCTTTAGGACTTGCTGTAGTCTACCCGGTACCCAGTAAGCTTCCGTTACAAAGCTGGGAGATTTCTTTTGTGACTGTCAGGTGTGAACCGGGCGATGCCTGTTAAGACTTGGCTAGGAAAGAGTTCAGGGTACACATTTTTTGACAGAATTTGCAGTTTCGACATGACCTTTCCTGCTCCCTCTTAAGCATCATCCCTCTGATCAAACAGAACTCTGAGACCCTTCCACAACTTCTCAAAACAAGGAAATGCTTTCAAACTTCAGCCAGGTTTCTGGAGAGCCTTCTGTCTTGCATTTTTGTGGGCTTTAGTCAGCTCATCTCAGTATACTTCCTGTCATTGTCATCTTCCTAAACACTGCAACTTGCGATGCACATTGAACCCGTTGCTGGAAAACCTATTATTTTGTTCATAATGAGCTAGCAGCAGAAATGATGAAGATTGAAGGGCGGTTTTTAAGCACGTCCTCAAGCATGAACAAGTGACGGCTGTGATAGGCCCTCCATTGAGGTAACAGTTAAAATTGTCTTTGTAGCATCAATATAGGTCACACCTGGACAGTTGTATGGCCTGTCAATATCAGGAATGCTGATTCTTCTGTAATAACAGAAAGTGCCTGAGATATAAAGATCGACCTCTTGTTATTTTTCCACTTTACACCAAGAGCACAGGAGTGAACTGTCGCTGCCACTCAATGAATGCCCTCCCTTTTTCTCTCCTGACCTGCCAGTTACATGTCTTCTTCGTTCAAAGGAAACCGAATTGGCTTTGCTGGAGGGGAAATTATGTTTATAAATTTTAATTTTAGAAAGTAAAAGCATAAAGTGTGTCTTGGCGGTTTAACAGGTCGAGTCTATTTCATCCATGATATATTTGGAAACTGATTTAGTTCTGCTTTATAAAATCTGAGGATATTTAATGGTAAATGTAATTTTAAAGTATAAGTTACATTTTCAAATGAACATTACTATTTAAATGAAAAATTTGAATGATGGTGCTTAAAAGAATTCCTAACTTTTAAAGAAATTGTGGATTTACTTATAAGTTGTTTAGAAAATCTAAGGGTGTATCGTACATTTTGTTGAATTTTACTGGCTTTCAGATAAAGATTTACTGAAACTTTAAAAACACGGGTCATAAATTTTCCATGAGAGAAACCTACAGCAATGCACAGGTAACTTCTAAGAACTGATGCTGGTCACTTCTACTCTTCTATTCCACATGGGGTAAAATATACCTAAAGTTTTCAGCTCACTGGTATTGAAGTGGCATTAATAGGCAAGTCAACTGTACAGACAGAATCGGATGCAAGTAAGCCCTGCCTGTTTCTGCAGATTCTTCATTCCCTAAATAAGTATGTATTACTCATGTAAACAGGGTGTGTGCCCTTCCATTTGGCAGGCCCTGTTGCTTCACTGGGGTCCACATTTCACAGGATGGGAATAGAATCAGCAACCATTTATATATCTGGGGAAAATAGATGCATTGCCTAGGAAAACCATACATTCTTTTCCTTTTTGGTATGTTTTGCACTTTCTCTTGTAAATTCAGTGGCAACAAGCCATCCTCAAGGCAAATTTGGTACACGAATTTAATTTATAATTTCATATAATAAAAATTCTTGCTTTAACAATGTTTACTAAGGAAACATTCAACACTGATTTTTTTTTTTGGCATAAAGCACAATTAATTGCACATAATACAGCAATAATTTTTTTAATAATTAACTGCTACAAAGTTAACATTATTCAGATTGTGAAATTTATTGCCATTATATTATACAAAGAGAACTTCCTTATTTTTTATATTATATGACTAAATTTCTCTGTGTAATTTCAAGAGGAATTGTTTGGTTATGGCCTTAAAGCTCTATGAGAAAATATGTCTAAAGTGAATTACTGGTTTCATAAACTTAGATATTTGAGATATTTGTGGTTTTGAGTGGCAATGTACTTTTTTGTTAATGGGATTAGAAAATGTTGGACTCTGGAACCTAACAAAAGGACCAAATAACCATTTCATTGTACTCTTCCTTCATGTTTAGTGGAAGCACTGAGAACAGAACAAGGAGAGACAGAAGACCCGGAGCATAATAGACTCTGATTTCTCCGCTTACATAAGCTGATCTGTTGAAAACAACTAAAATAAGCCAGTAGGGTTGAAGCTTGTCTGACTCTCAGATAATCCAACAGGCAAAAAGTGGGTTTGAAACTCAGTGACTCTGACAGGATAAATTATTTCGTCCTACATACGGGGAATCTACACACCTCCATTCTAGCATCTTCTAAGACAGGAAGAGTCCCTTTAACAACTGTGTGGGAACCTGAAGGGTTTTCACTGGAAGGCGCCCTGCATGTGTGTGCTCAGTTGCTCAGTCGTGTCTGATTCTTTGTGACCCCGTGGACTGTAGCCCACCAGGCTCCTCTGTCATGGAATTTCCCAGGCAAGAGTCCTGGAGCGCGTTGCCATTTCCTTCTCCAGGGGACCTTCCCTACCCAGGACCAAACTCGCATCTCCTGCGTTGGCAGGTGGATTCTTTACCACTGTGCCACCTGTGAAGGCCCAAAGGGGCCCCAGACACCCTCTAACCGATGAGACTGTTCCTAACAAGTGTGCACAGTCATCCTGGGCACCCTGGGGGACCACTCTTATTTAAATAGAGACGCTCCTTTCTGTATCTCCATAGAACCTTGCTCCAGTAAATATGTGTTAAATGACATCCCTGACTCACATCTGCAAATTCTCCTACTATCCAGGATTAGCAAAATGGTGAGGAACATGAAAAGAGATGATAGAACTCATCTTTGATGAAACAAAATATGGTTAAAAATTCCCTTTGGACACTTGGAAAAATACTCATTTTAGGACAGGGAACTCCACTCAGTGCTCTGGGTGACCTAAAAGGGAGGAAAATCTGAGAAACAAGGCATATATGTCTGCATATTGTTGATTAATTTTGTTGTACAGTAGAAATAAACACCACATTGGAAAGCAACTATACTGCAATGCGGGAGACTCCAGTTCAGTTCCTGGGTGGGGAAGATCCGCTGGAGAAGGGACAGGCTACACACTGCAGTATACTAGGACTTCCCTTGTGGCTCAGCTGGTAAAGAATCCACCTGCAATGCAGGAGACCTGGGTTCGATCCCTGGGTTGGGAAGATCCCCTGGAGAAAGGAAAGGCTACCCACTCCAGTATTCTGGACTGGAGAATTCTGTGGACTGTATAGTCCATGGGGTCGCAAAGAGCAACTTTCACTTCTTCACTTCACTTCAGAAATTAACACAACATTGTAAAGCAACTATACTCCGATCAAAATTAATGTTTAAAAAAGAAGAAATTGGTAGACTTCATCAAGTGTCATTATTTAGACCCTCAGCTGAATGGCAGGCCTTTCTTCAGATCATGTCACCTGAAGGCTTATTCAAGAGTCAGGTCTTCAGAGAGCAGGGGCTGTGTCCAAGTTCTAGATTAGTCTTCCTACTTCTGGGCCAAAATATGAACCACAGGACCATCCACAGATGCAGAATGCATTCAATTCAATTTGAGTTTCCGGAGGATGGGATGGGGAACGGGAAGAAATAAATTCTTGACTCAAGAGGCTGAGAGTTTTTTCCGAGTCAGGTGTGGGTCTAGGAGAAATATGCAGAAAAAAGTCTAGTGGAGGAAAATGACTCACAATATGTGAGGGGGAAGCCTTTTTAATGTCAATGTCCATATTTCTTGTTCAAAATATGGGTAATTGCATCATGCATTCTAAATATAATAGCAACCAAGACTCTCTAAGAACAGTTAAATTCTTATTTGAGAACAGGAAGGAAAGAATTGGTTAGAATCCTAATGTTAGAATAAAACGCACTGTCTAGCAAAATACCGTTATTGCAATAAGACCTATTCTTCTTGTCTTGTGCTCAGTCATGTCTAACTCTTTGCGACCCCATGGACTGTAGTCCACCAGGCTCTTCTCTCCAAGGGATGCTCCAAGCAAGAAAATACTGGAGTGGGTTGCCATTTCCTCCTCCAGGGGATTTCTTGGCCCAGGGGTCAAACCCACATCTCCTGTGTGTCCTGCATTTCAGGCACATTCTTTACCCGCTGAGCCATCAAGCCTGTGAGAGGATTGGTTAATGACTTAGAGTAAATGCATAGGTGATTGAGAAATTTTTCAGGATTAAAAAAAAAGACATCATTGGCTAATATTTCAGAATAAATAAATATGTGTATAGTCAGGAATAGCAACAAACTTACATTTGTACTCTTAGAAAGAATTTCTTAAATGGCATTTTCAGGTAGGCTTTTAATAACATTTAAAATTTAGACACATATTTCAAAACAAGGCTCAGAGAAAATATCACTTACTGAATGTAAGCACTCCCCCACACAGCACACTTACTAAAACTGCTCAAATAGAAATTATCGCATTATCGCTCGGGGCCTGTAAAATAAGAGTATTGCTAAAATTCAGTACATTGGTCTTTTGAAAATAAGATGCTACTGATTTTTTATGAAGTTAACCGTTTAGTTAATATTCAGAATTTCCCCTAATGCTAAAAGAATACTTTACATATGGCCTTTCTGATCAAAACTCCTCTTAAGTATGCAGAAGACAACTGGCAAAACATGCGACCGAGTGGAAGGAACAGCAGCTTTGAGCTCTGGGATCTGGCTTGACTTCTGACACAAAGCCTGTCACCCAGGTTCTCTGAGAACAGGGGTTAATCCTAACAGCTGAGGCCCCTAGAGAGGAAGGTGGGGCATGATTGCCAGGTTGCATTTGTTATCACAGAGTCCCAGAAGAAAAGGAACTTTTCTTTCCTCTACCTCTCATAGAATCCTACTTAGTCTAAAAGAGTAATGTGACCTTGAAAGTGAAAGTGAAAGTTGCTCAGTTGTGTCCTACTCTTAGGGACGCCCATAGACTATACAGTCCATAGAATTCTCCAGGCCACAATACTGGAGTGGGTAGCCTTTCCCTTCTCCAGGGGATCTTCCCAACCCAGAGATCGAACCCGGGTCTCCAGCATTGTGGGCAGATTCTTTACCAACTGAGCTATAATGTGACCGTGGTTCTGACAACATGCATCCAGCATTCAGCCTCTTCTCACCACTCCACAGCTACCGCCCGAACACCAGGACCCACATCTCTTGGCTGGTCTCCTGCTCTACAGTAAGTGCCCCACGGAAGAACAAGTTCCATTCCGAGAGAATGTTCATAAATCCAATTTGTTTGTAAGTCCAACAAAGTTAGCTTAGGGACCCAGATCACACAATTGGCTATATAGTACTGAATAGTACAGTATTAAGTACAGCATACTGTATAGTGTCCTAAATGACTTCCACACTTCATCACTACTAATCACCACCAGCCTAGCCGAGCCTGATCTTCACACAGAAGCCAGAGGGACCCTTCTAAACCTAGATCCGAGTCACATTAAGTCCACTGCCCAAACTCTCCAACAGATGCCCATCTCACACAGAATAAAACCCCAAATCTTAACTGTGTCCTGCAAGGGCCCCGCATGGTCAGCCACCCCACCCGTTCACACCAGCTCTTGCCAACTGTTGCCTGTTCACTCTGTTTTGAGTATGATGGGCTCTTACTTTTCCTCGAGAACCGAGTAACCTCTGTGCCTCTGGGCACTTGTACTCACTGTGCCCTGGTCTGTAAAGTTCCTCTTTGGATGTTGCTGCTGCTCCCATCATCATTTCATCTAAGGCTCAGTACAAAGACCACCTGTCCTAGAGGTCTTTCTTGATAGCCTTCAATGCAAACTCACATCCTGCTTACCGGCACCTTATTGACTTTATGTGTGTTTAAGCAGGGAATTTGTTTACCATTATCTTCTCAGCAGTGAGAAAGGTGTCAGAGTTAAAATATAAATGTTCACTAAATATTTGTTGAAAAAGACGCTAATGCTGGGAGCAGAGGTTGAAGATTGAAGGCAGGAGGGGAAGGGGGCGGCTGAAGATGAGATGGTTGGATGGCATCACCGACTCGATGGACATGAGTCTAAGCAAACTCTAGGAGATGGTGAAGGACAGGGAAGCCTGGAGCGCTGCAGTTCATGGGGTCACAGAGTCGGCCACAACTTAGTGACTGAACAACAACAACAAGATATTTGTTGAATGAAAGAGTGGATGGAGAGCAATCTGTCTCAGAGAAGTGTTAGCTGTACATCTCTTAGGGTCGCATCTATTTCCTGCATCCTATGGTCTACTCTTCTCCTAATCTTAAACTGGTACTTTTGTTTTATGTCATTTATTTCTCAAGGTTATTCTTTGATGAGCTCTTTATCTGTAGTTATTAATGATTAGCACATAGGGCATACTCCCATTCAAAGATTTTTATATTCAGCTTATAAAGAGAATTGGGACTGCTTGATTATGACAGTTTAGACAGAGAAAATTTAGTGCTCTTAAAAGTGTTAGAGCTGTTTCAGTTCTAGGACCTATTCTTGGATTTCTGTGGGGTTTTTTCTCAGCTCTTATCTGTTCAGTCTATATCACAACGGTATTCACTTTGCCCCTATTAAATGAAGACTGCTCTTCTGAGGGACTGAAATCCTACCTTCAGGGATTGTTCTTCTAAGAATGAAAACAGTAACTCACGAACAAAGTGCAGACTGCCCTGAACGGGTAGATTATTAGATCATTAGACTATTAGTGTTTAAGGAAGGGACTAAGTTCCACAGAGCTGGGAGAGGTGTGTTGGAGATGGTGACATTTGACTTAGGCTACATTTGGACATTCAGAGAAGAGAAGGGACAAGTCATTTCAATAGGAGGAAACAGCAGAAGCAAACCAGGGAGGTACATGGAATACACAACAATAGGCTCACATAATAATGGGAAACCTGGGACCGTGGCTGTTTACACACTTAATTTTTTCTGTGTAAGAGCACACTAGCTCTAATATACACATGGTCTAAATTTAAATGCACTTCTGTGTGCACTTGAAAAACACATTTAAAAAGATAAAAACGTTCTAGAAAATTTCTTCTAATTGTGCAACATAAAACAAAAAAGAAATCCTCAATGATCAAGGTAGATGAGAATATTCAATACATAATAATTACTTATTGTAATTATATATTATTAATTATTATAGTATTATTATAGTAATAATTACTATTCCAGGCAAAGCACGCAAATCTAAATTTGAGTCCTTGCGGGAAAAGAAATTGCATAAAAATTTTAACCGTTTTCTATAGTCAGTGTCTTAGGAAATGTGCCACACGCATTAGATAACATTTTAAATGTGTTAACGTTGTCAGGTCTTTGCTTGCATGGCAAGATGCTTTGCCTGCATCTGCGTGTTGGAATGTATTTCATCACATTCATGCTGAAATGTGTATCCAGCGAATATAAACATGGTGAACTTGCTAAGAAACCTGGGGTAAAACTGTTCTTCCATGTCTGCGTTGTGAGTGAGAATCAACATTTTATTCCCCACGTGCAGTTTATGACTTAACAACTTTCTCGATCCATCACATCACTGGCAGATACAGGGCAAAGGAAGGGAATTCTATTTTAGTTAGAATACCAGCTTTGTGTGTTTTTTTTCTCCCCACCCCAAAGCACCTTTCAGTTCACGTGGTTTCAACATTCCTGTGCAAAGTGGATTTGGAGGCTCGCAGAGCAGTGATATTGGGTGCTGGGAGTCAGGCCAGTGTCAGCCCCTCAGGGACCAGCGTGCTCCAGAGACGAGCCACCTGAGTTGTCCCCACTGCAGGCTGCGTTTGCTTTGGAGTTTTCCAACCTTGAGACGCTACCTGGTTGGAAACTGCATCCTCCCAAGGTGTGGATGAGGGCAGAGACAAGGACGAAAACTAGCAGCTACTGGGTTTTAGTGTTTTGTTAGAAAGACAAACACTTTGGAGAAAGCACAAGTTCCACACCGTGCTTGGACCCTTATTTAATTTTCGGCAATGACGGGCTTCCCGCATCGGAACTGAGGTCAGAGTTACCCTTCTAAGGTGCCCCCCGGATCCTGTCACCTGTCCCCTGCTCTGTAACCCTCAGCTGGCTGCCAGTGTGTGTGAACGACGCCGTGCTTAGGGACGAGCTCGGTGCGATTCCTGGCATCAAGTGCTCCGGGTGTACGGACGGGGCTTCAGCTGAGAATGGAAGGCGGTCTGTTCCTGTGTCCACCCAGGACGTTTGGTGGGAATCCTGTGGCAGACGGCTTTGCACAGCCCCCGCAGCGCCTCTCGGGTCTCCAGCCTGCAGTCCGCCCTTGGATGGGCCCGCAGCCTCCTCACCCGCAGCAGGAGTCCTTAAACGCGTCTTTCTCACTCCTCTCTTTCTTTCCTTCCTCGTCTTTTCTCCTTCCCTTCCCTTTCCTTCCTCTTGTCTTTCTTTCTCTCTTCTTCTCCTCTTTCTCCTCCCTCTTCTTTTTTCCTTCTTCTCCTTCTTTTCTCTCTCTCTCGCCACAGACCACCTACTGGTATCTCTGGGGAAGCCTCACTGGTCCAGGAGTGGGGCTGTCTTAAAGATGGCTCCTTGAATACCGAGCAGCCTCTTCAGGGCTGTTTGGCTGTGAAGCTCCTTGGTAAGTCCTGTCTCTCTTAGAATGATGTTGGAACTAGGTCAGCAGAAATCCGTTTGCTGCGTTGGCTTCACCTGTGCACCAGGATTATCCCACCCCGCGGGAGGGGCTGTTCCAGGCATCACTAGAGCATCTCTAGAAGGTCTGTGCAGGAAGGCGGGCAGTTTTGAAGGTTATTTCTGCTCTGTGCTCAGCCACCCTGCTGGAAGCTGCCCCCAAGGCGGAGGGTTGGTCTCGGGAGGGGTGAAGAGCAGAAGAGGATTCAGGAGAGACAGAAGGGAGCCCCAGGCCCCGTGAACAGTTGCACCAAAGTTGTCTCCAGGCCCTGCAGAAATTCATGAATCCTACGTGCTGAGATGACTTGGCTAAAGAGGTTTTCTTCTTGTGGTTATGATGAAAAACAAATATTTGGAGAAGACTTTTATCAAATATGAATCTCAGGCCACAAACTGTTCATTTGACAAATTATTGAGGGGGTTTTAGAAGGAGCCTTCTTGGTAGGTGACATGTTGAACGGAATCCTTTATTAAAAGGACGTGGTTAACGTGATGGTGGGAGTGGAGGGGCCGGCTTGGCTGGGGTCAGCCTGTCCTGCCCTCCAAGGTCAGAGCCCCATCCGGGAGCCCTGGGCAGGCTGGAGGGAATCTGCCTCTGGTGCAAACCCTCAAGGGCTCGCCCTGAGGACTGATGACAGGGTCGCTTCGGCCTGCTTCCCTGGGGCAAATTCTCACCTTGTTATCATGTGTGTCCGGGCATTTGTCAGCCACTTTTTGAATATCAGTTTTGAAAAAGACTCAGAGATGGGACGTTTTCTTTCACCTTAAAGCTACCTGTTCCTATTTTATCTATTTTATCTTCTACTTTTATTTCTTTTATGTGTATCTTGTGCTTCCCTGGTGGTTCAGTGGTAAAGAATCCACCTGCCAATGCAGGAGGCACAGGTTAGATCCCTGAGTCAGGAAGATCCCCTGAAGAAGAAAATAACAACCCACTCCAGTATTCTTGCCTGGGAAATTCCATGGACACAGGAGCCTGGTGGGTCACAGACCATGGGGTCACAAAGAGTCAGACATGACTTGTCAACTGAACAACAACAGCGATGAGAAAGGCTTTCATGTGGAGTAACTCGAGCACCACAGTGCGCTTAGCTCTCTTCCTTGTTTCAGACAGGCATCTAATGGGAAAGTTAGGAAGGAAGAAGTGGGCAAGGGAGCCAGCGGGTAGCCAGGACTCTTTCTTGTGTGTGTGTGTGTGTGTGTGTGTGTGTGTTTGTGTGTGTCTCGATCACTCTGCTCTCCCCCTGAAGAGTTGCTCTGCCTGCAGGCTGCACATCCCTGCAGGACCTTCTGCTTGCTCTCCAGCCCGTGAGCTCAGTAAGCCACAGTCTTCAAAGTGATCAGCAGCAGCGATGACAGAGGTGATATTCTCTCTCCATCTGTTTGACTTTTTATTTCAGAACTTGACGGGGAAAGGGGTGTGATGTCTTGAGAACCCAACCATCAATGCATCGCTTGAAATAGACAAAGCCTTGTCTTTGGCATGAAAACGAAATATCACTAACATGTATCTGCCCATGCTTCATGCTATTATTACCAACACCCCATTTTCTTTTTAAATGCTGACTCAGAACTGTGTGTGTAGTAGGTTCCGGTCTGACGTAGTCTCCTTTTTTCCCCTTTAAACCATACATATCAATGTATTCAATTAGAAGTGCCCATACTTCATCTTCTCTGGGAGTAAAACGGATAATCGGTACCTAAATTTGGATAATAAGTCAAATGATTACAGATCAAGACTTTTGATGGCAAACACCTGTACTTCACTTTCCTTTGCTCTATTAGGAAATATAAATTTGACCCAAAATGAAGCAAACACTTTTAACGATTTTCTTTTTCTGTGTTTCAGCACAGGTTGTGCTATTTTGCAGAACTGATGTGCGCTGCCATTACAAATCCTTTGAATTCCTCACGACTTTCAGGCCCACGAGGAGCTGAGGTGGAGGCTGATGACTCCGCGCTATTACTGAATTATGATTTCTTTACCCTTCCTTGAATGTTCCCATTAATCCAGAGGAGGTATTTCCTTCCAATGAGAATAAGCACTAAAGCTAAGAGCAAAGTGAAACTCTGCCTCTTCATTCACTTTCTCGGCAATTGGAACCTCTGCACCACGCGTATAGCATTCTAACGTTCAACCCTATAAAAGCAATAGGCGTTTCATCAGAAGTCTCAACACTGCGTGCACTGGGGGCAAGGAGGTACAGCAGGCGACTGGAGGCCGGCATTCACACAGAGCCGCTCGTGACAGACGGCGCACAGGCTGACAGGGAGGGGGTGACTCTTGGGGGCACACCCTATTAGCTGCTCTCAGAGCTGCTGGGGATCCCACAAGTTAGAGATCAGAGAACAGAGCGCCAGGAGCCCCCTTTTGTGACCCTTGCAACCTCTTCAGAGGTGGCGCTGCATGCCTGAGTCTCTGACCATCTAGAAATAAAGCTACTGTTTCCAGAAGCCTCACCAGCTTCCTCCTGATTCCTAGTCCCTCAGACTTCATGCTGTGTCCCTCTGCCACGTCCCTGCAATCCATTTTTTAAAAATTTTTATTTGTGTTTAATTGAAGCATAATTGCTTTTACAATGTTGGTTTGATTTCTGCCATACATCAACATGAATCAGCCATAGGTATACATATGTCCCCTCCCTCTTGAACCTCCCTCCCACCTCCCACCTTTTCTCACCCCCCTAGGTTGTCACAGAGTCCCGGTTTGAGTTCCCTGAGTCATACTGAAAATTCCCATTGGCTATCTGTTTTACATGTGGTTGTATGTAATATGCTACCATGCTCCTCTCTCCATTCATCTCACCCTCTCCTCCAACAGTTCTATCCATGTGATCTTGGAAACTCGCCTGGCTTGACAACTTTTTAGCAGTTTTCTTTGGCACCCAACCTCCCAGGACCACGCCCAGAATGAATCAAAATTCCTCATGTTGATGTAGCAGTTTCTAGGAAGTATCATCCTGTCTTCTGGCTCAAATATCCCGGAAGGTTAACTGTGGATGAATCAAATTCAAAACAAGTCCCTTCCCACCTGCTCTGTACCCAGAAGGGAGTAGACAATAATGAAGGCAGTCCTAATGGATGAGATGGAATTAGAGGAGGCTTCAGTGGTGTGATAAAGGTTCTAAAAAAGTAGACCCACATTTCAACGTGACAAGTGGCAAGGACTCACTTGACCATTGGACCAATGACTCTCAAATCAATGTTCCACCAATTACTACTGCCATCAGACCCCAAGACAATTCAGAAATTACAGCTTGATATGAGTATCCAGTCTCCATCTGTCTAGGCTCCCAGGAATCGTGGCATTGTTAATTCTACTGCTTGGAAATGATTTTGAGATCATTACTTTTTTGATTCTCAGTTCAGCTGAAAAGATTATATGGTATGATGCATTCAAGCCACATTCAAGCCAGCTCTAATCTTCAGATTTTTGAGGTCGAATCAGGTGGGACTGAGCTGACCCAGAACACATGGCCAGTGCTTATGCTAACTGGCCTCAGACTATGCCATCCACACTCTCAATAATATCACTGGTTTTAAAGGTGGGTTCTGGAATGCCGAGAATGACATGAAAGAATTCCAGGATTCCAGGTGTTGTTGGAATGTATCTGAGTACTTCCAAATGCCTGTAAACATACTGGAACAAATGTTCTACAGCAGAAGCTACTTGTTTGGCCACATAGAAAATATTTCTGCTTGGTGTTTCTTTCCCTTCATGACATGGACGTTCTCTACAAATTGAGGAGAATATGATTGCAATCCACTAATAATGACCTTTTGTACATTGTATTGCGGGCAGTGGTCAAAAACTATGCCCAAGAAGAAGTGAAAAGGCAAAATGGTTGTCTGAGGAGGCCTTACAAATAGCTGAGAAAAGAAGAGAAGTGAAAGGCAAAGGAGAAAAGGAAAGATATATTCATCTGAATGCAGAGTTCCAAAGAATAGCAAGGAGAGATAAGAAAGCCTTCCTCAGTGATCAATGAAAAGAAATAGAGGAAAACAATAGAATGGGAAAGACTAGAGATCTCTTCAAGAAAATTAGAGATACCGAGGGAATATTTCATGCAAATTTGGGCACAATAAAGGACATAAGTGCTATGGAACAAACAGAAGCAGAAGATATTAAGAAGAGGTGGCAAGAATACACAGAAGAACTATACAAAACAGGATCTTAATGACCCAGAGAACCACGATGGTGTGATCACTCAATTACAGCCAGACATCCTGGAATGTGAAGTCAAGCAGGCCTTAGGAAGCATCACTATGAACAAAGCTAGTGGAGGTGATGGAACTCCAACTGGGCTATTTCAAATCCTAAAAGATGATGCTGTGAAAGAGCTTCACTCAATATGCCAGCAAATTTGGAAAACTCAGCAGTGGCCACAGGACTGGAAAAGTTCAGTTATCATTCCAATCCCAAAGAAAGACAATGCCAGAGAATGTTCAAACAACCACACAATTGCACTCATCTCACACACTAGCAAAGTAATGCTCAAAATTCTCCAGGCTAGGCTTCAACAGTACATGAACTGAGAACTTCCAGATGTTCAAGCTGGCTTTAGAAAAGGCAGAGGAACCAGAGATCAAATTGCCAACATCCGCTGGATCATTGAAAAAGCAAGAGAGTTCCAGAAAACATCTATTTCTGCTTCATTGACTACGCTAAAGTGTTTGACTGTGTGGATCACAACAAACTGTGGAAAATTCTTCAAGAGATGGGAATACCAGACCATCTGATCTGCCTCCTGAGAAGCAACAGTTAGAACTGGAAATGAAACAATGGATGGTTCCAAATTGGAAAAGGAGTACGTCAAGGTTATATATTGTCACCTTGCTTATTTAACTTCTATGCAGAGTGAAAGAAAGTGAAAGTGAAGGTCACTCAGTATGTTTGACTCTTTGTGACCCCATGGACTATACAGTCCATGGAATTCTTCAAGCCAGAATACTGGAGTGGGTAGCCTTTCCTTTCTCCAGGGAATCTTCCCAACCCAGGGATCCAACCCAGGTCTCCTAGATTGCAGGATTTTTTCCCAGCTAAGCACAAGAGTACATCATACTAAATGTCAAACTGGATGAAGCAAAAGCTGGAATCAAGATTGCAGGGAGAAATATCAATAACCTCCTATATGCAGATAACACCACCCTTAAGGCAGAAAGCAAAGAAGAGCTAAAGAGCCTCTTGATGAAAGTGAAAGAGGAGAGTAAAAAAGCTGGCTTAAAACTCAGCATTCAAAAAATGAAGATCATGGCATCCAGTTCCATTACTTCAAGGCAAATAGATGGGGAAACAATGGAAACAGTGACAGACATTAATTTCCTGGGCTCCAAAATCACTGCAGATGGTGACTGCATCCATGAAATTAAAAAATGCCTGCTCCTTGGAAGAAAAACTATGACCAACTTAGACAGCATATTAAAAAGAAGGGACATTACTTTGCTGACAAAATTCCTATATAGTTGAAACTATGGTTTTTCCAGTAATCATGTATGGATGTTAGAGTTGGACCATAAGCAAAGCTGAGCGCCAAAAAGAATTGATGCTTTTGAACTGTGGTGTTGAAGAAGACTCTTGAGAGTCCCTTGGACTGCAAAGAGGTCAAACCAGTCAATCCTAAAGGAAATCAGAACAGAATGATCTCTGTCCATTTCCAAGGCAAACCATTCAATATCACAGTAGTCCAAGTCTATGCCCCGACCAGTAATGCTGAAGAAGCTGAAGTTGAATGGTTCTATGATAGGCCTACAAGACCTTCTATGACTAACACCCAAAAAAGATCTCCTTTTCATTATAGGGAACTGGAATGCAAAAGGAGGAAGTCAAGAAATACCTGGAGTAACAGGCAAATTTGGTCTTGGAGTACAGAATGAAGCAGGGCAAAGGCTAATAGAGTTTTGCCAAGAGAACGCACTGGTCATAGCAAACACCCTCTTCCAACAACACAAGAGAAGACTCTATACATGGACATCACCAGATGGTCAATACCAAAATCATACTGGTTATATTCTTTGCAGCCAAAGATGGAGAAGCTCTATATAGTCAGCAAAAACAAGACTGGAAACTGACTGTGGCTCAGATCATGAACTCCTTAATGCCAAATTCAGACTTAAATTGAAGAAAGTAGGGAAAACCACTAGACCATTCAGATATGACCTAAATCAAATCCCTTATGACTATACAGTGGAAGTGACAAATAGATTCAAGGGAATAGATCTGATAGACAGAGTGCGTGAAGAACTATGGACAGAGGTTCATGACATTGTACAGGAGGCAGTAATCAAGACTATCCCCAAGAAGAAGAAATGCAAAAAGGCAAAATGGCTGTCTGAGGAGGCGCCTTACAAACAGCTATGAAAAGAGAAGCAAAAGGCAAAGGAGAAACAGAAAGATGTACCCATTTGAATGCAGAGTTCCAAAGAATATCAAGGAGAGATAAGAAATTCTTCCTCAGTGATCAATGCAAAGAAATAGAGGAAAACAATAGAATGGGAAAAACTAGAGATCTCTTCAAGAAAATTAGAGATACCAAGGGAACATTCCATGCAAAGATGGGCTCAATAAAGGACAGAAATGGTAGGGACCTAATAGAAGCAGAAGATATTAAGAAGAGGTGGCAAGAATACACAGAAGAACTGTACAAAAAAGATCTTCACGAACCAGATAATCACGACGGTGTGATCACTCACCTAGAGCCAGACATCCTGGAATGCAAAGTCAAGCGGGCCTTAGGAAGCATCACTACGAACAAAATTAGTAGAGGTGATGGAATTCCAGTTGAACTATTTCAAATCCTAAAAGATGATGCAGTGAAAGTGCTTCACTCAATATGCCAGCAAATTTGTAAAACTCAGAAGTGGCCACAGGACTGGAAAATGTCAGTTTTCATTTCAATCCCAAAGAAAGAAAATGCCAAAGGATGCTCAAATTGCACTCATCTCACAGGCTAGCAAAGTAATGTTCAAAATTCTCCAAGCCAGGCTTTAACAGTAATGTGAACTGTGAGCTTCCAGATGTTCAAGCTGGATTTAGAAAAGGCAGAGGAACAAGAGATCAAATTCCCAACATCCACTGGATCATCGAAAAAGCAAGAGAGTTCCAGAAAAACTGCTTTATTGACTATGCCAAAGCCTTTGATTGTGTGGATCACAACACAATCCCTTGAAGAGATGGGAATACCAGACCACCTAAATTGCCTCCTGAGAAATCTGTATGCAGGTCAAGAAGCAATCGTTAGAACGGGACATGGAACAATAGACTGTTTCCAAATACAAGGAGTACATCAAGGCTGTATGTTGTCACCCTGCTTATTTAACTTGTATGCAGAGTACCTCATGAGAAATGCTGGGCTGGATGAAGCACAAGCTGGAATCAAGATTGCCAGGAGGAATGTCAATAACCTCAGATATGCAGATGACACCACCCTTATGGCAGAAAGTGAAGAAGAACTAAAGAGCCTCTTGATGAAAGTGAAAGAGAAGAGTGAAAAAGTTGGTTCACACTCAACATTTAGAAAACTAAGATCATGGCATCTGGGCCCATACTTCATGGCAAATAGATGGGGAAACAATGGAAACAGTCAGAGACTTTATTTTTGGGGGTCTCCAAAATCACTGCAGATGGTGACTGCATCCATGAAATTAAAAGACGCCTGCTCCTTGGAAGAAAAGCTATGACCAACCTAGACAGCATATTAAAAAGCAGAGACATTACTTTGCCAACAAAGGTCCATCTAGTCAAAGGTATGGTTTTTCCAGTAGTTATATATGGATGTGAGAGTTGGACTTCAAAGAAAGCTGAGCCCCGAAGAATTGATGCTTTTGAACTGTGGTGTTGGAGAAGACTCTTCAGAGTCCCTTGGACTGCAAAGAGATCCAACCAGTCCATCCTAAAGGAAATCAGTTCTGAATATTCATGGGAAGGACTTATGCTGAAGCTGAAACTCCAATACTTTGGCCATCTGATGCAAAGAACTGATTCATTGGAAAAGACTCTGACACTGGGAAATATTGAAGGCAGGAGGAGAAGGGGATAATAGAGGATGAGATGGCTGAATGGCATCACTGACTCAATGGACATGAGTTTGAGTAAGCTCCAGGAGTTTGTGATGGACTGGGAGGCCTGGCCTGCTGGAGTCCATGGGATCTCAAAGAATCAGACATGACTGAGCTACTGGACTGAAGTGAATAATGAGCTTACAGCACTTTTTATGCACTATAATAGCAATCAGTAATTACCTGATTAAAATAATTCCTTCAAATGACATGAAATAAGAAACCTTAATACAGATATGTCTATTTTTTTCTGAAAATGAATTGACATATTTGATTAATAATTGGATTCTCATTTTCAAATACCTTGGGAATCAAGGAATATACTTTATCCCCAAATTATTTTGAATGTATATAATAGTTCTAAGGCTTCCCAGGTGGCACTAACGGTAAAAAACCAGCCTGACAATGCACAAATCATTAGAGAGTCTGGTTTGGTCCCTGTGTTGGGAAGATCTCCTGAAGGTGGGCATGGCAACCCACTCCAATACTCTTGCCTGGAGAATCCCATGGACATAGGAACCTGGCGGGCTATAGTCCACAGGGTCGTAAAGGGTCGGACATGATTGAAGTGACTTAGTACACACACTGAATATAACCCAGTGTTTATTTTTATAATTCTGAGAACATTACTCCTTTGGTCTTCATGTTGAAGATCAATTATCTTTGAAAGGCATTGAATAAGAACAATTTTGAAAACGCAATTCCGCCCTGTGTCTAATTCCCGATTAAACTGACTAAAACATATAAATATTTGAAATATCTCCTTTTGCATCCTGCACACTTAAAGTGTTGCTTTCCTCCAATTTAAGATTTTTATGATAAAATTTCTTATTATCATAGAGAAAAGTAATTTTCTATTTTTAACTTCACTCTATATTTTAAATAAAAGTTGATTACCTTAAGTACTTTTAATTTTTTTCTGAATCAACTGGACTATGAACCCCTTGAGGGTGGAGAATAAGTTGTGGGGTTTTTGATACAATCCTTCCTGTGTAGCCCCGTATTTAGAATAAGTAACAGCTCAATAAACAGGACCTGAATTAAAGTAGCACAGTGACCCAGTTCCTATCTTTTCACCTTGACCATAATCTGTAAAATTTGCCAACATCTCTTTTGCTTTATACTCCTCAGAAATATAGTTTAACTTTATTCCTTCTGTATGTGGTAACACGCATGTTTCACTGAATGATTCAGAAATCGCTTCTGAATGTGAGGTCAAAGAGCAAATGGGATGCAAATTATGGACAAGCATTCAGATACAAAACTTCCTGACGAGAGTATAATGACTCTTGCAATAACTATTCAACAACATTTGAAAGACCTATTAGAGCACTTATTTTTCAGGAATTAAATAGTGGAACTTATTTGGGAGAGCCAACATGACTTTAGAAGACAATTTCAAATTCATTGTAGAATTTCTCAGAAATGAAAGCAATGCTGCTGACAGGAAACGGCCACAGCAGCATCCAGCCCATGGCTATTATGGTACCCCTGAGCTTCAGAAAAGGTTTTACCCTAGTAGACTCAAATTTCACATAGATATACTAGATTAGTGTTTTAAAATAGTGAATACCTTCAGAGATATTTTAAGTGAATGACAAATGCATATGGCAGCAGTACACAGTTTTAATTCTTGACAGAGCCCATTAACTCTGATTCAAAATTGAGATTGTCTGCATGCATTTCTTTCTTTTAACCATGAAAACATAAACTGTGCTGATGGCCAATGTCTCCCCTAGTGTTAATGCTCAATAAACATTTTACATTGATTATGCAATGGCTACATCATAGCAATTTGACAGCACTGTCCTTAAATATAATTTTGTCCTTTTGTGAGGATTATCAGTGGCTACGTTCATTGGGATGGAGGCCATTATAGGCTGGACTTCCAGTTCAGTTCATTTACTAAAATGCTCTGTGATCAATTTATAAATTTGGAACCACAACTAATATACTTTTTTGAGGCTTTACTTCTATTAAGATGGAATATCAGAATGTGATATGTTGATTAGGGAAAGGAGATAAAAACAGGAAACTGATGAACCATGGGGAAATATGCCTGAAAGCAAACTGATTTCATAAAACAAATATAATCGGCATGGAAATGAAGGTCGTCTTATGCACACTGGTCAAATTCTATTATAGCGATGTTCAAGAGAGTTTAGTACAGGAATTTTAGATAAATCAGGAAAATAAATGGGCTTCTCCATGGTGCTTATGTATGTTCTATCTCAATCTTTCTTGTAATAGAACTCATTAGAGAGATCGGACCTGCACATTTAAAAATTGATTACTCAAGATAATGTGAGATGGGCCTGGTATCCTTTCTAGAATTAATCCCATCTTGCTAGTGTAAAATGCTTTAATACATTGATGTTTCCACACACACACACCCATTGCTTCATATTTTAGGACAATAAGGGAAGAAGAGCCAGGAAGTAAAGCAGTTAGATTCACAGGTGAACAGTCTGGCCTTTGGGTTCAAATGTAGCCCCACTCCACAGGCATCACGACATCTTGGAGTTATTACTCAGTCAACCCGTTTCTAAGTGTCCTAGTTTCCAAAATAGAGATAATGAAGGGGCTGACATTATAGGAACGTGGATGAGAGTTGGATGCAGGGTCTATGGCCTGATGATTCACTGGATACAACCACTTAATACACATCCCTGGTATTGTCAGATGTATAAGGCATGTGTTGGTCTCTTTTCAAATGAGGAAATCGAATAACAGAGGTGAAGGGCTTCTGTAGGAACTTTGATGTTTCTTATTGAAACAAGTTGACCCAGCTTTACCTTTAGAAGGACTTCTATCACAACTAATGTTTTGAACCAGACAGAATTGTGGTGCTTTCCATTTTCCTTTATCCACTCATTTTTAAAGAGACACCTGAGGAATGGAAAGAATTCTGTCCTCTCCGTCTAGGTAATTTATTCCATGATTTTGGATTTCTGTCTTCTCTTTTCAGGCCTCAGTTTCTTTGTCTCCTGGTAAATCGCTAAGGCCCTTTTCTGAGTGAAAATAATATTAATTTACAAACTAGATAATCAAATTCTTGAGCTCTGATATTTAACTCTAATAAATAAATATCTTAAAAGAACAAGTATCCACATTTTGATCATAAAAAATATTGTTACATGTTAATCTATACATATTATTCAGGCACTGATATTTTCTAGGTCAGTTCTTCCTTTGGTTTAATATCCCATTTCAGAAAAAAGTTGTAATGGAAATTCAGATGCATAAATTCAAGTTAATATTTACAGTAGTTATGGAATTAAAGTTTTCCCTACCAGGTCCAAATATGACCATTAATAATGTATTATGTATTAGTGTGTACTTGTGGTGTATTGCATCACTTCACATAATGACAGACAGTATCTAAACCTAAGTAAGTGTTTCTGAAATTCTACATGATTTTCATTAAACACCTTATTTTACAATTTCAGCTAAGAAACTACGTTCTAGATTTAATATGATCTGCTACATCTTTTATTTTTCTCTTTTATCTCTTCACTTCTAAAACTTGGGCTTTTATGGTTACTTGAACACAATGATGTTTTTCTTTTTAAAGAAGGGTGAATAAACTAACTGACATTTCCACAGTTTCATACTATGGCTCTTTGATGACTATTGATTCTTGATCTTTGTATGCTGTGGATACTACAAAAGTGATTTAACTTGGATCTATTCTGTGTTCATACACTATTTTAGGGGCAGAGATAATTTTGATGGACACATAGGTTTAAGAAATTTGTTCCTAATTGTCTGCTTTATGAGATGATTGGATTAGTTGTTGGTAACAATTTCTTAAAAGAATAAGTTAAGTCACTTGGATAAACTTTGGTGGGCTTCCCTGGCAGGCTACAGTCTGTAGGGTCGCAAAGAGTCAGACACAACTGCAGCGATGGAGCACGCGTGCGCACACAGCCCTTAGTGGGGAAGCACCCTCAGCATGCGTGCACACACAGCCCTTAGTGGGGAAGCGCCCTCAGCACGCGTGCACACACAGACCTTAGTGGGGAAGCGCCCTCAGCACGCGTGCGCACACAGCCCTTAGTGGGGAAGCACCCTCAGCACGCGTGCGCACACAGCCCTTAGTGGAGAAGCAGCCTCAGCACGCGTGCACACACAGCCCTTAGTGGGGAAGCGCCCTCAGCACGCGTGCGCACACAGCCCTTAGTGGGGAAGCACGCGTGCACACACAGACCTTAGTGGGGAAGCAGCCTCAGCACGCGTGCGCACACAGCCCTTAGTGGGGAAGCAGCCTCAGCACGCATGCACACACAGCCCTTAGTGGGGAAGCACGCGTGCACACACAGACCTTAGTGGGAAGCGCCCTCAGCACGCGTGCGCACACAGCCCTTAGTGGGAAAGCAGCCTCAGTATCGTCGTAGCTCTGTATGTTTAAGTGATTGTCTGTGATTCTCCTTTTGACATGGTAGTTTCCTCTGTGGACTCCCATAGGTCACATGGAACTCTCAGTTTTTGAATTTTTATTAATATCCGTGCATCTGATATCTGAAGCTATAAGTTCAATTCCTTTATATTCATTCCCCATGGAAGTTCAGTGTGTGTACACCACAGTTGTAAACTCATGTCAACATAAAGCATCACCTGAGTTAGCAAGAGACTTTATAACTTACCTAAGTTGTTCATAAATTAAGAAACCTGAGTGAATTTTCTAAAACTCCGGGTAAAAATGTTGGCAAGATTCCTCAACAGATTCTCTCAGTGACCAACTTCCCTATCATAAAAACAGTGGTAGTTCTAACTCGAAATATAATAACTTTTGGTAATACCTTGAGGGTGTCTATTATGTAACTGTTAGTTTTCCAAATCAGCATTTGGAAAACCCCCAGAATCATATCAGATGATTGCAGTAATAACAGTTAAGATCCATCCCATAGAGAATCCCCTATTTTGTTGTGCAACCCAATGGTTCAAGGTTTTTGTGGAGTTAGCACAAAATATCCTATTCAAAAAGGATCTTCACAAAGAAGTGATTATGTTGTTCCCTGCAAGGGATCTCATCAGTAAAATGCATCGTCAGAATCATCCAGCATCTCTTTAAACTACACAATTTTACATATGATTCTTCACACCAGAAATCAGCTGATTCAGATGAAGACTAACTATCAGAAGGTATGTAAAGGAATCAGAGCTTACACAGAAAGGAATTTAAAAAGTGAAAATTAACCCTTAAAAGGAATAGTCTTTAACAGGTATAAGTGTGTCTATATTTTTTAAAGGATGGGCCATTTGTCACATGTGTAACACACTGAGATAATTTTGAGAGCTCAGAATTCATCGATTTCAGAGTCTCAACTTCAGTTAATCATGCAGACATATGTCTCAGCACCTTGAAAATCTACTAGCTCTAATTCCCCCAAACTACTGATAGGGAAATTGAGGGCCAAAACGAGTCAATCAGATATTTAGTAAACATCTTTTTTACTTCTCATGTGGTACCTTCATTTGCTGTGTGACTATAATGAGAAACAGACATAAGAATACTGAAAGATAGTTAATGAATCGACCAGAATTTTGGAGAAATAAGAATAAAAAAGGCCTCAGTGAATAACATCTACTCTGAAGCTCTCTAGGGGGAAGGAATACTGGTAGCTTAAAGGCTGAAGAATGTGATAGGTGGCCAAGAAGAAGAAAAGAAAAGAAAAAGTCAAATAAATAGTCAATATGTTTGAAGCTCTTTCTGACTTATAATAAGAGAGATTTTAAAGATAGCTTTCCATACTCTCGAATGCATTTTATACTAATAATGTGATGTCTTTGAAAAAAGACCATGGGGTCACAAAGAATCAGACATGACTGGCAACTGAACAACAGCAACATACAAAACTTATAAAAGAAATATATTTTCAATACATTATGCAGTGATACATTCTTTTAATAAATGATGCAGTCAAAATCACTATGCCATTTTTTTTAAGCACCTAGCATAAAAGACTTGGAGTGACCTTTATTGAGGGCTACAGTATACCCTGGTTTGAATATGAAAAAAAGGTGGAGTCTTGCATAACTGGGTGTCTTTATCTTCCAACTGTGTCAGCCTCAATATTGTGTGGAGTAAATATTACTAGTGGTTGCCGGTTGTCTAATCTTGAAATAGAGTATAGTTCATAAGCACAAGTTGAAAATAGTTTAGCAATCTCAAGTATATAACCCAGGTATATTAGTTTCATCTTTTCCCTTTGGGAATTAAGATCTTGGATTAATTTTTAAAGTGACTGCAGGTATCTCTTGATATGAGACGGGCATGGCAACCCACTCCAGTATTCTTGCCTGGAAAATCCCCATGGACAGAGGAGCCTGGTGGTTTACAGTCCATGGGGTCACAGAGTCAGACACGACTGAGCAACTAAGCCAGCATATCTCTTGATATGGGGTTTCCCTGGTGGCTCAGTGGTAAAGAATCTGCCTGCCAGTCCAGGAGATTTGGGCTCAACCCTTGGGTCTGGAAGATCCCCTGGGGGAGGAAATTTCTCCCAACCCTGAGAAATCCCATGCAGAGATGAGCCTGGTGGGCTACAGTCCATGGGGTCGCAAATAGTCAGACATGATTTAGAGACTAAACAACCCCAACAACACCTCTTGCCATATTGCCGCCTAGTAAGGAAATGATGGGGAAAATACATTTGAACTCACTTTTGCGTTACCCTGAAGTTTTCTCTCTGAAGATCATGTTTCAGAGAGCACAGGGCCTTAAAGGTTCTGATGTGGATTTCTGCTCTGAGGCCCTCAGAGAGACGTCTGAATGTTAAGGCGTCCCTGCGGAGAGGCACTGCCAAGCAGTTCATGCAAATCCACCATAAAACTGTGTTCAAATAAAGATCTTGGTTTCAACACACCTTTTCAGAAATGCATTTGCTTCTTTATTAAAGGAGATCTGCCTCGAGAAGAAGAGTGAAAAAAATCTTCTACAGTCAATGTTCATTTAACCATCACAACGTAGATATTGTCTTAGCAAATCAAAACAGAAGTGACTTTGGTGACTCCTTAGAATAACTTAAAATAAGCATCCTAACAAGATGCTATGAGAATGTAGAATGTGAACATTTATATTATGCATGAAGCTACCTACAGCATGCTCTTCTTTATGAAAACAGTCAAATGAGACCAATGGAGATAATACTGAAGTGTAAAGTTCTAACCAATCACCAATACCTTATGTAATGTGAAAATGGTTAAAATTTAAGTCACTCAATTCTAAAGAATCTGAGTAAAAAGGATAGGTAGGAGGAATATTTTCTCAGTTTCCACAATCAAGAAAGTTTTGTTGAGGCAAGGTAATGAAATCTTTTAACCTAACTCTTTATATTTACTCAGCATTGCATTGTGGTTTTTAAGCCAAAAATAAATACGTAAATACTATTTCCAGTGAATATGTGCATTTGAAAAATTTTCAATAATTTTGAGGTAAATTTAGAAAAAGCGAATTTAGGAACTTCATAACTGATAGCTTGTTCACTTTTTGCTTTTTCTTTTGCTACATTAGTAGGTGATTAAAGTATAAAAATAGAGATATGAAAATGAGCTAGCAAAGAAAAGATACTAATTACTTCTATAGCCAGAAGGGTATCAAGAAATGGAAAGGGGTTTGGAGTCCTCCACTGTATATTTGTTTTTTGATTGCTTGGAGTACATAGAGAAAAATGTTAAAAGTTATAAATCTTGGTTGTGGAAAGATGATGGTTATTATATTGCTTTTACTTTTCGGTATAGTCTGAAATATTTATCAATTGAAAATGAAATTTTTTTCTATTTTTTAAATTCTAACTAAAGAAGACATGTTTATATGTGATTCGGTTAGTGAAAATTTTAAAATTTAATTGATTTCGTTGTCTTCTGAGTTCAAAATTTATATTTAAAATGAGTTAGTTTATGTAATTTAGAAAACTATCTGCTAAACAAAACACTCAGCAGAAAGATAAAATCCTGAATATTTTAAATATATTCTGATACCTGAGGAGCTTTCTTTCCCCCTTTTATGTTGGTATAGTTTATTTGGGGACATTTTATATGCTTCAATACAAGCTAACATTTTAGAGGCATAAACACGACAATTTTATTCAAGATATCAATTAACGAATATGAATAAATTGGTTTTGTCTTATATTTATAAACACTATGTAAGTACAGAAATACATTTCATGGAATGCTGGAGTAAGAAAAGCTTTACTATACTTTAGGCTAAAGTTCCGTGGAATTGTATGTTTCCTTTTCTTACTTAATGCAATTTTTAAAAGTCAAACCAATCCTTTGGAAAAACACAAAAACAAACCCTGGAACATAATAGCCCCTTGTATCACTAAGAGCAGACATGTGAAAATTTTAAAGCAATCATTTTACAGGTTTTTCTACGTTGGATTTATTAGGCAGGAATCACTATTTTAAATATTCTTGCAAAACCTTCTCATAACAGCAAAGGGACCAAGTTGGTTTAAATGTAAGCTGCACCTGAATAGCCTTGACAATAGCTATAGTCACTGTATTAATTATTAAAGGAATTGGATGTAAGTTTCCAGGTCTCGATTTTTTATTTTAATGTGGGCACCCTAGCCCCTGGATGGCCTGCATGCTCAGCTTATCTGTTCAATCACAGCCTGAAGTTTGCACACAGTTTGCAGTAACGGGAAAGTCCTTGCAATGATGTCGCACCTGGACCAGGCAGGCATACGGGGAGCAGAGGTCAAGGCCAGCTCTTAATAAGCGTTGACTCCACAGACTTCAGACTGTGAAAGGTCCAGACAACCCCTGCGGCGCCATCTTACAGCTCTGATTTTCTTCTTTGCAGGATGTAGTATAATCCATAAGTGCAACCAAATCACGAGCGGATTAGGCTTTGTTTTTTATCTTGCAGTTTTGTTTTGTTTTTCCCCTACACAGAGATTTAAGAAATTAACCCTCTTCTGTCCTCAGACTAACCAAAGAGTGAATTTCTTCGTCACTGTTGCCAGTTTAAATCTTTTTTTTCAATTTTCTTTTTTTTTAAATTAATTTTTATTGGAGTATAGTTGCTTTACATCGTTGTTAGTTTCTGCTGTATAGCAAACCGAATCAGTGATATGGATGCGTGTGTGCATGATCAGTCACTTCAGTCGTGACTTTGTGACCCCATGGACTGTAGCCCGCCAGGCTCCTCTGTCCATGGACTTCTCCAGGCCTGAACACTGGAGTGGGTTGCCATGCCCTCCTCCAGGGGATCTTCCCTGACTCAGGAATTGAACCCTGCATCTCCTGCACAGGCAGGTGGGTTCTTTACCACTGTGCCACCTGGGAGGCCCTAGTCATCTGTTTTAGATTTCCTTCCCATTTAGGTCGCCACAGAGCACTGCATACGGTTCCCCGTGCCATGTGCTACCAGCTTAAATCTTCACGTCTTTTCAAGGCAAGAGTAGGTACTTTGTGAAGTGACTTACAAGAACCAGGGCAGTGGCCCCTGTTTCATTTTCCCCCCATACAGGTTAATAATGTCTTGATAGGAAGCTAATCTTAACAAGGCAAGTCAGTGAAGTCAGTCTCTTTAAGGAATGTTTCTAAAGCAGTGAGCCTAGATACTTAAACCCTTAAATGGCATTTTTTGTTTCACTCTGATGGCCCATCCCTCAGAGGCTACGTTTACAGACAGGCTTCTGGATACTCGGGCCGTAGGATGAACAGGGCTCTCACCCCGTTTTCTGGCACATGCTCCTCACTGGGGCTTATCTGGTCCGCTCCCACTCTCCCATGCTGACGGACATAATCTTTTACGCACTTATGTTCTGTTTCTCTAGTCCAACCTTTCCTGAGGGAGAACTTAGGTCCTAACGATTTTAATAGTAACTTCCCTGCAGGAAAGACACCCAGTCACGTGTGCACTGCCAGGGTGAACAGAGTCCAGCTCACGCGCCTCCCTTGAGAGGAGCCTTCCACCCCCACGTGGGCACAGACCACGTGCTGGAAGCAGCGGCTGGCCAATCAAATTCAGTCTTATTGGTCCACAGTCATGCAGAATTTCAGGATGCCAGAGACACCTGCCTCTGCAGGGACAGGTATTCTTCTCATGTCCTGTACATCCTGCTAGCCGCATTCTCCCCACAGGTTAAAAATATGAAGTTTAAGCCTCTTCTGCATAGCGCAATGAACTATACTCAGCATTTTGTAATAATCTATAAAGGAAAAGAATCTGAAAAAGAATCTAAATATATGTATATACAACAAATCAGTGTACTGTACACCTGAAACCACTACAACATTGTCAATCAACTCTATTTCAATAATATATATGCATACTTGTGTGTGTGTGCGTGTATGCTTTTTCTTGTCTGGCTCTTTTTGGCCCCAAGGACTGTAGCCCGCCAGACTCCTCTGACCATGGGATTTTTCAGGCAAGAATACATGTATAGTTTAAAAGTTACAGCTCTGAGTGTGACCCTTAGCTGGGTAAGTCAGGCTGAGGCCAGTGGTACCCTAGCAGAAATGGCTGGGAACCTAGCACAGCAGGTGGGAAATCTCAACCGTTGGGATGTGTGTGAAGTCTGGGGAGAGAGCCTTGAGAAGGAGTATAAAAACAGATCCAAAAGGGGTTCCCGGGAGAGCCAAGGAACCCTTGTTTCTCAAGGACCTCCATCCCCAACAGACCCTCACCGTGTTCTGGAGCAGGGAGGGGGAGACATTTTCCACAGCTCGCAGCTCCAGCGTGAGTCACGTTCTCCCAAACTGTCCCCCAAAGTGCCAGGACACACAGGGTGACAGGCAGAGGGACAAAGCTCCAGCACGACCCCACAGGAATACAAACACCCACGTTCCCTTCATATCTGATTACTTACGATCCTGCAGAAGCAAGGCCTGTCTGCTCTTCACATTAACATGGAAGGAGGGAAGGTGGGAGGAGCTCAGAGCCCCATTTCTTTTTTTTTCTTTTCTTTTTAAAAACGTTTACTGGAGTTGTTTACAGCTGTTGTATTGGTTTCTGTTGTGCAGCAAAGTGAATCAGCTATGCATGTATCCCCTCTTTTTTGGATTCCCTTCCCATTTAGGTCAGCACAGAGCGCTGAGCAGAGCTCTCTATGCTGTAAGGAGATTCTCACTAGTTATCTAATGCATAGAGTTCTATTTCTTATTCACACCTGTTGTGGGTGTCTTAGGTTCAACCATCTGAAATTACAACACCAATATAATTTTAATAATTTTCCCCAAGATCCTGTTTTCCATCATCTCCTCTCACATACAGGGCTAAATTTATTGCTCATTCAAATCTATAATTTTAAAATTAAACCTAAAAGGTAAACATTATGTATAATTTAATACCTTGACTCTGAATTATACTTTGATTTTCTGCTTATATTTTGACTTCTTCTATTTCTGACTCTATTTTAGAGTAGTAGAAAAAGAATAGGCTAAATCACTACCCTATATATATTTTTATAATTCACAAATCAATGGAAAAACCTTACCAGACAGGAGCAAGACATAGTAATCAAAACATATACTCAGTGGCATAGTGAGAGGTCTAATGTTTTGGTATCACAGGCTGATTCGGATGTGTGTATGTATGTTTAAATGACAGATAGACACACATGACATTCATCTCAGATGCACGTCATTTCAGAAATTTAAATTGTAAGCTTCAAAACAAACTGACTTTACAGGCTTAGAACATGCCTTCATAGTTGTGAATCCCATGGGTGATTCCGTTGTAATTTTTGTGTAATTTGGATGCAAAGAAATTCTAATTGACCTTATCAGTCATAAGGTGCATTTTTTTTCAAACAGTTCCACCAATGTAGCTTTTGATGAGGCATCGCATTTTTGACAAACTAGTAGACTGGCTTGAGATCAAAGTTACCTGAAGCAGACTGCGAAAAGAATTCGATAAACAGACAGTGCTGTTGGATGACCAATAGAATTTCAATACCACTGATAGCTAATTTGGGGTTTTTCTTATCTCTAGCATACATTTTAGAAAACATATCCCTTTGGTATGTGTTCCTTTCTATCTTTATTACTCCAAATAATCAGTTTCAGAAAGAAAACTTGTTTTCGTCCAACACTTTTACTGTCCTAAAATTAAACTTTTCAAAAGAGAACATCTTTGTAGTAATAAACGCTGAAGAAAACTGATTCAAGAACTTATTGGAAAGAAGAAGCTGAGAATTACATGCTCACTTTTATAGCAAATTTGATTTGCTAAGCTACATGACTCTGCAGATTATATCCAAATCTTGATGTATCTTTTACTAATTCCAAGTCTAAACGAAATGTCCAGAAAAATATAGCTTTTCTTTATATAATAACTATACATATTATGAACCAAGAATTTTAGATAGTGGATATTTTCATGGTAAATTTAATATATATATATATATATATATATATATATATATATATATATATGTATGTATGTATGTTCCAATAATGATGATTTATTCAAGTGACAAGGAAAATAAATTTAGCATCATCCCTCTTCCATCTGAATTCAACCAGTATGCTAAATCTCGGTGCATTTTTAACCAATAAATGGCTTTCCTGCTAGTTGAGAGACTATGGAAGTGCCTGATAACTTAAAAAAAAATGAATTATAATGAAATGGCAGAAACGGTCATCTCAAATAATTTGCACTGAGGATTAACTTTGCAGCTATATTAATATTAGTAAAAATGAAATATCTATGATTCGTTTGGATTGGCTGGTAAGACGAAAACACAAAGGCAGAAGTGAGGCCGGGAGGCTCACAATGCCTCCACTATTCCTCCACTGGCCCTTCCTCTGCACATGGCCAATTAGAATTGAAAATCCTGTGCTGATTTCATTCGCTGGAATTTTTAAACAGGTCAGGAAGAAAGATGTTATTGAAAGGAAAATCTCATCTAAATAAGAAAGGAGCGCAGGGCCATCTGGTCTCAGCTATACGTAGAAAAAGTTATTTCAGCTGAACTGCAGGACTGATGCTTCAAAAGGTGTGCCAAAAATCAATCCCAAATCTGTTTACTATAAAATAACCCCAAACGTTCCTCCTAAAGCCTCCAAACATGCGATACGCAGCTCATTTCCTATCTGTGATTCATGAGCTGGTCTGACCCCAGAGCCTCCCTGAGCTTCCCGGGGTCTCAGGCAGTAGCAGGGCGCTCAATCACTCTTCAGACATGTCTCCCTCGTGGGGCATCCACAGGGCTGTGGACCTCACGAAAATTGTGAAAATGGCTTTGATAGTTTTCCCTCAAATGGATTTAGAGTGCAGTCTGCATGGAGGCTTGGAAGGATAAAACCTGAGGCTTGAAGCAACCACCCAAACCAGTTCCCCTTCTTTCCTCCTTGAGACTGGCGGTGGGTTCCTGTGCAGTCCCCGTGCGGTGACCGCCTGGGCATCTACTCAGAATGCTTCCAAGCCCTGTGCCTGAAAGCTGTGTTTGAAAACAACAAAACAAAATCCAAATCTCTCTTTTCATGAAAAGAAATTACGAATGTGAGTCCACTTTCAGAAATCATCTTCCTAATGGTAAGAAACAGAAAAGGTTTAAAAAATATATGTTTTTTGCTATTTGCCAAGTGAGAGGCCTATGTTTCAATACAATAAAAATATTTTTGATATGAGGCATTTGCAAGAATTACACCACCAATACCTTCATTTAGCCAGTATCTGAGCACAGACTTAGTTAGCTGGCATCACCACCCAAATTTCGTTGTCTTAAAATGTTAATAAACTGACTTAAGAACCTTTTTAAAACTCTGGTTATAGCATAATGCTAATAATTATTTTAATAATTATTTTTTGCCGTAAGACTATGTTAAAACATGTCATTGACATCTACTAATGTGCTACATGCAGGTCCAAAAGTACAGGATTATAACATCAACACATGTTAAACAAGATTATAAGTTTCAACGAGTCTTTTGATACACAATTGAATTAGGTATATTCTGTTCCAAGAAACACAAGAATCCTGATAGATCCCTGACATCAGATGTCATTGGTTGTTTTTGTGTATTTAGTATGTTTGTTCTGCCATTTCAAATAAATCATTACTATTGTGTGAGAGGAATAAACTGTCCTAGAGTAAACTGTTCTTTCTCTGTTATGCTCTGAAAAACCATTTGTTCTTGAATTGGCGTTACGTAGTTCAACTGTTTCAATCAAGTCCATTATCTTCTTTTCTTCGGAAGATGACTTTTTAGTAACCTGTATTCCCAGAGGGCCATGTTATGTGTTGTTTTTAGAAAGTAGGTGAAATTTAAATCCAACTATTTGCTTGTTTTTTAATCTTTGATAAAACAATTCTATAATTCATCCTCAGGCAAGAACTCCACTATATGTTGGGAGATCCGTTTATGTAAAAATTATGGAGTCAGGTCCAAGAATTTCTCAGAAAAGTTATTTATTAGTTCACTCTGGAGTCTTACCCCAGAGAATGTCACCTAACTTGTGTGGCTTGCTCTTTCTAACTACAAAATGTGTTAGTTCTTTAGGCTGTATACTTTTATCAATAATAGTAACATGAAAGCAAAAAAGAGCGAGAGACCTTTTCACTTGTTTTGAAAGAATCCCATGTCACAGCAACAAAATGAATCTCATTAATTTGTGTTAAATAAATACTGCTGTTCGTGGACATGCGATTTGCAAACCTTTCAAAGTTAACCCTTTTTTAGTGTGTAAGAAATAAGCATTAAGAGAAAATTCCATACTTCAGAAATGATGTGTCAAATACTCAGTATATAAGAACAGGTAATATACCCAGTCATTCTATATTAATGAAGATTAATTTAAACTACAGACCAAAACTTGGTAATTAAGAGACGCTATGTATACACAGTTGTTCTGTGTTTATGTCTCAGGTATGGCAATGTGCTTTGGTAAAATCATGAAACTTTGTTCTATTTGAGTTCAGTAAAATAAAATCATGTACTTAAACATACACATCATTAAAAATCTGTGAACAGTTGCTTGGTGAATAACTGTATAGTGTAAGACCCATAAAATAGACTTGAAAATAAATACAAACACTGTACAACCCCGCAAAATTTTAACCCAACTATCATCCACCCCAAAGCACGTGAACAGAGTGTTACTTCTAAAAAATCATTTGTACAGCTTCTGCCCTCTTGCAATAAGTAAATGGAAAAAATGGTTGAAAAGGTGACAAAAACTTGAGTGGCGAATGAAAATCACCCAGTCATAACAGGTATCAGAACCGCAGCATTTTTATCCACAGGATTTCAAAATGCTCCACATTTCCACATCCTATTTACATCACTGAAATTCAGCCACCTCTGAAATGTTCAACCAGCATGTTAATCAGGCTGCCCAGGGTCAGGAAACTCTGCCTGACTGCATGTATCTTGATAAATATGGCCATCCCGCCCCACAACACATCTTCAAAAGAAAGATAGTTGCAAATAAAATGGTCCTTTCCTGTGGGTGTAGGTTAACCCCACAAACAGGAGAACTTCCTATGGGCACAAACCCAGCAGACATTGGTGATTAGGTGATTGAAAATGTTGCCCACAAAGGCGAAATTTTATATGTGATGACATCACCAGCAAACCTGGGTTTCTCTGCGATAGAATGATATACGTGCCTGGCTGAGTGTGTCTCTGGGAGTGAGTGTGTGTGTGTGTGTGTGTGTGTGTGCGTGCGTGCATGAGAGAGAGATGCTTCAAGAACAGCATCATCAGAAACCAGTATAACCTTCTGCAAGGTTTGCAAGAAATCTTTCCACAGACCTTTGACTTTCTCCAGATTGCATACAGCTCAAGTTCATTCAGAAATGCATTTCCCCGTACCAGCAAACCGTGTTTTGTTTTGTGAGCACCGCTGTGAATCCTAAAATATCCCGATGGGTCTGTGGAGATTCGATTTCTGTAGCAAATGAGGCGTGGGTGTCTATGGAATAGGGTGTGGGAGTTAGGAGGGTCCCCGGGGACATGCATGGGCTCTGAGAAGACCTCTTGGTTTTGGAGGCAAGGAAGGGGTTAAAAAATCGAGGCCGTCTGGGGTAGGAGAAAGGGGATATTGTTGTCTTTAATCTTTCCGCAGTCTGTGTAAGACTTCCATCCCAGATCTGCAGAGCAGTGGGATAGGTCGGGCATGCATTGCACGCAGGCTCCTTGATTGTAGAGGGGGACCTGGCTGGGGTCCAGACAGGCTGGGCTCTGTTGATCATTATGTCTGGCCTTCAGGTGTCTCGGCGCACAGTGGGCGGCGGTGGGGGAGGTGTGGATAACAGGAGCAGACAAAGAAAAAAAAATGGTGTATTTAAAAAAGATGATGCGAAAATGTGTGTCCAAGTCCTTTAAAAAAAAAATGACTCTTACCGTCTTGGACTTTTATAATTAGAACACTCGCTCGGCTCTGGTAGATCTCTTTAAGCCATAATTAGTTATGTCTGGAGCCTTTGAATAATTCCCTTCCATAATTGATGGAGTTAATATTCTCTTTCAAAAATCAGGAGGACAGGGCTTTCTCACAAACTCCCTTTGGGCTGGAGGTTTTGCCGGTCCGAGTCTTCATCAGTGAAAAATCACATCGATGTGATTTACCTTTTAATTTCTTAGGAGACTTAGCTTATAACTTTTTAAGGATTTGGATGATTCTAGAAGTGCAGGCATAGTGCCTGGCTGGATTACCCTCACTGGATGTAAAAAAGAAAGCAGTAGTGCAGGATCATTCTTCCCCATTTGTTTCCAATTATTTTATAAATAAGAAAGGTGCTTTGTATGTTGCTTCTGTTTGAAACTCCATCAAAAAAAAAAAAAAATCTTACCACAAATGTGACTTAGATGCTAACCGTACCCTTGTGTGCTAGTCAAAAGAAATCCCAAATTATTCTTTAAGCATTCTCCTATAAAGCAGCTTCCGCATGCTTCCTCCCCACCCCCACATCCTCCACCCTGTTAGGAATTAAAAAAAAAAAATCTTTATACACGGAAGCCTGGATCCCTAGACAGAAAGCTGTCTTTTTCCTCTGTCTTTACACTGGCCACTTTCAGTAGTCTTCCCCTTGTGCCCGGACTTGATTTCACAATTTGTGGACGAAAACCCTAAGACCAGTTCAGTCTCTGTCACCATGAGAACATGAAAAGTGGTGGTTAAAAAATAAATAGAAAGAAAGCCCTGGCTTGAAGCCATTGTTCAGAATTTAAGAGCTATTTGCCCCCGAGTGTCTAAGCCGTCTTTCATAGCTAATTATAATAACTGTCAGATGTCTGCAGAGTGGATGGTACCCTCATCTGTGGAGTCAGCAAAGTTTGTCTTTTATTTTTCTTGGGGACAGATCAAATCTGATTAGGCATTAGGAGCGAAAAGAAGAGAAGTGAGTACATATGTGTGTGCCTTCATTTTTTTTTTTCTCTTATGAACAAAGCAGCGTGCTGGAGCGATGTTTCGAGGGGCAGTCTCCTGCAGCTACTCTTGGAATGTCTGACTTTTATTTTTCATTCTTTCCCTTTCACAGAATCCAGCATGCAACAATTGTTTCTGAAACCTTTCCCTGCCAGCTGAATAGCCTTCTAGACACACATCAAAGAGTAGCTAAAAAAAAAAAAATCTTCACATATCGGATGCTTATGACAAAACTATTTTCGTCAGCACACTGGACGGAGAGAAATGGATACTCACCATTTCCAAACGGTTATCTGTGTTGGTCCCTCGTCCCCGGAGGCACGGCAGAGGCGGTGGCTGGACTGTCTGTCCTGCAGGTGCAGAGTCCCGGGGTCCAGGCAGGAGGGGGGTAGCCGAGCGTTTCCCAAAGTCCCTCGGAACTCAGGCACTTGTGCACAGGCATCTCTGGCTGCTCTGAAGCCTGTACTATCTGCAGTTCTGAATTGAACTAAATTACAGCCCATGTGAAAGACAGGGGCAGCGAGTCATGTGGGAGACACACAGCTACCCTATTGGCCACCGAGACCTAGCTTAGGCATTCTGCCTTCTCCTCCATTGGTGAATAGTTAAAAATGAAAGCATCTGAGTCGTCCTCTCCAGCTTATTTGTCCTTTATGTGTGCAAGAATGACTGTAGGGTTTTACAGTGACAGAACTAGTTAACGAAGCCACTGAAGTCATCCTTCAGAGGCTGTTGGGAGGGGTTTGGAAGCCCAGCTTTTTCACGATTTTTTTTTCCCTTTTTATCCCCCTGTCCTGCAGTTCTGTCTCTAATTTGCTTGTTTGCCTGTCAGGAAAACGTGTGTGTGTGTGTCTGTGTGTGTGTGTGTGTGTGTGTGCGTGTGTGATTTCCCCGGTTAACTCTGGACGTGACAGAAGGTAAATATTCATCTCATTTCTCTGCTGAACTCAGTTGTGTTTGGAAGCACAAAATCAATTTTTCTTCAATGATGAATTCTCAGAGTTGATTTTGATGTTGAAAGAAGCTTAATTGCAGTTCTCAATAGCCTAAATTGTCCATTAGTGACACTCAGGAATGGAATAAACTTTTTTGAGTGGCTGTTACAGTCTGGAGAAGTTGGGGGGAATTATTAAAAGCTAACAATATCAAAGAAGCTTCAGCTAAGCAGGGAAGGACAAGGATCCTTTTCCCAAAACCATTCCTTCATTTACCTCATTGGATAATGCAAGGTGAACATCAAATGAGCGGGCAGAAGGTGCTCTTCAGTTAGCCCAGCATTATTTAATTCAGCTGATTCCTAAAACTCTCCAGTGCCTTTCTAAAGATTTAGAGGGGTGAGTGCCCTTAGAGACCGTGACAGCACATCCTACCTTCGCAGGGTGAGAAGGTGAGTGCTCACAGATTGCACCTCTCTACTCACTTTCCTGGGTTCAGGATCCGCGTGTACAACACGTGAAGGGGACACCAAAGCGAGCAGTGCCGCGTGCTGTTCCTTGCAAACCTACAAAGAGCTGGTCACTCTTGCTTGACTGCTACAGCAGCTCGGAGGGTCCGTTTTATTACCTTCATTTCTCGGAGGCAAAAACAGACTCACATGCTAATTTATAACCATGGGAGTGCTTGGTGTGAACCCCTATTGGAGTGATCCCATGTCAGCTTTATCAGCTAGAGATGTTGCTTCCCAAATATTAACACTGGTCCTCCCTTGCAGGCACCTTCCTGTTGTGTGTGCCGGGTAACGTGCCAAGCCCTTCACATCACCTTCTTCCCCTTACGACTACCAGTGAGGTGTGATGTGTTCAGTCACTCCGTCGTGTCTGACTCTTTGTGACCCCGTGGACTGTAGCCCCCCAGGCTGCTCTGTCCATGGGATTCTCCAGGCAAGAATACTGGAGGGGGCTGCCATGCCCTCCTCCTCCGGGGGATCTTCCCCACCCAGGGATCAAACCTGGGCATTCGGCATTGCAGGCGGATTCTTTACGCTGAGCCACCAGGGAATGCCGGTGAGGCAGCCCTCCTGTTGTCTCAGCATCAGACAGGAGGAGCTGAGGATGATGCTGGTTCATAAAGTGGGCGACTGGTGGCACTTGATTCAAGCCAGCTCTCCTCCAGTTTATACACCACACGGGTTCTCATCAGGCTGTTGAATACATTTTATTAATTCCCTTTCTGGTATAGCACATTTGAATATTTCATGTGTATGGAGAATATCCATGTAGTCATCCAAGTGTGTTCAGTTCAGACCTACATATTACTGGTAAGTGACTGTACATCAGCTTTAGTGGAACAGCTGAGGAGGCATATTTGCCTTTGGGCCCCCTCAAAAGGCCTTGAATGTCTTGCAACATTAGAAGCTTCCACATTTATTGAAGGAACAAACTCACCCAGGACATCGGTCTGGGCCTTCATGTCCTACGACCGGTCTAGAGTTTGAAACCCATCAAATTGTAGGATAAGGCAAATCCTGGATCCTTTCCCAAGTAGTGTTGAAAGTTCCACTTCAGCCAAGGAAACATCGAGGGCCCTTGTGGAGTTTCCTGAATGTGTCCCCCGCTGCAGCCCAATCACACGAAGTAAAGGAAACTTCCATTCACACCGCCTGGCCTTGGGGGATCTGTTTGGAGGCTGGAGGTCATTACTCAGCATGCGCACCTGTGCTTTCAAATATATGGACTGCCATCGCCCTGAACACCAGACTGCATGCTAGCTTAATTGTAGGTGAGTAGGTAGAATTAGGGGCTTCCCAGGTGGCATTGGTGGTAAAGAACCCGCCTGCCAATGCAAGAGACATGAGAGACATGAGTTCAATCCCTGGGTCAGGAAGATTCCCCTGGAGGAAGGCATGGCAACCCACTCCAGTACACTTGCCTGGAGAATCTCATGGATGGAGGAGCCTGGAGGGCTACAGTCCATGGGGTCGCAAGGGGTCAGACACGACTGAAGTGACTGAGCATGCACGCACAGGTAGAACCAGATCATTTTTGTCTTATTTTTGAACTTTCCTTCAGTGCTATTGTTTTCCCCACATTGTCATCACCTCCTGCCATCCAGAACTCAGTTCTAAGCCTGCCTTCTCGTACAGAACCTATGTGATCCAATTTTCACTAAGCAAGTTTCTCCACGTAATTTATTTCAAGGACTGGGCAGTATCTCCCTCTTTTCCAATCCCTCATAATGCTTCTCATAGTAGAGATGAGATAAATATGTGTTGATGTCGTCTTTAGTCTTAACAGTGATCAATTCCTAAGTAGTTACCCGATCCGAAACACATCTAGCCAGATAACGCTGAGGTGTTACAAACAACATTTTAGAATAGAGCCTAACGAGTGGGTCTGAGCCTGGAGCACAAGGAAGGAGATGCTTCTGAGATCACAGACTCTCCCCAGGATTGGTGATTACTCATGGGAACGCTGACGCCCACTCAGCCGAGGTCCCCAGTGTCGGGACACGTTTACTTAACTCCTCTTTACCACTATCTATCAACCTCTCCCGTCCTTCTCATCCTCCGGGACCAGGCGTCAGGTTCTCAGATTCCGTCTGCATCCCTCGCCCTGCCACCACCCTGGTTTAGGTGAGTGTTCACAGGGCAACATGTGGAGCCATCAGCCACCTCGGCTCAGTGACCTCCTCGGTTCTGATGGCATCGCTCACTCCCTCATTCCGGAAGCAACCTCTTGCGTTGGCCTCCTGGGTGCCTGGCTTTCTTTCTACCCTTTTACGCCTTCTTGCTCTTTGGGAATCCGTGCTTCTGCTTCTCGTTTGTAGTGTCTGCACTTTTTCAGAGGCTCTGTTCTCACGTCAGGAATTCACCCCCATGGCTTCGACGATGAGTCTGTACATATGCTTTCCATCCTTCTAACTGCGGCCCAGACCTCTCTCCTGCGCTGGGGACTGTCGATCTATCACATCTTCCCTCTGAACCTCTAGCAGATAATACCTCACAGCCAACACATTCACGATCTCTCCTGATCTAACTTCCATTGCTTCCTGTCTCTGTGAACAGAACCACCAGGGGCCAGGGACAGAAAAGTTTGGGCACAATATTTAAATCTTCCTTGTCTTTCCCAGGCTCATATCCAGCTCATCACCATGTCCAGATGCATCTTGAGTCTGTCCACCTTGCTGCATCTTTCCTGGCGACTGTGCTTCAATATTTCAGATCAGACACTCCCTTTGCCTCTAGCTCGGTTCATCCATACTCCATCTCCACTCCTGTAAGAATCTTTTCTCAAACCTGTAGTTTTTTTTTTTTCAATTTTTTTTCATATGGACCATTTTTAAAGTCTCTACTGAATTTTTACAATATTGCTTCTGTTTTTTTTTTTTTTTTTTTTTCCTTATTGCTTTGACTTACAGGCTGCAAGAAATGTGGGATCTTCGCTCCCTGAGCAGGGGTCAGACTTGCACCACCTACATTGGAAGGCGGAGTCTGAACCACTGGACCCCAGGGAAGTCCCTAGACTTGCCGTCTTTTAAAGGGAATGCTTCGGTGGTCGCTCCTGTCCTTAAGGCAAAACCTGAAGTCCTCAGAGGAGCTTGTGTTTTAACCTCCTATTTTATCTAGAAAAAATGCATGGGCATGTTTAATTCTACCTCACAGTTTACAAATGCTACTATAAATAACACACATTAAAATTAAAGCACATAAAATTTTAAATAAATTTAAAAATTAAATACATAAATTGTACATAATGAATACATACATTTAAAAATTAAAATCATAAATTAAACTTGGTTTCCCAACCCTTTGAAATCTCTGAGTAAAACTGATGCATCAGCAAAGCACTTCATGTGTCCAGTGGTTTGGCAAGCACTCCAGGGAACTCACATCCTAGTTCTAGAATATAAAGACAGAATGGCTTCAATCCCTTTCTTCTGAGGGAGGCTTGAAAGCCCACTCGCACATGCAGAGGGACTGGCTTTCTTTTCCCTTGGCTTAAAATCTGTTTCTCTTGAAACTCTAGAGGAGTTCTGAGAAGTCTGAAGGATTCTCACATACTTCCTTCCCTTCCAGGGGGCTGTAAAAGTGAGGGCTTCCTACATTTAAAAGAACTAATTGAAAAGATGGCTTTCTCATTTTCTAGATTCCCTTCTCCCTGCCTGCCCAGGATTAGTGAATATTGCGGGGTTTATCTTCCGGAGAGACCTCAAATGCAATGGGCTCTCTGCATATCTTGCCCTGTTATGAATGTCCAGACCGCTGTTGCCACTCACCTCCGTTTCTGTAACCTGCCTTATCTGGTCTTTCTCATTCTACATGTGCATGCGCTCCCACTACAAACTGTGCTCCATGGAGCAGCTAGTGTTTAAAATATAGAATATAGCATGGGCCCCTCCAGTGGTCCACTGATTAGGAGTGTGTGCCTTGCAATGCAGTGGACACCAATCTGATCCCTGGTCTGGGGTCGCAAAGAGTTGGACATGACTGAGCAGCTGAACTGAACTGAATTGGGAAGACCCCACATGCCATGGAGCCACTAAGCCCATGAGCCACAGCTACTGAAGCCTGCCTGCCCTAGAGCCCATACTCCACAACCAGAGAGGCCACCGCAGTGAGGAGGCCGTGCACCGCAGCTAGAGAGGAGCCCCCGCTCACCGCAACTAGAAAAAGCCTGCCCAGCAACCAAGACCCAGGGCAGCCAAAAGTAAAACAAATAAATCCACAAACTACAAGGAAATGGTTCGGTGGGTCCTCAGAAAATAAATAAGTAAAATATACCACGTCACTTTCTTGCCTAGAATTCTCCGATCGCTTCCCGTGACTTTCCTGCTGACCTCCTGATTCCTCGTTGTGACCTGCAAAATGCACCCTCACCCTATTCCCGCTCCTACCTGACCCTGACCTCACCCGGAATCCCCCTGCTTGCCCGGCACAGCCTCGCGTCGGTCTTCCCGGCCTTTCAAGCTCTCCTCCGGCTGTTGGGTGAGCTGTCCCCTCTGCCTCGGGTGTCCCCTCCTCCATTTGCACAGGCGGCTCCGTCACGTCATCCGTGCTCCTCTTCAAAGGCCACTGCCCAGAGAAAACTTCCTTCTAGACAGACACTTATCTATTGACTTATCTAAGTTAGTGTCTGGTTTTGCTTTCTGTTCACTGAATGTAATACTTTCAGAACATATCTTATTTTACTACCCTCTTCTATTATATGTCTCCCCTCACCAGAAAATAGACTCATACTTTTCTTCCAGTGCTTAGAACATTGTGTTGCATAAAACAGGTACTCATGTATTTGCTGAATGAGTGCATAAATAATTATAAATCTAATAAACTATAAAAATAGTTTATTTGAGGGGAATCACCTGTTTATCAATAAAAAGATTACTAAAGTCGTTCCACAGTGAAAACAATAGAGAAACTCTTGTGTAGCTAAAAGCTCAAGTCACTGTACAGATTAACTAAAATATATTGCTATTGAATGTTCAGTGAACTATCTAAGATTCTAATGTATCTGAAATTAGTAGTGATTACGGTTCCAAGTTTGAGCCCCAATGTTCTAAGTATAGTGTAAGATAACAATTAAGTATATTCATTCACACAGGAATTTGTTGAGAAAACAAAATTGAATAAAATGCCCAAATGTGACAGTGATAAACATAAAAAAAAGACTGATCAATGAGTTTGTGATTATATGTTCGCTCATTCTTTCAAAGTTGTATGCATGTGCTTTTATAATTGTTCAAGGCCAATCATGTAAAGTAACAAAAAGTATATCTACATTTTTGTCACTTGAAGATATTTCTTAGTATATTAAAAATGTCAATTTCTATTTCAACTTACTGAAGAAAAATCTATGAAGGAATGAAAGTTATAGATGGTAGAATTGAATCTTCTAAATTGCACTATAATTAAATAAGCCCAGAATACATACCATATTATAAATCTTAAAATGTCTTTAAGAAAACACACTCACCAATAGCAACCTCTTCTGCTCCTACAGCACTTGATCCATCTCAAAGATCTCTCATATCCACTGTTACATTTGATAGTTAACAATAACACAGTGAGGAAGGCAGTACAAGTATTGTTATTCCCTTTACTGCATATAGAGAAACTGGGATCTAGAAATTTTTAAGATTTGTTGTTACTGTTGCTCAGGCGCTCAGTTGTTCCTGATTCTTTGTGACCCCATGGACTGAAGCACGCCAGGCTTCCCTGTCTTTCCCTGTCTCTCAGATTTTGCTCAAACTCATGTCCATTGAGTCAGTGATGCCATCCAACCATCTCATCCTCTGTCGTCCCTTCTCCTCTTGCCCTCAGTCTTTCCCAGCATCGGGGGCTTTTCCAGCGAGTTGGCTCTGCGCACCAGGTGGCCAAAGGATTCTTGCCTCAGCTTCAGTCCTTCCGATGAAAACTCAGGGATGATTTGTGGTAACTCCTGATGTAACGTAGAGACAGCGCAATGTCTCTGCTCACCAGCACTTACAACCATAATGACTGTGAAAATGTGAACATTTCTGTGTCTCAGATACGCAAATTACTGGATGCTGTTAAGACTTCTAACTTGGCTTTAAACTTGTATCCTAAAGGGGAGGGTACTCAGACGGTTCTGTGCTTCACACATCTATATACAAACTGTTTTCATTTTAAAATTAGCTCTTGGTATTAATTTTGTTTGTTTGTCATGGGTGGTCTGAATCTTGGGTGGGAAAATTGGGATCAGATGAAAAATGAAAGCTGTCTGAACAGGAAGTGTCTGCAGAATTCTGAATTTACAATGAGCGCACGTTGGGCTGTGTGGTCAGCTCTTAAGCAGTTGGGCCAAATATACTAAAAAAGGTGTCTCTTTTTTCATTTTTTGAACTCTGCAATAGGCAAACTTTCTCATTAGCTTAGATTTTTAGCTTTCAGTGACAGAAATGCTTTGGACTTTTCTTGGTTTATTATCCTGTCTTGAATATGAGGACCGTATTTCCTACAAAGGTTAAACATTCAGACATAAAGGATTTCCCAAATATGCATATGATTCATGCAGAACAAAGTAAAGAAACTCACTATTATGATGTTTCAGTTTTCCTGTGGCTGTGTTATGATCAAGTAGAAAAGGAAAGAAAAATAGACTGATCTGTTGACTTAAATCTCCCAATTTCTAATGCCTTAGCTAATGAAAGATAAAGTACATTTTCTGTTTTCTTCCAATTACCGGTAAACAGCTACATAGTCAGCATACAACCTGTGAACAGAAACTCTTTTAGGCTCAAATGCAGCAAAACAAAATATTATTATTTTCCAGTCTCAGATAACAAGAACGAAATTTTATTTATTTAAAAGAACAATTACTTTACTAGTTCCAACTTTACATATCAATACAACCTTTGAGTATTTATATCTAGAAGCCAAACAGGGATGCTCTTCTGAAGTCCTCGTCCACGTGAAACACCTGGAACTTTGTTGAAATGCGAATACTGATTCTGTAGGTTAGAGGTTAAGTCTTAGCTTCTGCAAGTCTGTTTAACAATCTCCCAGGTGGCGACAATGCTGCTGGTCTGCTGAGCACATTTGTATGAGCCAGGCTTGTATCAAATTAATATGTAAGAGAGAAGTCAGCTACTCCGTAAGCCTGTGACCACCTCCAGTGAGACAGAGTTGATCCCATCTCCTGTCTTCCTTTTTCTCATCTTTTGTCAGTTCTCATCATCACCTTCCAAGCTCTGTCCTATTTTGCTGGCAATTGACAGCATATGCTATCTCCAGAAGTTGCCAAAGTCCTGGTGATACTTTTAAGAAGGGTCTCAGCCATCCTTCTCTGATCCTCAGCTGCACACCCATAAAATAGAATCTATAAAAATTTACTTGAACCCCTCCACAGCACCCTCCTCAAAATCCTGCTCCTTTATTTAGCTATTTAAGGTGTTAAGTTTATCTTTCATCCACAACTTTAACTCTGGAGTGCGTTCACTAAGCTCTTGGATTGCGGGGCTCAAAAATAGAAATCATTTTGCTCTGTTTTTGTTTGCTTTTATGCTAAAATGAATGTAAAAATAACCTACTGGCTTTCTGAAATGTTTGCTCAGTGTTCTGCTGGCTTGATTTTGTTAAAGAACATTCCTCAATAGTGTTGTTCTAGTAGAGCATGGCTGTGTGAGTGAGCATAACCAAGTGAGACATTCATCCACTGGGTATCCAGAGGTGGACATCTTAGGCAATGGCTAACTTGGGAGAGGAAGTATTATGATAAAAAGTGAGATTGTTTTATGACCTTCAAATAAGACCATTAAGTGACTACCTAGCACTTGGCACTTCTGCTCTTGGCATTCACGTTTCTTCTAATATCACACATATGATTAAGCTGTTCTACCTTCCTTGAATAAATTGAGTATCCATATAAGAGTGTGTATGAAATTGTAGCACAGTGAAATGTCAGGTTGAAGTATTTTAATCCCATCTGAGGGGTTGTAAATATTTATAGAAGCTTCTGCTCAATGTTCTTTTAGTCTTCCTGGGTCCACCTTTTACAGAGTTTTTTTTTTCCTCTTATATTCTTATTTATCTTCAAAAATATCTCTCAGGTCATAATGACAGACTTGACTCTTTACTGAATGAAAGCAAGTGTTTTGCAGGCAATTAACTTTAAGAGATTACCTTATTAAGCCTGGAAAATAAAATAGAAAAGGCTCAAGGAACCCTAGTTCACTCTACAACTTCAGCCTCTTAACCTAGGTAAGTGCATGGCTTTTACAGACATCAAATTACCCAGTAAGGTCTTCAATTATGAAAATTGTTAGGCCTTCCAGACATCACGTTACATTTGAGCTGTATCTATATATTCAACTCCAACTCTACTCTCAGCTCTTGGGTGGCCTAAAATTGAGATAATTAATTAAACCCTTTGAAAAGCATCTGCCTTCCACATTTTGTCTTGGATGAAAGAAATTATTTCATGCTTTACTTACGGAAAGTTAATACCCAAAGGCTGCATATTACCACTGTCTCGAATTAGAACCTACCAAATCTTAAAATTGGCTATTCACATGCAATCTCCTTTAATAACTTATGAAAATTTAAACTAAATTGGATTAATAATTTATGTAGAAAGTTCCACCTGTGAAACTCCACATTTCTAAGTTTTAGAGTAAGCAGTGAAAATATCAGTTAGAAAAAATGGGTTGTTGGATGCACTCTTTTGAAAATTGTTATAAAAGACTTGAAAAACAAGGGGAAAAAAATCCTTCTTAGCAACTTGTCTTAGAATGATATATAATGAGGGTTTCTTAGGTGGCATTAAAGAACCTGCCTGCTAGCACAGGAGACTTAAAAGAGATGGATTTGATCCCTGGGTGGGGAAGATCCCCTGGAGAAGGAAAGGACAACCCACTCCAGTATTCTTGCCTGGGAAATCCCGGGGACAGAGGAGCCTGGAGGGCTACAGTGCATGGTGTTGCAAAGAGTCGAACACGACAGAAGTGACTTAGCACATATACAGATTTTATATATATATATATATATATATATATATATATAATATTTTATATATATGAAATAAGAACAATACATTCTTTGAAAGAAACATTTAAAAAATGGTTCATTCATTTACAAGAATCATTCTGCCACCTCCCTTGAATGGATCATTTTTTTTCATGTGTACGGGGGTGGAGTATGAGGGGAATCTTAACATTAGTTGGCGGCTTTAATGGACAATTGTTATGTTGGAAATTTCCAGTTTGAGCTTTTGCATTAGAGATGGGCTCAGGGAATGAAAACCAAATGACAAAACTATGCTTCTTAGTCAGTGGGGACAGAAATGACTATATAGTGGCTACAACCAGCAGGGAAATGTGTGGGAACCTGAGCTGTGGGTCTGGATAGGAGAATGAGAGAGAAAAAGAAAACGTGGACCTTGAACTGGAGTACTGAGGTGATGGTAGAAGCGGTCCTTGGGTTGACAACTACTAGATCCAATAAAAATCCACTCACTCAGTCTAGCCAAGGGCATCCAGGAGGTCACAAAGATATGGAAATCATACAGGAAGGTATGTCTTTCCATTTAGGGCAGACCTCCTGCCAGCAGCTGGAGGTGGGGATAAGGCGGGCACCGGGTGGAGGGTTTTCCTGGATTTCTAGGAAGCTCTGTTCACACAGTTGTGTCTAGAGCAATTGCCTTGTCAGTGCCCAGTTCATGACACGTGGGTCCAGGTGTGGGAACTGATCTAAGCCCAGTGAGTCACAGTCCTTAGGAATTTGAAGTTGTGCCTAAGAGTGCTGCTTCAGTCTACAGACTAAGAAGGAAAGTCCATTTGCAGCAAGAATATACCCTAGGCAACAGGGTCAACCTTCAGCAGGAATAGAGTGATGCTAGAGCCTGCAGTGTGGATGGCAGACTTCTGGAATTTTCTACAAAGCCATAGTCTGCTTCTGTCTGAATACTCAGCTGCAGTCTGACCATTGGACTTCTTGATATTTTCCCTTCAGTCCCCAAGACCCCCGTTCCTGGACTGAGATCTGACATGGCCTGGCCACAGGAAAAAACTCCCATTGTAGACAGAGCCTGTGCAACTTCGGATCATAACCATCAAATCAGTGTAAACAAGCCTCGTGTCTGACTTATTTGTGTGTGTTCAGTCACTCAGTAGTGTCCAACTCTTTGCAAGCCCATGGACTGTAGCCTGCCAGGCTCCTCTGTCCATGGAATTTTCCAGGCAAGAATACTGGAGTGAGTTGCCATACCCTTCTCAGGGGATCTTCGACCCAGGAATCAAACCCACATCTCGTCTCCTGTGTCTCTTACATTACAGGCAGATTCTTTACCACTGAGCCACTGGGGAAACCCCTGTGACTTATTTAACAATTTGCATTTTAATAGAAAAAGACACAGCCCTTTTCCTGGAGCAGCTGAGGTGCCGTCCTCCTCAGACACTGTGCGAGGCCTCCTCTGTCCTTCGTTTGTGATCTGCACAGTCAGACTGAGCCAGTCAGCTAACAGGCATTCATTGGGAATGAACTATTTCCCAGCACTCTCATCCATTGGGAAAATAAACGGGAGAATAATGCCTTTTCTTACCTCAGAGGAAAAAGATGACAAGGTATGAAATCACTGAAATGCATCCTTAGGCTTCTTTCTTTTAATTTCTCTGTCTTGGCCTCACTGCGCGGCATGTAGGAATCTTAGTTCCCCAACCAGGGATCAAACCTACTCCCCCTGCAGTGGAAGCGTGGGTTCTTAATCACACGACCACCAGGGAAGCCTTGGGCTTCTTTTAACATATTGAATGATATATAATCAACATATGCAATCTAAAAATGAGCAGCGGAGAAGACAGTTTTGACACCAGAGGAGTCCAAGTCCAGTAACACTAACATTAATGTTCTCAAACCTGGATAACACTGCCCTCCCAGCTCTCTTAGGACGAGATTTTGATTTGATTTTGATGCTTTTGATGCTTTTGACTTTTGATGCTTTCTGGTGCCTGTACATGGTAACATCATTCCATTCTTTGGGGAGGTTCTTATCAATGTCCCATCGTTCATCTACCTCATTTCACATTCACCAGTTCTCTCCTAGAAGTACAGGTAAATCAACTCCTACAGAGGGGAGGGGAGTTCAGATGACACTGATTCATTTCATCTGATTCTGAGTTTCATCCCTAAATTAAAGGTTTGCCAAAATATTCAGGGTTTTACAAATAATAAGATATCACTTTTCTTATTCGCTTATATTCACAAAAACAAAAGTGAGCTCAAACATGTCATCGTCTCCCCAAGAATCCCAATGACAAGGGCTTTTCTTTCTCCTTCTTCCCTCTTTCCCTAAAGTCACATCCCCCGCAGCCCTGACTCATTCCAGGTTGCTGCAAACCTTGATCTCTTCAGAGCCTGGCTATGGAATTCATCAAGACCTCTGCCTCTCAACTTGGACGTCCATTCACTCCTGGTTCTCCCATGCTCTGCAGTTTTAGGGAGAAGAAATTTGTTAAGACCCGTCTGTAGTCATGAGCAGAAGTGAAGCTATCATAAATCATTTTGTAAGGAGACACATCTTCCAGCTATAATACTTCTAAAATTCAGAGCTGCAAAATATACTTGAACCGCCCTTTCATGCCATTTTCCAGAATATTAGGGCATCTAATTAAATTATGCATGCTGCCTTGACCAAATAAGGCATTTGCTTCATTTTAATGGGGAGTGACATTTATTTTCCTACCCTAAAAGAATTCCATGGAGCTTTCATTGGAATAAAGGTTAATTTTATCTTTAATATGGTAACTATATAGACATCACCATATCTTTTTTAAGATTAGCTGTCTTAAAGAAGTAGATTTGCCTTACCTGCATCTTAAAATTAACAATAGATTTAATAACTCATTTCAACTTTTCATCCTGGTTTTATGGCATATGTTCTTGTCGTATCCCCAATCTGGGAACTGAAAATGTCATTTGAACGCACAATTGAGAATCAACATAATTATTTTTAAATGGGTTCTTTCTATGTTTCAGATGACTATTGAAATTTGTACAATGGGGTCAAATTGCAATTTACAAACTTTTGTGCATTTTGAAAGTGATTTCGTTGGCAGTGAGATGTTTTCACCAGATGATGAGGATGACTGTAATCCTCTGCTGGTCTGGATTTAATTTTAGTCATTTTTATTCATGATATTCTAGCCCACGGCATATTAAAGAATACGTAACTTCCAAAAGTGCTGAATTCTCTCTGAGATGCAGTTTATCCCACTGTTAAATACTATACATTATAAGCAAACAATTCATGTAGAAAAATGTGCCTGTTCTTTGGAGGGAAGTAAATAGATAAGCTGTCCAAGGTACAAGGAAATGGAGCATAGATAATGCAGGTCTGAGATATTCTCCTGCTTAAGTGATGCATTAAATCAATATTCTGCAAAGTCTTTTTCTTGTTATGTTATTTACTTGGATACTGTCACAATTTTCCATTAAATTGTCTCTTTCAGAGGAAATATTTTTTCTCAGTTCCCAATTACATTTGAGTATGTATTCTTTAAACTCTTTCACTATATATGCAAATGATCAACTATTTCCATTATGTCACTCTTCTGCTCAGAGACCTTCTGTGGTTCCCTATCTCTTGCCACATCCCATGTAACCATTTTTGCCTGATTTTCAGAATCTGCAGTACCTGCATCTTCCTCTAACTAGGCAACATCCGTTTCTGATGTTAGCCTGCATTTCCCTAATACAGCCAAGGCTGCTTCCCATGGTAACATATATATATCAGGCTAGTCTCATGGACCCTAACTTCATCCTCTTCTTCCTCCTTCTCATGTTCTCATGTAGTGTGTGTGCGTGTGTGTGTGTAATGTCTTTTCTCTTCACCTCTTTCTTTAATCTTTAGAGGCTAAAAACCTTTTTTTCTAAAGCCTTCTCTTACTCCCTCAAGATAATTGTCATCTTTAAAAAGTCCTGTGCACGTAGGCCCACAGAGTCTCTAACCACATAATATAGGCATTATTATATTTTTTAATTCTAAGACCCATTACCGTATATCAGGAGGTCTATGATGTCTAGTCACTTGGGATAAAGAAACCAGCATGGTGAACACTTGTCCACTGCTACCTATTTGCCAGAATCAAGAAACTGATCATATCCTTAACCCCAAAGCTCACTCCCCCTTATCCTACTAAACTGCTTGTACCACACGAGGGATTTCTCTGTGGTTAAAGTCCATAGAATAATTGAGAGCATCATGAAGCACCATGAAACATTGGCAGGAGTAAGATAATATGAATCAATAAGTCCATGCCTTGTCTCAAAGTCGCTGTGCTGGCTGAGGGTCTGTATCACTCTGAACTGACCACTTCTCTCTGTTTCCTTAAAGTTTTGTAATTCCTGACAATAATTTATGGCTCTTTATTTTTTGAGAAGATGATAAGACACAGAGAACATACTTGGCAGTTAAAATATTTTCAGTAGGAATGTGCTAATTCAAGTTATGATTATAAAGAAGTCTGGCAAATCAATTTGATTTATGTACATTGGAACTTATGAAGAAATACATAATTGGTGACACCTGTCATAAAATCTTCAGGTAAGAACTAAAAATATTCCCGGCACAGATGGGTTTTGAAAAATATTTCTTCATGAGTAAATAATCTAACTTTAAACCAACAGGGTATTGTACTATACTCAACAAAGAAAAGACAAGGCATTTGTGACGAATGCATAAACCAAAGTTCAAACATAATGACCATAATCCATACATGTTAATAAGATATATATTTTGTATCATTATCTCAGCCACTCCTGAGTATTCAGTGAATGCCTCAAGATATGGGTAACTTTGTTCTTGCCCCTGAAAAGTGGTCGAAACACCTAGGCTGCCTTGGAAAATATTTTTTAATATTACATTTAGCTTTTTTCCCAAGGTGATAGGCCAAATAGTGGGGCTGATTTTGAGTTCCAATCTCTGGAACCTGCTAATACTACCTTAAATGGTAACGTGAAGTCACTCAGTCATGTCTGACTCTTTGCGACCTCGTGGACTGCAGCCCGCCAGGCTCCACCGTCCGTGAGATTTTCCAGGCAAGAATACTGGAATGGGTTGCCATTTCCTTCTCCAGGGGATCTTCCCGACCCAGGGGTTGAACCCGGGTCTCCCGCATTGACCCGGGACACTTTACCAGGTCAGACGCTTTACCGTTTGAGCCACCAGGGAACTTGAGTGGTAAAAGATGTGATTAAATATCTTGAGGAGTATCTTGAGATTATGCAGGTGGATCCAATGTAATTACACGTGTTCTTATGAAAGAGAATTACAAGGAAATTTGACACAGGCAGAAGAGAAGACACACACACACACACACACACACACACACACACACACATACACATGCACTCAGAAGAGAAGGTGATGTGAAGATGCAGAAAAGAAACGATGCAACCACAGCCAAGGAATGTCAGCAGCCAACAGAGGCTGGAAGAGCAGGGGCAGGATGTGCACCAGGCCTCTGGAGGGAGCGTGGCCCTGGCTGACACCTTGATGTTGGCCTGGGGCACTGATCTTTGACTTTTGGTCTCTAGAGAGCTAAGCAAATGCTAAGCTGCTTCCGTTGCGTCTGACTCTTTGTGACCCTATGGACTGTAAGCCGCCAGGTTCCTTTGTCCATGAGGCTCTCCAGGCAAAGATACTGGAGAGGGTTGCCATTTCCTCCTCCAGGGAATCTTCCCAACCCAGGGACAGAACCCTCATCTCTAATATCGTCTGCCTTAGCTGGCAGGCTCTTTACCACTAGCACTACCTGGGTAGAATGTAGCAGCATATCTTGTTTTAAGTGACTAAGAAACAAGTTAGATATAGTAGAAGAGCTATATACTAGGTTTCATAACTTATTTAAACCATCCAATCATTCTTATGCATAATTTTAAATTTTGGTATATATTATCTGTATTTTATGCAATATTTTGCATATTAAATATATAAACTATTGATTTTAAAATTGAGAATTATTTTATCAATCATAGAGCTCAACTAGACAAGCTTAACTGTAGAAATAAGTGAAGGTGTTAGTCGCTCAGTCGTGTCCAACTCTGTGCAACCCCATGGACGGCAGCCCACCAGGCTCCTCTGTCCACGGGGATTCTCGAGGCAAGAGTGCTGCAGTGGGTTCCCATGCCCTCCTCCAGGGGGTCTTACCAACCCAGGGATTGAGCCCTGCCCAGTCTCGCACGTTGCAGGAGGATTTTTTACCATCTGAGCCACCTGCAAAGCCCTAATTTTGCAATAGTAACCCTCAAAGAAAAGTCAATACCACCATAAAGGGCATTGCTATGCAAATACATGCTTTTTAAAAAAATCTGATGATAGAAACAAGAATTTTTTAATGAGGATAACAGAGAAGGTTTGATTACAAACCACAGATGCAGGATGTGTTTTTTAAAAAAGGAATGTTTCCAGTGGAGTGCTGGTAAATATTTGACTCTGGAAGGGGTAAGGGAGAGGCAGAAAGAGTCCTGATTTGCAAAATGTGTTGATTTCCGTGATGTAAAAGTACTTAGTAAGGCTGATCTGATGTCACTGGACAAATGTATAGGAGATATGCAAATTAGCCCCTGCAAACCTGTCCAGCTGGTTTTAATTCCAACTACTAGATAGTTTTCACTTTAACCCTAGATTTCAAAATGTATATCCTGGAAATGGGCTTACCATGGTTGATTCTATTCAGAGTTTATTTTCATACATTGTTAGCTGTTTGTATGAGTAATTATCTATGTGCTATAAAAAATGTCTAGCAATGCCCATGAATAAATAAAGCTTTGCAGAGACAATGTCAAAACAACCCAGTTACTAGACTGTATATTATTGTTGAATCTTTTTTTTTCCCCCTGAAAAGACACCGTAGAGGGAGGAGAGACTAATTTCAGGCAGGTTCAGAGAAGGCTTCATGTTACGTTGTATATTCGAGTTAGATCTTTCGAAGAAAAAAATCCAAGTGATAAAAAAAAAAAAAGTTTAACACTTGATTCAGGGCATGAAGGGCAGGGAACTTTGAGTGAAAAATGAAGCATTCAACTCAAATGCTCTGATTATTTTAGGGTGATAGCTCCAGTGGGGATGTGGGGATTCAGCTAGTGTGGGGGGCAGCTTTGCATCGGGAGGCGTGGTTTTGAGGGCATGTAGACACGGCTGTCTGGAAGGCCTTAGTCCCTTTGTCTTCATTTAATTTCTAAGTCTTGTCTGACTCTTTTGCAACCTCATGGACTGTAGCACACCAGGCTCCTCTGTCCACGGGCTCTCCAGGCAAGGATATGGGAGTGAGCTGCCATTTCCTACTCCAGGGGATCTTCCCAACCCAGGGGTTGAAGTCGTGTCTCTTGGGTCTCCTGCATTGGCAGGAGGGTTCTTTACTGCTAGCACTACCTGGGAAGCCTCATTTCTTCTTCTGTGCTCTTCCTTCCTTTCTTTCTTTAGAGCCAACTTTCTGGCCTGTATTATTTTCCTTCTCTCTAAAAAACTGGCAACAAATTCCCTCTTTTTTTTTTTTTTTTGTCTGAGAAAGACTATTTATCCTTTCCTTCGAAGGAGAATTTCACAGGGTGCAGAATTCCAGGTTATTGGTTTTGTTCTCTTGAAGCTTCACCCACCCTTGTTTTGCTTGTGTGGTTTCTGATAGGCTCTAGATGTAGTTCTTGTTTTTGTTCCTCCATAGGTAAGGTGTTTTTCCTTCTCTGGCTCCTTTCAAGGTTTTTTCTGTGTCTTTGATTTTCTGTTATTTAAAAATAATATGCTGGTGTGTAGTCTTTTGTATTTATACAGCTTGGTGCTCTCTGAACATCCTGGATCTGTGGCTTGGTGTATGACATTAAATTTGGAAAACGGTTGGTCACTGTTTCAAATACTCCTTTTTCCCTCCTTTTCTCCTCCGTTTGGTATTCCCATGATGCACACGTTACACTTCTCATAGTGTCCAACGTCCTTGAACATTCTGGGTTTTGGGGTTTTGTTTTTTTTCACTCTGGTTCTCTTTTCAGTTTGGGGATGTATATTCTAGCTCAGAGAATCTTTCCTCAGCTGTGCCCAGCCTGCTACTGAGTCCTTCATGGGGTTCTTCACTTCTTTCGGTGTTCAGATCTCTAGCTTTTTCTTTCTTTCTTAGAATTTCCAGCTCTCGGCTTGCGTTGAGTATCTGTTCTTACCTGCTGGCTACTTTACCCGCTAGTGTCCTTGGTGTATGAATCGGAGCTGTTTTAAATCCCCAGTCTGTTCGTTCCAACATTCCCACCTTGTCTGATGCTGCTGCTTGCTCTGCTGCTTTGAACAGTGGTGGTTTTATATCATGGCATACCTTTTCAATATTTATTTTTTTTGATAGCCACACATGATACACAGAGTAAAGGAACTGCTGTAAGCAGGCATTAGGTGAGGTGGGACGGGAAGGCAGGTGTCAGTCCTGCAACAAGGGCTCAGTCTTTTAAAGCCGGCGCCTGTGGGCTGCGAGCTTCACAAGTGTGTCCAGTGCTTCATCCCTTCTTAGGTGGGGCTGGATGGCTCGGGGGGCTGTGGATGGTGACTCTTTCCCCAGGGCAGTCAGGCTCCGAGGACACCCAGCAGGGCTAAGCTCTGGGGGTTAGTTTCTCCCGAGGGCAGGCCTTGTTGAGGACAGACCTCCACAATGGTTCATTTTCCCTTCTCCTTGCTGGAGGCCCAGTGGTTCCCCCCACCAACCCCCATGATATGGAATCTGGTCGACCTCCTGGAGGTAAACCTCACAACACTGTGCCCCACTACCCACAACTGGGTTTTTAACTCTCAGTATTGTCCCCACTGAGCCCCCAGAAATTCATCAATTACAGGCCAGGGTTTTCTACCCAAGCCTCTGGGTTCCTGAGGCCATTTCTGCTGAGGAATCACTGTAACCATGAGCCTTGACCCCCTGGATTCATTGTCTCTCCAAACTCTGGGCCAGCAGGTTGCCCTCTGTCCTCCCTGCTCTTTCAGATATGAGAAGAGCTGTGGATTTTTCAATCTGCTCATTTTTTTTTTCCAGTTGTTCCTGGGTCAGAGTATTGACAGTCAAGCTTCTCACATTCAGAACCGGAAACCAGGAGTCCACACACAGCAGTGGGGTGGGCACAGTGGCCCAGACTCACACAGGAGGGAAGTGTGATGCCTGACCCCCAGCCTCTTTGCTCTGCTTCAGTTGGGAGAGGAGACACCAGTGCCGCCCCATGGAACGATATTCTGGGGAACATCTAGGAAGCATTTGTAGAGCAAATCTATCACAAGAACATCTGAAGGGGCAACACAGGGGAGACCCCAGGGACTCAATTACGCTCATTCATAACCAAAAAGGATGGGGGGAAGGGCCAGGGGGTGGGATATCCCAACAAAAGTACGTGTTCAGATGCATCTTGCTCTTAAAATATGCGTTCAAAAAGTTGACGTTAACCTTCACCCCCCAACATCCCAGCCAGGAAATATCAAGAGGCTATGAAGAGAGGCAGAGTCAGGGTCGTCTTCCCTCTCCACTCCACCCTCAGATCTTAAATCCAGACTTTAAAAGGCGATGACATGAGTGCCCAAGGGGAGGAGGGCAATGGCCCAGATTAGGGTTCTGCCCAACCGGGACCGCTTGGTGTAAACATCATAATAATCCTCTGATCAGAAACACATTGTCCTGTTCTCCAGTTTTCCATGTTTAATTTTAGCCAGAACGACAGGTGTGGGCCAGCCTGGCTGCAGACTGTCAAGGGGGATTCTGCGGAAACCCAGCGGGCTGAGCAGGTGACCTCCCTAACCCCGCCCACATGCACGGCCCACTGGAGAAGACGCCAGCCTTTTCATATCCGGAAACCCCTCTCCAAACCAAAGGATTCCAGTTAACCGGCAGAATCCGAACCAGGTTTCCAAGTCTGGGTCGACAGAGATGCTATCACCAAGCTATGCGAATCTCCCAGGGTACCTAGCTTTGGGTGAGGTATGTGATAATGACTGATCCAACTTGATTTCCACCTATCATCAAATATCTTTGTCTTCTTGGACTGGAAGTGGATGAATGTGTTAGTAGTTACCAGGTCCACTAGACCCTTGGTTGGTTTCCTATTTCTCTACAATTCTCAGTTGCCTGAGAATTTTCACTTTCTCAGTTCAGTTCAGTCACTCAGTCGTGTCCGACTCTTTGCGACCCCATGGACAGCAGCACTCTAGGCCTCCCTGTCCATCACCAACTCCCAAAGCTTGCTCAAACTCATGTCCACTGAGTCAGTGATGCCATCCAGCCATCTCATCCTCTGTCGTCCCCTTCTCCTCCTGCCCTCAATCTTTCCCAGCATCAGGGTCTTTTCCAACGAGTCAGCTCTTGGCATCAGGTGGCCAAAGGATTGGAGCTTCAGCTTCAGCATCAGTCCTTCCAATTGTTATTTGAAACAAGTCCCTTCACTTGTTATTTAGCTATTTTCCAGTCAAACTTATACTAAGAAGATGCCCCAGTTGAGTGTTTGCGGGTATTCACTCTTACATCAAAAATATTTCTAATAGTTTGGGAGTTGCAACCTACTACTTTATTTCCTTGTAAAAAAGCTTATAATGAAACAATTTGGAGTTAAGGTTTATGATACTTCTTGGTATTATTTACTTTCGGTATTATCTAGTACTCTGATATCCAACAAAATCAGGACTGAAAATAAAGCTGTTATTCTTTAAATAACAGGAAGTATCTACTTGTAATGATTTTATGTTTGAATTTGAAACTTAGGAAAATGTGCTGAAAGGTCAAAGGTAATAAAAGGATTCTACCCATATTTTCTAATGCTCAATTTCCCTTTTGTTCCGATGTTTCTCAAAAAATATGTTACTTTAGAAAGGTTATATTTTAAATGGTATATTCCATGTAGATTATCTTCCAAACTGAATTACTGATAATGCCTTGTTTCTGCCACCAAAAGTGGGTACATGTTTATATCAATATACTTGCACACATACGTATCATTTGCTACTCAGATATTAGCAATTTCCAGGACAATATATGATTTTATATTCAAAGTTTATGAGTTCAGATTGTCTAATGATTTGCATGAGACCACGATTCTCCTGTAATCATTGTTAGAGTAACTTTGATTTTTACGTACTTTTAAATATAGGTGGGTGAGATGCCAAAAAAGCATCCTTCAATTATTTTCAAATAATTATGTTTCCCAAATGTACCTTTCTAAAGCAAGTCTTGAATATGAAAGGGTTTTTAATGTCAAGAATTTCTTTTTCTAGGCATTCTCATCACTTGGTATCTACAGCAGACTGAGTGAATTCTTTAATTATAATTTTACTACCATACAACGATTACATTATCTTGAAAAAAAGTGAACATTTTCATGCTTCTTAACGTGTAGTCATGTGATCACTTTAGTACAGCTTTCAGTTTGCCCGAGAGTCCTGCTCTGGTTTTTCCCCTAATTGGATCTCATCCAGTTAATGTATGACCCCTTTTAGCCCTTGTAATATCTGTTCCATAATGAGTGGGAGGGAGAAAAAAAAAAAAAACTGTTGAAACTCTATCACATAGTAAGTGTAGCAAGAAGATGAGGTAGTTAAATGTAACATGTGGCATTACCAACCAGTGATGTGAAACATTCAGTGTAAGCCTGCACTCCTGGGGTGGGGAGGGGGGCTTCCCTTACCTTTCCCATCCATGTAAGAAAATAAATCTCAGGTTTTCATTATATGGAAGAAAGGAAAGGGTCATAAATTACAGATTAATATGTATTTCATAGTCTTTCCCCTTTTTCTCTGTTAATGGTTTATAGTGGAGACCGCACAAGTATGGATTAATTTAAACTACTTGAAAATCTGGTTATGCATTTTATGAAATCAGACATTTGTTTCTAGAGAGAAAACAATGTATAGTAATGGGATCAGCTTTACAGGCAGGACTCCAACACTCTCATGTAATTTTCATGCAGGACAAATTCAAATTAGCAAAACATCTTATAAAATAACAGAAAAAGAGATTGTCTGGATATTTCAAATTTCAGCGGGGCAAAAGGCACTTTAACAGTGATTCTGATGAGAGGTCAGGTTTCTATTATTTTGTCTGTTTGGCGTGCTTTCAGATTCTCATCCATCTAGGCTTATCTTCAATCTGGAAAAGGCTGATGAATAATCATTAGAGGCAAACTGGAACTCACAATGCATTATGACAAATGTAAGGATTTTTTTTTTCTTTCTTTGCTTTAAAATGAGTTCAGATTTGTATGATCAAAAGTAATACGAGAAGGCACTAAGGTAACTTTCAAATATGACTCCAGGACCTCTGGGGAAAATTTAGAGAAAGTGGAAATGTTACCATACAGTTAAGAAACATAACTGTACAGTTTTTATGAAAGATAAAAAATTGAAAGGATTTTGGAAACTACAGACTTGCAAATTTGATGTGAATTCCTGATAGTAACCAAGAACAAATGCCCAGGAAAAAAAAAAAAGAGAAACTGGACTGATGACGAATCACAGGAAGAATGAATGATTCAAAAGAAGCCTGGAAACAGGTTGGAATAGAAAAGATGGCCAATAGGACACAGGGTAAGAAAGAACTCTCCTCAGAAGAGGTCACATGGGATAAGAATTAGATTGCAGCTTGGTTCCAGAGGACAGAGCCTGGACCAAAGTGTTGGCAGAGAAAAAAAAAAGAGTGATAGATGTACCAGTCATTTGAGCTCTTTGTAAATGTAATGGGCTGTGAAAGTAATGAGAACCCAGTTGCTTGGAGTTTAAGCAGAAGTTGAATAAATACACTTAAGTTTTAAAATAATAACACCCCCCCCCCGCCACCAAAGTACTTCCTGCATTGTGCACTTTCCTGGTGGCTCTGTGGTAAAGCATTTGCCTGCCAATGCAGGAGGCATGGGTTCGATCCTGTTCTGGGAAGATCCCACACACCACAGAGCAGCTGAGCCGTGAGCCACAACTATTGAGCCTGTGCTCTAGACCCTGAAGCCCACACACCCTAGAGACTGTGCTCCACAATGAGGAGCCAGCACAGTAAGACGCTGAGCTCTGCAGCCGGAGAGGAGCCCGTGCAGCAGTGAAGACCCAGCGCAGCCACAATAAATACAAATACACAGAGAAAATTACCCCCCACTGAGATACTGCCTGCACTTTGTCAGGGGAGGGAGATGACTTCTAAAGTTATTCTTATTTGAACTCATGTCAGATTCTTCTGGAGAAGGGAATGGCACCCCACTCCAGTTCTCTTGCCTGGAAAATCCCATGGACGGAGGGGCCTGGTGGGTTGCAGTCCATGGGGTCGCTAAGAGTCGGACACGACTGAGCGACTTCACTTTCACTTTTCGCTTTCATGCACTGGAGAAGGAAATGGCAGCCCACTCCAGTGTTCTTGCCTGGAGAATCCCAGGGACGGCGGAGCCTGGTGGGCTGCCGTCTATGGGGTTGCACAGAGTCAGACACGACTGAAGCGACTTAGCAGCAGCAGCAGCAGCAGCAGCAGATTCTTCTACTTCAGCAAAATACTTCCTGTTATTCCATTTTTCAACGATCTCTAAATTTTTCTTTATATTAATTTCATTTTGATGGTGAGATTTTTAATTTATTAAGTGTAGATTATGACTTAGCAGGTAAGGGATAAATCACTGGGTTTTTACATCTTAACAAATGATGTCCTCAGAAAAAAAGGAAGTTTTTTTTTGAGGGGGGTTTCTGGTTTTGTCATTGGCTAGTCATATAGAGATTCATATTGCTTCACACAAACTAGGAATATAGGAATTGCTAATACTCAACTTCATTATCGACTTCTTTGAAAAACACCCCAAAAGTGTAAAGAATGTAAGAATTGAGATGCAATATTTTTGAGAATATTTTTAGGGCTTGGGCTTGAGGCTGTTCTAGGCAGTGTTAAATAGTCTCCAGGAAAGAAAAAAAAAGTAAAACTCTTTATATGTTCACAGGATCATAGGATGCCTGGCCACGTGGCTGGAATCTCAAAGTTAATGGCTTGCAGCTCCCTCATCTCTGCACTAGCTGTAGCAGGGAACACACTTTGAATTGTCTAAAGAGAAGTGCTGCCTGCAGCTAGGAACCCGGCTGTGTGCGGCTGTCTCTGCCACTGGAGCGCAGGTACCACCGCGACCCCATCTTCTCTGGCCGGTAGTGGAGGGAAGGCTCTGTGCAATCAGATAAACAAATCAGTAAATCCCTGTCCTGGCAGAAGAGGGTGCCATAGGAGATTGTGAGGAAAACAGTGTGAGAAGGAAAAAAATCTAGGCCTAGAATCAGAATCTAGGCCAATTCTGAAGAGACTATCTAAAGAATTTTCCAATTTTTCATGGGTGGGTCTCAAGGTAAAGAGAATAAAAACTGAGTGCTAGGCTTGTGTGGGTGTCTTTTTATGAAACCGAAGATTCCAGGAGCAAGAAGCAGGTGTTGTTTTAGTGGGGGCTGGGGAAGAAGCTCAAATATAAACATGTGGATTTTTAGATGCTTGTGAGGCATTCATGAGGATCTGTCAAGTGAGATCCATGAGTCTGGCATGGAGAATTATCTTGGCAGCAGAAAACAAATTTAAAAATCTCTCTATTTGTGTGGTATTTAAAGCCTTAGAAAAGTATAAAGTATATGATCAGCTGGTAGGGTTTAGAGAGAGAGAAAGGAAAGCTGACCTATAAAAAGGTAGATGGACAAGGTTCACATACCTACAACGATCACATACCTTCTTTTTAAAGGGGTTTAATCAGAGACAAGGACACAAAATTTGGCCAAGATGTCAAGAGCCGAACCTCTTCCCCAGTCTCTTCTGAACGGACCCAGGAGAGCAAGTGAATTCCAAGCATGGCCAGACTGGACAGATTAAAGAGTTGACAAGACTAGGTTGGAATGAAATACTACCCATGGAGTGAGCTTGGCAACCAAGACGCTGCCTCAGTTGCAGGAAATGGGAATTTTAGTGTGGGAGGCACACTCACACACACATCCTCCCCCACCACACACACACACACACACACACACACACAGACCAGCACACCAGGGGCAGAGTTGTGTAGTAGAATCAGGAATGGGTTGTGATGGCTTGAGCTTAGTAAGAAGCTGTTGCCTTCGATGACCCCAGGACAGTCACAGCTGACAAGGAGGAGTCAAGCCTTGAGTGACCCTCCCTTCCTGCTGGGAAGTCCTTGGTGCCCAGGAGTCCAGCACAGGGTCACTGTCACCAGTTCTGAATTCGATGACTAGATAATGTTACGTTTCTCTCTACAGAAGAAGTCACCCTGGCAGGTGGACCTCAATGTCCACCAAAGTGGACATCACATCCCTGCATCCTAGGGACCCCTCGCCACTCTGTGAACGTGCTTGTTCTTCTTCTCATCCTCCACCCCAAAAGCACTTGAGTTCATAACTTCATGGTCAGTCAGCTCATATCCTTCACCCCACAAAACCACGCCAAGAATTTCCCTTCACGCTTACAGTAAAATCCACAACCTCAAGGGCTCCTAACATTCAGGTCCCTGGCACACCACCCCCCATCACGGTATCCACGCCACCTCTCCTTACCTTGGGGACGACTGCCCGTCATACGCTTAGCTGCACTAACATCTCGCTTTAGTTTTCTGCTTACTCAATTCCCTTTACACTGATTGCACATGACCCTAGTCTTAGGGCAAGGCGTGTCCTTCCCTCGGGTTTCAGCAAAAATGTCTCTTTCTCCGTGGGGTCTTACTGAACTTCTTACTTAAAACAGTCCCCCTCTTTTAATTCCTCAGCTCCCTTTGTGTTTTGTATAGTATATGTGCTACTCCATGTTGACTTGCTAAATATCTCCCTTGTCATTAGACGAAGAACTCCATCAAGGGCAAGAATTATGGAGTTTTTACTCACCATTATATTCTCAGTATTTGGCATATGGGCTATTAACATTAAGTAATAGCTACCCAAATAAGAAATCAATATATAAAGAAGTGAATGAGTGAATTAATCAACAAACAGAGGAAAAAACTTTAGCGTTAACATCTGGATTTTTAGTGAGTGAACACAAGCCATAGGCAACAATGGTAGGGTTCAGGCAATCAACTTTTTTCTGTGGTGTGTGAAACTACAAAATGTTGTTAATAGTCGTACTTCAGTAAGTAAAGTGTCATGACAACATCTGTTTCTGAATTTGGATGTTTTTGAGACGTGATTTAGACTTTTTTGTATTGTCTAAATTTTAAACTACAGTTATGATAGTTAATGCATTTATATTTTAATTGATCTAGAAATTTACTTTTATTTTCAACATGTTATGTCCAACCAATAAAGAATAATTCATTTGTTTACTCTAGACTGAATGTGATTCTAATTTAACAGCTTACTAAATTTCCCTGCTCCTTTCAGAATTGAGGAAACTTAATTGTTCTTTTTCTTCTAGCAAATTACTTGTGAATTCCAACTTTAGTCTGAGTTTATTATTAAGAAGCAAGAAAAGATATGTTTGGACAGTAGATTCCGCACTGTTTCCAGTTTTTAAAACTAGTTTTCACATTAAATTTATATGAAGGACCAAGAGAAGCAAGTGTGGAAATGGGGCCAGTGTTTTGCTCCGGGACTGATAATATTTGTAGGAATAGTTGTTATAAAGCCTGCTGAAATCTGTGGTCTGAGGAAGAAAAAAAAAATATGTCAACTACTTTTGGTTCAAAATAGAGTTTCTTTGAAGTCACAAGTCATCTTGACTTTTGCACATGTTAAGTTATGTCTAATGTATAATAGGGACTTTAAATGATGTTAAATAATGGAAAATAGTCTTATCATTTCAAAACTCAAACACTGATGTAGGCAGTCTTCACTTATGCATATGGGCCCAATACGCACAGATCTCAGTAACTGTGGTTTAGTTATGTAACACTCGTCCCCAAATGACGTGGCTCAAATTTCAGTTACCAGGGCATATTAATGGCACAGAGTCACATTCTGCTGCCAGCTTTTCAGTTCACAAGCCACTTTCTAAATAACAGACACAAATCGTGTTCACGAGTGCCCAGCCGTGGGTCGGCGGCATCTGGTTACCACGCATCCATTATATCATTTGTCCACACACAGACAGGAAAGTGTGTATCTGTGTTTCTTCCTTGCCTCCTAGGGATAAATACACATGATGTTTGACAATGCAAATTATCAAAAGAGAGACTTAGACAACAAAAGGTGACATTTCAGTAAAAAAAAAAAATGCAGTAAGATCACACTGGCAGTGAAATTTGCACAGAGGGAAGTGTGGATGAGTACTACAGAAGTGCAGGGTGGGTACGACTGTGCATCCAGACGGGCTTAGTAAGGGTGAACTTATCAACATGAATGAAAAGGATGTGAAGATGACGATAAAGGCAAAGATTTCCTACAGGAAGAAACACCAGCAAAGAATTCATATTCAAGGGATTCTTGGAGATAGTTCATGACTTTGAAAACGGCAAGGGTAAAATGTCAGAAGGTGAACCAAACTTAGGAATATGAAGACTCACTAATACATAGCAAAGATGCTCTGTGTCTTACATATATGCTACATTATGGCATGGGATGAAGGCAAGCACTGTTCAAACTCCTGCTGAAGATGGTTTACAATGAAATGGGTGCATGCTCAGTCGTATCCGACTCTTCGCAACCCCAGGGACTGTAGCCCACCAGACTCCTCTGTCTGTGGAATTCTCCAGGCAAGAATACTGGAGTGGGATGCCATTTCCTGCTCCAGGGGATCTTCTTGACCCAGGAATCGAATTCAAGTCTTCTGCATCTACCACATTGGCAGGTGGATTCTTTCAGCACTCCTACTGTTTTAAATTACAGTGTTATAAATAAATATTAATTGTACTGTTTGTTTTCATTTCCCATACATTTATAACTAATAAAAGGAGGTGTTACTGTTTTAGAGAAAAACTTTGAAAATGATAGGAAAAATCATAATTTTCCCATTGATTATTAAGATCACTTTGTACAATTTCTGTTTGTGCATCTTATCCGCAGTCCGATACTCTTGTGGAAAACAGGGACTGCCTGCACTAATTTCTTTACTGCATGTGAGTGATCAAGAATCAAGTTCAGTATATTTTATCAAGTAACAGGTACTGGGTGGTTTCCAAATTATCACTGACCACATTTACATAATAAAAAGGGTCCCCAGTTTTGATATGGTTTGGAACTTACAAATGGCCTAAAATTGAGATAACTACTAATAAAACCCTTTTAACATGAACGATAACTGATCAACATTTTAGGACTAACAGAGCCCATGGAGCCTGATCACATATAATTGGAAAATGTACCATATCGCCATGCTGAAAAAGAAACGGATTTAGGACGCATACTTGAAGCTTTGAGAGACGCATGTACAAGTTAAGTTATTATTTTGAACAAAAAAGATTTATTTACATTTTCGCCTGTCCCAAGAAAGAGGCCATAATTTGGGGGGAAAAGTTGTAAAATATTATCAGATCTCCTGAGATCATAAGTAAATTAATTGTGCAAGGATTTGGTCCAATTATAGGAGCAAAGGGATAAACTAATAATACATTTCAGGCTTAAAGAAGTACAAGTGATGGCTTATGCCAGCCTTTAGATTGGCTTAATGTGCTAAGTTGCCTCAGTCATGTTTGACTCTTTGCGACCCCATGGATTGTAGCCCACCAGGCTGCTCTGTCCGTGGGATTCTCCAGGCAAGAATACTGGAGTGGGTTGCCATGTCCTCCTCCGAGGGATCTTCCTGACCCAGGGATCGAACCTGCATCTCTCATGTTTCCTGCATTGGCAGATGGGTTCTTTACCACTAGCGCCATTTGGGAAAGCAGTGCCAAGGCTGGAAACAAAACAGAACTAAGATGGTTTAAGAGACACTGATGAATAGTTTGAATAGAATTAGAAGAACTGGTGAGGTCTGTTGAAGCAGTGAGATTAGCAAAGGTGAGAAGCCTTTCTCACCCATGGTGTTAAGAGAGGGCTCTGTGTCAACAGCCCAGCGAAGGGACAGGGCACACTGCGCCAAAGCCATGGTCCTGGAAGACCCAGAAACATGGCCTAATGCAGAACAAAAGACATTCAGACCCTGATTCTCCTCCTTACAGTCTTGCACTGGTGGACTCCACTAGCTAAAACCCACTGGGAGCAGCCAACCAAGAGAACTCATGATAAATCCACGATGAAGTCAATGTTCCAAGGCCCTAAGCAGGTCAGACAAAAAAAGTTTAGTTCCAGGGCTGTCAAACGGAATAACCATCAGAACAACCTACATCATAATCAGACCTTACAACATCCTCGTGCACTGCTAAATTCTGCTTCGGAGGAAGACTGAAAAGCATCTCAGGATTTGAAAGAAAGCAGACTCCAGTTTGATTCCTGGGTTGGGAAGGTCCACTGGAGAAGGGATAGGCTACCCACTCCAGTCTTCTTGGGGCTTCCCTGGTGGCTCAGCTGGTAAAGAATCTGCCTGCAATATGGGAGACCTGGGTTAGAACCCTGGGTTGGGAAGATCCCTTGGAGAAGGGAAAGGCTACCCACTCCAGTATTCTGGCCTGGAGAATTCCATGGACTGTATAGCCCATGGGGTCACAAAGAGTTGGACATAACTGAGCGACTTTCACTTTCACTTTCAGGCGTTTAGTAAACTCTACTTGAATTCTGGAGAAAAAGTGTTTTAGTATAATAATGTTACAGTCTTAAGGAAATGTGATCCCCACATTGCTACTTGATTTTGTTTAATCTGCATTTCCCCACTTCATTTAAGGTATTGGTTTTCTGTATGCAGTTTTTCAAAATTCAAGTTGACATGCTGCATTTTCATTTTTTATTCAGTTCAAGAAATTGTCTTTCATTTTCTCTTCTTAGCCTCATGGCATGCTGGATCTTAGTTCCCTGACCAGGGATCGAACCCGCGCCACCACCCCACCCGCACCCCTGCCCTCCGCCTGCAGTGGGGACTCCTCGCAATGGAAGTGTGGAGTCTTAAACGCTGGACCACCAGGCAAGTCCCTCAGGTATTGTTTTATAAACCTTTGTTTTAAGACACTTACAGGCACCAATTTGGAGTGGTCAAAGATCCATACAAAATAATTGAAATATAATGGCGTTAGAGAGAGGAGCGGGTTCCTTGCTGTCAGCCCGTGATGAGGTGGGCAGGGGATGCTGTTTGTTCTGTGCGGTTACCACAGGGGAGCAGGCATCACCACCCCAGGGAGCTGGGGCAGCCTGCTAAGAGGGAGGGAAGCAGGAGGCACCACGGGGCTTTCTTAAATCAGCAAGCGTGTCTCAACCACAGAGCACAGGGTAAGAAGGTGATGTGATACAGATTTGGAGAAGGACACACACCCTTCTGCAAAAGGGGCTGCTTTTTGTGTCTTGAAAGTAATGTTGGATTTTATATTTTCAGGGAAAAAAAATGGAGAAACACTGAAGAGTGAGAACTAGCGGAGAACTAATTTCTTTGAAAGCTTGCTCTGCTTGTCAGATAGATTCTGCCTTCTGAGCAAGAAAATGTTGGAGCCATTTAATTCAGGATTAAATTGCTGTTACTCTGGGGCGGGGGCAGGACCTGAAAAAAAATAAAGCCCTCAAATGGTGATTATGTTGTTTCTATAATGATAAATAATGGCTCCTAAAATGCTTTACAATGACAGGGTCAAGTATTTAATTAAAAACTATAAGGAGGAAGCTTCACACATTGCCCCAGACCTTATGTTTGCCAATGGCTACAGCATCAGTCTTGAGGTGTCAAGACAGAGCACGTGCAACAGGGAGGACAAGCACGGTTGCCATCTGCAGCTACATCTTGGTGTGAATCTGGGGCTTTTGACACATCCTGACTCTAAGAAAGAGAAGAGAAATCGTGTGGATACTAGACCTGATACGCAATACCAGACCTCTGGCTCTCCTTGAAGAGGAAATGCAGGAATTTGCTGATTTATATACAGGCTATTCTCTGGGCGATACGCATGAGAGTGAATTCTGAGGTAACAGAGGGAGGAAGGCAGAGATGGCTTTACATGAGGCTGAATTTATCAACTTTGGTGCCCTCAGCAGGAGATCTAGACACGATGGAGACCACAAGCAGCTGTGAGGAGTTCAGATTCCTTGCTCCTTTGCTTTGACTCAGAAGTAGAGCGCACTCAGTGCAGTTGCTATGGGGCACTTATCGATAAAGTGTTGACATGACACGCTATTGATGCCGTGTATAAAATAGATGGCTAATGAGCACCTGTCCCACACTCAGCGAACTCAACGCAGGGCTCTGTGGTGACCTAAAAGGAAAAGAAATCCCCCCCAAAAGGGATACGTGTGTGTATATCTATATCTATATCTATATCTGATTCACTTTGCTGTACAGCAGACACTAACACAACCTTGTAAAGCAACTATGCTCCAGTAAAGAGTAATTCAAAAGTGAAATGTAGGATAGACTCCATAGACTTTGGGGACTCCGCCCTCTTCAAAGAACTACATACCCTTCCCTCCTCTGGACTTCATGTCTTTTAATGGTGAGGGTATACTCTTACCTTTGAAAAACAGTTTTGTGAAAATTTCCAAGAAGCCAAGGATGCTGACGGTAGATGCCGTGGCTGATTTCAACAAGAGTGAGAAGCATTGCTCCTGCAGGCAGCATGGTGAAACCTTCACTCGGGTGGGAGAGGTGACCAGGAGAGGCAGCTGCTGCTGCTCCTGCTAAGTCACTTTAGTCGTGTCCAACTCTGTGAGACCCCGTAGACAGCAGCCCACCAGGCTCTGCTGTCCCTGGGATTCTCCAGGCAAGAATACTGGAGTGGGTTGCCATTTCCTTCTCCAGTGCATGAAAGTGAAAAGTGAAAGTGAAGTCGTTCAGTCATGTCCAACTGTTAGCAACCTCATGGACTGTAGCCTACCAGGCTCCTCTGTCCATGGGATTTTCCAGACAAGAGTACTGGAGTGGGGTGCCATTGCCTTCTCCAGGGAGAGGCAGCAGGAGGGTCTGACTGGCAAAGAGTCATTAGAGCATCCCAGGTGGCACTAGTTGTAAAGAACCCACCTGCCAATGAAGGAGATGCAGGAGGCGCAGGTTTGATCCCCTGGTTGGGAAGATTTCTGGGAGGAGGGCATGGTAACTCACTCCAGTACTCTTGCCTGGAGAATCCCATGGACAGTGGAGCCTGGCGGCTACAGTCCGTGGGGTCACAAAGACTTGGAAACCACTGGAGCGGCACAACATCGCCATCCATATAAATGAAATGCAGATGTTCCATTGATTTTTAAGTGAAGTGCAGAACAGGAACGATTTGGGCTTTACATCAAAGCGGCTTCAGGTACTTTCTTCCGATACTAGGGTATCTGACCCTCATCTCTGCGGCTGTCTGCTTCTGTGGGCGAAGTTCCTGGGGCAGGACCACTGTTGGTGGAGGTGAGGTCCATCCCTAAGAGAGGGTGGCTGTGAAGGGAAGATGCTGAGAATAGCGTGTAGACAGGATGGAGACTGCCTTGTTTATGGGCTCTTCTTTAAAAAAGATGATAGATACTGGCCCTGTTCACATTCTTATAGATAAAGAGACCTGGGGAAAAGAGGAAGTGTTAATGGTGTATTACCTCTGCAGAGCAGCTGGTGAGGCTGGCTTGCTCTATGACTTGACCTTGGATATAGGGAGAAGGAATGTTTCCTTTAAGACAAGCGGAAAGGAGCCCACCAAGCCCCTCTGTCTGTGGGATTCTCCAGGCAAGAGTACTGGAGCGGGTAGCCAATCCTCTTCCAGTGGGTCTTCCCAACCCAGGGATTGAACCCAGGTCTCCCACATCGCAGGCAAATTCTTTACCATCTGAGCAACCAGGGAAGCCTTGGGAGTAGATACAAATATATGTAACTGTATACAGGTAGCATTAGGGATGCTGGAGCAATGCCGTTTCAGGCTGTCTCACTGCCCTCTCCTCTTCCTCAAATCCTCCTGACCACATTCAATGTTGTCTAAAATTCTGGGTTTTACATCTGATGCTGTGACTTCACTTCTCCAGGTTTGAAAGGCATTTTTTTTTCTTTATCAGTCATGTTTCTCTTAGTCTGAATATTTATTAGAACTACTCCTACTGGAAGTTTTGAATGTGGCTTGTTTAGCAAGTGACCGTCAGAACCACATGTAGTTGTCAATAATTTATTTCCAGAATACCTGTAAGGTTTTACCCTAGGGAAATTGGGATTGGCATAGAGACAGATGAAGGGCATCAACTCAGACCAAGTGATGTCTTTTTCAGCTGACCTGTGTTCTCCAGAGTGCCTACCTTATATCGGCTCTCAATGAATATTGTTCCAGTATCGAGACAGGAAATGCCACTTGACAGTTTTATGAGGTAGACAGGAGGCTGTGAAAGGTGATATATGCAAAAAGTGTGGAGTCAAGTGTGTAGTAAAAATAAATATGTTCAAACCAAAGGGCAAATGCATGGTACAAATAAAGAGCAAAAAAGGAAGAAAAAGATAGTAACCCCAAAGACAATTTCTGTTTTACCTGTTCAGTTCAGTTCAGTCGCTCTGTCGTGTCTGACTCTTTGCGACCACATGAATCGCAGCACACCAGGCCTCCCTGTCCATCATCAACTTCCGGAGTTTACCCAAACCCATGCCCATTGAGTCAGTGATGCCATCCAGCCATCTCATCCTCTGTCGTCCCCTTCTCCTCCTGCCCCCAATTCTTCCCAGCATCAGGGTCTTTTCCAATGAGTCAGCTCTTCGCATCAGGTGGCCAAAGTATTGGAGTTTCAGCTTCAATATCAGTCCTTCCAATGAACACCCAGGACTGATCTCCTTTAGGATGGACTGGTTGGATCTCCTTGCAGTCCAAGGGACTCTCAAGAGTCTTCTCCAACACTACAGTTCAAAAGCATCAATTCTTCGGCGCTCAGCTTTCTTCACCATCCAACTCTCACATTCATACAAGACTACCTGTAATTCTCAGCAATAATATCTAAGAACTTTAACGAGAGCTCCATCCATTTTATACCTGTCAATTTACAGATTTCAAATGGAGCTGGGGACCCAGGCACCTTTGTCACAGGCTACGATTGGTACCCAAGTTTCCACTTGGTTCTCCACCACTGATTCGGGCTGCTCCAGTCAGGACACACATGAGTTATTTGTTGTTCAGTTGCTAAGACATGTCTAACTCTTTGTGACCCCATGAACCACAGCACACCAGGCTTCCCTTTCCTTCACCATCTCCTGGAGCTTGTTCAAACTCATGTCTATTGAGTCAGTGATGCCATCTAACCATCTCATCCTCTGTCACCCCCTTTTCCTCCTGCCTTCAATCTTTCCCAGCATCAGAGTCTTTTCCAATGAATCGGTTCTTTGCATCAGGTGGCCAATGTATTGGAGCTTCAGCTTCAGCACCAGTCCTTCCAATGAGTATTCGGGGTTGATTTCCTTTAGGATTTACTGGTGTAATCTCCATGCAGTCTGAGAGACTCTCAAGAGCCTTCTTCAGCATCCCAATTTGAAAGCATCAATTCTTGGTGCTCAGCCTTCTTTATGGTCCAACTTTCACAACCATACAACACTACAAGATTGGAAAAGAGGAAGTAAAACTCTCACTGTTTGCAGATGACATGATCCTCTACATAGAAAACCCTAAAGATTCTACCAGAAAATTACTAGAGCTAATCAATGAATATAGTAAAGTTGCAGGATATAAAATTAATACACAGAAATCCCTTGCATTCGTATACACCAATAATGAGAAAACAGAGAGAAAAATTAAGGAAACAATACCATTCACCATTGCAACAAAAAGAATAAAATACTTAGGAATATATCTACCTAAAGAAAAAAAAGACTTATATATAGAAAAATATAAAACACTGATGAAAGAAATCAAAGAGGACACAAACAGATGGAGAAATATACCGTGTTCATGGATTGGAAGAATTAATATAGTGAAAATGAGTATACTACCCAAAGCAATCTATAGATTCAATGCAATCCCTATGAAGCTACCAATGGTATTTTTCACAGAACTAGAACAAATCATTTCACAATTTGTATGGAAATATAAGAAACCTTGAATAGCCAAAGCTATCTTGAGAAAGAAGAATGGAACTGGAGGAATCAACCTGCCTGACTTCAGGCTCTACTACAAAGCCACAGTCATCAAGACCGTATGGTACTGACACAAAGATAGAAATATAAATCAATGGAACAAAATAGAAAGCCACACACCTACGGACACCTTATCTTCGACAAAAGAGGCAAGAATATACAATGGAGAAAAGACAATCTCTTTAACAAGTGGTGCTGGGAAAACTGGTCAACCACTTGTAAAAGAATGAAACTAGAACACTTCCTAACACCATACACAAAAATAAACTCAAAATGGATTAAAGATCTAAACATCAGACCAGAAACTATAAAACTCCTAGAGGAAAACATAGGCAAAACACTCTCCAACATAAATCACAGCAGGATCCTCCATGACCCGCCTCCCAGATTATTGGAAATAAAAGCAAAAATAAACAAATGGGACCTAATTAAAATTAAAAGCTTTTGCACAACAAAGGAAACTATAAGAAAGGTGAAAAGACAGCCTTCAGAATGGGAGAAAATAATAGCAAACGAAGCAACAGACAAACAATTAATCTCAAAAATATACAAGCAACTCCTGCAGCTCAATTCCAGAAAAATAAACGACCCAATCAAAAAATGGGCCAAAGAACTAAACAGACATTTCTCCAAAGAAGACATACAGATGGCTAACAAACACATGAAAAGATGCTCAACATCACTCATTATTAGAGAAATGCAAACCAAAACCACAATGAGGTACCATTTCACGCCTGTCAGAATGGCTGCTATCAAAAAGTCTACAAGCAATAAACGCTGGAGAGGGTGTGGAGAAAAGGGAACCCTCTTACACTGTTGGTGGGAATGCAAACTAGTACAGCCACTATGGAGAACAGTGTGGAGATTCCTTAAAAAACTGGGAATAGAACTGCCATATGACCCAGCAATCCCACTGCTGGGCATACACACTGAGGAAACCAGAATTGAAAGAGATGCGTGTACCCCAATGTTCATCGCAGCACTGTTTACAATAGCCAGGACATGGAAGCAACCTAGATGTCCATCAGCAGATGAATGGATAAGGAAGCTGTGGTACATATACACAATGGAATATTCAGTTCAGTTCAGTCGCTCAGTCGTGTCCGAGTCTTTGCGACCCCATGAATTGCAGCACGCCAGGCCTCTCTGTCCATCACCAACTCCCGGAGTCCACCCAAACCCATGTCCATCGAGTCGGTGATGCCATCCAGCCATCTCATCCTCTGTCGTCCCCTTCTCCTCCCGCCCCCAATCCTACCCAGCATTGGGGGCTTTTCCAATGAGTCAACTCTTTGCATGAGGTGGCCAAAGTATTGGAGTTTCAGCTTCAACATCAGTCCTTCCAATGAACACCCAGGATTGATCTCTTTTAGGATAGATTGATTGTATCTCCTTGCAGTTCAAGGGATTCTCAAGAGTCTTCTCCAACACCACAGTTCAAAAGCATCAATTCTATGGCGCTCAGCTCAGCCATTAAAAAAAATACATTTGAATCGGTTCATTGAGATGGATGAAATTGGAGCCCATTATACAGAGTGAAGTAAGCCAGAAAGAAAAACACCAATACAGTATACTAATGCATATATATGGAATTTGAAAGATGGTAACGATAACCCTATATGCGAGACAGAATAAGAGACACAGATGCATAGAACAGTCTTATGGACTCTGAGGGAGAAGGTGAGGGTGGGACGTTCTGGGAAAATAGCATTGAAACATGTATATTATCATATATGAAACAGAACACCATTCCAGGCTCAATGCATGAGACAAATGCTCAGGGCTGGGGCAATGGGATGACCCAGAGGGATGGGATGGGGAGGGAGGTGGGAGGGGGGTTCAGGATGGGGAACACATGTAAACCCATGGCTTATTCATGTCAATGTATGGCAAAAACCACTACAATATTGTAAAGTAATTAGCCCCCAACTAAAATAAATAAATTTATTTAAAAAAAAGATTTCTATTGAAATCCAGCCAACATTTGACTACTTCATTGATCATCCATCTTCCATTTTAATCATAAGAATCTGAAAGTGGATCCTAATCACCTATTCCTGAAAAGATGAGAACTCCAAAGGTTCACAGAAAATGGGCTGGAATGACAGGTGGGAAAGCTGCAAATTAGGAAAATGACTCTGCAGGATGAATCCCATATATCAAAAAACCTGATCTTTTCCATAAAACTGTTGTAGTCTATTTTTTCTTACCCTATCTTATCACTTCCTTTGATAAAATGGTAGGTAATTTGCCTAGTCCTGACCTTTGATAAACAGACTGATGGTAGCATAAATTCATTGGGAAATTTTAAAAGCAGTAAAATCATGTATTTTAAAAAATGGACTATTTCCTGTTTCATGTAAGCTCAATGAAGGCAAAGGGTGTGTCTGTCTTATTCACAGATAAGGCCTCAGCATGTAGCATAGCACCTGACTCAAGACAAATTGTCAATAGGTATTTGATGAATCCATGAATGGGCACTATTTCATAAAATATAGTCAATAAACACTGTAAGCAAACCAAGTACCAAAAGGAATGCAAAAATGAGTCTCCCATCTCCTCGATGGTGTACTAGGAAGAACACAAGAATTATGGAGCTAGGAGATGAAGATGGAGACCCTGGGACTAGGCAAGTCTCTTAACCTGCTTCAGACTCAGCTCCTTGATCTGTGAAATGGGGACCAGTAGGCTGAGTCTCACTGACATCCCACAAATACTAAATGATGATGTGACTTCTGAGAATTTTCCTCCAAAGTATCTATGGCAGATTGAATTGTGTATTGGCCAACCCAATATTTTCCCAATTCTTAATTCCCTCTTCTCCTTACAAGAGCATCACACATCCCTTCCCCAGTCGACTCTTGGTGACTTGTTTTGGCCAAGAAGTGGGAGTGGAGTGCAGTGCCACTCCTGGTGCACGGGCACTTGGCAGGAGATGCTTCTAGGAGCAGCAGCACGTTTCTGCCCTGGCTCCTGTCCTCTGCCATCTTCCAAATGCCATTTCTACAGCCTGATCCCGGGAATAAAAATCACAGAGAGCAGACCTGATTCACAGGAGCGAAGGCGCAGAGCCTAGCTGCAGCCCCTGGTGTCTGCTGTGACAGTGAATAGTTACTGTGGCAAAGCTCTGCATTTTTGAGCTCATTTGCCATGCAGCATTAGCTCGTGAAATCTGACTAATGGGGCCGCTCAGCCTCAAAGGCCAGGAAACATGTGCCCCTCCATGACAGAACTTTAACCGATGGCCTGAGGCCCACAAGTCCTGTAAAGTCTTGTGCTCTCAAGTAGATATTAATTTTGTATGTAAGTCCACGGCATTTTGGAGAAGGAAATGGCAACCCACTCCTGTGTTCTTGCCTGGGGAATCCCATGAATGGAGAAGCCTGGAGGGCTACAGTCCACAGGGTCACGAAGAGTCAGACATGACTGAGCGACTAACACTTTAACACACCAAAGTATTTGCTTCTGTTTAGGTATCAACAGTGTTTCAAAATTAGAGTAACATCATGGGCTTCTCTGGTGGCTCAGATGGTAAAGAATCTGCCTGCAGTGCAGGAGACCCAGGTTCAATCTCTGGGTCAAGAAGATCCCCTGGAGCAGGGTATGGCATCCCATCCCAGTATTCTTGCCTGGAGAATTCCAGAGGCAGAGGACCACGGTGAGCTACAGTCTCTGGGGTCCCAAAGAGTCGGACATGACTGAGCAGCTAACACCTTCACTTTCCAATCACGTGTAGGTGGAACATCACAGCTCTTGTGAAATTCACGACTCAGTGAAACCACGTTGCACAGAGGGTTCTTTTCCCCCTAAAATGGAATCCATTTGTACTTACAACATTTTAAAATGTAAAACTTGAACATTTTGAAATAGAAAACTTAGGAGATTGCTTGATTTTAAAACCATGCATACAGCAAAAACAACTTCCATACATAAGCAGTGCTGAGCAGGGCTGGCAGGCAGGTGTGTGTAAATATGCGTGCTTACAAGGACGCATGTTAGTGTAAATTGTTAAGTAGAGATCTTTTTTTATTCTCAGGATTTGTCATTGTACTATCTCCGCAGGAAAGCGGAATCACAACAGTTTTTGATAGAAGTGAACTATTTCCAGGTTTCAGTGAAAAAATGGGCAGTGGGTGTTTCGAGCTTGAGTCAGTCATGCCTGTGTGGAAGCCCACTTCTGCTTTGAAAATAGACAGTTATCCCTTTCCTTTTTATTCTGGTTTAAAGGTTTTACTGAGGGACAATTGACACACAATAACTGCATGCATTGAAGTGTACAACTAGAGGTTTTCTTATGTAATTGTTGTGTTGTTCAGTCTCCCGGTCATGTCCGACTCTTTGCAACCCCATGGCCTGCAGCACGCCAGGCCTCCCTGTCCTTCACCATCTCCCGGAGTTTGCCCAAGTTCATGTCCATTGCATCAGTGATGCCATCCAGCCTTCTCATCCTCCGACGCCCTCTTCTCCTCCAGCCCTTGGTCTTTCCCAGCGTCAGGCACTTTCCCAATGGGTCATCTGTTTCTCATGTATAGACACCCATTAAACCATAACCAAAATAAGATAATAAATACCCATTTCCCCCCCATATTCTCAAGCCCCTTTAATATCTCCCTCTAGGCACTTTCTGGGATTCCCTGGTGACTCAGACCGTAAAGAATCTGCCTGCAGTGCAGGAGACCTGGGTTCAATCCCTGGGCCGGGAAGATCTTTCCACTCCTTCTACCTCACCATCTTCAGGCAATCACCAATTTGGTTTCTATCATTAAAAATGTGTTGCTAATTTCTAGAATTTTATAGCATATGAAATCATAGTGTGTGTATCACTGTTTGGCTTGGTTTTTGTCATTCAGCAAAGTGATTTTAGGATTGACTCATGTTTCTATGTGTATAAGTAGTTTGTTTCTTTTTCACTGCTGTATAGTCTTCCCTGTTAAAGGAAAGCATTTTTACACAATTTTAAAGGTTACTTTCCATTTAAAGTTACTATAAAATATTAGCAATATTCCCTGAGGTCTATGTACATCCTTGAGCCTGTCTTACACCCACTGGTTTTCAGGGCAGGCCCGTGAGACCCTGCAGGGAAGATGCTGAGTATGAACTGAAGCCTGCAAGGTTGACCTGCAGAGGTGAGACTTGGGCTGGAGTATTCATTTTGGAGTCAAAATAGGGAAATGTTATTTAAGGTAATACAGGACTACCCTGGCAGTACAGTGGTTAGAATTTCCCCTTTCAATACAGGGGCTACAGGTTTGATCCCTGGTTGAGGAGCTATGATCTCACATGCCTTGTGGCCAAAAAAAAAAAACAAAACAAAACAGAAGCAATATTGTAACAAATTCAATAAAGACTTTAAAAATGGCCCACGTCAAACAATAAGCAAATAAAAAAAGTAAAGCAAGAGGACTGGATGATGTAACTTGGGGGAAGAACGTAGAGAGAGAAAGAAACTTGGTAACAAGACAGTAGCAGCATTTGTAGTTAAAACAAATGAAAACTTACTTCTATTCTGTAACTGACGTCTTATACAAAAGTCTTAAAGTAAGCTATCAGGCTCTTATATCAACTCCAGCTTGTTTGAATAGCATAATAATATAGGAAAGCAAGCATTCTTCAAATCATATATAGCTATTTGACAACTATTACCTACTTTCAGAGACTACTTCACAGAAGTAGTCTGCTCCTTTGTTACACAATTTCTCTTGTTCTCGGTGAAAACATTTTATTCTAATTATTGTTACTGAAAAATGATGGGCTTTCCGGGTTGCTCAGTGGTCAAGCATCTGCCTGGCAATGTAGGAGACACAGGAGATGTGGGTTCCATCCCTGGGTCAGGAAGATCCCCTGGAGGAGGAAATGACAACCCACTCCAGTATTCTTGCCTGGGAAACCCCATGGACAGAGGAGCCTGGCAGGCTACAGTCTATGGGGTCACAAAGAGTTGGACACAACTTAGCGATATCATTCATATCATATCATATCATGATATGATATCATTCACTACCTGCCAGGATCTTTAATAGATGTGGTTAATTAGTATCCAGCCTCCTTCTGTGTATCCGCCTCTTGTGCAGAATACAAAAAGTTAAAATATAACACTCCCCAGATCCCCTTACAGGCACGATTTGCAATGAAAATTAGATTCCTCCCCTTAGATGCATCAAGAGGCTGATGTCAGTTTGGCTGTTTGGCTGATGACTTTGGCTGTTTCCTGTTGGCACGCGTGGCGGTGCCAGCTCAGCTCTAAGGATGCTGAGAGACACGATGGTGCTCAGTTTGGGCCAATCAGGACCTAGTGTCTGGGTCCTTGAGTGGTAATGGGATTTTAGCAGCAATGTTCAGACAACGTCAGGGTCTGAGCAGTTGTTGTGGGGGCAGCCTGTTTCTGGCCCCCTAATTCCATATCACAGCCAAGTCCACATCTCCTCAGACTCGGTGGCTGTAGTCACAGCCTCCTGATCCCCTCCTCGCCGATTGTTAGAATTAACTCACCTGATAAATCAGTGTCTGCCAGTCATTCCCAGAAGACTACCATGGAACCCAGTACTCCAGGGGCACTTGAAACAGTTTTGAAAGAGGCTTCTTTCTAAATCTCTGTCTGTACAAAAATTACTAAAAGCATGTCTATTTCCTTCACTGAAATGGGATCCATGTTCCAATTCACACACTCACTGTCAGAAAAAAAACAAGCTAACAGCTACCAAAGGGGAAAGGTGAGGAAAGGGATATATTAGGAACTTGGGGTTGACAGATACACACTTCTACATATAAAACTGAGAAGCAAGAAGGTCCTGCTGTGTAGCCCAAGGAACTATACTCAATATTGTGTAATAACTTATACAGAAAAAGAATCTGAAAATATATATATATATATATATATATATATATATATATATGTGTGTGTGTGTGTGTGTGTGTGTGTGAATCACTTTGCTGTACACCTGAAACTGACACAGCATTGCAGATCAACTATACTTCAATAAATAGAAATTTTTAAAAGCCTGGGGATAAGCAGGGTATCAACTGGAATTAAATTATAAAACCGTTGATGGGTGAGATTCTTGGAATCAATTTTTTATCATTTAATTTAGTGTAACACATCGACTTATTATGGGCTTACAGTGAAAAATATAAGCCAACTTAGCAGTCAGTGCCCAATTCCACAATTTACGAGATAATGCCTAGGTAAAAATAAGTGACTTACAGTCATGATTAACATTTCACAGGATTGTGCGTGATGCCCTCATTCATTACACCCAAATTGAAGTAATTTATTTCTAAAAGCACTTTATTAGCAGCAAAAGGAAAAGAAGATTCATCTATGTAACTAACACATAATAAAATTGTCAGGATCATTCTATTAAGAGAAACAAGCTACCTTCTTAAAGACACAAATAGATCCCTTTTACGGTTAAAATATTTGATAAAATTATGATTTATGGCATCTCAATTGGACAACCTAGGAATGTAAAATGTACTCTTTTCAGACTATGTCATAAATATTCAGAATGTTCTCAGCTCATATCCATTATCTTTTATTGCTATATTTCAGAAAATATTGAAAGAGGAGGAATTTTTGGCCGTCAAAAGTTAAGCTTAGAATTTTCTTATGTGAGAATTAAGTAGAGAAGATACTTTCCAGACTCAGCACAGCACTGGGCAGATATCAGGTGATCCATCATTACGTGTCAAATGAATAATGACTTAAGAGAGTCTAAACGGGTCTAAAATATGCCTTTTGGAAAATCACAATGGATGAGCCTAGCCTCAAAGATTTAAATACAATTATTAAGCAGGTGTCATGATGGAAAGACTAAATGAGCTCTGAGACTGGTTAAATGGGCTTGGGTTCCCAGACACGTCCTTTCTGTGATGCATTACATTTGCAAATCATGAAAAATCTCCAGGCTTGAGTTTCCCCATCTGTAAAATAGGGGTAACAGGATGGTGATAGTAAGGAGTCCACGACAGGACCCATAGCTCAAGAGACAGCAGCTATGAGTATTACGTGGGCATTTTATTAAACTCAGAAGACCTGAGTGTTGCCTTTGATTCTTTAAATAATAAAGAAAAATGTTGCTTTTTTGTTCTGGAAGGCTCTTTGGGTACCTCTGGCTCTGCCCTGTGACCCTTCTTCCTCTTTGCACTTCCTTCACCCCCAGTGCTTCGGGGAAAGAAGAGTAAATGCAGTACTACTTCAAACTGTTTCTGCAGCTTTATTATCTGACGTATGGATCCTTCCTACCGACAGAAGGAGAAGTATGAATACATAAAGCCAATCACATACCCACACGTCTGAATGGAATCTAGAAAGACGGTGCAGATGAGCCTGTTTGCAGGGCAGGAATCTCAGAGACAGATGCAGAAGCAGAGGACGGACGTGTGGACACAGGGAGGGAGAAAAGGGAGGGTGAGAGGAATTGGGAGTAGGATTGACACATACAGACACTACCCTGTGTAAAGTGGAGAGCTAGTGGGAAGCTGCCATACAGCACAGGAAAACTCAGCTTGGTGCTCTGTGATGCCCTAGAGGTGAAGAATGGGGCCTGGGGGGAGGGAGATCCAGAGGGAGGGAATATATGTATACACAGAGCTGATTCACACTGTCGTACAGCAGAAACTAATACAGCACTGAAAGGCAATCTCCAGTAAAAAACAGCCGGAACTAATAAATAAACATATATATATAACCAGAACTAATACAAAATAAAACACAAAGCCATTTTTGCTTTGAATTCAACCTCAAGAGAGTATGTCTTTTTCACACTTAAAAATATGTTAATGAAGGTTAAATGCATGTACACGTAAATACTCATTTCAAATGTGTCCATCCACACATTTCATTATGTATGTTTTCCATGCAAGCGGTTGAGTCATCAGATGGCACGTGGGGCATTCACGTCCACCAGGGACAAAGAGAAAGGACAGAGAGTGGCAGCTGTGTAGTGAGGAGCAGAGCTGGGCAGGAGGAGAAGACAGAGCAGCTGGAGACCCACTCTCCATCTTAAACCTTCAGGCGCATCCGTAAGACACCATGTAAAACTGAAGACCTTTCTTAATTTATTTATTCTGAAGTTCACACAGAGATTATAGCAGATTCTGAAACAAAGTGTCTATTTGCCATCATATCATCCAATGAATGTCAAGGCGATGATAAAAGAAGCAAACATTGTTTAACATTGGGAATTCAATTCAAAAGATCTCATTAAATAGAAATATCTAGTGTGTGGAAGGTACAGTAGATTAAATTTAATTTACTCATATTTATTTTCAAAAGGCATTTATTAAAAATTAATTACGTAGGCAGCTGACTTCTGCCAGTTCTCACAGCAACACATTCCAAGGACATCAGGGTTTTTCCCGAACCTGAATTTTAAAAAACCAGTAACTTTCAGAAATTTTGCTCATAGCATAATCACAGGTGGCACAGGATATAGTAACCAGTGAAAAGAAGAAATAAAATTCAAACAGGACTCGTGGTGCTAAATGGGTTTTTTAAATGAACTGTTAAAAAGCAATAAGGAACTAAGTATTTATATATACTTGATACATAAGAAATTTGGATGAAGTGAAAGCAGCAACTGAATTGATAATTGCTTTGTACTGTTGTGCCTTGGTTGTCTATAAAGAGCTTTATTGCTCTACAGATATATGATAAAATTGGAATGATAGTCCCATTAAACAGTGTAGTGAATAATTAGTAAACTCATGAGTACAAAGTGACTTACATTTTTGCAGAGAATTCAAGAAAGCAGCAACAAAACACAACAAAAAATGCATCATGCTGAGAATGTTCAAGATCTAACTCACATAAGCAAATGTATTTCAACCAAAGTGATAAAATAAGAAAAAATATGTGGGGTGGCAGTGGTATTAATACTCAGGGGAAAGTCAAGCCAAGCAAGAAAAAAAAAATGGATGGAATCATACAGTAGTAAAAATAAATATTTTCAAAGGACCAAAACTCATGATGAAAGTGAAAGTGGCTCAGTCATGTCAACAGTTTGCGACCCCATAGACTACACAGTCCATGGAATTCTCCAGGCCAGAATACTGAAATGGGTAGCCTTTCTCTTCTCCAGGGGATCTTCCCAACCCAGGGATCCAACCCAGGTTTCCCACATTGCAGGCGGATTCTTTACTGGCTGAGCCTCAGGGGAAACCCAAGAATACTGGAGTGGGTAGCCTATCGCTTCTCCAGCAGATCTTCCCGACTCAGGAATTGAATCGGGGTCTCCTGCATTGCAGGTGGATTCTTTACCAGCTGAGCTATCAGTGAAGCCCAATATCTAGTGATTTTTTTTTGGCTGCACTGCACAGCCGGTGGAATCTTAGTTGCCCAACCAGGGATCGAACCTGTACCCCCTGCAGTGGAAGCATGAAGTCTTAACCAGTGGACCACCAGGGAAGTCCCCCAATTCACGATAACAACGTAAGGGCCATCAGTGACTTGAGTCAACCCCAATGCGATGTGAATCTCTAGAACATTAACAACCTGCGTACGCTGGTGAGTCCTAACCAATCAACAGGAAATACTGTATGATGATCAGGGAAGATATGGCCTGACACAGGGTAGAAAAGATGCTGGGGGTTTAAGTGAGGACGTGGTGAATCTACCAGCTTCCCTGGTAGCTCAGTTGGTAAAGAATCCGCCTGCAATGCAGGAGACCTCAGTTCGATTCCTGGGTCTGGAAGATCCCCTGGAGAAGGGATAGGCTACCCACTCCAGTATTCTTGGGCTTCCCTGGTGGCTCAACTGACAAAGAATCTGCCTGCAATGTGGGAGACCTGGGTTCAATACCTGGGTTGGGAAGATCCCCTGGAGAAGGGAAAGGCTACCCACTCCAGTATTCTGGCCTGGAGAATCCCATGGACTGAATAGTCCACAGGGATGCAAAGAGTTGGATATGACTGAGGGACTTTCACTTCACTCACATGGTGAATCTACAGGGAGCAGTCCCTACCCCGTGTGACTTTCTTTCTTAGAGAAGATCTGATATCACTCATCTCTGAGTTTAGGAGAATAGAATAAGATATTTAATTGATATACCTGTGGTCTCCTTGTTAAAAATCTTAGATGCATTCATGCTTTCATTTTAAACTTTGGTTGCCTTTCTTGGTGTTTTATGGAGACAGCAGAGGCAGATCTGCCTGGTCCAGTCATGAAACATGAGTGCATGTGTACTAAGATGCCTCAGTCATGACTGACTGTGCGACCCCGTGTATTGTAGCCCACCAGGCTCCTCTGTCCATGGATCTCTCCAGACAAGAAAACTGGAGTGGGTTGCCATTTCCTCCAAGGAATAAAGAGGCATGAGATGGGAAGAGGGGCTTGTTCTGCTCTCAAGATTTTGGCAGCTTCCCTCCACTTGCCTCTCTGTTTATAGTCAAGTGAAAGTATCGCTACGATTCAGAGGGTCTGCTAGCGTGTTTCTTAATTTTGACGTATATTAAGAAACATGGACTACACCGTGGGAACATCACAAGCATTTCGCATCAAAGATCACCTCCTTGGAGGTTCATAATAACATCCATCCTATGTAATACATTAAAATCAACAATCTAAAGGCTTTCCTAACTTAGGGAAGACAGGAGGAGAAGGGGACGACAGAGAATGAGATGGTTGGATGGCATCACCGACTCGATGGACAGGAGTTCGAGCAAGCTCTGGGAGATGGTGATGGCCAGGGAAGCCTGGTTAGCTGCAGTCCATAGGGTCGCAAAGAGTTGGACATGACTGAGCGACTGAGCAGAATTGAACTGAACTTAGGAAACTAGAAAGGGGAAAAAAAAGTTTACCAGTTAGGAAATACGTTTATTTCAAGCTTTACATTTTTTGTGTGATTTTTGTGTGTGATTAAAACATAAAATTGTCAAGAGTAGCATTTTCATTGGCAGCGGGAAGGAATTTGATGTGGTTAGAGTCCTACATTTTATGGGAGAGAATGGCCAAGGAGGAGCCCAGAGGTGATGATCAGAGGCAGACCTTGAAAGTTTCCCATTCATATACCGAGAAATCTAGGCTTTACTTTTGAGCCTGGGGGAGGGTGGGGACAGCAAAAGTTATTGAAGCAACAGATTCCATTTTGGTTTAGAAAGATACTCTGCTGATTGTGCAAGAGTAGACAGCAGGGGAGAAGCAGAAAGACATCAGTTTTAATGATCCTCAGGAAACGTGACTTGTGACCTTGGAATTCAGGAGACAAAGATCAGAGAGCACGGGCAGCATTCAGTGGCCAGATGGGTATCAGTGGTAGTGACATCATTAGCCAAAATTTGGGAATGCCCTTTTGATAGAATGGATTCAAATAAAACCGATCATGTGACAAGTCAATGCTGTGATTTAAAAAAACTAACTTTTCCGAATACCAAAGATAAGAGCTGTAAGTCACATTAACTACGGTTCTCCCCACAAAACCGACTTAAACAATAAAAACAAAGCCAAACAAGCAACAACAGAAAAAGGTGGCATCTGCATCATGTTAGTGAATGTGAGGCTTATGTGCTACAGTAAACTGATTTTTAAAAGACCACCATTTAACACTCCAGTTTATCTTTTTATTCTGACGTAACATCACACAGACACAAATCCTGTATGTAGGCTTATAGCTGTGTTGTTAGTTGTGCAGCTATAAACCATGACCCTTAAAAATCCTGACCTTTATTCCTTTTCTCTGTAAGAAAAGGAAACAAGTTTAGATACAAGAGATCATCTGGAAATGAATAGATGTTCATATTAACCATTTTCTTCTTTTCCATTTTATCCAATGCCTAACAGAAGGGCTTCATTCTCTCTCTCGTCTGGAAAGCAGCTGGACCAAGATCGTCCACTTGAAAACTGTCATAAAATATTGCACAGCATTGTAGTGGTCTAGCATGATAATTCTTTTTATGTTTCTCTCATTTTATTTATATGTAATAAGTTTCCCACAAGGATATATCATCAACTCTGTCCCAAAGTTATTAGGAAATACACTTTGTTTCTTTGATTGGGTTTAAAACTTTTTCACTACTTCTATACCCTTTATGTCTTTATACCCCAAAGCAGTAAACTTACCCAACTACAGAGAATATATTTTAGCAGTCATGTACGGATGTGAGAGTTGGATCATAAAGAAGACTGAGCACCAAAGAATTCTAATTGTGCTGCTAGAGAAGACTCTTGAGAGTCTGTCCCTTGGACGGCAAAGAGATCCAACCATACCACCCTAAAGGACATCGGCCTTGAGTAGTCATTGGAAGGACTGATGCTGAAGCTGAAACTCCAGTACTTTGGCCACCTGATGAAAAGAACTGACTCATTGGAAAAGACCCTGATGCTGGGAAAGATTGAAGGCAGGGGGAAAAGGGGATGACAGAGGATGAGATGGTTGGACGGCATCACCAACTCGATGAACATGAGTCTGAGCAAGCTCCAGGAGTTGGTGATGGACAGGGAAGCCTGCCGTGCTGCAGTCCATGGGGTCTCAAAGAGCTGGACACGACTGAGTGACTGACTGGACAACAACAAACATACAAAATTATATATAATGATATTCGTAATATAATTAGTATTAATACATATATTAATGTTATACATATCTCTTGTGGTAAAGTACACATTTCCTCTCAAAAGAACCCTATCAATCTTCAAACCTCTTTTCATGTCTGTTGTATTACACTCCACAGTAGATGCAGGGAGGGAGTTATGGGAAACACACCAGCAGAAAAACAAATGTAAAATTCCCTTCCTCCAATCTCCCTTCCAGTTTAGCCACTACTGAACCAAAGTCAAGAAGAGTGAAAAAGTAAACACACTCTCTAACCCTGCCCCATCCCAGCTAGTGGGAGACTGAACTTTTATATCTTTGTCAAGATTTGAGATATGTACGAAAATCCAGATTGTCTATGCTCTCCTTTGTTGGGTTGTAATGATTTACATCAGGACCTATTTATTAAGAGCTCTGAGGTGGGTCATTGTAAGTTCAAGTGCAAAAGATGATCTCTATTTGCATTTGAATTGCCACTATCCTCAAATAACCAATCAAGGAATGTCTCCTCTTGAAGGGCAGGTGGGTAGGAAGAAAGATTAGTAAATGTCACTTAATTCCAGATGACATCCAGACCTCCCCCATCACACTATTTTTCAAACTGGGGAAAGAATGGAAGAGTTGGGTGATATTACTGTCCTTGCATTTGGAAGACAAGGAAAGAGTCATGAGGATCGTCTTCCCCACTTCGTTTCCCCAAAAGGGAAGATCAATTAGTATGGTTGTTTTCTTTGGTACATGGTAATTTTTACAGAAAGTATGAATGACTCTCGTCATTTGCTTAAATGTATACTGCATCTTATCCCACAAGAGGCCCCAGTACTATGCATCGTAAAACTTTATCCTTCTTGTTTAATGCGAAAGCATAAAAGATTCTAAATTTGATCTCCTATCTGATCCCCTAACATTTTCAAACATTTTAACATGAAGATCATCATTTAATCATAAGCAATGGGCTAGAATTAAGTGGGGGAAATATAGGTGTTTTGTTGTGCTCCGTGTGAGAATAATTGTTGAAATGTTGAACCATATTTCACAAATGATTTAAAGGAAAAAAAATAAAAATCACACCTAATAAAGCCCAAAAGTACATTTTAAAATTTTACAACTTTCAGGACACAGATATACAATTTGGCAGGCATTAAAATGATCCCTGTATGCACTATAGGATTGCTATACATTACAGTGTATTCACTAATAAATAGATCAGCATTTAACTATCAGACTAATTATATTCATATTAGTTATATTGAAAGTGAGAATAAAACTGAGCTCAATTTCTGGCTTCTTTAAAAAGACCGTTTCAGTGATATAATGAAGAAACACAGTCTCTACAGCTAACCAAATCGATCATATATGGTTATATTTATGCTATTATAACAGCTGATTAATGAGCAGTTAATAACTGCCATTTGATCACCATATGGCCAAATCAATTGCCTTATTTCAAATGGCTCAAATAATGTGATAAGCCATTTCTTCATTTTGTTAATTTGTTAACACCTACGTACATATTTGATCAATAATGCCATCAACTGGATCTTAACCTTCAAATATTGCAATAATATCTACTTCCTATAAACCTATTAAATCTAAACGATGTGAATGTTGTGTTCACTCCACCCAGAGCGTAGCCTGGCTGCGCTCCACCCCTGAGTGCCAGATTTGGTGTCTGGCTGCTATGGGATCATGATACATCCAAATAAGAGCATATGCTTAAACATGTGGAGGTCTATACTCACAGTGCAATTTTCTGTAGCTTTAAAAATGAACAGGACTCTCCATAAAGAGACTCGCAAGGCAGCGGAAGATTTTGCGCATCTCTAGCTAGTGGAGAGCCATTTTTACCCGGCACATCTCTTTAATCATGTTTGTGGAAATCAGCACTGGAAGCCATGTGGCGACTAAGCTGAGGCTCCACCCCAAACTTTCACAATCAGTGCACATATATGGCATCTTGGCTACTTATATGATTTCTGACCATCTGTCAGAAATGGCAAGAGGCCCAATTCAAAGTTGCCAGACCCCAGCAAGTGGGAGTCAGATGGTTATGGGTTTCAAGGGATGTCTTAAATCATAAATAACACTTGTCACTTAAGGATTTCTGGCCTTCAGTCCAAAAGGTAAATGGTATTATACTTCCTCATGCACCAGACTAAGTGATGTCTACATAATATCATCCAGAAGTAATACTTTCAGCCACTGTCCCAAGATCTGCCCATTTATTTACCATAATAAACAATATCACATTTCCTAGCAATGAAGTAAATAAGTAGGCGTATCGTGGAACAAAGGCTAAAAGTATTACCTCTGGACTTTTTGCTTGAGTCCCTGCCTCCTTTAAATAGAGAGTTAAGTTTAAGTATTTTCCTGTTCAATAATGAATCTACGTTCATTGGCCTGAACTGGACATGAGGTGGGATTTGTGAAGAAGGTCACTGATTAGGGGCCACAGTCTAAAACAGAAAGTCCAAGGGGCTTCTCTGGAGGTCCATGTTTCCAGGGGCTGCAGGATCAGTCCCTGGTCAGGGAACTAAGATTCCACACGCCATGCAGTGGAGCCAAAGAAAGAAGAAGGTCCAGTAACCTGGAAATCAAGTCGCCTGGATTCTTACTTTCTTTGCCTTTGTTTGGTGCCTTTCAGCAAAACACTTAACAGTTCATCTCAGTTTCTTCATCTTTAAAATGAGGTAATTAAACTTAATAATTGCAAAAATCTTTATCAGTAGTATTTTATGATTCTAGAATGCATATAACACTCTCCACTCTTCCATGCCCACTTCAAAGATCTTCTCTGTGTATTGTTTGAACTCCTTCCCCTCTACTATCCGGAGTATTTCCTCACTGGTGTTCCTACAGTATTTTGTTTATAAATCTACCAGAGTAATTACGTGACAACTGACTCCAGTGTTCTTGCCTGGAGAATTCCATGGAAAGAGGAACCTGGTGAGCTACAGTCCATGGGGTTGCAGAGAGTCAGACACAACTAACCTAAAGTAATTTCTGGTGTAAATTCATGGATTTTATGATCTGGCTGTGTTAAATATTCCGTGAGTTCCTCAAATGCTGGCACTAATGTTTTTTTCATTCCTATATCTAATATGGTGCTTGGTGTGGAATATGTACTGAATAGGTATTTATTACCTTAAACAGGGGTTTCCCTGGTGGCTCAGATGGTAAAGAATCTGCCTGCAGTGCAGGAGACTCAGGTTCAATCCCTGGGTTGGGAAGATCCCCTGGAGAAGGGAATGGCAACCCATTCCAGTCTTCTTGCCTGGGAAATCCTATGGACAGAGGACCCTGGTGGTCTACAGTCCGTGGGGTCATAAAAGAGTTGGACATAAATGAGCGACTAGCAGACACTCACACACACACTGTAAATATAGATGAATACAAGTAGATTAAACATTAACACGTAAGTAAATAACTTTAGAAAAATAAAACTGCATGCATACACATTATGCAATTTTATTTTTAGAAATTTTGACACTCCAGGATGAGTATGAGTTGTTTTAGCCACTCAATTTTAGCTTCTTTTTAGCTTTTTTTTAGCTTCTTTCCAATAATACAGACAACTGTCAATAGATTACATGATTTAAAGACCAACCAGTAGAAAGAAGTCTGTGTAGCGAGAAAGTCACGACCTCCCAGGTCATGACTTCAAATCCCACGTATACCACTCACCACCTTTACCCACATCACAGAATATTAGGGATTAGTATGTGCTCCTGTGTGGTAGTGTGTAAGCTTAATCATTTGGCCTTGGGCAACCTCAAGTTTAAAATGAGACAAGGGATGATGGAGAACCTTGTAGATCACACTCTAGGACCAAGCATGGTGAGACGGTTGTATGAAAAGCATCATGCAATTCACATGAGTGCAGTTCATTTGTAAGAACAAATAAACACATTACTGTATAGAAGGCAGATGGCCAACAAGGAACTACTTACTGCACAGCACAGGGAATTCTACTCAATATTTTGTAATAGCCTATAAGGGAGAAGAGCTGGAAAGAGAATACATGTGTGTGTATGTCTGTGTTTGTGCACATGAATCACTTTGCTTTAAACCTGAAACTAACACAACGTTGTAAAACAACAGTATTCCGATTTAAAAAAAGTGCTTGGGAAAGCAAAAAAATAAAAAAAAAATGAGATCAAAGAACGGCATTGCTGGTTGGATAAAGCAGTTTGAATGCTTCCAAGTTATTTTCTTGAAGAGTATGATTATTAAATGGAACTATGCTTTCATCTCCTAAATCTTTCATAAAAGGGTTGTACAAGCCTTTCTTTGCATTATGTGCTACTGAAGGTTGGTCAAACACATAGAATATTCAGCAGTAATGGGTCTATGACGCACAATGATAATTTTGCTAGAAGCCATGTTTTCTTTTGAGTTCTTCCTTATTGAAATAAATCCCCTTTATCCACATCTTAGCCTTGATTCATTTTATTTTTACTTTGTTATATGGCAGTGAGAGAACTTTGGAGGCTAAATGATGAACTTCACATTAATAAGACTTATCTTTTTTAGTCTCCCCCAACCTTTCTAAACAGACATAATCTATAACCATACAGAGTTTGTGGGGTGTTTTTTAAAGAACAGAAAATATGAATCTAATTTGAGCTTGGCTCAACATCTGAAATAAAATGTGGGAAAACCAGAAGTATGCAGTTTAAGCCAGGACCTGAACTTTAACTGAAAAACTTCGGATTTCTGAGAAGGAAATATCAAAACTGCAAGGAAGCAGATGCGATGTAATCTAAACAATTTCAGTTTAAACAGATAGTTATTGAAAAAAAATTAAAGAAGTAAAAAATGGAAAAAGACTATGAAATACATACCTTCCCAGATATTTTACTTCCCCTGGAAGGGAGACACCCCGTTGTCTTTGTCTCCATGCAGCTAACATCATGACATTGCCCAACTGTTTACTAAGAAAAATATGCCTCCTGGCCTCTGGCATATAATCTTCCAAATAAAATGGAATGTGGGCGATAGGCCAAAGCATTCATTTATTTCCTAAAATAGTAACATCCTAAAATCTCCACCATGTACTTCAGGTTATGTCCAAACAAGGACCACGTTCCGATAACTTAGTAGAAAAACTCCTTCAATTCTTCTATGATAAGACTTCTTAGGGATATTGGCTCACAAATATCATTTAAATTAGGTGAATGCACATCGAGAATTGACCTTTAAATGGATATTAATACTTTGATTATGCAAATGTTAAAAGAAACTCACTCAGTGTTTCTTCTTTTAATAAAATCAGGCAAAAGCAAATTACATATAAATGTATCTGAGAGTCTTCAAGTGATAATGAATCATGTAGCTAAACAGCATCCATTTAAAGAGATCCAAGGCATTCCATGATATTATGGAGCGGTGTTTAGGATTTGGCTAAAAATGGGGCTCTACAAACCTCTGTTCTCTTTGCCCAGATTTTTGCTGTTTCTCCTTTATACTTCCTTCCTTCTCTCCCTCCCTCCCTCTCTTTTTCTCTTTCTTTCTTCCCCTCTCTTTCATGCCTTTTCAGAGAAATTTAATCACCTTGCATCTGATTAATTTACTTTCCATTCCTCACAATGCTATTTTGCAAGAGCTGGATATTTGAGATCCAGTTATCTCTTCAGCACATTTTTCTACATATGGGGAAATAAATATTTTGCCAAGAGCAAAAGACAGTTGAATAGTAAGAATATGTGGGTGTGGTCTGCCATTTGGTAGGTTCCAGAGTTATAGAAATAAAATACAGTTGTGGTCTGAAACTTGTTCTTACTCCCCATCCTCAAGGCATATGTCAGCAGCAGTCTATTACATGAATCTGTTTAAACCATATTTTAAGGGTCTTTACCACAGACCACATATTGCTCTGGACACTTGACACTTGGTATTTCATTTTCCCATCAAATCTGTGATGAGGACCCCATGACCGGACCCATCCTATAGAAGAGCTAGTGTTTAGTAACTTGCTCGTGGTCGGACAGATATTATGCGGTGTAACTGTGCCCAGGGGCTGTGATTTTGGCCATTTTGCTGCCCCAATGCGGGCCCAAGTTTTCAGGTTAGGAGAGTGATGCCTAAATTTGCTTCTGCAGTGAAAGGGCTACAGTGGGCGGCCTGTGGGTTCTGCTCAGCCCCGCGCAGGCGCACATTTGACCTGAGTCGTGGCCAGGGGTGGACAGTCCTTCTAGGGGAAACACGGAGCTTGGATTCAGTACACTCAGGCCTCAGGCATCCCTCTAGAGTGGCTTACCCTCTCAAGAATACCTTGCTCCTGTGTGCCGGTCACCAGGACAGTCTTTTACAGCACTTTCTATAATCTAGAACGTTTAGCTGGCTTCCCAGTTTACTACGAGTTTTGCCCATTTTAGGAATCGAGATAATTCCTAAAGGAGTGTTCATTCAGAGTCGCATGTGCAATTTGCACAATATTTAAGGCCAGAGGACTATTTGCCACCTGTGTGGTTTGGGCCAAGTCATTCAACCATTGCTATATTGATGTTTTTCACTGTAAAATAAAGACAGTAGTTACACCTACCTCATCAGCTTGTCTGGTGACTCAAATGAAGACATAAAGACCCTCAAACAGGATAATACGCAATACTAATTACGGAAGGACATTTGCATTAAGGGGAAATGCTTGCAGAGAGCCACCAGCAGACAATGAAATGTGCAGGGAGCAGCCTGAAGCCCGGTCTCCGATGTGGAACGAACTCGCCTCTAGGTCCTGAGCAAAGAGGACAGTCCCCCGTGGGGCTTTTCTGGAAGGCAGGGCTTAATGAGTCTTGTGCGGGGAAACATGTGACACATGGGATGAGAATGTTTCCCCCTTAACACTCTAGAACAGGAAGAGCAGGAGGAACCCCAGGACCTTGGGAGCCTGGGCAGCCTGCAGTGCACGGGGGCTCCGCCTTTGGAAGGGACGTTGGACTTTCTCATGGCAGCAGAGACTGATGGTCACAGGAACACCCAGCTTCCAGGGAGGTGTAGGGCCAAAGAAAGATGTGAGGGAAGGAGGGCAGGGATTCGAGGACGTGAGAGGACCGTGCAGACAACAGGGAGGGCACTTCTCTGAACTTTCCAGAAACAGCAAGATGAAACCTTGAGGAAAGTGTGCTGAGAATTCTGCTTTCTGTAAATAAATGTACATCTGTACACCTTCGACAGTGATCCTGTTAGCACCTGCCTTGAGGCTAATAAAGTAAACCAGGTATCTGCTTTGTTAGTCTAACTCCTTTGCCAGGCCTTCATGTGCTTAGTCCCTCCGTCCTCTTTGTGATCACATGGACCATAGCCCACCAGGCTCCTCTATCCACGGGATTTTTCAGGCAAGAATACTGGAGCGGGTTGCCATTTCTTTCTCCAGGGGATCTTCCCCACTCAGGGATTGAACCTGCATCTCCTATGTCTCCTGCACTGCAGAGGATTCTTTACCTGAGCTACCAGGGAAGCCCAACTTTCTTCAATTTAAGTCTGAATTTGGCAACAGTTCATGATCTGAGCCACAGTCTGCTCCCGGTCTTGTTTTTGTTGACTGTATAGAGGTTCTCCATCTTCGGCTGCAAAGAATATAATCAATCTGAGTTCAGTGTTGACCATCTGGTGATGTCCACGTGTAGAGTCTTCTCTTGTGTTGTTGAAAGAGGGTGTTTGCTATCCAGTGCGTTCTCTTGGCAAAACTCTATTAGCCTTTGCCCTGCTTCATTCTGTACTCCAAGGCCAAATTTGCCTGTTACTCTGGGTATTTTTTGACTTCCTACTTTTGCATTCTAGTCCCCTATAATGAAAAGGACATACTTTTTGGGTGTTAGTTCTAGAAGGTCTTGTAGGTCTTCTTAGAACCGTTCAACTTCAGCTTCTTTGGCATTACTGGTCGGGGCATGGACCTGGATTACTGTGATATTGAATGGTTGCCTTGGAAACGAACAGAGATCATTTTCATTTTTGAGATTCCGTCCAAGTACTGCATTTCAGACTCTTTTGTTGACCATGATGGCTGCTCCATTTCTTCTAAGGGATTCCTGCCCACAGTAGTAGATATAATGGTCATCTGAGTTAAATTCACCCATTCCAGTCCATCTTAGTTCACTGATTTCTAAAATATCGATGTTCACTGTTGCCATCTCCTGTTTGACCACTTCCAATTTGCCTTGATTCATGGACCTAACATTCCAGGTTCCTATGCAATATTGCTCTTTACAGCATCGGACTTTGCTTCCATCACCAGTCACATCCACAACTGGGTGTTGTTTTTGCTTTGGCTCCATCTCTTCATTCTTTCTGGAGTTATTTCTCCACTGATCTCCAGTAGCATATTGGGCACCTACCGACCTGGGGAGTTCATCTTTCAGTGTCCTATCTTTTTGCCTTTTCATACTGTTCATGGGGTTCTCGAGGCAAGAATACTGAAGTGGTTTGCCATTCCCGTCTCCAGGGGACCACATTGTGTCAGAACTCTTCACCATTACCTCCATCTTGGGTGGCCCTACACAGCATGGCTCATAGTTTCACTGAGTTAGACAAGGCTGTGGTCCATGCGATCAGATTGGTTAGTTTTCTGTGATTGTGGTTTTCAGTCTGTCTGCCCTCTGATGGAGAAGGATAAGAGGCTTACAGAAGCTTCCTGATGGGAGAGACTGACTGAGGGGGAAACTGGGTCTTGTTCTGATGGGGGGAGGGCCATGTTCAGTAAATCTTTAATCTAATTTTCTGTTGAAGGGCAGGGCTGTGTTCCCTCCCTGTTGTTTGCCCTGAGACCAAACTATGGTGGAGGTAATGGAGACAATGGCTACCTCCTTCGAAAGGTCCCATGCACGCACTGCTACACTCAGTGGCCCCAGCCCTGCAGCAGTCCACTGCCGACCCACGCCTCTGCCGGAGACTCCTGGACACTCCCGGACAAGTCTGGGTCAGTCTGTTGTGGGACCCCTGCTCCTTTCTCCTGGGCCCTGGTCCACAAGGTTCTGTCTGTGCCCTCCCAGAGTCTGTTTCCCAGTCCTGTGTACAGTCTGGCAGCTCTATTGTGGGTTAATGGTGACCTCCTCCAAGAGGGCTTATGCCATGCCCAGGTCTGCTGCACCAGAGCCCCTGCCCCGCGGCAGTCCACTGCTGACCCGTTCCTCCTCAGGAGACCCCCAGACACAGTTCTGTCTCAGTCTCTGTGGGGTTTCTGGGTCCTGGAGCACACAAGGTTTGTCTGAGCCCTCTGAGTGTCTGGCGGGTATGGGGTTGACTCTAACCGTGATTTCGTCCCTCCTGCCCTCTTGCTGGGCTTCTCCTTTGCCCTTGGACGGGGGGTGTCTCCTCACAACTGATCCAGCACCTACCATCATCGGTTCTGGGCACCAAGGACACGACGGTGTTCACTCCAAACTTCAGGAACGTGGGCTCGCTGCTCGCTGGCAGGGGAGACGGCGGTCTGCGATGAGCCACCCTGCCGGCTGCCCAGGATGGGGAGCCCAGGTCCAAGGCCCCCGTGTCTGAGAGCCGCAGGGGGCCCTGGCCTCGAGGGCAACATGCTGGGGGTGGGCAGGCTGCCCCGGGGCAGGGAGGCCAGGGGTTGGCTAATGCGGATCAGATTCTCCACCAGGAGCTCCAGTGGCTTTTCAAATGTGAAAAAAAAAATAATACAGTAGTAAAACTTTTGAAATGAGTTGAATTTACACCCTGATGGAGGAAGAACATGGCACAATTAAAAATAATTAGTTTCTTAGACGTTTTCTCTAAACATTGGATAAAATGATCATTATGGATCAGCTTTAACTGTAACAAATGCCCTTAAAGTGAAAGTGGCTCAGTCTTGTCCAACTCTTTGCAACCCATGGACTATACAGTCCATGGAATTCTCCAGGCCAGAATACTGGAGTGGGTATCTGTTCCTTTCTCCAGGGGCTCTTCCCAACCCAGGGATTGAACCCAGGTCTCCCACATTGCAGGTGAATTCTTTACAAGCTGAGCCACAAGGGAACCCCAAGAATACTGGACTGGGTAGCCTACCCCTTCTCCAGGGAATCTTCTGGACGCAGGAATCAAACCAGGGTTTCCTGCATTGCAGGCAGATTCTTTACCAGTTGAGCTATCAGGGAAACCCAAACAAATGCCCTAAGAGTAAAACGTTCAAGAGGAGGACAGGACCAGAAGAAGAACCTGAGGCTTCCATACATGAAATATGTTTTAAGTAGAAGCCTATTTTCCTCATTTCTGTAATGTTGGGGCCGTGGTTTTCTAGGGTCTTACATCACCAAAGCAATTCAGACTCTTCTTTTTGGGAGTGGAGGTGGGGAGGGTTATATAACATCAATGCACATGTTCACTTTCTGTCCTGGGACTTTCAAACAGTGGGAAAAAAGCTCACACTCTCTTCTCAACAGGAATCATTTGCACTTAATGCATTTGAACTATGGTGTTGAAGACTCTTGAGAGTCCCTTGGACTGCAAGGACATCCAAACAGTCCATCCTAAAGGAAATCAGTCCTGAATATTCATTGGAAGGACTAACATTGAAGCTGAAACTCCAATACTTTGGCCACCTGATGCAAAGAGCTGACTCATTGGAAAAGACCCTGATGCTGGGAAAGACTGAAGTTGGGAGGGGAAGGGGATGACAGAGGATGAGACGGTTGGATGGCATCACCGACTCGATGGACATGGGTTTGAGTAAACTCCAGGAGCTGGTGATGGACAGGGAAGCCCGGCGTGCTGCTGCCCATGGAGTTGCACATGATGGAGCGACTGAACTGAACTGAATGCATTTCTCTGTGTTCTTTCTTCTTGCATTTCTAACTGGGTTACACCAAACCAGAGCACTTTCCCCAACACGTCCAAGAACTGCAGTGTGAACGTGGTCTGGCCCTTAGAATTCTGCTGCCTTAGTTCTTTGCTGTGTCTGCTCCCTCCTGTTGGCAAATAGATCAATCTGAGGTGTCTGCTTTCTTTCTCACGAGCATATGTAAGCGTTTATTTATGGGTTTTCTCTTAATGCATTCCATATTAGAAAAGGCCAAGAGGACAACATTGCTTGAAAAATTCAAATGTCTTGAGAAACAAGGAGGTGGCGTGGAGGAGGCAGTGTGAACTTGGCAGACGGTGTTGAAAATATTTTGCACAAGGAGCCCCCTGAGGAGCCGTTCATTCAACTCCCACCATTTTGCTATGAGAAGTGAATGTTTTTTCTGGCTCTAAGTGGATGGGATTCTTAAATGTTCTCACAGGTTGAAATAAAGAAGAAATCGCTGTTTGAATGGATACTTGACTATCCATGACTGAACTGTCTCCATTATAAAGAGGATTTGTTTTTGGCGTGAAACTTCATGCTTCTTTTTATTTTTTCCTGTAGAATGCATAATATACGGATAGATTTCATCAGTATTCCAAGGATAATGAGAAGGAAGGAACATCAGGTTTATGCTATACGTTCCCCACTACCCCTGCCCCACACCTTGTTCGCATTTGCTTTAGTTTGGAATACTCTTCTCTGTGCGGTTCACCATCGCAGGAAAGCAGTCACATCTTACAAAAGCTCAAAATACATTCTGTTCACTGAGAGGGTAACTGTTCAAGGTCATTCATTCCTTGTCTCTGTCTTGATTGTTTGAATTAGAAGCTAATAATGGTGCTGAAATGTGAATGAGTTATTATCAGCAGGGCATATTTTGGGGAATGTCAGGAAATATTACAGGGCAATTAATGTTATCCAATAGCAAAGCTCTGTTCCCAGTAGAAGTTCTATAATTACTGTGTTTAAAGAGTGTGAGGCTTAAACTAAGATTATAGCTTTTATATTGTCTGCCTTTAGAAGTCATATTTGGAGTTTATTCAGTTTATTCTCCTGTCCTTTCTCTTTTGTTCTGATTCTGTCACTTGAGTTTTAATTTAAACATAGTCTTTTTATGAATTAAAATAAGTATTAGCAGATTGTATGCAGTAAAGGTGTTTATAAAATAGGAAAACTGTCGCAGAGATATTTGAAATGGCTACTAATAAATAATCGATGTTAATGTGCTTTTCTTGCTATTCATGTCTTAACTTATGTAATTCAAACGTCTTCACATTTGAGATAATTTTCAGTCTTATATTTTTGAAAGTGTTGTCCAAATTTATTCATTTTTAGCAAGGTAGTAAAAAAGTAATTTTAGGAAATGTTGAGTTACATATTATATATTATCTGGGAACTCCAAATTTTTTAAAGCAACACACATGTAATTTTTCCTTTCAGCACTGACCTTTCGTGTTGGCTTTGCTTCCTTAGGTTTTCTGGAGAAGATTTCAAAATGAGTGGAATGAAAATTCTCCCCTGCTTGTAATAGGACGTGTTGACTTGTAGGTAGAGCCTTGGGAAAAAGCAGATCGTACTTTGGTTGCTTCTGCTATGACTGTATCTGACGCAGCCACGGTGGGGAAATATTTTCAAAGTGGGTTGAAAAGCATTCTTGGTTTCTTTTTGTCAACATGTTTGTCATTGCAAAGCCAACTGGACTATTTGGGAAAGTATTCTTATTTTTAACTTTTAAAAAAAGCTTTTTTATTTTATATTGGATTATAGCCAATTAACAATGTTGTGATAGTTTCAGGTGGACAGCAAAGGGACTCAGCCATACATATACAAGTATCCATTTTCTCCCAAAGTCCCCTCCCATCCAGCCTGCCACACAGCGTTGAGCAGAGTTCCCTGCGCTGTACAGTAGGTGCCTGTTGGTGATCCACTTTAGATAGAGCAGTGTGCACATGACCTTCCCCAGCTCCCTGTCTCTCCCCCCACCCCTCCCCCCGGAAACCACAAGTTCATTCTCTAAATCTGTGATTCTGTTTGTTTTGTAGATAAGTTTATTTGTATCATTTCTTTTAAGATTCCTCATATAAAGGACATCATAAGGTTTTCTCACTCAGTATGAAACTCTTTAGGTCCATCCATGTTGCTGCAAATGGCTTTATTCCCTTTTTTATGGCTAATATTCATATATGTATATATGTACACACACACACACACACACACACACACACATCTTCTTTATCCATTCCTCTGTCAATGTACATTAGGTTGCTTCCATTTCTTGGCTATTGTAAACAGTGCTGCAATGAACATTATGATGCCTGTATACATAATTAAGGCCATTTACAAAAAGTATTCTTATTTATACCTCAAAGTTGATTTATTTGGCCAACTGGTAAGTTATTGGAGGACAAAGATAGTGAGTGGAAAAGAAATCTAGTAAAGTCTCCCTGTTGGGAGACCACTATCAGCCTGAGCCGTAGAAAGTGAACAAAATTAACAAAGACAAACACATAGATAATGGATGAGGGTTAAGAAAAATAACCAAGCGTTAATACTGAATGATCTCCAGCTTACAATTAGAAAAGTTTGCACACTTTTGTGCCTCCCACGGAATCCAGTAGATTATTTTGCTAATACGAAAGCTGCTCTGGTTACCAATGAAACCTTGAATGTTTTTATTGTACATAATTTTTCATTCTAATGTATTCGGGGAATTCTAATTAGGGCTTTCCTAATTATTTCTGAATAAATCATTTAACAATAAATATTCTTAGAACTTCTGAAATAATTTTAGGAGAACCTTGGAGGCTTAAACAATTAGTTGTTGGGTCTTGAATTTCTCCTAACAAATGGCAACACAGAAAACATATTTCTGGTCAGAACATCTTGGCCACTACCTTTGAGAAACTCATTTAACAGTGAAGAGGCACATGCATTCAAAAAACTGTTTTTATTGTGGTAGAAGTCACATAATATAAAGCCTGCTATTTTAACCATATTTAACTGTACAACTTAGTGGCGGCACTAAGTGCCTATACATTGCTGTGCAACGCTCACCATCATCCATCTCCCGAATTTCTCACCTTCCTAAACTGAAACTCTGTCCCCATTAAACACTAACTCCCCAGCCTCCCTCCCCACCTGCTCCTCCACCCCCAATCCCAGCCCCTGGGATCTACCAGTGTACTTTGTGACTCCTTGCACTTGACTATTCTAGGTGCCTTGTATGAGTGGAATCAAACAGCGTTTGTCTGCACCTAATGTATACTGGGATGCATTTTTAAATAATTGATTTATTTTTGGCTGTGCTGGGTTTTCGTTGCTGCCCAGGTTTTTCTCCAGTTGCAATGAGTGGGGTTTCCTCTCCAGGTGTGGGGCAGGAACCTCTGATGGTGGTGGCTTCTCTCACTGTGGAGCACAGGCTCCTGGAGCACAGGCTGCAGTAGTTACAGCTTGTGGCCTCAGCAGTTATGGCTCCTGGGCTCAGTGGCCTCGCAGCGTGTGGGACCCTCCCAGATCAGGGATCAAACCTGTGTCTCCTGCACTGGCAGGTAGATTCTTTACCACTGAGCCATGAGGGAAGCCCCTGGAATGCATTTTTAAGATTAGCTTAACATAAGTAGGTGTGTGCATTTTAACAATATTTAAATATTTTGTTTAAAGGTCAGGGAACAATTCTTGGGTACCTGCTCTGTGTCTGCACTGAGCTACATCTCACAGAATGACAGTTCTGCAGAAGACATGGATTCTCCCCTCCAGGAATAAAGGGGTGCTCTCCTGTGGTTTGCTTCCCAGGTAGCTAAACTGGTGAAGAATCTGCCTGCAATGTAGGAGACCCCAGTTCGACTCCTGGATCGGGAAGATCCCCTGGAGAAGGGATAGGTTACTCACTAAAGTATTTTTGAGCTTCCCTGGTGGTTCAGACAGTAAACAATTCGCCTGCAATGAGGGAGACCCAGGTTCCATCCCCGGGTGGGAGGATCTCCTGGAGAAGGGGATGGTAACCCACTCCAGTATTCTTGCCTGGAGAATCCCTATGGACAGAGGAGCCTGGTGGGATACAGTCCATGGGGTCACAACGAGTTGGACAGGACTGAGTGTCTAAGCACAAACACACTCCTGTGGTTTAAATAAAAATATGAAATTGTGATTTGTGATATAATTTTCTTGAGGGGGCAAAGATGAGAGGTGGCCATTTGGTATCATGGTGCAAAGGTGAACCACTAATACATATTATTTAGAAAGTTCTACCACCTCTTTTTTCAGTCTCCTTATCACTAAATATTAGGTAGCACTGCTGTCGATGACTTACTGTATGTAACATTAAAATTAGCACTTTTGCATCATGATACCAAATGCGCCCTACTCCTTCCTGGCTCTCAATAAAAAATTGTATCACAATTTTTATTTAAACCTCAGTGTTCCCAAACACACTTTTTTTTTTTAATAGAATTGTTGTCTTCTGACCAAGGTACTTTACTAAGGTCTGCACTATTTCTTAAATATCTCTGTTTTTCCTGGAGGTAATAACTCTCTTTTCTTTTTCTTACATTGCTACATCTCCCAAACTAAAACACCAACAAACACTATTTTATGTTTGGTTATGGTGGGTCCTCATCAGGTAATTTATTATTAATTTATTAGTTCCTTTTTTTGGGGGTTTCATTCTGGGGTCCTTGGTGTTCATGATATATAGACTGGGAGCTTCTAAGCCTTCAGCATGTCTGCTACCTTGGGATTTCCCTTCATCCTTATCCTAGGAATTCTTGTCTTCTCCCTGTTGTGGAACCATTTTTCCTGGCTTATATGTCTTTGTGTATTTATTCCATTACTTTGGTGAATTATATATTCCATGAAGATATCTTTCCTAAGTACATAATTTGAGATCTAATACATCTGAAGTTGGGCTTCCCAGGTAATTTAGCTGGTAAAGAATCCACCTGCAATGCAAGAGACCCTGGTTCAATTTCTGGGTTGGGAAGCTCCCCTAGAGAAGGATATGGCAACCCACTCCAGTATTCTTGCCTGGGGAATTCCATGGACAGAGGAGCCTGGTGGGATACAGTCCATGGGGTTGCAAAGAGTCGGACACAACTGAGCGACTAAGCACAGCACAGCACATCTGAAGTTAGATTTATTTAACCTTCTGCTCTATTTTTTTTTATTAATGAAGCATCAGATTCTAGAGTAAAATGAATTTTCCTTCATAAGTTGAAATGTTATGTTTTAGTTCTAATTATCAGCAGTGGCCACGGGACTAGAAAAGGTCAGTTTTCATTCCAATCCCAAAGAAAGGCAATGCCAAAGAATGTTCAAACTACCGCACAATTGCACTCATCTCACATGCTAGCTAGCAAAGTAATGGTCAAAATTCTCCAAGCCAGGCTTCAACAGTAGATGAACCATGAACTTCCAGGTGTTCAAGCTAGATTTAGAAAAGGCAGAGGAACCAGAGATCAAATTGCCAACATAAGCTAGATCATCAAAAAAGCAAGAGAGTTCCAGAAAAACATCTACTTTTGGTTTATTGACTACGCCAAAGCCTTTAATTGTGTGGACCACAACAAACTGAGGAAAATTCTTAAAGAGATGGGAATAACAAACCACCTGACCTGACTCCTGAGAAATCTGTATGCAGGTCAAGAAGCAACAGTTAGAACTGCACATGGAACAACAGACTGGTTCCACATCAGGAAAGGAGTACGTCAAGACTGCATATTGTCACCCTGCTTATTTAACTTATATGCAGAGTACATCATGAGAAACGCTGGGCTGGAAGAAGCACAACCTGGAGTCAAGATTGCAGGAAGAAATATCAATAACCTCAGATATGCAGATGACACCACCCTTATGGCAGAAAGTGAAGAAGAACAAAAGAGGCTCTTGATGAAAGTGAAAAAGGAGAGTATAAAAGTTGGCTTAAAACTCAACATTCAGAAAACTAAGATCATGGCATCTGGTCTCATCACTTCATGGCAAATAGATGGGGAAACAGTGGAAACAGTGACAGACTTTATTTTGGGGGGCTCCAAAATCACTGCAGATGGTGACTGCAGCCATGAAATTAAAAGACGCTTACTCCTTGGAAGGAAAGTTATGACCAACCTAGACAGCATATTAAAAAGCAGAGACATTACTTTGCCAACAAAGGTCCATCGAGTCAAAGCTATGGCTTTTCCGATAGTCACGTATGGATGTGAGAGTTGGACTATAAAGAAAGCTGAGGGCTGAAGAATTGATGCTTTTGAACTGTGGTATTGGAGAAGACTCTTGAGAGTCCCTTGGACTGCAAGGACATCCAACCAGTCCATCCCAAAGGAAATAAGTTCTTATTATTCATTGGAAGGACTGATGCTGAAGCTGAAACTCCAATACTTTGGCCACCTGATGTGAAGAGCTGACTCATTTGAAAAGACCCTGATGTTGGGAAAGATTGGAGGCGGGAGGAGAGGGGACAACAGAGGATGAGATAGTTGGATGGCATCACTGATGTGATGGTCATGAGTCTGAGTAGGCTCTGGGAGTTGATGATGGACAGGGAAGCCTGGTGTGTTGCAATCCATGGATTCGCAAAGAGTTGGACACGACTGCGCAACTGAACTGAACTGAGATCTCACTATAGGTGATCCAGCTTATCTCCCTAGAAGTTCTAGGATCATAAGTTCAAAGTCAGTGTCCTAATTTTTCACAATAATGCATTTTTTTGTTGAAGCTAATCCTTTTTGTTTCTTTGTTTTGTCCACACGGCATACGTAACTTCCCCGACCAGGGAGTGAACCTGTGCCCCCTGCATTGGAAGCCAGGAGTCTTAGCTACAGGGAGGTCACAGCAGTACTGTATTTTTGAATGTATATTTATTACATTGGCTCACCAGCTGCATTTTCATTTATTTATTCAACAGTTATTCACTGAGTGCCGTCAACATGCTACATACCACCCTAGCTGTAAGGAAAATCAGAGATTCATATTTTTGAACTATTGGAAACTACACTCAATTATTTCCTTCATTTTACTAAGATTCTATTGCCATGAGAGATGAGAAATCCCCAGAAACAGAGTGTAGATAGGCATAGAGAAGAATTGGGAAGCATTGCTAAGGGGAAAAAAGGTCATTTGTTAGAGGCTGATAGGGAATGTCAGAGCAGTGAGGTGAGGTTCACTCACTCAGTCACTCAACAAACCTTGCTCTTCTGCACCTGGCGCTGCAGTGGCTGAGAGCCAGCTGCCCCCCCAGCTCCCTGTCGGGTCACAGCAGGGTGCCTGCGATCACGGTGTGGTCAGTGTCCAGCTGCATCTCACCTCCAGGAAACGGGCTGTTCCTTGCATCCAGTCTTATACTGTTTACAATTCCTTTACTGTCTATCAGCAAATCTCTCATTGCTCCAATCCTCTGCTACAGCTATAAACGGCACTAAAACATTTCCTGTTCAAGTCAATGTGTGGTTCCCCTCTCTTGATTGGATCCTGACAGATACATTGGATAAACACAAATCAGATTATAAACATGAATAAAATTATACTTCCCCCAAATATATTAACGGTAGTTGTCTCTGGACATATCGTCGTTATTGTGTTTATCTGCATATTCTAAGTCCTTATAATGAAAATTAATTATGCTATAACAAGAAAAATATCCACATACTTTTCTTAATCCTAAAATAAAATGTTTCTACCTACCCACAAGGCAGTAAAGAATGATCTTCAATTATCTCCAATTATTCAGGATGATTTAATTTAGGCAGATTCAAATACAGCATGATAAACCTAGAGATGAATAATCACCAGAAAACAGAGACTGGGTCCTGTTTCCAGTACAAATTTATGATCCAAACTTGATTTATTGGTGAATTAATGTTCATGGAACGTTGTAATAAATTATTTTCAGAAGTAAAGTGGATGCATACTAGAAACTTTAGGGTTTCAGTTTTCCCATTCCATGAAATAAAACTAAGTCTTTCTGGTCTTAAATTTCATTGGTTTCAATGTCTCATATACACTTAGGGAGGTTGCAGGGGAGTTGTAAACCTTTTGACGTCTCCATTTGAATTTTAGTTAGCATGTTATAAAAATCAGAAATTGCACTCATCAGAAATAATCTAATTTTGAAAAGAGTCATTATTTAAAAATTCAGTTTCTATTGACGATGTTTGTTTCTGAGTTCCAAGGCACAGGAATTTTGAACTGAGGAGGAACCTCTTACCGATAGGGGACCCCAAGAAAATTAGGAGTTGTACTTGATGCTAGTGTTAAACAGTTAGGGAGCACACAGGGAAGACAAAGCAGCTCTTTTAAAGGTCGGTTCAGACCATAAAACAGTAGAAACACAGCCAGGTTCTTCCTCTCAGAAAATACATTACTATCACCTTTGACTTAACTCTAAATTAACTTAGCTTCCATGTTAGTAAAGTCTAGAACTGCTGTATTTTTTAAAGGCCTATCATTTCACTGTTGGAAAAACTTAATGGCTGCCACATCCTACATTTTCCTTTGCAATAAAACTGAAAATCACATTATTTGCATTTAGATGGTTTGCTATTTCTCAAAGGTAATTGTGTTACCATAAGTGTGCCACTAGTATGTTAGTGGCTAAGCTGACTTTCCCTGATTTAGCCTGAGATTTTTGCCTTGGAAAAAAAAAATGGTAGATTTTCATCAGAGTACTGGACAGTAGCATTATGAATGCAGCAAAAGTGGATTCGGGGAATAAAACCTACTTTCAAGAATTGAGAATTTCAGGCAAAATATTAAAAATAGTTAAAAGTAAAATGACTCTATGAATTTTGCCAACACATCCTTGTGCAATGTGTGTGTGCTCAGCCACTCGGTCGTGTCTGACTCTGCGACCCCACGGACTGTAGCCCGCCAGGCTCCTCTCCATGCCTTTTCCAAGCAAGAATTCTGAAAGGGGTTGCGTTTCCTACTCCAGGGGATCTTCCCAATCCAGAGATCATACCTGTGTCTCTTACGTCTCCTGTATTGGCAGGCAGGTTCTTTAGCACTGAGGCACCTGGGAAGCCCCAATATTGTATATGAAATATGTAGAACTGATAAGTGGGGTAGGTATAAATTCAGCTTATTTTTTTAAAGATTTTTTGATGTGTACCATTTTTTAAAGTCTTTATTGAATTTGTTACAATATTATTTCTGTTTTATGTTTTGGTTTCTTGGCCCCGAGGCATGTTGGATCTTTGGTCTCAGCCAGGGATCGAACCCACACCCGCTGCATATGAAGGCCAAGTCTTAAACACTGGGCAGCCAGGGAAGTCCCCACTCAACTTTTATATTATGAAGTGTACCAAACATCAGCTGCTCGTGACAATATCGAAACACAGATTGCAATCACTGCCATAGCGACTTCATAGAGATAGTTTTCTTCTTCCCCCTTGATTTGATTACTGTTTTCAATATTTGCTACTTCTTAACCTACTAGAAACATCGCTGAGAATATTTCAGAGGATCTCTCTTTATTCTGGAATATCAACATGTTTGTTTTATATCCCAACCTTAATTTGTTATAGTTAGCTATAGACCTGGTTTTTCCTAAATTTAGGATAATAATATCTTGTCCTCTCTGCTGCCATGATAGAAAAGATCATTTCATACACAATTTTGTTAGCTTCTAGTCGGCTTTGTCAAATTTAGAACCACTTGAACATTGTGGTTTCTAAATTTAGTCAAACCCTTTGAGCTTTAAGTTCCGTTTGGCACTGGCTGAACATAAGCTGCTGCTCTGAAAAAAAAGTCCCTTGGTACTATCGGAGTCGAGATGTGTGCACAGCACAGACCTCCTCTTATTCAAAAGAAATACATTCACTTTTATTTGAAAGTTGGGAGCTCCAAGGGGATAAATAATAAAATATGAAACTTTAAAAAATGGGTCATATTTTAGAACAGTTCTCAAGCAGAATTGGCCTCTTGGGTTGAGGGCATGGCCTTCTAAAAAGGAATGAAAGCAAGAAAGAAAGAGGGCCTGTTTTAGTCGTTTTTAAATGGACTTGCTTTAACTTGGCTCTGGAGTTAGAGCAAAATTAGTCCATTCAGTGCCAAGCGTTTGTTTTCTCTCTTTTCTTTTCTTTTTTTTTCGGTTTTACTAAAGAGGGTCTTGGTGAACCTTTTTTGGTTTTTTAAAGAATAAACTCATCTCCATGGTATGAGAGATAATCAGGGTGTCTCAGAGTCAGATGGATTTATTTTTCTCTTTTCACATTTTTGCTACCAGTAACTTAAAGTATGTGTTTGTTTGTTAGTAGCTCAGTTGTGTCTGACTCTTTGTGACCCCATGGACCCCAGCAGGCTTCTCTGTCTATGGAATTCTCCAGGCAAGAATACTGGAGTGGGTTTCCATTTCCTTCTCCAGAACCTAAAGTGTAATGGTCATAAAATACAACATTTACCTAGGAGGCAAGGCAGGCCACGTCCCAATAATTTACACATGTTAATTCATTTAATACAATCATTGCCTATCTGCATTGTTCTCCACTGTTTAAGGATCAGGAGAATGAGGTGCAGGAACTTTTTAAATGTCACATAGATGGTCAGGGGTGGAACCAGGGTCAGAACCAGAGCCGTCTTTCTGTAGACTTTCAACCCCCACTGTGCCATGTAGGCTGGACTAAGTTTCAAAACCACAATCTCTGCTTTGCAAATAGGTTCATCTGTACCATTTTTCTCTATTCCATATATACATGTTAAAATACAATATTGGTTTTTCTCTTTCTGATTTAACTTCACTCTGTATGGTGGCCTCTAGGTTGATCCACATTTCTGCAAATGGCACAAGTTCATTCCTTTTTATGGCTGAGTAATATTCCATTCTGTAGATGTACCATATCTTCTTCATCCATTCTTCTGTTCGTGGATATCTAGGTTGCTTCCATGCCTTGGCTATATTTTCAAAGCAGATGTAGGAAACAAACTATGGACACCAAGGGTGGGGAGGGGAGTAGAATGAATTGGGAGACTGTGATTGAGATACATACTCCACTGATACTATGATAATAGATAACTGATGAGAACCTACTGTATAGCTCAGGGAACTCTACTCAATGCTCGGTGATGACCTAAATGGGAAAGAAATCCAAGTGAAAGGGGATATATGTATACATATTTATTTATACAGCTGATTCACTTTGCTATACAGCAGAAACCAACATATAGCATTGTAAAGCAACAGTATGCCAATAAAGCGTTTTTTGAAAAACCCGCAATCTCATGGATCCAAGTCCCCTCGTGTCTGTGCACATCCGCCATGGTAGCCGTGTTTATGCAGCAAGGTTTGTGTCCTCCCTGGCCGCCTCACCCTTCACTTCAGGCTCCGCCACTCACACCTCATGTTCCAGCTATAACAGAACACGAGATCGTACGGCTGTCTCCCCAGTGGAGCCCGTCTGCCTCTGGAACATTGTATATTCTATTTACTCATTTAAAAGCCTGTCTCTGGGAACACACACAGACACAAGCTCACACACACACTACACACCCTTTCTCTCCTGTTTTCCTGCACACCTTGCTGTCCTCTCCCAAAAGCCTCATACATGTCAAAGTGAATTCGTGAGCAGCCAGGTGAGGGAATGTCTGATCCCAGAGACCACATCCTGCTGTCCCTGAGACAGTGCTCTTCACACACCAACAGGGCGAGGCACTATTCTGTGGGACACTCCTGAAGGCATATTAAGTCTCCCCTTTGCCTGAGAACAATCACAATCTTGTTGGGGGTCTCAGTCTCAGTTCAGTCGCTCAGTCGTGTCCGACTCTTTGCAACCCCATGGACTGCAGCACGCCAGGCCTCCCTGTCCATCACCAACTCCCAGAGTTTACCCAAACCCATGTCCATTGAGTCAGTGATGCCATCCAACCATCTCATCCTCTGTTGTCCCCTTCTCCTCCTGCCCCCAATCCTTCCCAGCATCAAGGTCTTTTCCAATGAGTCAACTCTTCGCATGAGGTGGCCAAAGTATTGGAGTTTCAGCTTCAACATCAGTCCTTCCAATGAACACCCAGGACTGATCTCCTTTAGGATGGACTGGTTGGATCTCCCTGCAGTCCAAGCGACTCTCAAGAGCCTTCTCCAACACCACAGTTCAAAAGCATCAATTTTTCCACACTCAGCTTTCTTCACCGTCCAACTCTCACATCCATACATCATCACTGCAAAAACCATAGCCTTGACTAGACGGACCTTTGTTGACAAAGTAACGTCTCCGCTTTTTAATGTGCTGTCTAGGTTGGTCATAACTTTCCTTCCAAGGAGTAAGCATCTTTGTTGGGGGTGTGGGCACTGAAATGGTGTGTTCTTTGTGCCTGTCATCCATCTATACAGGAACAGCTCAGCGTGTTCCCCTGGAGAAATGGGGGGAGCACACCCAAAGGTCCCCCAGATTCCTTTGGAAAACACTTTGGAGTAAAACTCCCCACCACCTATGGAACTCTCCATCGGCAACAAACACAAGCAAACACTTAGCTCTGTTTCCCGATTCATGGCGGTGTGAACCTGACGGGGAAAGTTCCCAAAGTCATGTGTTGCTTTGGCTCTTTTCATCTTAGTTTTTTACTCTTATTTTTCCTTCAAAAGGATGGTTGAGGTCAAAGAGGTTTTTGAGCACCAGGTAAAGAAATTATTTGACCTCAAACAGCCCTGCCCAGCAAAGAGGCAGCCCCTTCTGTCTTTTTTGTATTTAAGCCACCTCGTAGAACATCTACCAGGAGAACTTCCTGAATTATAGCCCTAACACTGGGTACTCAATGCATGTTTGCTGAGCTCTTGTGGATTGAATATTTAAGCACTTAACCTTGATGGCCTTGGAGCACTGGTCTCATAGCAGCAACCTGAGTAAGTAGTACACACTGCTCTGCTCAGTCACTGCAGTCGTGTCCGACTCTTGGCGAGCCCATGGTCTGCAGCCCTCCAGGCCCCTCTGTCCATGGGATTCTCCAGGCAAGAATACTGGAGTGGGTTCCTTCTCTAGCGGATCTTCCCGACCCAGGGATCCATCAAACCTGTGTCTCTGTGTCTCCTGCACTGGCAGGCAGGTTCTTTACCACAAGTGCCACCTGGGCAGCCCAAGAAGCACACATGTTCTATTTTACTCTACAGTATACATGGCAGTCCTAGGAAGTAAAATATGGAGAAGATTGCAGAGCCAATCCATTTTTTAGTGCTAGAGATGGAAATACCAGCAAAATGGTGTACTCCTGGGACTTGCCTGGTGGCCGAGTGGTTAAGACTTCCCCTTACAATGCAGGGGGCACAGGTTCAATCCCTGGTTGGGGAGCTAAGACCCCATATGCCTTGTGGCCAAAAATCCAAAACATAAAAAACAGAAGCAATATTGTGACAAATTCAATAAGGACTTTAAAAACAGTCTACATAAAAAAAAAAATCATTAAAAAAAGGGTGTACTCCTAGCTCATTCTCTATCCAGCTCTGGGTAGCTGAGTTCTATTCTGCATCTTTGGGTCAGTATTACTGCTTTGTCGAAAACTATAGCAACCGCCTCTGTGATTATTTCTCACATCCCTCCATAGAAGAGGAAGCGAAATCACCAATGACACATTCTCTGAGCGGGTTCCTATAGCTGGGGCTTAAAAAAATTCATGGCAGTTGAATGAGAATAAAGAATAGAAGGGTTACAGCAACCAAAAATAAACACATTTGTAAAACTCTATCATCTTGCAACCATTTACTTATGCACACCAATGTACAAATCCCCTTCTCCCCACAGAGATCAATGGCAGACTGTAAAAGCTGATGTTCCACTAAAAGCGTCACCATCCCAATGTATGAGAAGAAAGCCAAGGAGTTAGCATCTGCCCGCAGCCAGAAGACATGGAGAATCTGCCCGCACTTCGTGTGAGCTGGTGTGTCCTTTCTGCTTCGCCTCCTTTTCCCTTTCTGATCTCTAATTTTCTTTTTTTAACCTGGAACAGACTGATTTCACAACAGTTTTTATTATTAGCTTTTCTCTGCAGGTTTTGTTTGTCCCTGAAAAATTAGGTTTTCATGGAAATTTGCTTTGGTGAGTGAACTGTAGTTAGAATATCATCTTGCTCAAAGTAGGCTCTCAAAATGTGATGGAATAAATTAATGAATGTGTTTACCTCATGTAAACCCACCTTTTCAATTATACAGCTTGGAATGAGAAAATTTTAAGGAGGGCTTATAAGGAGAGGGGTCATCTTTGAAATCCATTGTAGCACTAAGATACTCCTCTGCCACCCTTTTTGGGTCATCTTGTCTAAAAACTCAAAACTAGTCTCTGAATAGAGCATGAAACAAACCTAATCTCCACTTAGTGAAGAAGAAAAATGTAGCTGTCAGAGTGATAAAACTATTCCAGGTGTGCTGAATCTGAAGAATAGTTGGCAAAACACACACAGAACTATGGAGTGTTTACCTGGCTTAGGGGGTTGGTGGGGAAAATGTGGGAAGAATTTAATCTCTCGCACTAGATTATAAATTTCACAGGCAAGAGTAAAATGTCTGTTTGCTTGCCTCTATGGTGGCGCTAGGGGTAAGGAATCCACCTGCCAATGCAGGAGACATAAGAGATGCAGGTTTGATTCCTGGGTGGGGAAGATCCCCTGGAGGAAGGCGTGGCAACCCGCTCCAGTATTCTTCCCTGGAGAATCCCATGGACAGAGGAGCTTGGTGGGCTGCAGGCCATGGGGTTGCAAAGAGTTGGACATGACTGAAGTGACTGAGCATGTTCGCCTGTGGACATAGCTGCTGGCGGAGAGCCTGCCTCACGTTACAAACTCAAGAAAGACTTGCTGATTAAATAACTCAGTGTTCATTTTCTTCTGTTTCGATTTTCACAAGGCGCAAACATTACTTTTACGGTCATAAAAATCAAGATAAAAATAAGTGTGCCATGTGGAGTACTGCAGGACCTCCATCAGTCTTTGTTGAATGACTGAATCTAAGCAAAGAGCATGAACTCACCCAGGTGAACTGGGACACGTGGGTCACTGTTCTTTCTCAGTACAACCACACACCTTTCATCAGAGCAAAATCGCGAACCTAACAGGGGTGTGCAGATTGTCTGTGATCCACCCATTTCCAAGATGTTATGTGATTGTCCTGATGCTGCGAAGCCCAGAGGTTTTCTGTAACAGCCTGGTCAATGCGTCTCTGCTCCACTTCAGACTCCATCCCACGCCTGCTCTCCCCTTTCCCTCCAGAATTAGGGAAAGAAGTGCGTGGTCTCCAAAGCTGATCCCTCCTCCTGTGACCCCGCTTCCAGCCCCTCTGTCCTGTCCCCAACCCCGATTCTCTCAAGATCCCTCCTGTTTTTGGAACACAGCTCCTTCGTCAAGGCTGCTGTCATTCAGAACACAACCATGCAGGACACATGTCTCCTAAAAATACAAACCCAGACACCCGGGCACTCAAAGAGTCGATCAAACTGTAACCCATTGAACAAACTTCCCTCCACCTTTCAAAGGCTAGTAATTCATTGAAAAATCAAAGTTCACTGCAGCACTATTCACAATAGCCAGGACATGGGAGCAATCTAAGTGTCCGTCAATAGAGGAATGGACCTCGAGACTGGCATACAGAGCGAAGTAAGTCAGAAAGAGGAAAGCTAATATCATATATTAACACATATATATGGAATCTAGAAAAAAATGGTATATATAATCCTATTTTCAAAGCAGAAATAGAGACACAGAAATAGAGAACAAGCCAATGGACACCAAGCAGGAGAGAGGGGGTGGGATGAATTGCAAGACTGAGATTGACATATATACACCACTGATACTGTGTATAAAAGAGATGCCCGATGAGAACCTACTGTCTAGTGGGGAACTGTACTCAGTGCTCTGTGGTAACCTAAGGGGAAATTCAAAAAAGAGGGGACATATGTATGTGTACAACTGATCCACTTTGCTGTATAGTAGAAATGATTACAACACTGCAAAGCAACTGTACTCCCATAAAAATTGATTTTAAAAACCCTGAGAGGTATTTAAAGCCCTGGGGAGACCAGCAAGGCAGATGGAGGGCATGTTTTGCCGTCTCCTGTGACAGAGAAAGATGCCAGCCCCTAGGCTTGGCTGCACTCTCCCCCTTGGGTACCGCTGCCAGTTCAGTGTGGGAGTTTCCAGTTCACAGTTCTGATTCGAGTCGGCCTCGTACAGCTCTGTGTTGCCCCTAATTGGGACACTGTCAGTTAGTCTGGTCACTCCCCTGTGGCCCATGACCAGCTATGACCTTCCCCCTGGCTGCCCTTGCAACTCCTTGAAGCAGTTTTTCCCCAGTCCTAAGTTGCTAACAAAATAGGACAAAGTTTTTTCTTCCCGACCATCCCTTTTCTCCTTAAATCTTATACTTTGGTTTCTGCCTTCACCAATCAATGAACTATATCTAAGATACTCAATGACCTCTTAATTTTGAAATCAGTGATATTCTAGAGAAAAAAATATGTGGACCTCAAGGGGTGGAAGGGGTGGGAAGAATTGGGAGACTGACACATGTTCACTGTTGATACTATGTATAAGGTAGATAACTGATAAGAACCTGCTGTACAACACAGGAAACTCTGTTCCTGCTCTGCAGTGACCTAGATGGGAAGGAAATCCGAAAAAGAAGGGATATGTGTATATGTGTAGCTGATTCACTCTGTTGTACAGCAGAAACTAACACAACATTGTAAAACAACTATATTCCAACAAGTGTCTTAAATCAATGATATTCTTCAAATCCTTCATAATTCTCTTCTCCAAATCATTTCTTATTTTAGACCAGAGATCACAAAGTGGCATCCTTTAGATGAAATTAAGGTTTCAAGTGTATTTTCTACATGGACACTGTTTTCCATAATGTACTTTTTCAAGTCCATGACTTGATACAGGGCACCCCTGTTTCATCATGCTCCGGCCCCATTCCTTATTACTTTACATGTGACTTGCTTCCGAGATTATTTTCCTCTGTTTTCAAGGGGTTTGTGATTATAATTCTTATTTAAACTGTATCTCCTTCAAGGTATCTTTCCAGATTTGGGTGTTACTGTTGCTTTTCTCTTTTAATTGACTTTATGACCACTATGTTCCTTCTCTCTCAAGATCTTCCAATTCTGCTCTCCTGTCACATCTCTAAAATGTGGAAAGACAAATTAAGGAGATAATACCATTCACCATTGCAACAAAAAGAATAAAATACTTAGGAATATATCTACCTAAAGAAACAAAAGACTTATATATAGAAAAATATAAAACACTGATGAAAGAAATCAACGAGGACACAAATAGATGGAGAAATATACTGTGTTCATGGATTGGAAGAATTAATATAGTGAAAATGAGTATACTACCCAAAGCAATCTATAGATTCAATGCAATCCCTATCAAGCTACCAATGGTATTTTTCACAGAATTAGAACAAACAATTTCACAATTTGTATGCAAATATAAAAAACCTCAAATAGCCAAAGTAATCGAGAAAGAAGAATGGAACTGGAGGAATCAACCTGCCTGACTTCAGGCTCTACTACAAAGCCACAGTCATCAAGACAGTATGGTACTGGCACAAAGATAGAAATATAGATCAACGGAACAAAATAGAAAGCCCAGAGATAAACCCATGCACCTATGGACACCTTATCTTTGACATAGAAGGCAAGAATATACAATGGAGAAAAGACAATCTCTTTAACAAGTGGTTCTGGGAAAACTGGTCAATCACTTGTAAAAGAATGAAACTAGAACACTTCCCAACACCATACACAAAAATAAACTCAAAATGGATTAAAGATCTAAACGTAAGACCAGAAACTATAAAACTCCTAGAGGAAAACATAGGCAAAACACTCTCCGACATAAATCACAGCAGGATCCTCCATGACCCACCCCCCAGAATATTGGAAATAAAAGCAAAAATAAACAAATGGGACCTAATTAAAATTAAAAGCTTTTACACCACAAAGGAAACTATAAGCAAGGTGAAAAGACAGCCTTCAGAATGGGAGAAAACAATAGCAAACGAAGCAACAGACAATTAATCTCAAAAATATACAAGCAACTCCCGCAGCTGAATTCCAGAAAAATAAAAAATAAAGAACTAAACAGACATTTCTCCAAAGAAGACATACAGATGGCTAACAAACACATGAAAAGATGCTCAACATCACTCATTATTAGAGAAATGCAAATCAAAACCACAATGAGGTACCATTACACACCAGTCAGAATGGCCGCTATCCAAAAGTCTACAAGCAATAAACGCTGGAGAGGGTGTGGAGAAAAGGGAACCCTCTTACACTGTTGGTGGGATTGCAAACTAGTACAGCTACTATGGAGAACAGTGTGGAGATTCCTTAAAAAACTGGGAATAGATCTGCCATATGACCCAGCAATCCCACTGCTGAGCATACACACCGAGGAAACCAGAATTGAAAGAGATGCGTGTACCCCAATGTTCATCGCAGCACTATTTACAATAGCCAGGACATGGAAGCAACCTAGATGTCCATCGGCAGACGAATGGATAAGGAAGCTGTGGTACATATACACAATGGAATATTACTCAGCCATTAAAAAAATACATTTGAATCAGTTCTATTGAAATGGATGAAACTGGAGCCCGTTATACAGAGTGAAGTAAGCCAGAAAGAAAAACACCAATACAGTATACTAATGCATGTATATGGAATTTGAAAGATGGTAACGATAACCCTATATGCAAGACAGAATAAGAGACACAGATGCATAGAACAGTCTTATGGACTCTGAGGGAGAAGGTGAGGGTAGGATGTTCTGAGAGAATAGCAATGAAACATGTATATTATCATATGTGAAATAGAACACCATTCCAGGTTCGATGCATGAGACAAATGCTCAGGGCTGGGGCAATGGGATGACCCAGAGGGATGGGATGGGGAGGGAGGTGGGAGGGGGGTTCAGGATGGGGAACACATGTAAACCCATGGCTGATTCATGTCAATGTATGGCAAAAACCACCACAATATTATCAAGTAATTAGCCCCCAACTAAAACAAATAAATTTATTTTAAAATAAAATAAAATAAAATGTGGATTCTTTATAAAGATGTGTGTGAACACGCATCTCTATGTCACATCACTCCCTGGGCACCCTCACCCTCTCTTGCACACTCAATGGCCACCTTGACCTGGTGACTCTGCTGGTCCACTCTCAGCGGCCCCTACGGGTTCTGCTGTGCATTTCACATCTTCACTCACAGTTGTAAATATCCTCTAAATTCAATACGTGCAAACTAATTTTTTTCCCATTTAGCCTTAAAACCTAGCCCCTTTCCAATACCCCTTATTCTTGTAGCTATTGCTAATCTCTTAATCACCTGAGATTAAAATGTCAATCATTCTCTTTCTCTGATGTCCTTTGTTGTTAAAGTCTGTTTATTTCCACATCTTACTCTTCTTTATGCAGAGTTACATTTCTTTTACAGGATGCAACATACAACATAGCATTTCCTTATGGACTTATTTCCTTATTTCTATCCTATTTTGATAGTGTCTTTTGTCCACAGTTATCAAATGAAAGTTCAAATTCTCTACGAAATAATACATTATTACCCAATATTTTTCTAGACCAACTATTACCAATATTTTTTATTTTTCTAATTATTTACTTTCAATTTTTATTTTGTCTTGGAGTACAGTTGATTAACAATGCTGTGTTAGTTTCATTTTTATAGCAAAGTGATTCAGTTATAAATGTATCTATTCTCTTTCCAATATTTTCCCATTTATGTTCCCATTTCTCAATTGGGAGTATTGAGCAGAGTTGAGCTCCTACCAATCCTTTAAAGTGTATAGCCGCTGGAAGGTCCTAATTAATATGTGCACAGTCTATTTTCCCTTCCCAGTCAAGCATCATGGGGGCTCACTACCATTCCTGAGCATCTCAGAGCCCATGTCTCCTTCTTTTTAATACACTAAAGGTTTAAATTCTGAATTTGTGGTCACATTCAGTTCAGTTCAATCACTCAGTCATGTCTGACTCTTTGCGACCCCATGGACCGCAGCACGCCAGGCCTCCCTGTCCGTCACCAACTCTTGGAGTTTACTCAAATTCATGTCCATCGAGTCGGTGATACCATCCAACCATCTCATCCTCTGTCACCCTCTTCTCCTCCCACCTTCAGTCTTTCCCAGCATCAGGGTCTTTTCCAATGAGTCAGCTCTTCGCATCAGGTGGCCAAAGTATTGGAGTTTCAGCTTCAGCATCAGTCCTTCTGTGGAACACCCAGGACTGATCTCTTTTAGGATGGACTGGTTGGATCTCCCTGCAGTCCAAGGGACTCTCAAGAGTCTTCTCCAACACCACAGTTCAAAAGCATCAATTCTTCGGCGCTCAGGTTTCTTTATACACCAACTCACATCCATACATGACTACTGGAAAAGCCATAGCATTGACTAGACACACCTTTATTGGCAAAGTAATGTCTCTGCTTTTTAATATGCTATCTAGGTTGATCATAACTTTCCTTCCAAGGAGTAAGCATCTTTTAATTTCATGGCTGCAGTCACCATCTGCAGTGATTTTGGAGCCCATAAAAATAAAGTCTGTCACTGTTTCCATTGTTTCCCCATCTATTTGCCATGACGTGGTGGGACCGGATGCCATGATCTTAGTTTTCTGAACGTTGAGCTTTAAGCCAACTTTTTCACTCTCCTCTTTCAGTTTCAACAAGAGGATCTTTAGTTCTTCTTCACTTTCTGCCATAAGGGTGGTGTCATCTGCCTATCTGAGGTTATTGATATTTCTCCTGGAAATCTTGACTCCAGGTTGTGCTTCTTCCAGCCCAGCGTTTCTCATGATGTACTCTGCATAGAAGTTAAATAAGCAGGGTGACAATATACAGCCTTGACGTACTCCTTTTCCTATTTGGAACCAGTCTGTTGTTCCATGTCCAGTACTAACTTGCTTCCTGACCTGCATACAGATTTCTCAAGAGCCAGGTCAGGTGGTCTGGTGTTCCCATCTCTTTCAGAATTTTCCACACTTCTCCACTAATACTCATTATTTAATTCATTCTTTCAATAAGTTAATATTCACATTTCTATTGATAATGAAGTTTTTATCTGCCCTACTCAAAACTCTTGTCTGTATCTATAGGGTGATTTCAATTAACAAACACAAAAACATTGATTAATCATTTAATTCTTTTCAATTCTTCAAAAAATGTGTAAAAGTAGAAGGTGATATGAAATAAACATTCTATTTGACATGAAGAGAGTCTAGCTTGTCTGTATGCTTTGTGGAACATCAATTTTTTCATGGAAGGTAGCTATGCTTTTATTAGAATTGCTAAATATTAAAGAAATTGTAATAATGTTTAATATTACATATGGTAGTGCTATTATAGCACAAGAAGGATTAAGGTATGTATTCTGCTGGGAATGTAATTTCCTGTGTCAGCTCTGCCGGTATTAAGCATGCGTGATTGTGGCATCCATATTCTACACTAATTGGCTAATTCCCTAACAGTAGCAAGTGCCAGTGTGTCTAGAGGTATTAAATTGTTCTAAAAACTGTTTAAATGTAGTTGAGACTCAGAACAGTGCTCTAAACATTCTGCGATTTAAAATTAGTCGTTTGCAGGACTCCGGTTTAACAAAAGAATGTTTTCAGATCTTCACCATATAATCCAGGAAGAACTAGTGTCACAGCAAATTTATTTTACATACGAATCTAAAGCACTAACAATAGGATGAAAATGATCTTTTACAATCAGAGATTTAAAGTGGGACTCTTTATCTCAAAACTCTCTGAAAATAAACAAAAGAAATAACAGCCTCACAACAAATTGATGCTTTATTCCTTAATGTGCCTCTGTCTAGCAGGAAGCTTGCCATTAGCACTCAGAAACTGATATCAGATCGGTCTCCATCCAAAGCGTGTTCACTTGCAAGAATTTTTGCTGTCATTTTGGAAAATTACTTTAAAGCATGCATCTTATAGAATAGGAAATTCTATTGTCAAAAAAGTCATAACGTGATATTTAAAAGAGCACATTAAATTCTGCATTACTGTAAATATGCTTTTCATAATGGTGTTTGCTTAAATACTTATCAAATATCTTGCAGTTTGCAACAATTTAAGAGTTTTACACTGAATGGGAGAGTTTAAAATGATATACCCTAACTTTGTGCTTTTCCACAAGGTGATAATTTCAGGATTATCATTATAATAAATGCATCCTTTAAAAAGTAAATATCTTAAAGCCAATATGCTTATAGTTGTCTGTGAATCTACACATATCTGTATCCACGCATAATTCTTATGAATACAGATTTCATATGCTTTCTTCTCCTACAATTCATTTTTCCTAAAAAACAGCTAGCGATATCCATTTAAAATAAAGTTCAGATTGCACAATTCTTCTACTTAAAATACTCCAATACCTCCCCACAACACTGTGAATAAATCTAAATTCATCTCATATGACTGGTCCCTCCCTGGCCTCTCCCCTCTCATTTCCTATGTTTCTTCCCCATTTAGGCATGCAGCGCTTACAATGGCCTACCTTCTGGTCCCTAAATATCCCTGAGTATCCAAAGAGTCACCTCCGCATTATCTTCTTGTGCTTCTTTCCTTCTTGACATGCAAATCTTAGCTTCAATGTCATCTTCTCATAAAAGTCTTTGTGGGTCACCAACCCTAATGTAGGGCTGCCTGCAATTCAGGAGACCCAGGTTCAGTCCCTGGGTTGGGAAGATACCCCAGAGAAGGCTACCCACTTCAGAATTCTTGCCTGGAGAATTCCACGGACAGAGGAGCCTGGTGTGCTACGGTCCGTGGGGTTGCAAAGAGCTGGTCACGACTGAGGGGCTAACACTTTCACTTTTCACTTTCAGTCCTAACGTAGGTGTCATCACCCAGCCATTGCTCATGGGCTCACCCTGTTCAATTTCCCTTTAAGCTGTCACCCTTTGTGCACATGGGTGTGTATTTATCGTCAGTCACACTCAGTTAATCACAGACACAAGGCCTGGAATCAAGCAAGCGTTTAGAAGGAACGAGTGAAGCATTCTTCTCGCCTTCTCTCGCCTTTGGTGGGTCACCTTAGGCAATGACTCAAATTCTCCAAGTTGATTGCCCATCAGTAGAAATGATATCACCATATTAGTAATAGTTCCTAAGGGCTATTTGAGTAATAAATGAGATAATACATATTCAATATTTAACCTGCCGACCGACACATAGAAAGAAGTCAAAGCTTGGCTACCGTTTCATTATTGCACATTAGACGTGCATATATGCAGACGTATACGTGCATCCAGAGAGACACAGTGACAGATGGAGACAGAGAGACAGAAGGAGAAAGAGAAACAGAGACTCGTCCTCAAGGTAATAAATAACGATACCGCATCTGAAGCTGGTATTTACGGCGTTTATAAATATCTTAAGATTTAAAAAATAATGCACAACAAAAGATTACATTTTGATTTGTAGAAGAAACATTAAGGCTGTATGATGATTTTTAAATGATTTTATCAACTTATTTTTGAGTTATTTTGTCCTTAAATTTTGTCTGTATTTTATTACAAATATAAAATAATCAAATGGTATGGAAGTGTATGAAATAAACTTTCAAAAGCACCTCATTCCCAGTTAATTGCATAACTGTCAGCTACATCTTATATTGTTCATGGTTTTATGAAAGCATGTTGATTCAAATGCTCTACTATTTTTATTACTTCATGGCCTGTTGAAGATTAACATGATTTTTTAAATTAAGTGGCTGGTGGGCAGACAATAAATGTCATTTGATAAAAGAATCATATTACTTTTTAAATGTTTTAAAATATGACTAAGTGAGAATTTATGTTTCTATTACATATATTGTGTTCTCATTTCCCCCAGAAAATTTAATTATCTCACATTTAGAATTTATTATGCTTCTGTAAGGGTCTTCTGCTTGTAATATCCCTGGAAACAGATTCTCTATACATATTTACTTAGAATATGGATTTTACAATCTAGGGGGCTGGGAGGAATTGAGAGACTGAGGCTGACATGTACACATCACTGTGTATAAAACAGGTAACTAATGAGAACGCACTGTACAGCACAGGGAATTCTACTTAACGCACTGTGGTGACCTGAATGGGGAGGAAGTCCACAAAAGAGGGGATATATGCATATGTATGGCTGATTTATGCATAAATATAAATTTATGTAAAGTCATGCCTCTTTTGAGACATCATATATGGCATCCTTTAGGAAAAGTGTAGCATAAGATCTATAAAAAGAAAGATTGACACCGAGTACCTGACTCCTTTACCCCACCCAGGGAAAGTCCTTAGCTACATTTGTTATTTTACGAAAATATATGTCTGACTAAAGGGGGAGCCATAAGGGTTTTGGCATCTTTCTTTCCCCTCTCGCCAAGTGAAACATGAAAGATTTTACTGAAAAGAAGATCAAAATGAAGAGCAACTGAATTTGCTTGAATTTTGGTTAATCATCTCTAATCATTCTTTCTCCTCACAAAATTTAAAGAATCATGCTAATTCACTTCATGGCATTTGGGTTACAAGGAGCTATTTCAAAAATATCAAGTTCAATGAGTGTAGTAGAACCAAATTCTAAACTACAAACTCTTCAGATTCAACTTGTATTCCATCAGGCTATGTTCAATCATTAATTCAAAAGTAAATATAGAGAGTATTGTATATATTGCCTGTGTGTATGTTTGAGAAGGGAATTTGTTGCTTGTTCCTCATAAAATGGTGGAAACTGGGTTCTGGTTCATTTTGAAAAAAAAAATTGAATAGCAAGGATGGGAAAAATTGGAGATATTTTTCTTTTAAATGACAGGTTATTGTTCTATTGTGGATATGGCAAAGCTTAAAGAAGTCCATATGGCTGGAGTATGGTAACACCACCAATAATTAAAGACTGTACAATGTCTCTACTTAGCTATGATACTGTAACCATAATTATTTTAGGACTAAAAAGAATTACAGCTTTTCTCCAGTCCAACCCTGTCATTTAACAGTTGAAGAAACTGAGGCTCAATTCGATGAATTTTCTCTTTCAAGGCTACTTAGCAATTTGACAGGGAAAGAGGGAATGGAGCCCATACATCTGACATCTAGGAAGAGGACCACTGCCCTTGACTGCCTGGCTGCTCCTGCTAATGAAAGCAGCATATATTTTAACTATTATACTGACATCGATCTTTTCTTTCTCTAGAAAAGTAGCTCTGGGGAATTATAATGGTGGTGATGACAGTAGTCTTGATTAATTCTGACTTTCAATCACATATATATTCTGATATCTCTAAAAATTCACCTTCCTCTCCACCAGAAAGCCACTGTGTTATTTCTATTTCAGTTGTAGCAGATAAGAAGTGAGTATCTCAGAAACATACTGTTGTTCATTAGGACTTTTTCCATAGTTTTTTTTTTAATATCACTTCAAATTTTTAAAGTACAATTCATAATTAAAAAGATTTGAGTCACAGAACATGTACAACTTTCTTCCCATCAACTTCTCTGAAGCACCTGGCAATTGGACATACTTTAAATATGATTTTAGGACTTCCCTGGTGGCTCAGATGGTAAAGTATCTGCCTACAATGCAGGAGGACCCAGGTTCAATCCCTGGGTTGGGAAGATCTTCTGGAGAAGGAAATGGCAACCCACTCCAGTACTCTTGCCTGGAGAATTCCATGGACAGAAGAGCGTGGTAGGCTACAGTCCATGGGGTCGCAAAGAGTCAGACACGACTAAGCAACTTCACTCACTCATTAAATATGATTTTAAATAATTTACGTAAAAGGAAATATATTCACTTTATATAAACACACTATCTCATAAATTAGCCACCATAGAGGTTGTTGATTCTTTATTTCTTCTTTCTTTTTCCTTTCCTTCCCTTTCTTCCTTCTTTTCTTCCTTCCTTCTCCCTTCTGTCTTCCCTTTCTCCCTTTCTCTGTCTTTTTACACCTAAGCCAGTGGTGTGTCCTAAATTAATCACTTTAATTTACTCTTCTTTTTTTAATCTTCACAGTTTTCTCCTTATGACCAGAAGCCAATCAGTATGTCATGGATCACACCGAGCGGTTCAATGAACGGCGTCAGTGGGTTTGAGTCTGTGCTCGCGCTCAGTCACTCAGTCAAGCCCGACTCCGTGCGACCCCATAGACTGTAACCTTCCAGCTCCTCTGTCCGTGGGATTCTCCAGACAAGAACACTGGAGTGGGTTGCCATGCCTTCCTCCACGGGATCTTCGCAACCCATAGACTGAACCCATGCCTCTTATGTCTCCTGCATTGGCAGGCAGTTTCTTTACCACTGGCGACACCTGGGAAGCCCTTATTTTAGTCCAGTTACCTGTAAAGCAGAGTGAATTGATGCCACCTCTCCAACTGTATTATCCAAGTATTTGTAAGAATTAAGATAAATCAGTACCATAAACTATGACTTAGTTAATCAGATTAGTTTCCATTCCCTCCCAGGTTTCAGATCACTGGAATAAAGACCCAGTTATTTTCAGAACAGTATTCGGAGGTGCCCTCTGAGCTGGTCGTTTTCTGGCATCAGAGTGGGAGAATGGGGGTGGCGGGCAGGAGCACTCGACCAGAGAAGGAAAAAGTGACAGAAGAAAACCTCGCCAGTTCTACTGTTTTGCCTGAGGACGGCCCTTAGCATGAGTGAACAGTCCTTCTTCTTAGACTTTTAGGACACAGTTTCTTTGGGCATGCTTCAACCAGACATGCATAAAGAAGATGTTCCTAACATGTTTTCCTTCCTTGGTTGAATGCAGCCATGAAGCAGATTAACTGAAATAACCCACTCTGCTGCCTCAGACACCTCGTCAAGGCAATCGGAGCTTCTATTGCACCAAGACAGGGCTCTGTCCGGCCCACGCCCTAGAGCTGCTCTGTAATGCTGCGTCATCATTTCAGCTGCTCCTTCTTGGTTCACGCTGGTCCAGAATTTGGATGCCCAATATTTAGTGTGAGCTGTACAGTACTGTCTGACTCTTTCTGACTCCATGGACAGTAGCCAGCCAGGCTCCTCTGTCCATGAGATTTTCCAGGCAAGAATACTGGAGTGGAGTGCCATTTTCTCCTCCAGCGGATCTTCCCGACCCAGGGACTGAACCCATTTCTCCTGTTTGGTAGATTCTTTTCCACTGAGACACTATAAAAACCTGCCTTTATTGGAAAAATTCATATTCCATTCACATTTTGAATGAAGATCAATATATTTCATGTTTATTACTCACTTTAAATTTTCTTTTCTCTCCCTTTCTCTTTTTTATTTCATCAAATGGCTTCTTATTTCAATTTTTATTTTGTCAGTTTGTATTTAAATCGCATATTCCATTCGGCTAATAATAAATGTACTTTTTTCCTGCTCATCTATTTAGATACCTGTGCTTCTACTATTACGTGAAAAAGACAACCAACTATTTTCCTGGTCCAGATGCACTGTCTTACCCAGCACAGTATTCAATTCTCTTTGCCTTCACCTGCATCACTCACAATACCAACAAAAATTTTAAAACTTTAGAAGAATTATACCAGGTCTTTACAATCTTTGAAATATGTTGTTTCAATTTCAAGACTTTTTTATTTAGCATTAAATCTCTCACTTCTAGATGTTTATGTATTAAGGTATAAAGCTACAGACTGATAGAGGGAAACATGGACTGATGGGTGGTTAAGGGTACACATCACCACCCTCTTTCCCCTTAATCTTCCTTTCTATAGAATTAGTTTTTTGATTGAATTCAGTTCAGTTCAGTTCAGTCGCTCAGTCGTGTCTGACTCTCTGCGACCCCATGAATTTTTTCCCAAGTATTTTTCACGCAGGCACTTGGGTGATATGCTTTCTAAATCCTTGTTGTTATTGTTCAGTCGCTAAGACATGTCTGATACTTTGCAACTCCATGGACTGCAGCACGTCAGGCTTCCCTGTCCTTCACTATCTCCCAGAGTGTGCTCAAACTCATGTTCATTCTGGAGAAGGAAATGTAAACCCACTCCAGTATTCTTGCCCGGAGAATCCCATGGACAGAGAAGCTTGGCTGGCTAGAGTCCATAGGGTCGCAAAGAGTCGGACATGACTGAAGCGACTTAGCACACACACATGTCCATTGAGTCAGTGATGCCATCCAACCATCCCATCCTCTGTCTCCCCATTCTCCTCTTGCCCTCAACCTTTCCCAGCATCAGAGTCTTGTGTATTTTCAAATAAATAGCATCCCAGCTGATTATAGGATTCTTGAGTTGTAGCTCTTTTTTTCCCTCTTTTATGGCTGCTTCAATCAGTATTAACTAGATAATAAAACAGTGCCAAACGCTTCCCCTACTTGTAGGTAACTTTTATTTCTACTTGGAGGCTTGTGTACTTTTAATCCTTTGACTTTAGAGTTTTGCGAGGATGTGTTTGATGCATTTCCATATTCATCAATTTGGTTTAGAACTAGGAAAGTCATTTCACTCTGCAGACTCTATCCTTTCTCCATGTCAGGAAAATTCTCTAATCGAGTCTATTTAATTGCTGCCTCTCCTCTCTTTCTGTTCTTTTCCTTCTTCTGGAAATTCTATCATTTATATTTCATCTTTCAGATCTTGCCTTAAATTCTTTACCTTTTCTCTCATGATTGCCATCTCTCTATATATATGTTTGCGTTGTGATTCGAGAAAAATATTTATACTTGATCTCACAAACCACTTATTGTGATTACTATACAAACCATCTTCTTTTTCAAATTAGATAATATATTGCTTGCTGTGAAATAATGATTTGTGTTTTATTTCTTTTTGCTATTGTTGCAGAATAAGAAAACTTTTGAATATTGAGTGCTCTGAACATAATTCTCTTATTTCAGATATTCATCTATCTCCACCAGCAGTTCTAATTCACTGCAAATGTGTCCTCATTAGTCTGTCTGATATTGTCTCCCCGGGCGCTGGGAAACTTTAAAAAGGTTGTTATTCTTTTCCTTGCTGTGTCATGCATCTCAGGACTAGAGGTTACAGTTGCCTAATGCTTAGACTCCCACTGATAAGAAAAGCAAGGGTTTTGGTGCCCAGTCTAGAGGCACAGATACCCACTCTTTGCCAAAGCACCTGGAGGAAGGTTCCTCACTCAGGAGCTTCACTATTTCAGCCTCCAAGACACGTTGATTTCCTCTTTGATCTTCCAGGGCTCTGGAACACACTTGCATATTCACTCAGAACGATGTCAGTTTTCTTCCTATGAGTTCCCAAAATGTAAAAAGCAATTGTGAGAGAAAAAAATAAGAGAATTGTAGGCTAAGCCCAGAGGATATAACGATGTCAACCTTCTAGCTGCAGGCACACGAATCTCTAAAAGGCAGGGTTATCCCAGTACCTACTTCTTTGCGGTCTTTTCCCCAGGCAATAATCACTTTCCCCAGTAGCTGACTCTGACCCAGTTCTTTCTGCTGTGATCTCAACAGATGCCAGACCCCAATCATGCCAATTGTCCGTGAGTTCCAAGATCTCTTTGGTCAACAGAGTTAAATTGCTTGGAATGGGAGTCGACAGGCAGGGTGGGCATCTTACTACAGGATTCCTGCTCTTGGTATTTATTTTCTATCACACTCAGATAATGAGCTGGTCAAATACAACCTTCACTCACTCAGGAAACACGAGGCTACCCGCTGTGATACCAGAGAACTATGCCTCGATTTTTCGCCCTTTTTGTCCCTCAACTAACATGTGTGCGCAGGGAATACAGGCGTCAGAGTCTGTGTTTCTTTCACAGCACAAGTGGCATTTTTATGAGTGTCGAAGGACCTAGTAAATGAACTGCTTCAAGGGTGTTCTATGAAGATTCATAGTGAAACCTGTGAACTAGAGAAGCCAAACATGTCTACTAACTGAAGAGAAAGTCATTATAATATAGTCCAGAGCAAGAATATGAAGAAGATGTGGTACAAATATACAATGGAATATTACTCAGTCATGAAAAGAATCAAATAATGCCATTTGTAGCAACATGGATGGACCTAGAGATGATCATACTAAGTGAAGTCAGACAAGGACAAATACCATATTGCTTATAGAGAAAATGAAAGTGTTAGTCGCTCAGTCGTGTCTGACTCTTTGCAACCCCATGAGATGTAGCCCACCAGGCTCCTCTGTCCATGGAATTCTCTAGACAAGAGTACTGGAGTGGGTTGCTAATTCCTTCTCCAGGGGATCTTCCCGACCCAGGGATCGAACCCGTGTCTCTCACGTCTCCTGCTTTGGGAGGCGGGTTCTTTACCACTAGTGCCACCTGGGAAGCCAGATATTGCTTATATGTGGAACCTAAAAGAAAGAGCAAATATCATGTTGCTTACATATGGAATCTAAAAAAATGATACAAATAAATTTGTTTACAAAACAGAAATGGAATTATAGACATAGAAAACAAACTTATGGTTACCAAAGAGAAAAGAGGGGTGGGAGGGGTACATTAGGAATTGAGTATTAGCAGATACACACTATTACACATAAAACAGATAAACAGCAAGGACCCGCTGGAGAGCACAGGGAGCTCGACACAATATCTTGTAATAACCTATATGGGAAAAAACCTATAAAAGAAAATGCATAACTGAATCACTATACACCTGAAACCAACAAAATACTGTCAACTAACTATACTGCAATTAAAAAAAACAGAATATGATTCCACAGTGTAGTCATTCATGGGCAAAGTAGAATTAGCTTGTACCGGTGTTTCTGAACATTTATAGTCTATACTGCCCTCAAATACAAATAAAACCTTTATACCCAACTTCCTAAAAAATTATCAGGTAGTACTCACAGAATTGATCCTACAAAATTTTTTCTTGACTTTTGTTGAAGTTTGAATTTTAATTTTTTCAAAATATAAAATTATAATATGGAATATATTTTTCAAATTTCTGTCCTTCACCCATGATGACGGGTTTAGAATCAGTGACTCGCATCATAATCATTTGTTTGAACTGGTTTGGAACCAGCTACATCATTAATAAATACAGAGCTGTTGTGACCAAATTCATGATTTTATTCTGCTGAGACCAGAGCATCCAAACACATTATGGTTTCAGGTTATGGTAGAGTTGGAAAACGTCTTTGATAACATACAGTGAGAGTTCAAACATAATGCTGTATAACTCTTATCACTTCTGTTTGGCTCATTATTGGCAGCAATGGTTTAATATATGATTCAGAAACCAGCTTTAGGGTGTGGCTCTGAAGCAAAACCTTTGTGGAGCAGGGGTGCTGGCAAAGAGTTGCTTCAAGACATAGAAACTTAGAGTAAGTCAATGCCATCTCCAGCTGTCAGACAAGCAAGGAATTCCTCTAACTCACTGTTAGGTTGCAAGACTAAGAACCATCACACAGAAAGAGGATAGCACGTCTCGCACCTGAAGAAACATATATATTCACAGCATTCAAAACAAGTACTAACAGGATATCAAAATTGCAAAACTGGAAGTCAATTTCAAATACTTCTACTTTCACAGCACTTCTGATGTTGAAATCTCTCTAATCAGACACCCAGACCACTTTGGGGTCGTAAATCATGGTGATGAATCAGTCTACAAGCCCTTAGCAGGGCTGGCAGAGGCTCTTCAGGCACGAAAGGCCCGCCCAGAACTAGAAAACGTGTCAGTGCCAGCCCAGATAAAGCACCATCCCTTCCAGCGTGGAGGAGCTCCAGGCAATCCTTCCACCACTGAGTCACTGGCTCCCTCCTGGGTGAGATCGCCTCAGGGCTTTGCACTGGTTCTGTTGCTTCCAGGCTGGACCCTGGGCAGCAGTAGTTGCTAGACCATTCTCGGTGGGTGGGAACCTATGCTCTGGGCCCAGTGAATCGCCTCACAGTCAGGTTTCCAGTTTGCTTGGTTCTGACCAGGCCCAGAGTCCATTGTGTAAGAGACAGTCTCACCTGCTCTCAATCACTTCCTCTCTCCATAACTGGCTCACTGCATTAGGGCACGCCGGTGCCCACATCAACACTAAGAGAAAACAACAGAAGCAACCTGTGTCCATCAACATCAAATAGATAAAGCTGTGACCCAAAAATAAAAGGAATATTGCTCAGCCATAAAAACGAACGAAATATGCCATTCGCAGCAACATGGATGGACCTAGAGGTGATCCTACTAGGTGAAGCGAGTCTTCCCAAAAAAGAGACATATCATGTATCACATATATGTGGAATCTAAAGCATGACACAAATGAACCTGTCTATGAAACAGAAACAGACTCACAAACATAGAGAACAAACTTGTGGTTGCAAAGGGGGAGGCAGGCTGGGGGAGAGGTGGATGGGAGTTTGGGCTTAGCAGAGGTAAACTATCATCTATAGGATGGATCAACAAGGAGGACCTACTGTAAAGCACAGGGAACTATATCCAATATCCTATGATAAGCCATAGTGGAAAAGAACAGGAAAAAGTGTATATATATCAATATCAACTTTACACCTGAACTAACACAACATTGTGAAACTTAAAAAAATGGTTATTATTTTTTTTTTTAGTTAAAAAAATGAATAAGAACAAAAAGACGAGTGTGGGTGGAATGGGATGGGGGTGTTTGTAGTGGAATATGTCTCTCCAATATCTTTTTTCTTTGTTATTGAGGTACAGTTGATGGATAATATTATATAAATTACAGGTATATAACACAGTGATTCACAGTTTTTAAAGCTTATCTCCACGCATAGTTATTATAAAATGCAGTGTCTGCTGTATTCCCCATGTTGTACAATATACCCTTGCAGCTTATTTTACAACTAGTAGTCAGCATCTCATTTTCTTCTGTGCAGCGCCTCTGACTCATCTGTCCACTATTTTCTAGCCCTGAGACAAATAAATGGTAACTCTCAATTTTCTTCAGGTAAACTTCCCGAGTTCTAATCATGCACTCTGAACTTAGCTGTCAGACGAGATTGGTTTCTAAAAGGCATTTAATAGGTTTCCCGTGATACTCTTGCAGGTAACAGTGAGCGTTGAGTGGATGATAATGAACGTACCATGGGACAGTGAGTCACCACTCCCAAGGTCTATCACACTCTGAATCACTGTTACCCTAGGTAGGGTTCTTGTGACCTGCTTTGGGTTCTGTCATTTAATATTTTTATCACTGACATGGATAACAATAAAGGTACATTTAGCAAAGCAGAGGCAGATGAAAAATATCCAGCTTTAAAAATAGATTTAAATTGTGGTACAAAATTAATAAGATGGAATTCAGGGAAGCATTAGAATTCTACTGCAGCTAAAAGACATGCAGTTCAAACCCCCAGTTCTATGGATGAGGAAATTGATGCTCAGAGAGACCAGGTGGCTTACCCAGTAAGCCTGCTCCTGATGGAGCCAGGCTGGAACTCGGGGTTCTTTTTTCAGTGCTGTCCGCACTATGCTTCCATTTTCCGTACTCTGCAGATACCCTCCAAAGTACTCTCGGAAACTGATGTTTAATTCGCGGAATTCTGAATAGATTTAACAACCTGAGCTTATGAATGTAGAGTCCTTTATTTTGACCCAAGCAGACACAAGTCCCTGGCGTTTGTGTACAATGGACAAGGCAGAGGTGGAAAAGACATGGGTTTTTCTTTTTGCCGCAGGAAGTGTCTAAAATGTGATTTGACTTCATAACGAGCTAACTCCACTCAGATTGCACCAGCAGGCACGAAGCCTCGGGGTCCAGAGCGGCTTTTGCGCATTCTGTCCCGTCGTGAGATGCCAGCCTACCCCGTGCTGGGCTGCCCCCTCCAACAGCCTCCCAAAACAGGACCTCCATCACAGGACCATCTGCAGGGAGAGGATCTGAAAATCATGACCGAAACCAAGTGTTTGTTAAAACTGGCCATGAGCTGCTTGGCCTGGGGAAAACACGCACTTTAGTGATGTGTGTGCTTGTTTATCTGTTTGGTGCAGACATTACGAAACAGCAGCGAGGTGCGTAAGGGACTTCTTTTTAATCATGTTCAGTTCTGCCTGAAGTGATCTAAATTTTCTGTAATAAAGAGACTCTGGCAGAGCTGAATTCTCTGATTAAAAACACTGTTAATCCTCTGCTTTTATTAATCTAAAGTGACTCAATACTTCTTTTTAAGGAAACCACAAAGAGTTACATTTTTTGTGTAGTACCTGAATGTGTTACCCACTGAGCCAAAAGATATAAACCCCAGAAGCACTTTTATTCTTTCAGCGTTGGGCTGTACAAGCGATCTGCTGTGGGACTTTTATTGGCGTGTTTCTCAGTTAACCTCGCCCGAATGTCTGTAGATTTATGAGTTGCCCCCTTGTTTTAAATCTGTGAAAGGACTTTATTTCAAAGCATAATTTATTTTATTAATAAGTAATATCTTATTTCCACATGGTGTTAGTAGGTATAGTTCAAAGACATTGAAAATAAAATGTACATTTTCTCTTTCTTCTCTTGAAATATCCTGTTTTTTCACAAGGAGAAATATTTTGAAGTATTAGAAAAATTGGGTTGAATATATTTTATTAGCTAAAACATTCAAAGACTGCACACATTTATGTAAAAAAAGACATGATAAACTTTCCTTAAGTGTAAAATTTAAAATATTGCTATGAACTATCCATAAAGCAAATTTCTCTGACACTATCGATTTTGAAATAAAAAAAATATGATTCACACTGATTTTTGTCAGTGAAATAAGAGAAGATAGTTAAAAGAGAAAAGTTTAAAAACAAATCAAAGCATGAACATTGATAAATGACTTCTGACTCAGCTCGCTAAACTTTAATAATAAAAAATAGTACCTTTATTTTACTATTTTATGCACTTGGATGTCACCCAGTGTATTATATTTGTAACATGGACAATATACCCAATGAATTATTTAGGTATAAAAAATGTATGTGTCTTTATTTTTATAATTTAACCAAATCTCTATTTGGAGACCCTACTTAATTTATATCAGAAAATGTTAGCGATTGTTAATTTTGAGGAAACTTCGTAAATACAAGTTTAAACCCCATCATTTCAGGTTTTCCTGCAAGCCTCTTTCTCCTTGTGCTACGCCCAGTTGCTTTAGTCCTGTCTGACTCTGATGCTATGGACCGTAGCCCACCAGGCTCCTCCATCCATGGGATTCTCCAGGCAAGAATCCTGGCCTCGGCTGCTGTGCCCTCCTCTAGGGGATCTTCTCCATCCAGGGATCCAACCCAAATCTCTTTACTCTCCTGCACTGAAAGGCAGTTTCTTTATCACTAGCACCGCCTGGGACGCCTCCTTCTCCTTGGATGCATCTACCTTGGGGAGATGGCGTCCCAAGGCCTAGAGTGCTGTTGCGGGAACTCGCTCACGGGTGTCCACCCATGGGTGTGCTGCCCGCTGGTCTCCAGCAGGCTCTGCTCCCTCCTGGAGCCACTGAGTTGACCACAGCGACAGTCCAAGGGTGGGGTCAGGTCGGAACTGTTGACATCCAGCAGGCCCACACTTCAGACCACCCGCTGCTGGCGTTCAGGGTTATCTGGAACTTTCCCCACAGGTCTGGTCCCACGTGGGGAAAGGCCAAGTCTCCTCTCTGAGTCCCTCCCTCTCTCCTGGCGTTCTGCCATTCATTCCCCGGCCCAGCGCCTCTGCTCTTTGAAGACACCCTCAGTCGAGTCTGACGTTCTTGCTTCCTTCTCCCATCCTTTCTCTCCTAGCCCTCAGAAATTATTTGTAATTTTGCTTGACTCTCTTCCTCATTTGGAGCAAGAAAACACCCCAAAGAGACGTAGTATTTTTCCAGTTCTTTTCTCTCCCAAACCTTGATCACTATTTTTTTTTTTTCCCATAAAGCTTAAGGGTTCCTGCTGGCATTATTTTCTGGTCCTCTCTTGGGAGATGAGAGTGTCAAGTCCTCATGGTGGCGTAGTAGAGAGAGAGGCATCCCTAGGTTGGACGGGAAAGGAGGAAGGGTGAGGATGCAACGCTGGTAAAGCTTGGTTTATACTTTATAACACGGTTTGCTATACCTTTTCCTATTTTTTTTAATCTATTTTACTTTATCTTGTTTTACTTGATTTGGCTTTATATTGGAGTGTACTTGATTAACAACATTGTGTTAGTTCAGGTATACAGCAAAGTGATTCAGTTATACATAAACTTGTATCTGTTCCTTTTCAAATCCTCTTCCCATTTAGGTGATTACATAATATTGAGCAGAATTGGAGATGATCATACTACCTGAAGGAAATCCGGCAGAGAAAGATAAATGTCACATGGGGTAGCTTGTATGAGGAATCTATAATATGATACAAATGAACTTATTTGTATAAAACAAGACACAGACTCAGAAACAGACTCAAATAAGAAACAGAAAGAAACAAACTAGCAGATTTAGAGAAAGAATTTATGGTTACCAAAGTGCGAAGGAGGCAGGGATGGGGGCGGGGGATAGATTGCGAGGCTGGGATTGACAAACACTCTCTTTAATTTAAAATAGCTCATCAGTAAGAACCTACTCTATAGCAGGGGGAATTCTGCTCTTCCCTCTTTATGGTGCGTATTGGTTTACTGTTGTGTGCTGTGCTCAGTCACTCAGTCGTGTCTGACTATTTGCAACCCCCTGGACTGTAGCCCGCCGGGCTCCTCTGTCCATGGGATTCTCCAGACAAGAATACTGGAGTGGTTTGCCATGCCCTCTTCCAGGGAATCTTCCCAACCCAGGGATCGAACCCAGGTCTCCCGCATTGCAGGCAGATTCTTTACCATCTGAGCCACTAGGAGGTGCCTCTGTGGAGAGAAGCCCGGTGTCTCTCCCAAGAACGCAGCTCTCTAAGGGCGGGGAATCTGGCTTTGTCTTGGAGTTCAGCTTCTGAGCAGTGCCTGCCGCCAGCACGTGCTCAACCAACACTGACTGAATGTTTGAAGAAAATGCTCAACTGAAATCTCCACTGAAAGCCCCTATCCCCCGCCCCCATCTCCACTGAAAGCCTGCTTAGGCTCAGCCCTGTGCTTCAAATGAATGACAGCTCCATCTTAACACCAGACTAAGGCTCTGATCGTTCCCGAGGAGAAATCGGTCCATTTTTAGACTGCCTTTTTGACATGGTAGGTATCTCTTGTTGGTCTCTTTATGATAGAACCATCTGACAAAGGCCTCCAATGTGACTGCTGTGCTGAAGGATGAGAGAGGATGGTCTGCCTGCCAGGTCCCTGGACCCTGGGCACCGAGAGTCCACCCTCGAGCGCTGGTGCAACCTCCTGCAGGGGACAGGGGGCAGGGGCCCCTTGACCAGCCCACCACCTGAGCACAGCTCTGCTACGCCCAGATACGCAGGGCAGGCTGGGCTGGGTCCAATGGAACCAGTCTCACCTGTCGTCAAGTTATCTAACCGCTTTGAGCCCCAGTTTCCTCTGATGTTAAATTAGCAGCTATTGAAAGCAATGCAACCACCACGTACATAAAGCAACATATGCAATATTGACTGCCACGCAGGTGTTGTTCAGTAATCCTGGTTGTTATTACTGCTTTGTATGCAGAAAGCCTGATCTTGAACAAAGCCATTGATGCTATTGGCATGTTAGACTTGAAATGCATGCCAACTGAAGCAGCAGAGAATTTTTCCCCAGTTTAAGAATATTAATTTTGAAACCAACATATCCATCAGCTTTTTAGTCAGCTTTCTAGAAACTGAAAAGGAATTCTGCCGTCAGAGCACAAGCAAATTCAGCTTCTTTTGCTCCACATTATCTAATCTCGTGGCTATATCAAATAATTTAGAAGTAAAAAAAAATGTAAGTCTCAGAATAATATATTATTTTATACTTTGTTAAGATTGAAATGTGTCCATTCTGAATGGTTCTCATCCACTGTGTTTTTGGCAGTATGTTTTGGTATCTGCTTTGAGGAAATATTAATGACCTATAAAATTAAAAGAGTGGCTTGAACCAAAAGCAGTTCTTGACTGTGAAATTGCACATGACTGAGAGATTAATGAAGCCTTTCAAAAGACATGTTCATTGCTTATTCCTTTTCTCAGTTAGATTTCAATTGTTAATTTCTGCATAAAATTGTCCATTTCTCTTATGAGGTGTTAGATTGAGAATCTCAGGCAGCAATTTGTTTTGCAAGCTGGAGATAGAATTTGAGGGGTACAGAAGAAGGCTATAACTTGGGTTCTCATTTTGGAAGATGGACAAGAAGATTTTAGGAGTTCATTCTGAGAGATCATCTGAAGAGTCAGTTAAGAAACTAATTTGGCACGAGACAAGAAGGTCACTCAATGGTGATGTCTAAAGAATTTTGGCAGCTGGAGTTTTATGATCGGTGTTAATTTTTGGTCACACTCTGCAGCATGCAGGATCTTTGTTACCAGACCAGTCTTTTATTTTTAAGCAAGTGATTGGCTGATTATATGAGAGTGGTGTAACAGGATCTCAATTAAAAAAAAAACATATATATATATATACCATAATGTGGAGAGATTTTTCACAGGACCCAAGTGGAATAAATTGTTTAGCAATCAACAGTTTTATGCTCCCATGACTTTTCTTGCAGAAACCTAATAGTATTTACAAATTTTGCATTTATAGTTACCCATGATGGCTGAAAGAAAAGACTCATTTATTATCTTCACCCAGTCCCAAATTTCTTGGATTATCTAAATTGTAAATTAATGTCTATTCATTATTTAAAATAAAAATTCCATCTGCGATTTTAACTCACTTATTTTATTCACTGTTCTTCTTTCTGGTTATCTTTCTAAAACATAAAGATTAAATGATTTTTAATTGTCCCAGAATGGAATAGTCAAGATTGTTTGCTATCCTTCTATAATCTCAGGCTGTAATCGATCAGGTGGCTGTATTTCTCCTTGCGCTGTTTGGAAACAGTGCTACAAATCTTCTTTAGACCTCAGAGTGTTATTTTTATTAAATTAGAGCTTGTCTTAACCATCTAATTCCCTGGGTTTTACCTTCTAATTGCTTATACTTGCCAAATGACTCAGGGCAGCAATGGTGACAAGCAGAGTAAGATTTAAAAGAAAGAAATCATTTAAAATCCATCTTAAAGTATTTTCCTTGAGACAAAGCATAAGTATGCGAGGACTGTTTTTAAACAGTAACACTGGTCCCTTCATTAGAAAATAAAGTAAGTTCTCCTTAGATTTCCCACAGGCTGACATTTACTATTAGGCAGTTTTGATAATGAGTTTGACCAGGTATTTTCCTCTTTGATTCAAACTGCTCTCCCTAGAGAAATAGTCCATAGGGAAGTAATCTTCTCAATTCAAATTTCCCATGCCGGGACCACTGACAATCGTGGCATCCGAAACCACTAAAATCATTAAGTCAGATAATGACTATTCATATAAAGTTCAGAAGGTTGTTAAATTGATTCCAGATGTCTAAATAATCTGTAATCACATTAGCTAGAGGTACATCAAATACACATAATATATAATACCAAATATATATAATATACATTATATATGATACATACATTGTATATAAATATACATATATAATATATACATCAAATGACCACCTGTCAATTTTATGAGAATAGAATAGGATCAGGAATAATACAATCTTATTGGCTGTAACCTGTAAGTCTGAAGCTGACCTTTGATGATGAGCCAAAATCACATATGATGAATTCACCTTTATCAAAATTGCTTTGACTGAGGATACAAGAGAAATCTTGGCCATAGACACATTAATTCCTTTAAAATAATGCCTATTCTCAACCTAAGGTAAAGTCTGAGAGGCATATTGAAAAGTCTTTGCTTTTCATTACTCATCCCCAGAGAGGATTTTAACCATTGGAAACCTAACATCATGCATTTCCTAACGGTTCCTCAAGAACTGTGGGCATTCCTAGGTGTGGCCGCGTGTCTGCTCCTCAGAGAACGTGGGTTGTTTGGGAAGATTTGACCTGAGACATAAACTATACATATGTGTGTATTCCTTTCCTCTGAGCTTCCTCCAGGGCTCAGGAGTGAAGAATCCACCTGCAATGCAGGAGACGCGGGTTCTAGCCCAGGGTCGGCAAGATCCCCAGGAGGAGGAAATGGCAACCCACCCCAGTATTCTTGCCTGGGAAATCCCATGGACAGAGGAGGCTGGTGCACTACAGTCCATGGGGCTACAAAGGTCAGACATGCCAGCACACATACATTCCTTTCCTCCACCTCTAATAATCAAATGATCCTAAAGGCAAGATGGTCCCCAGTTGTAGTAGGGCCTTATTGCATGCCTAAAGCTACCTGGGTCCTAGAGAGAATTCTAAACCATAATAATAGAGTCTAATGGTCCTAAATGGAGATGTTAGATGTGATGCACTCAGATGTTCTCCCAGGAGTTATGTTTAAGATTAAGGCACCAACATGGGGCCAGAATGATTTAGGTTCTTGAAAAATCATTGTACCATGAAAAAGAGGAAAAGAAATATACCCTCCCTTAGGGCATAGGATTTTTTCCCCTATTTTTCATTCAACAAATCAGAAACAAATCTGAAGATACATAAAATATTTAAAAATCCACGCTCTTAAATCTGTCATACTTAATGAAGTGCAAAGGTTAAAATAATAAAAGCTGTTCTGCTGAAGGTAATATGCAATCATCTCATAATTCTTCCCCTAAAGCAGTGATTCTGAATTTTTTAGGGCTGTGCTCACTTAGGTAATGAACTTTCTCACCATGAAAGCCCCTGAACCCATTTTACATATAATTGCACACCACTTAAAGCTAATCTCCAAGCTTTCAAGCAGAAATCCTCTTCCACGCTACACCCCCTCCCCATCCTAAATATTTTACAGCTCAATCAAGCAGTTGAATCTATATTTGTCTATATTTACATGTTGCTCAGCTGGTAAAGAATCTGCCTGCAATGCAGGAGACCCAGGTTTGATCCCTGGGTCAGGAAGATCCCCTGGAGAAGGAAATGGCAACCCCCTCCAGTGTCCTTGCCTGGGAAATCCCATGGACAGAGGAGCCAGGTGGGCTATGGTCCATGGGCTCGCAAGAGTTGGACACGACTTAATGACTAAACCACTAACCACCACAGTATGTTGGTCCATATCTATGTCATTGTATTTATCACATATATGTCTGTATATATATATATATATATATTATATATATATATATATGTATAATATATATATATTTCCTTATACTAATGGAAACCTGTAATGGAAAATTCCTTCAAATAAAATCTTAATTGAAATGCTAAAAAAAAGAAGAAATCAAGCATTTGAGGTAACCACAAACAAATGTTACATATGCCTCAAAATATTTGCGAGAAACTTTTATAGCAGTGTAAGTGAGAGGACTGTTTTATACTGATGGAAGGATCTGAGAGTTTCATGCAGAAGCGTTCTATTAAAATCCAACCAGGGAACATACTAGATTTCAGAAGAAACAGACTGAGCACATTTCAGACAGATGAACCCATGCGAGGACAAGACCAGAGCAGAGACATCCCTGGCAGGTTTAGTGATCAGGTTAATTCCTTAAACAAAGGGCCATGAAATGAGCTCATCTGAAAAACTGTTGGAACTGATTGGGGTTACATTCTTGGATATCAGTTCAGTTCAGTTCAGTTCAGTCGCTCAGTCGTGTCTGACTCTTTGCGACCACATGGACTGCAGCACGCCAGCCCTCCCGGTCCATCACCAACTCCCGGAGTTTACCCAAACCCATGTCCATTGAGTCAGTGATGCCATCCAGCCATCTCATCTTCTATTGTCCCCTTCTCCTCCTGCCCTCAATCTTTCCCAGCATCAGGGAGTTTTCCACTGAGTCAGCTCTTTGCATCACGTGGCCAAAATATTGGAGTTTAAGCTTCAGCATCAGTCCTTCCAATGAATATTCAGGACTGATCTCCTTTAGGATGGACTGGTTGGATCTCCTTGCAGTCCAAGGGGCTCTCAAGAGTCTTCACCAACACCACAGTTCAAAAGCATCAATTCTTCGGTGCTCAGCTTTTTTATAGTCCAACTCTCACATCCATACATGACTACTGGAAAAATCATAGCCTTGACTAGACGGACCCTTGTTGGCAGAGTAATGTCTCTGCTTTTTAATATGCTGTCTAGGTTGGTCATAACTTTCCTTCCAAGGAGTAAGCGACATCAGATTACATTAAAAACATTTTTCTTTATCATTGGTAAAGGAAGCCCAAATATATATATATATATATATATATATATATACACACATATATATATATATAAAAAGTCTGTGATGGTAGTAGAACCACAATGGAAAGATTCATATGATGAAATTCATAGGATGGAACAAGCAAAAAAAATTACAGGTGGGTAGAGAAAGATAAAAATCCAAACTAGGGTGATAATGTTAGGAAAGAGAGGAGTCAAACTGAAAGAAAAAAAAAACACACAATTTGTGGTTGGTTAAATGTGGTTATTTAATTAACAATTTGGTGCAGTTGCTTTTTATAACAACAGATTTCACAGCATGTGGGATCTGAGAGTTTCAGAAGGAATTTCAAGGGGTGGAACCACTCTGTTCTGGAATGTTCAGGGTATTAACAAGTTGAAGTCTACAAGAAGCCTGCTTTACTTCATCTCAGCAAGAAATTCCCAAACTCATTCAACAGTAGAAACTCTGCCACGTGTGTAGTTGTGTGTGGAGCTTCCATGACTATTCTGAACACTAGTATTCCTTAGTACACACTTTATGCTGCTTAGGGCCATAGTCAACATTAATCCACAGTTCTGCCTTTCGTGGTTACAGATATATTTGCTTATCATTTTTTTCTACATATATCATTGCTTATAAATGTGTGCATATTGAGGAAGGGGCTAATTTTGAGCCCTATGGAATTCTGAATTATCAAATATTTGAAATTGAAGATTTTTCTACTCTGGTTCATGCAGGTGTAAATCATCTATTTGAAAATATCTTAGAGTGAAAACCATAACGAGCAAAGACAAGCAAAGATTAATAAAAAACAAAGCTCCTAGGTTCATGAAAAATAATTCAAGTAAATCTACCATTTCAAAAATAAGCAGGGAATGTAATTTGGAATCCTAAGATTGTACTGTAATATTCTTTATAAAGAACATAGACATAGTTCTATTGTACCAACTTGTTTTTTCAGTTAACATGGGGTAATTTTATTTTTAAATGAAAATCTTAAGGCATATAAAAGATGCCTTGACATATCTTATTTTACTAGAATTAAGACATTCTCCTTCTCTCACTTCATCAACAAATGTATATCTATGCCTCCATGTTTTTCCATCTAATTTTATTTTCTACTCTTAGCTCTGTAGTTGCTACTACAAAATAATACATTAGTTCACAAAGTATGATTTAGAATCTATCCTAAAATCCTACAAAAGTTAGCAAATAGGTAGGTAACAAAATGTTTTCATTTGGATTTTCAGAAAAATATAAAGAGTGACATTTTCCAAAAGAGCAAAACAAATCACCATCTTGTTGTGACTTTGAGACAGAAAAGAGTCTGTTTTCCTTTGGGGTATTATCTGCCGATGTTTGACAGTTGCATTTTTTTTTTTCCCTAGATGAGAGCTGTGCATCAAAGTTCAAGTCCCAAGAGATGTTATCAGTCTGAACAGCCCAGTGAACAAATATTTGTGAACCTCCTTCCAAATGAAATGTTCTATAGAAAGGTGGAAGTGGTAAGAGACCGTTGAAGCGGTGGTTAAGAAGGTAGGTCTTTGCGGTACTGATGGGAAATAGTCGTTAGGGGAAAGCAGCTTCGCCACACAGGAAACAGAAAAACTCTTGAAAGCATCTTGTCCAGCTGCGAGAGAAGAATTTACATAGATAACATTTTCAAGCCCAAGAGTTTGTATGCACTCAACTGGTGACCAAGAGAGGAGGCGGTGCCGGGGCAGAGGCAGAGGAAAGTATTTTAAGGTTACAAGAGCTGTTGGCTATGCATTTTGCAAATCACATACCTACATAGCTTCCCAGAAAAGCCGTTTACAATAAAGGCCTACACCTCATCATATCGAAAAATGAGAGGGGCTCCGACGGAGGTTAAAAAAAGAGTTGACAAAACAAAAAGAAACTCAAGCATTCATGATTGAATAGAACTGTTGTCGAATGCCTTGATAATTGAAATAGGCATACTGCCTTTTTTATAGATAAAATATAGCAAATACTAAGATGTATAAGAAGTATTAAAAATGACCCTAACAAACGTTGCCATTTAGGGGGGCTCACTTATGAGGAGGTGCTTTGCTTAATTGGGTGTCACTTAATTGGTTTGAAAATGTTATGAGTTTGGAACCACTCTCCACTCACCACAGACGAGCAAAGGAGGCTCGGAGTAGATGAGGCTCTTAACCAAGATCACAGAACTCAGGGTTTGAACCCACGTGTGCTGAACTCTGAAAACCCTGCTGGGGAAACATACAGGGCTATTTCCACCCTAATATTCTGAGCCATAATCAAGATCATCACGTTCTTTTTGTTTAGTTATCTCTTCTATTTTAGTTACTTTTTCCATCACCATATCATATATACATATATATATATATGTAATTTACGTGCATATTTTATCCTTAGAGAAAACTTTGAGAATGCTCTCTTGGAAAAGTTTTCCATGGCTTCTGTTTTTCTTCATCACTCTCTATTTTAATGATTATCCTTCCACAAAATTTTGATCATACTACTCGATTCATGTCACTTTGAACACTTTGAAACTAAACATGCTTCAACAGTAACATTGTGGCTGCAAGTCAGATTCTCACCCCCATGCATAACTATGTGCTTTGCTATGAAATATGTGCGGGGGGGTTGGGGGGGGGGACAAAAGAAGCAGAAAATGACCTAGAAATGAAACCCTTTCGCAGCTTGATGCAGTGGGTTTTCAACTATTCTTCCAGTGAATTTATAATCGTTTAAATGTGCTGATAATTTGTTTAAGCAATTCAGGTACCATTATTGAGGTTGGTTGATTCCCAAAGGTAAAACTCTGATACATTCATCTGTAACGTGAGACCATCTGCACAGACAAATAACTGGTGTCCATATTCTTTCCGTGTTCCTGCCTACCCCATGGGCCCCCTTTTGCTAAGTGTCCTAGTATAGTGAGAAAGCTCTCTGCAGCTGATTTTTACCCCTGCATCTAAAAGTTAAGCGACACTGTTGCACAGCAGACCTTGCTCCTCCTGGTCCCCAATCTAAGCAGCTCAGGAAGTGACCTTTGCTCCGTACACCTGCTTCATCCTGCGTACCACGTTCCACTTCCACACAGCCTGCTTCATTCTGATGGCATCTTCTCATTTTCATCACTCTTCCAGTGACGTGTTGAACACATGAAAAGTCAAATTTTCAAAAAGTCCCTTTTTAAATAGAAGAGTTCTTCAGTACTTTTCCCAATGTTGTATGTATTTCACTATCATACTCTAACTGAATCTGCATCAGCCTAAAAGGGAATTTCAATACTATTTTTTACTGATTTTCTGTTTTGCTAAGTGACTAGTTTCTAATAACACCTTTTCTTGTGTTTTGCAAGCATTCACAATTCATGTGTGATGCTTAGCTAGGCTTTTTGAGGCTTTCTATCTAAGGCAGGCCAGATAATGATGATAGATCACCCTCTGAGAAACAACATTTTATCCTGGAAAATGGCTATACTTGTCAACATTTAATGCTTGTCTAAAACCCTCTATGGGCTTCCTTGGTGGCTCAGATGGTAAAGAATCTGCCTGCAGTGCAGGAGACCTGAGTTCAATCCCTGGGTTGGGAAGAACCCCTAGAGAAAGGAATGGCAACCCACTCAAGAATTGTTGTCTGGAGAATCCCATGGACGGAGGAGCTTGGTGGGCTACAGTCCATGGGGTTGCAAAGAGTTGGACATGATTGAGCGACTAGCACTTCTACTTTCAAAACCCTCTATAAGGTCCAGAGTCACTCTATCATCAATTCCTTTAATGCAGCTCTTTTGGATTTTGAAATATAATAGATTCCTAGGATTAAACCCTCTGAATGAGAGGGACCATATGGAGTAATCTAGTCCAGTCCTCCCATTTTACAGCTGGGGAAAGTGAAACTGTGCCCTTAGATCGGGTCAAGGATCCAGTTGTCTTCTGATTTCTGATGCTGCTGTACTTAACTTAGTACAATTGCTATCAGCTGGTTTCAGTCAATAAGGCATTGGGTCCAAGGCTAGATTAACATTCAAAATGGTTTGAGTGTCTTTCATAAGACCAAATATTCCCATTTTAAAGACAAAATATGATGACATCAGAGGATTTGGTCAGATGCAATGTTTGGAAGTAGCCATGGCCACTGATTCACATACTTTCATATCTTGAAGGCACAAATCTTTTTAAAATTTTATTTATTTTTAATTGGAGGATAGCCATCCTGATACCAAAACCAGATAAAGACATCACAAAAAAAGAAAATTCAGGCCAATATCACTAATGAACAGAGATGCAAAAATCCTCAACAAAAATTCTAGCAACAGAATGCAACAGCACATTAAAAGGATCATATACCATGATTGTTGGGTTTATCCAAGGGAAGAATGCTTCAATATACACAAATCATATGTGTATATTGATCACATAAATTAATGTGATACCCCATATTAACAAATTATAAGATAAAAATCAAGTGATCATCTCAATAGATTCAGAGAAAGTCTTTGACAAAATTCAGTACCCATTTATGATAAAAACTCTTCAGAAAATGGCACAGAGGGAACCTACCTCAACATACTGCTGCTGTGCTTAGTCACTCAGTGATGTCCGACTTTTTGCGACCCCATGGACTGTAACCCGCCAGGCCTCTCCAGGCAAGAATACTGGAGTGGGTTGCCACGCCCTCCTCCAGGGGATCTTCCCAACCCAGGGATCGAACCCAGGTCTCCCATATTGCAGGTGGATTCTTTACCAGCCGAGCCACCAGGGAAGCCCATGAATACTGGAGTGGGTAGCCTATTCCTCCTCCAGGGTATCTTACCAACCCAGGAATCGAATCAGAATCTCCTGCATTTCAGGTGGATTCTTTACCAGTTGAGCTGCCAGGCAAGCCCTACCTCAACATAATAAGCGCTATATATGATAAACCCACAGCAAACATTATTCTCAATGGTGAAAATCTGAAAGCATTTCTTTTAAGATAAAGAATAAGACAAAATGGCCTACTGTCACCACTATTATTCAACATAGTTTTGGAAAGTTCTAGCCATGGAAATGAGAGAAAAAAAAGAAAAGGAATCCAGATTAGAGAAGAAGGCACAAATCTTTAACAGCATTTGGAGATGATCACACTCTTTTGGTCCAATTGGATCCTTAAGGCAATTTCTTCTAGAGGGAATCCATGAAATCACTAAAATGGAATAAGCCACAGTAGGCTTCCCAGGTGGCACTAGTGGTAAAGAGCCCACCTGCCGGTGCAGGAGACATAAGAGACCTGGATTTGATTCCTGGGTCAGGAAGATCCCATGGAAGAGGGCATGGCAACCCACTCCAGTATTCTTGCCTGGAGAATCCCATGGACAGAGAAGCCTGGCGGGCTACAGTCCATAGGGTCTCAAAGAATCCGACATGACTAAAGCAACTTAACACACACACGCACTGGTTTTATAGATTCCACTGCTGAGACCAAGAACTTTGAAGTCTAGAAGCTGAAATGTGATGGAAATGAGTTTGATCAGACAGTTCTTATAGGCAGAATAGGGCAGAATAGCACAGAACAAAGAACTTTGAGATTTCTAAAAAGTGAAGTTGTACAACTTAAGAAAGTACTGAAACATGCTAGAAAATAGAAGAGGAATGAGTCGGGGAGGGGCTAAAAAGGAATAAGGAGAAAACGCATGTTTAATCAAGGGCAGATCTGTTAGGCAGAAATATAAGAATCCTGAGAAAGAAGATGACAGGCTGACTGCTTGGGCAGTATACGGTAAAATCTCTCTGCCCACCCATACCCCAATCTCTATAATAAAGAGCAGAGAGAACAAACCACAGGTCTGAAACTCTGCTTCACAAAGCAATGAGAAATGATCGTGGCCATTGCTACTTCTCTTACTTTTGGTCATATTAAACACAAATGGTTGACTACAAAGTAAACAGCATTATTGTATTAATCAAAGTAATTCATGTTTGATTCTACATCATTTCTTCGCTCCCACTTTTATAAAATGCTTACATTACATTATTGTTCAGTCAATTTACTGCATAGTGATCATTAATCCCAGCTGGGTTAACACTGTAGACATCTCTACAAGTGCAGAGATTTGGATTACTATGTCATGTCTGTTAGGATAAAGTGAAGATCATGAAAAAAAAATACCTAGAATGTTTATCAAAAGAAATGTATCAAATTGTTTCTAAATCCTAGGGTTGCCTTACAAATACCATCTCTGTGAATGGGAAACATTTTTAAATGTTTAGTTTCATAGTTGAGATGTTTGAATTATCTAAATTAATTTCAGGCCATCAGCTCCTTTCTCACGACCTGAATGACAATGATGGTAATGAGGAGAATGAGGAAGAAAAGAGGAAATTTTCTAAAACAGTCGCTTTAACTCATAATAGACCACATTTCTAAAATATGAGGTTGTACTAAATAATCTCTAGACTTATCCTCTGGTCTAAAAATATGAGATTTTTCATACATATGGAGAGCAAACAGACGGTCGCCAAAGGAGAGGCAAGTGGGAGACTGGGTGGAATATTGAAAGGGATTACAAGGTCCCAACATCCAGTCACAACATAAAAAAGTGAGGGTGATGTAATATACAGCACAGAGAATGAAGTCATCAAGATTGCAATACTCTGTATGGTGACAGATGATTATTAGGCCGACAGTGGCGATCAATTCACAATGTATATAAACATTGAATTTGCTATGTCGTATGCCTGAAACTAACATAATATTGTATGTCAACTATATTTCAATAAAAATTAAAAACAACAAAATAAAATTATGAGATTTGTATGCCTAGGTTTTAATTTCCAATTTTTATTTAATATGTGTGACCAAATTTTAAAAATAAATTCACAGACTATCTTAAGTACAAAAAATTCAACAATACTTGCTCACATTCAAAGTAAATATTGATCTGTGCTTGATTTTCTCTGTGGTTATTTTTAAGGTATTTAAGTTGAGTTTGGGGATTAACAGGTACACACTACTATATACAAAAGAGACAAACAACAAGGACTTACTGTATAGTACAGGGAATCATATTCCTTATCTTGTAATAACCTACAGTGGAAAAGAATGTGAAAAAGAATGCATTTACATATATATATGTACATATATATAACTGAATAATATTGATGTACACTTGAAACTAACAACATTGTAAATCAAATACGCTTCAATTACAAAACTAAACAGTATATTAAATCCTCATTGGAGTGAACTGATTTTGTGTTACAGAGCATGGTTAGTCAAAAAAGCTCATCCATTCTTCACCAGAAGACTGTAAATCTTCTTACAGAAGCTCAGCCACTTATTACCTCTCAGAATTTAAGGAATTTTATGAATATCACTGAGCTCTTGTCTTTTCAATTTTGAAAGGGAAATTATAACATCAACTTTGAAATATTTTGGCCGGTCACAAAAGATTACACATGTAAGCTCCAGTGAAATTAAAAGATAAATAAATAATAGCTACTATAAGTAAAAAGATTTACATTTGTTTCTTTGTCTTGACATTACTAAAATTTAGTAACAACTTTTACTTTCAAATGTTATGTTCCTACAGTCTTAAATCTATCTCCCTTTTATACTTCATCAGGATTTTCATGCTATTTCATGAATCAGATTACATTTCAAATAGTGCCAAGTGTTCATATGATTTCACTATGTCAGTTACACAAACTTTTAATATTTGAGAAAAGTTACTTTTAATAAAAAATATCATTTTCAAAAAGATAATTTTATTTCAAAAGTTAGACTATTTGTTCGTAATATTTCCAATCATTATAAATAACCATTTCATTCTCATTGAGATAAAAATGGATCTTCATCTATTGGTAGAGATAAGAAATATGAATGTGTTTTGAGAGGAAATACACCATGTGGTTTGAGATTGTAGTAACTGATTTTGAGTCTATTACATCCGAGAATATACAAATGAGTAGATCTCTATCAAGACATGAACAGATTTGATTCTAACTGATTTGCGACCCAACACACAACATGCCTGAATCTAATTATGTGGTTTTGTGTAAAGTGTAGTCGTCCTGCTGATACTGTTTCTGATGCTCAGATTTTTGATGCCTGAAATATTCCAGGTTTTTAAACTACAGGGGCAAGAAGGAATGGGTAATAAGTTTCTTTCAAGAGATGCTGTGCTGAACCCAATTTTTGTTGGCCAAGGCATTTCCAAGCACTTTAAATTTGGGGTAACACAGGATGAGTGTGCTGAGCTAGAAGACATACTACACTTAGGGCCACTTACTACAGGAACGTGTGCCCTTGAATATACATTATTAGAGAATAAAATTGATGGGTCCCCTGCACAGCTGATATGAAAGCACTAATGTAAAGCCTTCATGGAACATGCTAATTTAGAGAGAAGCTCTGAACCTGCAGAGGGCCCACCATCATCCCAGCGCTTCTGGTTTCGATGGTGTGATGAATGGTTTTCTGGAGAGAAAGAGAGAGAGAAGAATTTGAAAACAGATATTTTGTAGCAGCGCTATTTCCACGGGCACTATTGTTGTTGTTTAGTTGCTAAGTCGTGCCTGACTCTTTGCAACCCCGTGGACTGTAGCCCACCAGGCTCCTCTGTTCATGGGATTTCTCAGGCACTACTGGAGTGGGTTGCCATTTCCCAGGCACTATTTACGCCAGCAACCTAAATGTCCATCAACATATGAACAGACAAAAAAAGATGTAGATACACACACACACACACACACATACATATATATAAAAAATATATATAAAATAAAATAATGAAATAATACCATTTAAAGCAACATGGGTGGACTTATACTAGGTGAAGTAAGTCAGCCGGAGAAAGACAAATGTAAAATGAAATTGCTTATATGTGGAATCTTGAAAAAATTGCCATGAATGAGTTTATTTACAAACCAGAAATAGACCCACAGATATAGAAAATAAACTTACCAAAGGGGAAAGGTGGGGAGGGAGAAACGAGAGCTTGGGATTAACATACACAAACTACTCTGTATAAGACAGATAAACAGCAGTGTCCGCTGTATAGCACAGGGAACTCAATTCAGATTCTGAAAAGGAATATATAAATACATAATGCATATATATATAATGTATCATTTATATGGTATGTATAATGTATATGATATGTAATGTATCATATATATATATTTCAATAAAAGATACTTTGTTCACTGGCAAAACGTTTAAAGATGAATTACACAAAGATAGGAAACCTCATTTTCAGAATACGACAGCCTGTGGAGCATTCCCTGAATACTCCGTTCAACTCTTGATAATAAATTAGAAGAGTTGACATTGTTTCTGAGATAAGAGCAGGACTCACTGGAGAAACATATGAATGACAGACGATGCTCTGGTTCATCATGGGGCCGACCGCTGAGTCACCAGCTGTCACCCCAGCCACGCACGGGGAGGCTGCTGAGTGTGCCCCGAATTATCAGAACAGGAGCAGAGAGAAGAGGCAACGCGAGGGAGGAGTCTCTCATGACAGCAGCCACTCTGACAATCATTCCATCTTTTGGGAAAGAAGAGGCTGAAATAACTCGGGTAACACTCACATATTTAGCCATTCGTTATTTTTAATGACACTGCAATCAATGTGCAATGAGGAAAACGGTGTAAAAGGAGATTGAACTCACCACACTTAAATTATTCAGCTCAGTGTCTCGTGAGTAGTCCATCTTTTTCAGTTAATTTTCCCACAGAGCTGCTCCCAGAAAGCCTACTCATGTCTAAAAGGTTCTTGAAGGTTACTTTTAATTTCCACCCTTGATGGAGCTACTACTCTTGGCAATCAAAAACTTCCTGTAGCTTAAAAATTTAAAGGTACTCTTAAAGACAAAAAATGCTCCATGGCAGTGACTACAAACACAGCTGAGTGTTCGTGTATTTGGGGGAGGATGAAGTCATAGAATGAGGATTGCCTTTGCAGTCATATGCCCAAGTTAATATTCACTATTGTTATCTTTATTTATGCAAACAAACACATTATGTAGTACCTATATTATATGTGGGGGCTTCCCAGGTGGCTCAGTAATAAGGAGTCCACCTGCCAATGTAGGAGACACGGGTTCAGTCCCTGGGTGGGAAAGATCCCCTGGAGAAGGAAATGGCAACCCACTCTAGTATTCTTGCCTGGGAATTCCCCTGGACAGAGGAGCCTAGCAGGCTGCAGCCCGAAGTGTTGCAAAGAATCAGACACGAGTGAGCCATGAGCATGCACACACGTGTGAGACTATATCTGTATTTATCTTTTCTCTGTCTATCTATCCATGACACACATGCACACACTTCCTCTCAGGAGTTGCATACTTCTTGTCTTAATTAAGAAACCAAGGTATAGCGGGTATTTTCCACATTAGGAATGAGCAGTTGGAATGAGAGCTTCAATTCCCACTCATCAGCAGTGCTTTCCCCCATCCTATTCTGGTGCAAGCTCTCCCCCAAAGCCTCACCTTTCTCTTTGAATTCTTTTACCTTTTCTCTGTGGAAAGAAAATGTGTCCCCTGGAATAACCCTCACAGGGTTAGAGTAAGGGCGAAAACTTCTCGCGGCTGCCTTCTGCAGGCCCTTGCCGTCTCAAGGGCGGCAAAGTCAAGAGAGAACTTTTGCTGCTTGTGGTCCAGTGGGCCCGCGCTTGCTCGGGCAGGCCGCAGAGACAGTACAAGTCTGAGAAGCTGCAGCTTGCACTGAAAGTTCCCTAATGTCTGAACAGCCAGGAATTAGGTAGACTATCATCTGCAAGTAAGTCAGCTCAAGATTTGACTAATACACGACCTCTTACTTTATAAAGGTTACCTTGTATGCCGGGTGGTTTTATTCTACAATTATTCACTTGCAGTAATTTCACTTTACAATTTATTTTTAACTTTTATTACTTCCCCTATAGATTTCCAGATCTCACATTTATTATGATTTAACGTTTAAAAATAATGAGATATTTAATACGAAAATTAACTAAAATAATCATCCTTTTAATCGGTTTGGAATGTATTTGCTACATTTTTCTTTCAGTTCTACCAGATTTCAAAGTTTAAATATAACAAAAAATTTAATGTGGAATAAAAGGACTATACTAATAAGACTTTAATTATTTGTGTGTGTTTTTATATAATTGAAGTCAAGAAAGGCTAATAATACTAGATATTCTAGTAAAAGTCCAAACATCTTTAAATCAAAGCTACTGTATTCATATTACGCTATTGATCTGAAGTTAACATACTATTAAATTTAATGCAATATATAGACTTTAAGAATATTATGAATACTTAAGGTAACATGTATACATATAGTCAATAAAAAGAAAATATCTTCCTGTTACATAATCTAATAAAAAATGTATGGTTTAATACAGAACAATTATAGGTTATTAAATGTAAAACTTACCATACTTATTTATTCATCAAATATTTACTGACAGCCTATTATGTTCCAAGTATTAATAGTTATAATTTATAACATAACGTATTAACATGTAGCACAGTTGTTTTTAGAGTGTTCAGAGAATTTTCATACACAGTATTTTATTTGAGTCTCAGAATGACCAAATGAATTCCTTAAAAGTAACTTCTGGAACCAAAATCCATAATTCTTTCCTCTAGTATGTCAGGCTGACTCTATTGAAAATGCCCAAATTTCTATGATATTTTATATAAGTAATCTTCTAAGTAGAAAATAATACTTAGTCCTTACTTTCTTCTTTCACTTGCCTAGACAATAAGAAGTTTTGTAGCTTGGAGAAAAGGTAGGGCTAAAGAATATCACCAATAGGAACTGGTTTTAGTGTGATAAGTGATAAGTGACAGTCACTCAGTCGTGTCCACCTCCATGCGACCCCATGGACTGTAGCCAGCCAGGCTCCTCTGTCCATGAATTCTCCAGGCAAGAATACTGGCTTTAAGTTAACTGCAAAAATCCATCTTCTGTCGTATACCACATAGTATCCTAAAGTTTCATCAGGTGCAAAATCGTTGGGAAACATAGTTTCGAGTTCATTTATGGCTTCAATATCCACAGCATGCAGTGGTGGAAAGAACAGCAAGCTTGAAATAGATGGCCTGGCTTGGACTCTTTCTACACTGACCAGTCATGGAATTGGACATGTCACTCAACCAATGTCCACCTCTCTGAATAAGGTTGTTTCTGCTGACGATGATACTTATGATGGTGATGATGACAAGCTCATCAATATTGGGAGCTTCTCTCTGAAGTCCCTCACCTTGATACTTAAAAATGTATCCCGTTTAATAAAACTTCCGTCATGGTGACTTGGTGTGTACATCTGTCACGTGTCAGTGTGACAAGTGCAAGTGTATAATGTGGACGTGTACTTTGACACACACAGATCCATGTCATGCTATCAGAAACTGTAGTTAAAAAATACCAGGGTTTAAAGTTTATAAGTAAAAGCAAAACATCCAGAACAGCTAATACAGCATTGAAGGAGAGCCACAATCTAGACAACTGACATGGCCCAACTTCAAGATTTAGTACAAAGACATAGTTATCAAAATAATGAGGTGATGGTGAAAGAATAGACCAGGGAATCAATGGAACAGAGGGCTCAGAAATAGATACACATATATATACTCAGCTGATGTTCAACAAAGGGGCAAAGCAATACGGTGGAGAGAAAATAGTCTTTCAACAAGTGATGCTAGAACAACTGGATACCCACATTAAAAAAAAAACAATCTAAAGATAGATGCTTAGTAAAAATTAAGGCAAAGCCAGTGGAGGAGATGGAATTCCAGTGGAGCTATTTCAAATCCTAAAAGATGATGCTGTGAAAGTGCTGCACTCGATATGTTAGCAAATTTGGAAAACTCAGCAGCGGCCACAGGACTTGAAAAGTCAGTTTTCATTCCAATCCCAAAGAAAGGCAATGCCAAAGAATGCTCAAACTATCACACAATTGCACTCATCTCACATGCTAGTAAAGTAATGCTCAAAATTCTCCAAGCCAGGGTTCAGCAACATGTGAACCGTGAACTTCCAGATGTTCAAGCTGGTTTTAGAAAAGGCAGAGGAACCAGAGATCAAATTGCCAACATCTGTTGGATCATCGAAAAAGCATGAGAGTTCCAGAAAAACATCTATTTCTGCTTTATTGACTATGCCAAAGCCTTTGACTGCGTGGATCACAATAAACTGTGGAAACTTCTTCAAGAGATGGGAATACCAGACAATCTGACCTGTTTCTTGAGAAACCTGTATGCAGGTCGGGAAGCAACAGTTAGAACTGGACATGGAACAACAGACTGGTTCCAAATAGGAAAAGGAGTATGTCAAGGCTCTATATTGTCACCCTGCTTATTTAACTTATATGCAGAGTACATCATGAGAAATGCCAGGCTGGATGAAGCACAAGCTGGAATCAAGATTGCCGGGAGAAATATCAATAACCTCAGATATGCAGATGACACCATCCTTATGGCAGAAAGTGAAGAGGAACTAAAGAGCCTCTTGATGAAAGTGAAAGAGGCGAGTGAAAAAGTAAGCTTAAAGCTCAACATTCAGAAAACTAAGATCATGGCATCCGGTCCCATCACTTCATGGCAAATAGACGGGGAAACAGTGGAAACAGTGGCTGACTTTATTTTGGGGGGCTCCAAAATCACTGCAGATGGTGATTGCAGCCATGAAATTAAAAGACGCTTACTCCTTGGAAGGAAGGTTATGATCCACCTAGATAGGATATTAAAAAGCAGAGACATTACTTTATTAACAAAGGTCCGTCTAGTTAAGGCTATGATTTTTCCAGTAGTCATGTATAGATGTGAGTGTTGGACTCTAAAGAATGCTGAGCACCAAAGAATTGATGCTTTTGAACTGTGGTGTTGGAGAAGACTCTTGAGAGTCCCTTGGGCTGCAAAGAGATCCAACCAGTCCATCCTAAAGGAGATCAGTCCTGGGTGTTCATTGGAAGGACTGATGTTGAAGCTGAAACTCCAATACTTTGGCCACCTGATGCAAAGAGCTGACTCATTTGAAAAGACCCTGATGTTGGGAAAGATTGAGGGCAGGAGGAGAAGGGGACGACAGAGGATGAGATGTTGGATGGCATCACCGACTCAATGGACATGAGTTGGGTGAACTCCAGGAGTTGGTGATGGACAGGGAGGCCTGGCATGCTGTGGTTCATGGGGTCACAAAGAGTCAGACACAACTGAGTGACTGAACTCACTGAAGGCAAAAATAACTATAGATATAAAAGTAAATCGCAAAGCTATAAAGTTCCCAGAGGATAATAGGAGAAAAATCTACTAATAGATTACCTTGGGTATGGTCTTGCCTTTTTAGATATAATGCTAAAGGTACAATCCATGAAAGAAATAATTTGATAATCCTGGACTTCATTAAAATTAAAAAAATTTGCTCTGCAAAAAACACTGTCAAGAGAATAAGAGAAACCACAGACAGTGAGAAAATGTTTGCAAGAGACATAGCCAAAAGAAATATTGACTTTTTTTCCTGATACAGCACTGTTATCCAAAATATACAAACAATACTTAGAATTCAGCTATAAAGAGACAACAACCCAATTAAAAAATGGGTGAAAGACCTGAGCAGACACATCATAAGAGAAGGTATATACAGATGGAAAGTGAGCATATGAAAAGATGCTCCATCCCCTATGCTATTAATGACTTGCAGATTAAAACAACAATTACATACCACCTATTAGAATGGTCAAAATCCAGAACATTGACAATGCCAAATGCTGGCATGGATGTGAAGTCAGAAGAGTTCTCATTCTCTGCTGGTCAGAATGCAAAAATGGTACAGTCTCTTGGCAAGACAGTTTGTCAATTTTTTACAAAATTAAACATATTTCTACCATACGATCCAGCAATCATGCCTCTTGATATCTACACAAGGGAGTTGAAAACTTATGTCCACACAAAAGCCTGCACATAGATATTTGTAGATTCTTTGTTCATAACTGCCAAAACCTGAAAGCAACCAAGCTGTCTGTCAGTAGGTGAGCGGATAAACGAGCTGCGGTATGTACAGACCGTGCAATACCGTTCAGTGAGAAAGAGGAATTAGCTATCAAGCCATGACAAGACAGGCTGTTTGTGGTTGTTTAGTTGCTAAGCCGTGTCTTGTGAACCCATAGACTGTAGCACGCCAGGCTCCTCTGTCTGTGGGATTTCCCAGGCAAGGATAATAAAATGGGTTGTCATTTCCTTCTCTAGGGGATCTTCCCCATCCAGGGATCGAACCCTCATCTCCAGCATTGGCAGGCGGATTCTTGATCACTGAGCCACAGAGGAAGACTGACAGGACGTGAGGAACCTTAAATGCATATTACTAAACAAAAGAAGCCAGTGTGAAAAGGCTGTGTACTGTGTCATTCCAACTCCATGACCTTCTGGAAAAGGCAGAACAGTGGAGACAATAGATACAGAATAGATAAACAACAAGGTCCCAGTGTACAGCACAGGGAACTCTACTCAATATCTGTGATAAACCATGATGGAAAAGAGTATGAAGAAGAATATATATGTATATATTTACAATGCTATATATATTATTAACACAACATTGTAAATCACCTATACATCAATGTTTATGAAACGATCAGCAGATGCTGGAGTCATGGGATTGGCGAGGGAAGGAGCACATAGGCTGAGTATAGAGGACTTTTAGGACAGTGAAAATACTCTTTGACACTGTAATGAGGCATACACATCATTACACATTTGTCCAAATCCATAGACTGTACAGCCTCAAGAGTGGATCCTAACGTATGGGCTTTGGGGGCTTATGACATTTCTGTGTAGGTGTGTCAATAGTAACAAACGCAGCACTCCGGTGGGGGATGTTGACAACAGGGGAGGCAATGCATGTATGCAGACGGGGGCGGGGGTCTACAAGAAATCTCTGTTTCTTCCTGTCAACGTTGCTGTGAACTTAAAATTAGTCAAACACAGTCTTTAACAAAAGTCTATATTGGCTGCTGTGTGTCGACAGAACACCAGAAAACGATTAGCAGGCAACCGCCCTGGTTAAAAGGAGAAACAACCAAGGCTTGCACTAAACTGGGGCTTCCCTGGTGGCTCAGATGGCAAAGAATCTGCCTGCAATGCAGGAGACCTGGGTTTGATCTAAAGTAGTGACAGTGGAAATAGAAAAAACTGAATATATTACAAATGTTTGCTGGAAGTAGAGTGAAGAGAAAGTGCTGCAGATTGCAAGCAGAGGGTGTGGGAGAGAGAAGTATCAGAGCTGATGTCTAGCTGTGAGTAGGCAGCTGGATATGAGTCTGGGTCAGGTACAAGGTTGCCATATATATCTGTGGTTTACAGCAAGCATCATATTTTTTAAAAGATTTTTTTTGATAGGGACCATGTTTTAAAGCCTTTATTGAATTTGTTACAGTATTGATTGGTATTTTTTTTAATGATTTTTGGTGTTTTGGCCATGAGTCAGGTGGGATCTCAGCTCCTTGACCAGGGATTGAACCCACACCCTGCCACTGGAAGGCAGAGTCTCACCCTCTGGGCCAGCAGCGAAGTCCCCAGGCACCAGATCGCCATCCTAAAATGCTTGGAAATTTTCTGGGAGCATTCCTTGGATGCCACCAGGATCGCCAGGCATTACTGATATTTGGTTGGCAAGTGGCAGGGGGTACTAGGTGACCTGAAACGTGGGTGACAGTCGGGCAAAAGGAATCATTGTCCCACATCTGTACAGCATTTCAATGTTCCCGCAATGAAATACCCTAGCCAGATAGACTGGCCATAATCACGTACACGATAATCCTGAAGCTCTTCCATAGGAAATTACATGAGCCTCATAAGTGATGAGAAGGTTCTTAGGGAGAGGAAACCCTAAACAAGTACAATGTGTGAAGCTCATGCAGTGAGTTGACTCTGTTGATCTGTGTCCTCCAAGTGTTCTTGCATCTCCAACATGTATTCAGTGGTGATGGGTTCTGGTGCTGCAGCAAAGCTATTTAAAATCGATGAGACCAATTGCAAGTATGTGACAGATGAAACTCCTTGCAACAGACTCAGACTGAATATTATTTAAGAATGCAGTTTATGGAGGATATTCATTAATAAATGTTCTTACAAGATCCTTCAGATACTGCCAAGATAAGATAAGAAATCTACTAGAGTGAAGAGTCCATGCAGAAATGTGATATTTGTTTCAGGGTTGCCCGTTGTTTCTCAGCTTTGCTGGGATCCTGTCCCCTGAGATCTGATGGATACCTTCTCTGTTGACTCTCATGTTACCACTTCTTCTCAAATCCACCCTCTTGTCCTGGTTGCCTCTTGAAAGCAGAATTCTGTCTTCTAGAGTACTGTGCATGCCTGCATGCTAAGTTGCTTCAGTCGTGTCTGACTCTTTGCAGCCCCATGGACTGTAGCCCACCAGGCTCCTCTGTCCATGGGATTCTCCAGGCAAGAATAGTGGAGTGGGTTGTTGTGCCCTTCTTCAGGGGATCTTCGGGACCGTCAAACCCACGTCTCTTATGTCTCCTGCATTGGCAAGTGGGTTATTTACCCCTAGCACAACCCAAGGACTGACAAACTGCATGCCTCTATTTTTGTGGTGGAATTTCAAGATAGGAAATACACTTGAGATTTTTGAGATAATTTATTGCTACCTCGTACCATGCAATAAATGAGGAATTATTTTGATACTAAAAAGAAAAAGGCATAGCTTCTTCTAGGACATCAAACTTGTTGCTTTATCTTGGCCAGTTTTCTTACTTCCATTGAGGTTATTTCTCTCTTCTTATAATGTACAAATGAATTGTATTGATTGGAACTTATTTGAAACTAATTTTTGTTCTCATGCCCATTTCTACCTGTTTATATCTTCATTTTCCTTTACTTCTTATATGGAATGGCTTCTGATTTTATCACTTCTCCCAAATCTGAACCCATTCATTATAAACAGGCATAAGGAATACCTATGCTATGTCTTCTAATAAGACATGCTTAAACATTTCCATGTGAATGATTTTATTTTAAATTAATTTCATTTTATTTTTTCCTTTATCTTTGAGTTAGTCATCCTATTGAATTTTTTTTTCTAATTAAGTCTGGGGGTAATTTACATGATCTGTATATTTTATGCAGGGATAGTAGAGAAGAAGTGTTAAAAAAGGACATGTCATCTAACAGAAAGCATTAAGTCCAGAAGGAATGAGATGTACTGATAAATGTCATTTCAGCCATATTACAAGAAGAGCTCATCCAGGAAATGTCATAGCCGGAAGGAGAGGAGGGCTGACACCATACTCTAACGGACTCTAACGTGTAGACCTGGGGTCAAAGAGGCAGACCAGCTAAAGTGATGGGGAGGAATAGCCAGCGAGGTAAGGAAAAAAACAGGAGATATCAATTCATGGGAGGTCCAAGGAAAGGAGCTTCTTCAGGAGTAGGCTGGGTTTCCTTTGTTGAAAGCTGCTCAGAAGTCAAAGATGACGGGGTCAGTGTCTTAGGATCTGGCCTAACAGTGGCTCCTGATGACCTTGGCAGCAGTTTCCATGAAAATGTGGGGAAGGAAGATTGGAGTCTGGAGTCATTTGAAGAGTTAATTGGAGGTTGAAGCAGAGAGAAAAAAAAAATCTTACAATGAAAATAAAAATTGCATCTAGTGAGAATTTCAGAACAGGGGGAGATTTTTTTCCTAAGATGTGAGATATTAGAATATGGTGCAAAAAATTAAATTTTAGCAGCTGAATCTTCTGATTGTTTAGTACACATTGTAAAGGAGAATATTATATATGTTAAGATTTTTGAGATAATACAATTTTGAATGCTGGTAAAATAGGCATAAATATTAAAATGGAAAACTTGGAATTCAAATAAGAAAAGAAATTCCCTGCCACATAGAAGGCACTCAGCATGTCTTCAAATGAATAATAAATTATTTGTAAATGATCGACATAGCGCGGTTCTTTGGAAAGGACATGAATCCTGAGTCTAATTTAGATGGTTTCAAACTTTCTGTTGAACTATATTTAACTTTGTTACTTAAAAGTAAGAACAAAACGTCTCCTTTTATTTTTATCTTTTTTTTCTTCAAAGAACAAGCAGATACTTACAGACTATTTGATTAGCCATCTAAGTAAGCTTAAATATGAAAACATTACACAGAAAATCATGTGTCTACTTAAAACCTCAAGTGGATAAATTATACAATGACATTTCTTTTGTTTTGAAGCACCTAACTAGTATTTTGTGCAAGTATTTTAAGTTCATGCTTTAACAATATAAAATTTAATTTTAATTTATGTTTGCATTTAATATAAATATAAAGGCAAAATAAATGCAAATGTTAATTCATATATATTTAGTATACATGTACAATGCAGAGTATGTATGATACAAAATTCTATATAAATATAGAATAGTAGTATAGAATTCTCTATATTATATGTAAGAATTCTACAGTTCCAGTAGAATTTTTGCCCAATCAGATTTTCTCTTTAGGGAGAATAACGTAAAATACAATAGTGAAACTGTCCTTCCTGGCAAACCACTTTCTGTTGATCACAATAATGCAGCCTGGGGGAGAATGGCTTTTACGACACCTGTGTGCTTAGAGTTACTTTAAGACGTAAAGTCAGGTCAGCTTGGAAAGTGGGGGCTGAGCTGAAAATTGATGAGAGGGAAGAGATTCTTCAGATGCCTTTGTCATATTTTGGAGAAAGTCATTCGGAAGCTCAGTTAGTAAGGGGCCATGTAAGTAGTTAGATAAATAAATCTATGTGAACAGAAGGTGTTTGTTTAACTGAGAGTTATCGGCACATACATTTCACAAGTCACTTAGACCTAATGCAAAGCGGGTCATCAACAGAAAGGTTTTAGTTAGGTCATCCTTAAACACGTGCCTACTTTCAAGTTGTCTGTGTCGCTGATCTTGGCCTCATCATTGTCTTTACGGCTGGCTGAGGGTCGGCAGGTGTGGCAATGTTGCTGAAAATTGAGCTGGGTTTTGCTTCTGATGACACTGTGCATACTACATTCCCATGAGAAGACTAGTACCGTGCATCGCAGCACAGGTCTTTCAGTTACAATCTCTATTTGCCACACCCTCCCAGGAACTCTCCTTATGGAAACACCCAATTTACTTCTAAGAGAAGTCTGACTCAGACTGTTTTTGTGTTAGTGCAGTGAACTTGTTAAAGGTATGAATATGTTTATGGAGAAGATCATAAACTCAAACTTAGGGAAAACATTTCCTCAGTGACTAACTGAAAACCTTTGAGGAAAATTAAATATTTATAACATAAAAATTATGTGTAGATCCTATGATGTGGAAATCGAACAATAATTTTATTTTATTCTTTGATAAATTCACTACTCTTAAAAGCATCCCTTGATATGCGCATTATCTCTTTTAACATTGGCATTTCACTGCCTCTTTTCCCATCCCTGGGACCACAGACATGTCATCCATCAATAGATCTTCCCATGATCTTAAAAGTTCTCTCTCTCTCTGTATCTCTGTCTTTTTCCCTTTCTCCACTTTTTTCTCTCTGTCTCTAAGGAGTACCATATACCCTGGTACATATTGTACTACACTTTGGGAAGTTCTTCATTTTAAGATCTCACACAATTAAAATAAGCTTGTTCCTTCCTTAAAGATGTTTAAAGTTTAATTTTCTGTAGTTTAAGTTTGTTGATAATGAGTAATAGCTATATTTATGAGCATTCTGGAGATGTAATCCATCCTATTTAGAATGCTAAATTATTTATAAATGTTTTCTAGACAATGTATTGATTTTTTTTCTGTAAATAATCAATTGTTCTGGGATAAAACCATGTTACCCTCCATTTCATATGCTGCTGTTTGAAGTTTAAGCTTAGATTTTCAAGTTCAGCCTTCAGGGGTTCCTTTCTGGTTTTCTATGTTTGAAAAAGTATTTATTTCTATAAGTAAAAATGAAATGTAATCATCATTTAGTTTGTAATTTAGCTAGCAACTTCTACTATTTTCACAAAATGTAGCAGGTACTTTGTGAATCCAGGTCTCTGTAGTATTTGGGAAAGCTTATAAATCACCTGCTCCATCTCTTCAAATTCGATCGATAAGAAAACTAAGTTCTGACTGGTGAAATAATCCTTCAAGATCATGAAGATGGTTAATAGAGAATTTTTCAAAATTAATTTTCAAATAAAAAGTGTGTTTCATCAACTGAAAGTTTTATTAATGAAACAAAACACTTAAAGTAAATTGAAAGTCATCTCATTGTAGATGCATGTAAACTATTTTTTTGTTGTTTAGTTGCTAAGGCGTCTCTGACTCTTTGTGACCCCCTGGACTGTAGCATGCCAGGCTCCTCTGTCCATGGGATTTCCCAGGCAAGAATAGTGGAGTGGGTTGCCATTTCTTCCTCCATGAGATCTTCCCAACCCAGGGATTGAACCCAGGTCTTCCACATTGGCAGGTGGATTCTTTACCAGTGAGCCACCAGGGAAGCCCATAAACTACTTAGAAAATAAAATTATTATTTCACACACACACAAATACACACACACACACATATGAGCTTGAAATTTTCATTTCAATTAAAAGTGTCAACATTCTTTTTCACCTAAAGTTTTACAGGAGCAGTGTTCCAACTCTGCTCCAAAACATGCCTTTAGCTACATCTGCAGCAGAGTCACTACATAACAATCCCAATCCAATTATGATCAGATGGAAAACCTTTGCACATTTGTACTACACGTGCAAAACATGTTTATATTGAGTTGTGGTGTCGCAGGACAATGATGACGGTGTCTAGACAAAGCTCGGAATAGCACTTCAGTGAACTTGCTCCTGGCTATGAAGAAGTAGCCTTCAATTAAATCAAACACACTGTTGGTCTGACTGTGAATCAAGAGGAAAATTCTCACACGGATGCTCACAGTTTAATTTGGTCCAAGAAGAATAAATTTCTAGGTACTGTCTTTATTATAGATTCTCATAGCTACCTCTTTATTCCCATGGAACATGTAAATCATTTTGTTTTATGGATGAAATTGATGCTTTAGTGTATAAATATTTCAAATCTTGCTAGAGTATTTCGGAAATGCTTTTAGATGTAGGATTTCATAGCCTGCTAACAAAGCTGGGATTTAATCTTTAATAATCGTGCGTCATAAATTGAATTTATCTGGTTGTTGAGTAGCTCAGTGAGTGCTTATACAGTTTTAGTATTCAGGGAGTAGCTATGTGAATTTTATTAAGCAAATGGTCTCTGCAATGCAGAGTGGTGTCCATTACAAATGCAACATCAATCTGATAACTACATGGAGAAAGGCCAGAATCAGCAAGGAAATATATGTATCAAGCCTTGAATCACTTTAGGAAAGAAAATGTTACAGTTTTTCAGTTTTATTCAGGACTGGAAAATTTTAATGTGTTGGGTTCAATGAGCAAAGTGTGAATAAGGTAATAGCAAGCTATGTTACAGATGTGTTTTGAACAACCAACAGTTGGAGAGAAAAACAGGAAGCTCTAATGCTGGTCTCCTGCTGATGTGTGCCATTTTTTTTTTTTTTTTTTTTGTGCACACAGGAAAGGTTAGAGTCAGTTTATGTGACCTGTCTTCTCTGTCAGATCAGACCCCTTAACTGCCACATTCCCAGTCCTACCCAGGACACACTGCCGTCCCGCCTCCCTCTCCCACACCACACTGCGTCAGTTAGACGGCTCCCTTTATTCAATTTCCGCAACTGGAGTATTTTTGTTATCTAGATCTTAAAGATACATACCGTTGTTATTTTAATTATGAGTTTATTGCTTAGACACTAGAAAACAAACACTTAGAAAAATAACATGTAAAACCACTGTCGTACAGAATGAAGAAAGTCAGAAAGAGAAATACAAACATTGTATATTAATGCCTATATACGGAATCTAGAAAAATGGTACAGATGAACCTCTTTGCAGGGCAGGACTAGAGACACAGAGGTAGAGAATGGACGTGGACATGGGGCGGTGGAGGAGGGGGGAACTGAGAGCAGCGTTGACATGTATGCATCACCACGCGTAGACTAGGTGGCCAGCGGAAGCCTGCAGGACCGCACAGGGAGCTCCGGCCGTGCTCTGTGATGACCTCGGGGGGTGGGGGAGGGATGGGAGGGAGGCTCAAGAGGGAGGGACAGGTGTCTACAGATACCAGATTCACATGGTTGTACAGCAGAAACTAACACAACGCTGTAAAGCAGCTGTACCCCAAGAAAGTAAATAAGTCAAGGAAAACACACAAGCAAAAATCCACATTATTCATGCAATGGCACTTAGTCTTTTGTTGGCTGTACAGACTACATCTCACCAGTCTCATCATTTTGTAAAAGGCTAAAAAAAAACCTTAAAACTTCTCTGCCATTTTAAAGTTGCATTTAGATGTTTATTAAAAGCAGAAACTAACCTTCTTTTTTTTTTTGAAAAAAAAGCAATTTGGAAAAAGCAGATAAAAGTAAATGCTAGGTTTTTTAACAAGCATGCTAGTTTCTAATCTGGGTTTGGTTTATCTGAAGTGTACTTCCTTTGGAGAACATTACCAGCAGTGGCTCCTGTGACTTTCGTCTTGCTCGTTTGTGATATGGTGCAACTGAATGTGAGATGAAATCACTATATTATCCTATCGCACGTCAGCTATACCTGATGAGAATTAACTTTGTCTATAAATAGCTTAAAATTTTAACCCTTTCTATGTAATTATATTGACTTAAAATTTTGCTAGGCTTTCCCATATAACAAATGTGAATAATTTAAGTTTATATGGCTTCATCATAGACATGTAAAAGTATCTGGAGGATTAAATATATTTATAACTAGCCATATGAACTATGGGGAAACTGAAATGTATCTTTTCTATTTCTGCTTCTTTGATTTACTGGTACATCACTTTGAAAAGACATCCTCAAAAGCAGGTAGCTTACTCTTCCAATCCCAGAACACAGTACTTCTTTGCAAAGCAGAAACAGTGACCCAGACATAGAGAACAAGCGTGTGGCCACCAGGGAGGGAAAGTGGGTGGGATGAACTGGGAGACTGTGAGCGACATGTACACAGTCCTGACCCTGCGGATGACACAGGTAGCTGATGAGAACCTGCTGCGCAGCACAGGGGTCTCTGCCCAGTGCTGTCTGGTGATCTAAATGGGAGGGAAATCCAAAACAGAGGGGATACACACATACACAGAGCCCTCTCCCTCTGCTGCACAGTGGAAACGAACGCAGCACCGTAAAGCAACTACACATCAATAACATTTCAGAGACAAGCAAAAGCAGCTAAAACAGTAGGTAGCTTAGAGGGACCTTACCAAGGCCATCGTGCACGCTGCATCGCTAAAATTACAGACCTGGTCACTTGTTCCAAATGTGACTATAATCTAATGAGCTTAACCAATAGTTTCTTGGAGAGTCAGAAAGGACTCCAGTAATCCATTTCCCATCCAATTCAGAATTTTCATTCTGTACAGAGGATGTATTCTGTTTGCACATACACTGAACACGTTGATCTCAGCCTTCACACAAAAACTTTGATAAAAAACTGATCATCATCATTACGTGTGCTAAGTTGCTTCAGTCATGTCTGACTCTTTGCGACCCCATAGACTGTAGCCCACCAGGCTCCTCTCTCCATGGGATTCTCCAGACAAGATACTGGAATGGGTTGCCATTTCCTTCTCCAAGGGCTCGTCCTGACCCAGGGATCAAACCTGCGTCTTTTATGTCTCCTGCATTGGCAGGCCTTTTTTTTTTTTTTTTTAACCACTAGTGCCACCTGGGTATATCCAACCAAAATTTTTATTTATAGTTGAATAATCCTGATTCTTCCAAGCTTTCTCTCTGATCATTTTCTTAAGATATCTTTATTCTAGACATCCTTTTATAGATACATGTTGGTGTAAAATTATATTTCAAAATCCTTTTGAAGAGACTATAGTACAGATAAACGTAGTACTTGTCACTTTTTCCTAGCTATGGAATATTGCTCTTCCTTTGGTTGGATTTTTTCATCAGTGCACAAAAAGCATAGCTCCTAAACCGTTTATATCCCAGTGTGGAAAGACACAATCATTTGATGTCATCACAGATGTACATTTTCAATGTTACCCACTCAACGGGATATACGGAAGTGTGGAATGGCAAAAAAGATCATCCAAATTATGTAAAGTTTAATTCTCTGCCCCATTAAAAATTTGAATGAGATTCTAGTAAATACACGAATGCACATTTCCTATCAAAAGTGACACCTTAAGAAACTGTTATTGCAACAGTGCACTCAATTTCTAAAACAACATGAAAATGCCTTCATGTCTCTGCAGTTCTCCCACTTTAGTGGGGTTGTTTCTTTCTACTTCTACATCTCTCCGTGAGAAATCTCTCCTCTTCCTACTCTCCCAGGTCCCTAAAAAGTAGCACCTGCAAGGCTCAGGGGTAAAGAATCTGTCTGCTCAAGCAGGAGACACAGGAGATGCAGACTGGATTCCTGGGTCAAAGATCCCCTGGAGGAAGGCATGGCAACCCACTCCAAGATTCTTACCTGGAGAATCCCATGGACAGAGGAGCCTGGTGGGCTACAGTCCGTGGGGCTGCAAAGAGTCAGAGACGACTGAAGTGACTTACCACACATGCATACATAGCTGATCTGACAATATTTTATTAGATTTAGGTGTACAACATTAGTAATTTGATATTTTTATAGACATTCAAGGATCAGTAGCTATTTATACAAAGCCTCCAACTTAAAAGACAGAGCTCATAATAAAAAACAAAAAGAAAGAAAATTTTTGGAAGCAGAGACTATGTATGGAAAAAAGGTCAAAATCTTTTATTTATTAAAAGTGTATTAAAAGCGTTGTTTAAAGCCAGCAAAAATGTTACAGAAATTTTAAAGATAAAGTTTAAGAAATTTCCTGCAAAGTAGACATATGAAATTTCTGAAAAAGAAAAAAAAATAGAGAGAGATGGAAAATTAAGAGGGGATAAAAGAAGAAAAGTCAAAGAGGCCCAGCAGCCCGATAATAGAAGTGCCAGAAGGAAAGAAAGACTGGAGGGCGAAACCATCCATTAAATGATTTACGTCTATTTCTCACAACTGAAATGTGTGAGACTGATGACTCGGACATGAGTCATCAGAAGGAAGGAGGCCCCCTGTACGCTCAGCAAAACTGATCCCAGTCCGGGTACAGCCGCATGAAATTTCAGAACACTGGGAGCAAAGGTAAGATTCTACCAGCTTTCCCAGGGAGGGACCAATATGCAGGGGTCACACACAGAGGAGAAGGAATCAGAAAGGCTTCAGGCTGCTGAAGAGCAAATCAAGAGGTGGGAGACAATGGAGCGATATCTACAAGATTCTCAGGGGAAATTAATACAGGCCCGAGGCTCGACACCAGCCAAGCCATACATCAAAGGTGAGGGAAGCGACACTCAGTGTGGCCAAGGTAATCTGTCTTGTCCCGCTCCTCAAGAAGCCACTGTAAATTCTGCTTCATTAAGACAAGGGTCTGCCCAAAGGTGGGGGTGCTGGATGCAGGGGAAATGTAAAGGGGGCTTTGGGGGTCATGATCAAATGGAAATTCCAGGGACGTAGCTGTGTATGAGGCATAAGGGAAAATCAGTGCAGAATGGCGCCGGTCAGGAGTCCTCAGGACAGATGTCCTAGAAGGCGAACTTAATCGCTCAACTGAGGAGTACTAGGAGGAGGTTCAAGCAGTGGGCAGAGTGTCTGGATTTGAATTAGTGTTAGTATACGAAAAAAACACACATCCGAAAGTAGGACAGCTGTTAACTCCAGAGGATGAAAAATTGATTAAGAAAGGAAAACGCTTTCAGTGTACAATATGGGTCAGAAAAGCAATTACTTATTCATAACTATATAATCACTGATCTAACCAAACTATATTAAAAAGGTAGAAGTTTTGTGTGTGTGTGTGTGTGTGTGTGTGTGTGTGTGTTTTGTGTGTCCCTGGTGTGTATTTGTGGTAAGAGCAAAGAATATGAGAGTGAAAGACAGCTAAAATCATCATTTGTGGATTTTTAAGGAAATGGACAACACCTAAAATGAAACAAAAAGCCATGTAATCCTCTAGCTAAAGTATAAAAGTACAAACCAAAACAACTAGTTACATGTGTTGAAAATGGTTGCCTCTGTATCAGGGAAAGGTGAAAATAAAAGTGTTGCTCAGTCGTGTCCGACTCTTTTCAACCCCAAGGACTGTTGCCTACCAGGCCCCTCTGTCCATGGAATTCTCCAGGCAAGAATACTGGAGTGGGTTGCCATCTTCTTCTCCAGGAGATCTTCCCAACCCCAGGATCAAATCCTGGCTTCCTGCACTGCAGGCAGATTCTTCACTGTCTGAGCCACCAGGGAAGCCCTATAGTCAGAAAAGCTGGAGGTAAAGGCAGAAGGAGCTCGTTACGAGCCTGAAAGGACTTCCTGACTTTTCTGGCTTTCTGTGCGCATAGATAAGTTTAACAGAAATTAAAAGCAATTTTTTAAAAACCAAACTGAGATCCTGGCTTCAGGATTTCCCAATCACATACATTTTTAACACTTTTATCTCTACCTTAGCCATGTATTATCACATGATCACACTTTTTACATGGTCATCAAGTGAGGAAAATTGTATTTTCGGCATTTTGATTTTAGATCTAAATCCAAAATCAACCTTATAGCTTTCTATCTCATGTGCCTTTCAAATATCTGAGCTTGTTATCCTCAGCATGATTTACAGTACTTTCCTACTGTGAATTCTTTCCTATTTCCTATCCTCAGAGCTTTCTGCCTTTCCTTGACCCCTTAATCACCCTGAGCTACACATTTATCCATTCACTTCTGGTTCCCTAACAGCCAAGAGACCCTCAGCTGCTCCAATTTTCTCTAGTGAAAACCTCCGACTCCTTTCCAGCTACGTCCTTGGCAAGTTCCAAAAGATCTTGAGACAAGAATGAACTCCTTTACTAACTTATGTAGATGACCATTCTATCCTATGGGCCTCAAAATAGTGCTTTAACCCCTTTTTTCATATTCAGTGAATAATTTTAATTTCTCAACTTATTTTCATTTATAATTTTTCAACTTTCCTCTCTTACCTATAAAAATATCCCTTATATTTTATCATTTCCTATCCAATAAAATATCGTGGACCTTTTTTTGAGGTCAGTTTTTTAATGAGGTCAGTTCCTTCTGCGTGTGTGGTGGGCAAAATTCTAATAAGCCACCTCCTTAGCCCCAGAATTCCTGGTCTTCGGCATGTGCACACCTTCTCCCAGGTATTCAATCAAACACTTGTCTAAGTACTTCTGTGAAGGGATTGCCATGATGTCATGATTAATGTCTTAGATCTTCATCAGTTCAGTTCATTTCAGTTGCTCAGTCACGTCTGACTCTTTGTGACCCCATGGACTGCAGCATGCCAGGCTTCCCTGACCATCACCAATTCCCAGAGCTTGCTCAAACTCATGTCCATGGAGTCAGTGATGCCATCCAAACATCTCATCCTCTGTTGTCCCCTTCCCCTCCTGCCTTAAGTTTTTCCCAGCATCAGGTCTTTTCCAATGAATCAGCTCTTGGCATCAGGTGGCCAAAGTATGGGAGTTTTAGCTTCAAAATCAGTCCTTCCAATGAATATTCAGGACTGGTTTCCTTCAGGATGGACTGTTAATCTCCTTGCAGTCCCAGGGACTCTCAAGAGTATTATCCAACATCACTGTTCAAAAGCATCAATTCTTCAGCACTCAGCCTTCTTTATGGGCCAACTCTCACATCCATATGTGACTACTGGAAAAACTATAGCTTTGACTAGATGGACCTTTGTTGGCCAAGTAATGTCTCTGCTTTTAATATGCTGTCTAGGTTGATCATAGCCTTTTTTCCAAGGGGAAAAGTCTTTTAATTTCATGGCTACAATCATCATCTGCAGTGATATTGGAGCCAAAGAAAATAAAGTCTGTCACTGTTTCCACTGTCTCCCCATCTATTTGCCACTAAGTGATGGGACCGGATGCCATGATCTTAGTTTTTTGAATGTTGAGTTTCAAGCCAACATTTTCACTCTCCTCTTTCACTTTCATCAAGAGGCTCTTCAGTTCCTCTTTGCTTTCTGCCGTAAGGGTGGTGTCATCTGCATATTTGCGGTCTTAATCAGTTGAGTTTAAATGAAGAGTTTATGAGGGCACTGGTGGGAGTTGGGGTCCTGACTTACTCACATGACTTCATGAAGAGCAGAGTTCCCTCTAGCAGGTTACAGAAGACTGAGTCAGAGATTTGAAGAAACACTGCTTGAAGATGGAAAAGGATGCATGGCCGGGAATGCAGGTGGCTTCCTGGGCTTCCCTGGTGACTCAAGATGGTTAAGAATCTGCCTGTAATGCAGGAGACCCAGGTTCAATCCCTGGGTGGGAAAGATCCCCTGGAGAAGGGAATGGCAACCCACTCTAGTGTTCTTGCCTGGAGAATCCCATGGGCAGAGGAGCCTGGAGGGCTACAGTCCACGAGGTAGCAAAGAACTGGACACGACTGAGCAGCTAACACTCTTGGGTCTGGGAGCAGCCCCTGTTAACGGCCAGCTAAGAAATCAGGGCATCAGGAAGGAACCGTCTTAAGCCAAGAACAAGAATGGGCTTCTGAGCCAATTGCTCCCCAGGTCCTCTAGATGAGGGCCCAGTCCCTGGGAACCTTGACTGCGGCTTTGTGAAACCTTGAGCAGACAGCCCTGCCATCACGCTGGACTTCCAACCCACAGAGCTAAGCTAGTCAGTGGGCATTCGTTATACATTTTTTGTATTACAGTACAGAAATCTGAGAATAAATGATCACTGCATGTTTCTGAGGTTTCAAATCAGCTCCCTCCTTGATTTGAACATCCAGTTTATCATTAAATCACTATATTTTAATATTTTCTACAATACCCTTTTTATTAACATTTTAAAAATTGGCAGTAACTGATGCCAGCACTTGACTACAAGATAAGATTCCACGTATGCAACTTTGTAGCATTAACCTCAGTCACTAAACCATACAGATTTAAATAAAACTGGAATCTCCAACGCAAGAAGTGGACATTTAATTAAAGATGACTTCTGCCATTGAGTAAGCCACATTCTTTACATGGTGGCCAAAACCACGGTATTCTCCTGTCTCTCCACAGTATTCAATTTTCTCTCCTGGAGAAATTTTAGCTTTGAACTATTCCTCTGGAAATGCAGTGTGGGCAGTGAATGTTAACGACTCTAAACTTACCAATACTATTAGTTCTGGTGGCATCTTCTTCTGAGAGCTAAAATCTGCTTCTTTGTAGAGTCTGTGGTTCTTTCATTTTGCATAAAGATTAGCTCTTGAGAGTGGGACACGGCTGAGCACACACACACACACACACACTCCCTCCTGACCCTTTATCCCCCCATCTCTAAGCATGCAGTGGTGTCTAAAGTCAGTGAGAGTCTGCCTTCTGTCCGTCAGATGGAGTCTTTGCACATTTCCTCATCTGTCTTGCCCTCAGGTTGCTGTTAAAACAAAGATGTAGGTCTTTTAAAGAACCTCCATGCTATTCTTCATAAGGATTGTATCAATTTACATTCCCACCAAGAGTGTAGGAAGGCTCCCTTTTCTCCACACCCTGACTCGAGTTTTTGAAATTGGGTTATTTGTAGTGACGTGAACGGACCTAGAGTCTGTCATACAGAGTGAAGTAATTTAGAAAGAGAAAAAAAAATCATATATTAGCACATATATGTGGACTCTGGAGAAATGGTACAGATGCCCCTATTTCCAGGGCAGGAGTAGAGACGCAGACGGAGAGAGAGGACCTGCGGCGGGTTAACCGTGGGAAACCGCGGTGCAGCAGCAGGGAGCTCAGACAGGCGTCCCGTGATGACCCACCGGTGGGAGGAGGGGGCGAGGCCCAGAGGGAGGGGAGGTAGGCGCTCATACAGCTGCTTCACTTCCTTCAAGAGCAGAACCGAAGGCAACACTGTGAAGGAATTCTACTCCAATGAAAACAAACGAGCAAGCATGTGGGGAGGGGACGGACGCACGCCGCCAGGACGGGTAGGTGTTACTTCCTCCAACCACTCCATGGTGTCACTCTTCCTTTTCCCTCTTCATTCACTGTCTCTGACCCTCTTCTCAGTAGATACCTTCCTAGGACATCTCCTGGAATGTTTTTTTTTTTTTTCATCTTTGTAAATCTAGAGATTCACAGTTTATAGCTCTTTCTTTCACAGTCTTCAAGTTTATAATCTGACTTTTTGAAAGAAGCTCCAGTTCTGGTGTCTGATTTTGTCCATCATCCCACTGAAATAGATCATGACATTTCCTTTTTAAATAAAGGGAATAAATTATCCTCAATCGATCATTAGTGTCTACAGTTCTTGAGTGTACAGATTTGAGAGGCTACTTATGTGTGAAGCACTCTGTGGCCCACAAGGAACTGTGCGTGCGTGCACCTACAACTCTTTGTGACCCCGTGGACTGTAGCCCACCAGGCTCCTCCAGGCTAGAATACTGGAGCGGGTGGCCATGCCCTCCTCCAGGGGGTCTTCCTGAACCAGAGATAAACTCATGTCTCTTATGTCTCCTGCTTTGTAGGTGGATTCTTTTCCACTAAAAGCCACCTGGGAAGCCCCGACAAAGAACTTTCACCAGTACCAAACTCAGTGGAAAATAAGACATGTACAAATAAGATAAATTACCAGGGAATAAGGGAGATCTCGATAACACTGAAATGAGTGTGCAAAGCCCACAAAGGAGGGGTGCAGGTGGACCCGGGGCTGCTCCCCTCGGCCCTACAGCAGGAACGGGCGCAGCACTGCGGAGCGACCAGGCTCCAATAAATCAATTAGCGATGCAAAAGCAAGAAAATAAGAATGAGTGAACAGATCAGAAGATAGTTTGGCCGCCAAACGCTCCCTTTACACTTGTCACCCCAACCTTACCAAAGCACTTGAAAATGTAAGACTGACTCAGGAACTGCCTTGTTCTTCTCTGAAGAAAATCAAAAATCTATCCATGGTTTGTATTCCAGCCGTGAGAAATAACTTTGTGATGGCAAAGGAACAGCCACATGACTGAAACCGTTCCTTTTCAAGGCCCTGAGATTCACAAAGCCCTGTCTCAGAGGCAAACTGTGGGCATAACTCCTCACTCTTTCCAGAGGCCACATTTCCATAATAGAAGCTCCTGCCAATTAGAGGCACCAAATTAGTAGGAGGAATAACCAGAAAGGAGCAGGCCAGGCATACCTAACAATTTCAAATCCATTCCCAAACTATTTTTAAAATGTTTACGAGTAATTAGGTTCGGCGTTTCACCACATTTTACTCAACAAAAATCAAGACCAAATGTTCCAATTCCCTTTTACAAACAAGAATTAGCAGGTAATAACAGCACTTTTTGCGAAATGTATACCATGTTGGACAAATTCTGCAAAAACACTGGGGAGTTTTGCTGTGAGATGACCACCGCTTACAGAGCTCGCCTCACATTCTGAAGGACACTTATGAGGCATCTACACCCCTGGGGTGAGGAGGGGTCTTTCCTGAGGGCTGTGCCGGCGCTTAGGCTTGTCTGAAGGGTCCCTGCTTATGGGCACTAAGCTGTCACACTTGGTGTTCTCAGGTGTTCTCAGCACCCCATGCTCTGTTTTCCACTTGCAAAGTCAAGTTCTCTTTGTAAATTCCATGACCAGCAGCCTCCCAATTGGCTTGGGGGTATTTTTGACGATCTTCATAATAGCTCTAGTATCATTTCTTCTAGAGTCGTACCCAGTTTTTCCTTTCATTTTTCACACTCAAACTGCCCACTTTTTATTTCTCATATTAATTTAAATTTGTGTTACTTGCAAGTTATTTAACCTTTCTGAATTGTTATTTTTCCCATTTTATGGGGGAAAAAAAGTAGCTTAATGACATCTAAATTACAAAGTTTGATGAAAAATTGTGAAGTTAAATGTGATAAGCTACCAAAAGGCAGAAAACTGAAAACATCCCTTTAAGCCAAATGCTACCTTCTTGATTTATCCTTTCACTTTCCTTCTATTTTTTCTTCATTAGAATGCTGTTTTTATAATACATAATAGATTTGCATTTCCAATTTGTGTATCTGATTTGAGCAGACTCAGATCAACTAACTTGCACCCCGGGGTTCTGCTTCAGATTTTTTTATATTTCCTTACGTGTCTGTGGCCTTATTTGTTTGACCTCTAACAGCTAGGAATTCCAGGAGGCCAGTGTGTTTAAAATAGGCTTGCTGGTGGCCAGGGCTGGTCAGCGGCCACAGCCTCGGCTCCATCTGACACAAAGGCGTGTGGCAGAGCTGGGCGTTTCTGACCCTGCTCCCTAGCAGGGTGGGGCTGTCCAGGGTATGTGTGGGATCATGGTCAAAGGCGTTTTCGATTCCATGGCTCTTACCTGACCTCCCAGTCCTTCATAACCCTCATCACTGCCAAGTGACTCCCTCAAGACTGCCGCCTCCGGCCTCAGCCACAGCCCCCAGCTCATAAGTCACCCATGTGAGCCGCCTGGGGAGAAAATGGGAGCATGTCTTATACTCCATTATAGATCAAATGTTATACTCCATTATAGCTCGAATGTTTCCATCAGCCGCGCAGGCCTTCACCGCTGCAAGAAGGAAGCGAACAAACAGCTGTTCACGTGCTTAGTTCCCTAGGTTCCAAAGCTCTCTTTCAAGTAAGAATAAAAGCTCAAGTGTTCATTGTTTTGTTTTGTTTTTCCTCTAAAGAGCCACCATCTCATCCCATTAGTTAAAGAGGGATAGTTAGGGAGTTTGGGATGGACGTGTGCACACTGCTGTATTTAAAACGGATCACCAACAAGGACTTACTGTCCAGCACTGGGAACTCTGCTCAATGTTAAGTGGCATCCTGGATAGGGGGCAGTTTGGGGGAGAATGGATACTTGTATATGTATCACTGAGTCCCTTTGCTGTCCACCTGAAACTATCACAACATTGTTAACCAGCTATACTCCAACACAAAATTAAAAAAAAAAAATTAAATATTTTTTTAAAATTTAATGTTGCAATATTTTAAAGTTAAAGATAAAAACGATGTAAACTTTTGAAAACAATAGTGGGTTTCATAGGTTGAATTTAGAAATACAGATGCTTGCAAAGCATGACGCCTGTTTACCCGGGTCAAAGGCTGGGAGGCCGTCGGAATTGAAGGGGTATTGGGTGAAATTTTTGCTGGATGGTTGTTTCATTTCTTTGATTCTTGCACGCAGTTTCTGCAAAGTTGGAACAGTAGCTGTTTGTGATGTGGCAGCCGCTCCTTCCAACAATACCAAGAGTTGGTCTTTTGTCCATACACACCGAGGGCAGTGCCGGCTCTGTCTGAGGCAACCCCAAGGCTGCTGCCTATTTTCAGCTGGGTTGGTGATGACCTTCCAGGCTCGGGAAAACTGAGTGCTGCTGTTACGGTACAAACCCTGGGCTTTCCTCTCGGCCAGCACTAAAAATAACCCCCCGAATTTGTAATTTTCAAGATAATTTTGGCTTTGGTTTTGTAAGCAATGGCATGCATCTGGACTATGTCTTTCAAGCTTGACTTCATTTCCAGCACTATCTCTGAATCCATCAGTTCTCAGTGTGGACTAAGCAAATGCATATTAAATTATTTTGGTTTAGTAACTATGTGAAAAAAAAATAGAAATCTAAATATTTTGAAGTTTATTCTGTATATAGTTTACCTAACACTCATGTCATTTCAGAAAAACGGGGAAGAATAGACCAATGAGTAGAATATATTCATTTACTAAGGCTTAAACATTTTTTGTGGTCAGTTAGTGTGATATTTTTTTTCCAGCTACTTTTCTGCTGCTTCAGACATAGGGAAAAAAAGAGGTGTCGTTGAAAAGTAACTTAAGATATTTTTAGGCTCTGCCAAATCTTCAAGTTTTCATTCTTGTACAGGAAGGTGAAAAAGTTTTCCTTCACTACCCTCGGGATCCTGTGACACCCGGGAGGAGAGATTTCCAGCCGCCCTGCAGCCTCTGCCCAGCAGGATGAGGGTATGTTGTTTAACAAGGAACTCGGGGTCTTTCCTAGGAAGCAGAGGAGTCGGCTGATGCATCACCCTCTGCCCCCTGACCACAGACCCCACATGCCTATGCACCACCGGGTCAAGTATTTCAGTGGCGTGTGATGAGAAACCCTGGGGGTGGGAGCAGAGGCTGGACAACCGTGGGCTTTCCCTCAAGTCCTGAAAAAAGCCAGTTCCTGCCCTTGTCTTCCTGTGCCCACTCAGAGCTTTACACAAGATCCATTCATGTCATAGATGCCTGTCCTGTCCTGAGCAAGGAAGGTCAAACTACACACAAAATGGATCTGAAATTTCAACTTGGTCAGAGTGAGCTGTGAAGGAAGGAATGCTATGTTCTGACTTCTGGAAAGATGTATTATGGACAGAGAAATACTCAGGAAAACTAAGAATTTCCTCCTTAAAAAGTCTTATCTTGATCTTCTTAGGTCTTCCACCCATTTTTTGATTGTGTTGCTTGTTGCTTTTGATATTGAGCTCCATGAGCTGTTCCTCTATTTTGGAGGTTAATCCTTTGTCCATTATTTCCTTTGCAAAAATGTTCTCCCATTCTGAGGGTCGTCTGGCTCATTGTTTCCCTGGCTGTGCACAGCTTTTAAGTTTAATTAGGTCCCCAAAGAATGGAATATTACTCAGCCATAAAAAAGGAACGAAATTGGGTCCCTTGTAGGTATGCAGATGGACCAGTCCATCATACAGAGTGAAATAAGTCAGACAGAGAAAAAAATACAGTACATTAACACATATATGTAGAACCTAGAAAAAAGGGTACAGATGGACTTTTTTCCAAGGCAGGAGTAGAGACGCACACATAGAGAATGGACATGTGGACACAAATGGGGAAGGAGAGGGAGGGGTGAATCGGGAGATGAGGATGGATGTATACACAGGACCAGGGTAAATAGACACCTAGTGAGAAGCTGCCTTATCATAGCACAGGCAGCTCTGTGATGACCTTGAGGGGTGGGAGGGGGTGGGGTGGGAAGGAAGTCTGAGAGGGAGGGGTATATGCACACAAATAGCTGATTCACTTCACAGCAGAAGCTAGCACAACATTGTAAAGCAGTTATCCTTCAATTAAAAAAAAATAACTTCTCTCAGGAAGTTGGGGAAAGCATATAAACAGATTTTTCTTGATTTCATCAAACGCTTAAGTTATATTTTGATTGTGAGTATCTGGTAGGAAATGACAAATCTGTAAGTAGGTTTATCAGTGTTTCTTTTTTTTTTTTCAGGTTATATGGTGATGAGTAATAAATCTGGGATGGGAATGATAGCTCACAGTGAATGATGTCGGATTCGTGACCTCCGAAGAAGATTTCACTTCAGGACCAGGGACCAGGCTTGATCACTGAAGAGCTTTTGTGAAACAGAGTTTTATTAAAGTATGAAAAGGGGCAAAGAAAGCTGACACAGACTCAAGGGGGTGGAGAGTGTCCCCCTCGCTAGCGTTAGCAAGGGAGTTATATGCTTTTTAATTAGTTATTACAATAAATCAAAAGAATGTCTCAAAGTTGTAAAGATCTTACTAGACCCACGCCCATAATTTACATTTTAAGGTAACAGGATTAGAATTTAACAATAGAAAGATCCTACCAGACCCACTCCCATAATATACATTCTAAAGATATCAGGATTAGCCAGAAGGTTTTCAGGAAGGAAAAACTGTTCTCAAGCAGGATACATTGTTGTTATATAATCATTAGTACAGAGTTTAAAGTGAGTTGTTTGTTGTGTAATCATCAGTTCCGGGTTTAAAGATTAAAAACTTATATGACTAAGACTAAGGAATGTAGAGAAAAAAAAAAGATTTTTGTCCTTTCCTCCTCCTCGAGAACCCCAGACCCCTCTCTCCTTGGGGACCCCCGGACTTCTTATCATCCTGCCCAGGAACTGCCTCAGGAACCACGATCCGCAGCCAGTCATTGATCTAATCACGAAGTCAGAGGAAGACTGGTTAGGAGACATTAATGCCAAGATGAAGGGGGAAGTGGCAACACTGGGTGGTGGTGGGGGGGTGCAGAATGGCAGACAGAGGAGAAGACAAGAAAAAAATGCATCCAATGTGAGAAGGATTGTCCTGGTGACATCTCAGGGAGTAGATGTGCTTATCACAAATGGCAGGAGGAGAGAATAAACGTGCCTGGCATAGGTTCCCTAAAGAGCGGTGCAGCCACAGGAGACTGGCTGCTGCTGTGACTTGACAAGAGGGAAAGCTTCACTTGGCTCTAAAATACAATGCATCTTTTTCAGATGAACTGACACCAGAAGCTGGCTGGTGTGAAGAGTCAGACTGCCTCTGAAGCTCCCAAGAAGCATCCGTGGGGCCACTGCAGCCCCCAGAGCGGATGTCTCAGCAGCAGTAATGGACACTCAGCCCCGAGAGCGCCCCCCACCCCGCCCTGGGTGGGAGAAGGAGTGGCACCCCGTCCAGGTGACCGCGCGTCTCAGAACTGACAGCTAAAGGCAGCGACTGTCTATCGGAGAATTACTGGGGAAACCCCAAGGTTTCAGTGCATCTCCATACCCTCGGACAGGCTCCAGGATGTTTTCTCAGCGTGTTCCCTCCACACCCGGGACAGTCCAGCCAGGAGGATCACAGGGGTCCTCTGGATCGGATCTCTGATTGAAAGAAAAAGGAGGAAAGGGAGGATGGAAGGAAAGAAGAGAGAGAGAGGAGAAAGAAAAAACGTAGCCAGAAATAAAACACAGCTGACACTGGGTCTGTCCTCTGATGACCACCAGGGGCAGAAGGGCTATTGAACCATCTCAAGTGGCTCATGGAACTGAAAGCTCTCTGCTGAATTCCACATGGTATCTTTTATTCATTTTATTCAGTCAACTGACCAGGACAGAAACCTGATCATCTGGGGGCAAATGAAGCAGCCTGGCCGCTGCTCTTTCTCGACACAGCTGGAAAGGTGATGCAGTGCCCGCACCGCAGTGGGCAGCGAGGGGAGGTCCTCGGGCCACACGTGGTCAGATCCATCTGACGTTAGATGTCATGGACAGCCTCTCTCAGAGGCTCCAATCCAATGGGAAGAGTAGATAAGATTTAGGACTTCTGAGAACCACCCACCAAGTGTCACACACAAAGGAAGACCCCAGCCACTCAGCTCCAGAACTTATGCTTCCATCTGAGCGCATACCCGCCGTTCTAGGAAAGAATTACAATCTTCTCTGGGCCTGGAAGTTTTCTTCCCTACTTCTTCCAGAGGTAAGAAGTCATCTCCAAGACACAACAGAAGGATGTGGATGTCCATCACCGACCCCAAAGCAAACATGTTGCTTCCTCTTGGGTGTCTCGCAACAGTTTATGGAGGCACCGTTATAACCTGACCTCTTGGTACAGAAATGATGCTGTTCAGGCTCTCTCTCTGGCTTCTCCAGAGCAGGACCCATGTCTTGTTTATATATTTTAAACTGATTTGTTGTGTCAAGATAGCAATTTTTCTCAAAAGTAATGTGATACAAATAATGACTGTAGAAGGTCAGGAGATATGGAGAGAAAACTGTCAATAGATTTTCATAAATTGTCCAATAAAACTTGATTCTCATGAAAAGGAAGGGGAAGGTATAAATTAAGAGCGATGAAGTGGGGGTGTGTTTAGACAGAGGAGGGTGGGAGGGCAGGTAAGTGGAGTAGAAATAAGGAGGCGGAACGTGAGAAATAGAGACGGGCAGCGTGTGAAGCTGGCGGATGATGCCGGAGAGCCTGTAACTTGAGACTGTGGGAATCCAGTCAAGGGGAAAAGTTGGTCACTTTTTGTGAGGAGGGAAGGAAGCATCCGTGGGAAAAACGTTGAAGCCGACACAAAAATGCTTGGCTTGAGACGAAGGGGTCAACTGGCATGTAGTGAGCTGGACCCTGCTGGGTATGTTGGGGGGGCAACACCAATAAATAAAATATCTGAAGATGGTTCACATTGTTACTAGGACTTTAGTCACCAAAGGGACTTTTCTGAGCTTTGTATCATCTGGTCCTCGTAACAGCCCCGTAGAGAAGGCAGAGCAGTGATCACTAACTTTACTCCATACATGATGACATGGCTCCCGTTCTCAAGAAGCTGATAACCAGTTAAGGTGAAAGAACTCAAAAAAGAGAGATAAAAAGATAACAGCAAGCACCGGCAGTACCTGAATGACAGGAAGTGTTTTGTGTGTTCACACCTGGAGCAGGGGCAGGGGCTGCCACCAGGATCCAGAGAAAAGAGCCTAAGGATACAGTTAATCACCCCCAAAGCTCAGAACCGTCCCCCAACTAAGAGCAGTCAGTCTAAAACGTCAATAGAGCCATGGCTGAAAACTCTTGGTACGTGGAAACCCATTAAAGTTATTTATTTAGACGAATTGTTTATAAAGCCAGATACTTTGGCATGTAAGCACAAATCTCAGATTGCACTCTTCACTTGGTCGCATGGCAGTAACTCGCTTTGGTTCAGTGTCTTAAAAGATCAGTAATTTTTTTTTAATGTCATGTTTAAATTGAAAGTAATCATTGTTTCAAATAACAAAATCCAAACCATGGGGCTGTCTATAGAATGAACTAGCTGCTTCAACATATACCTTATGTGGAAACCACACACAAAAGAGAAGGGGAACCCTCAGTAGAAAGAGACTAAAGACTCAGATGCTGACAATGTATAAACTTCGCTTAAATTCTAGTTTGAACAAAACCTCCTTTAAAATTTCTAAAACAATCAGGACAATTGAGCACTAAAGGGACATTCGATAGTATTAAGAGGCTTTGAGTTTTAAGGTGGGGCTTCCCAGGTGACTCAGTGGTAAAGAATCCACCTGCCAACGCAGGAGATGCGAGTTCGATCCCTGGTTTGAGAAGATCCCCTGGAGAAGGAAATGGCAACCCACTCCAGTGTTCCTGCCTGGGAAATCCCATGGAGAGAGAAGCCTGGCGGGCTACAGTCCATAGGATCACAAGAGTCGGACACGACTTAGCTACTAAACAACAAAAACAGTTTTTAGGTGATAATAACATATTAATACTATGGCATATTATAAAAAGAGACCTTCTCTTTCAGAAAGACATATGGAAATGCATGTGTGCATGCTCAGTCGTGTCCGACTCTTTGCGACCCCCATGGACTGTAGCCCACCGGGCTCCTCTGTCCATGGGATTCTCCAGGCAAGAATGCTGGACTGGGTTGCCATTTCCTTCTCCAGGGGATACTACTGAGCCACCTGGGAAGCACACATGGAAATAGCAAAGGATAGAAGCATGTACACTCTGAGATCTGTCGTATATGAAAAGTGATTGGTCATGAGTAGATAATTTCTGAAGCTGGGTGATGGTTAACATGGGTTTACTATACTATATTCTTTAAGTTTGTCTATATTTGATATAATTACCAAAAGAGTTTTTAAAAAGTACTTCTACCCATACATACAGGTCAACCTAATATTTCATAAAAGTGACACCTGAGTGCAATGGTAAATGTATAGTCAGGTCGATAAACAGTGTTGCATTCATTGATTATCCATTTCAGAAAAGAAAAACAGTATCTTAATCTCTGTGTGCCCAAGTCACAAAAATCAATGACAAGTAACTATGATCTAAGCATGAAAGATAAAACAGTAACAATTTTAGATGAAAACATCAGTGACCATCTCCAGGAGTTTGAAATAGCATGACTTCTCTTAACTGAGACACAAAAATAGCTCTAAATTAACAAAGATTGAGAACTTCTGTTCATCAAATGACAAAATTAATAGAAAAAGAAGATATTCATAAGATATCTACCCTACTAAAAACCACATCTAAGCTATATAAAGAACATCTACAAACCAACCAAAAGGACAGAAAATCTAGCAGGAAAATGATCAAAATGCTTAAGTAATTCACATAAATACAGAAGAAGGTACTTTGTCATTTATTGATAAGATGCAAATTTAAACTACAGTGTTCAGGGTCTACTAACTCACCAGAATTGCTAAGATGGAAAGACATACAGACAGTATCCAATGTTGGAGAGGATCTGTAGCAACTCTAAGTTTCATACACTGCAGGCATGAGATAGACACTCAGGCAATCTCTTAGGAAAGTCACCAGGCAGTATCCTCTGAAGCTGAATTTATGTATACCATGTGACTCATGGTACACACAACACCAAGCTTAGGGCTGGATTGCCCTGACAGAAATGCAGATGCGTGCTCACCAAATTCCTGTACCAAAATGTTCAAAAGTATACTGGCACCCTAGGTATCAGTAAAAATGGAAGCCTGGCGTGCTGCCGTCCATGGGGTTACAAAGAGTTGGACACTACTTAGCTACTGAACAACAGCTACAGCCATTGGCAAGATCCTTCTCTCTCTATCTCCCAGGTGTGATGTCAGATGAGAAGATGCGTGCACGAAGTCGATCCAGTATAATTTAATTGCAATGACGTTTCTGCCTGTGTGCTCAGCTGTGTCCGACTCTTTTGTGACCCCGTGGATGGCAGAGCCCACCAGCCTCCTCTGTCCATGGGATTTTCCAGACAAGACCATTGGAGAGGGTTGCCGTTTCCTTCTCCAAGGGATCTTCCAAACCTGGGGATCGACCTGTGCCTCCAGAATTGGCAGGTGGATTCATTACGCTACTGAGCCACCTGGTAAGCCCAAGGCATATCTGTGTGTTAAAGCCTCAAGCGTGCTATGGGGCAATTAAATGTCCTAGAGAATTTCTTGTGATACTTCTGAAAATGTAATGTGGTGACAGAATAAATGTGTCCTTAAAAATAGGAAAGCTAAACCATGATAAAAAAATCAAATATTGTCATAGGACAGTGACGGATATTAATTCTGATAAAATATCAAAGAAACTGGAAAGAAAATTATTATTGTATTCTTATGAGTTTAAAGTAATATTTCAGTATAAGATGAATCAATCCAGATGTGCAAAGATGTACTTGATTAAGCTATGTAATATCCTATGTAATTTGAAATATTAAAACTTGGAATTTTCTTTCTTTACTAGTCCTTACTAAAAACAAAGCGGGAAAGAAAATATTGTAATCATAGTTGTGTTGTGCAGAAATGGCATTGTTTACAAACGAGGAATCATTCTTTTAGGTGAGAAGTAATGCTTTGATATCAATCAGTTGGTTCTCAATATTTTTAATCTCAGCAGTGTGCAATCATGGTAGGAAAACAAATGAAGTACATATGAAAAAGTACATCATTAAGAAATAATTTCTCTCTAGAAAGACTGGTTCTCATAAAACTATGAAATGGTAGGCATGATTGATTAGTAGAAGGAAAAAAATTAAACTCTATCAGGTGTTTATCATGTTCTAGATTTTAATTCTTGGTGGCATATATGTTTTTTGTATATGCTTTTGTTTTTGTATATGTTTTTCTTTTCCTTAAAAGAAACCATTGAGGTTGATAACATTGTCCTATTGTGCAAATCAGTAAATTATCTAAATATGAAAAGACAGTAAAAGGTGGAAATACCAGTGGAGGTGTGAATCACACAGAAGGTCATGATCTGTGTGGACCAGAATGAACAAGAGTATTTTCATGACTAATTGATTCTGAATTGGACCCTGAAGCATAGGTCATATTGAATTTTGGAGAGAGTTCATAGCAGAAATAGGAGTTATAAAATTAGATATAAACTGTGTTTGCCTTATCTTGGAGGTTTATGGCAGGATGAAAACTGGTCCCCAAAGGTGCCCAGATCCTAACCCCTGAAGTGTGCAAATGTTACCTTATATGGGAAGAGGGTCTTGGCAGATGTGATGGAGTTAGATGTTTTCCTAAGTGGCCCCCAAATGTGAGCACAAGTACTCTAACAGTAAGGAGGCAGGCGAGGCTTCACTCAGAAGCAGAAGAAGCACCACAAGGCCAGGAAGGCCACAGAGAGCTGGAGGAGCCAGGAAGTGAACTCCGCCCCAGAGCCCAGGGGGAGCGCAGCCTGCGAAGACCTTGCTTTTAACTGAGAAAAATTATTTGGAGCTTCTGTCTTCTAGAATTTTCAGAGAATGAGTTTGTGTCTATGTGTTTAAGCAGCCACGTTTATGGTAATTTGTTTATAGCTACCACAGGGAATAATTTGCTGCTGTTTAGTCACTGAGACATGTCCAACTCTTCTGCAACTCCATGGACTGTAGCCCGCCAGGCTCCTCTGTCCATGGGACTGTCCAGGAAGGAACACTGGAGCCGGCTGCCATTTCCTCCCCAAGGGGATCCTCTCCACCCAGGGATGGAACCGAGTCTCCCATCTCCTGCAATGGCAGGCACATTCTTTACCACTGAGCCACTGGGGAAGCCCCACGGGAAATAATACAAGGCTTAAACAACCTTAGCTTGATCCCAGCGATCGGTCCCGAATTTCTACCTTATAGGGGCTGACCCCCAACAGTCTGATTCCAATGGGGCCCTTGAGACTTCCCTTATGTTTCACAGCCAGGGTGCTATTTTCACTTGAATGACAGGTTTCGGGGGAAGGAGTGGTGAGTGGCGGCTCCTCCCTAGCTGTGCTGCACCGGCCTCTCCTGGCGGAGGCTTCTCTTGCTGTGGAGCAGGGCTCCGGGGCAGGAGGGCTCAGCAGCTGAGGTGCACAGGCTTAGCTGCTCTGAAGCACGTGGCATTTTCCAGGAGCAGGGATGGAACCCACGACCCACAGTCAAATCCGCATTGGCAGGCGGGTTCCTATCCAAGCTGCCATCAGGGAGTCCAATCCTATGCTTCCTTAACCTAGTCTGTCCTTTGTCAAGAAGGGGCTAGCTTGGGGCTAAATGGATATCATCTCATTTAATCCGCATGTAACCCTGAAAGGAAGGTAGTTTATCTTCGGCCATCAGATGAAGAATCAGCCTTCAAGACTGATCGTGACAGAGAAGGGACTTACTTTGCATTTATCAAATTCCAAAGAACATGTGCTTTCTGCTTTGAAGTGTGTAAACAAATCTTACCGAACCTGAACTTGCAGCAGAACCTGGGCACTCTGTCAATGGATGGGCTTGATTAGGTCCACAAAAGGAGAAGATGAGGACTGGTGAAAGTCTGCATGGCAAAGGATTAATTTTGTGACTGTCAAATAAATGCAGTGTCAACGTTTACCTGGTTCTGTTTGAAAGAAAAACAAGTTTATTCCAGAAAGGGAAATTTGTTTCAAGTCTTTTCATGGATACCTGTAATATAGCTAGCGAGGTTTTGACACTGTACCATGCACTCTCACAATTTACTTAAAAGACAGGTAAGAGCATTAATGTTTCAGCTACAGAAAATTGGTGGGAATTGGGTGATCAGTTCTGGATAAATACCCTCCCCCTTAAGTGCAGATCAATGAATCAATGCAAAGGAAGAGGATTGTGTGTGCAATTTGCAACCCCCCTGGACCCTTGTTGTACAGGGTGTAACTCTTTGCAGAAGAGCTAGAATCTAGTGTTTCTAAAACCCACAATGATTCAGGATTGAAGCAGCCACTATTGAAGGCATAGGAAAAACTGCTCCATATAAAATGCACAAGCCACCTTCCAGGTGGACAAGGAATTTGCCGCTTGTATACAGGGAGCTGGTAAGAGTCTAGAGACTTATCACAATATAGAGGGTCTTCTGCAAAGGAAGGAAGATTTTGTAGCAACACAAGACAGAGATTCATCCATTTTATGATCCAGCAATATTGCAATGAATTTGCTCAAAGATAAGAGTTTAGTGTGGAATAACGTATCGACGTGGAGCTAGAAGACGCAGCTTACTGTTCTTCTGCCGCTTCTTAGCCGGTGATTCTAACCAAGTAGCTTATATTTTCTGAGCTTTCATCTTCTAAATTGAATACGATATTGTATGTTCTCTATAACCGTGAATCGTTGCCACATGATGTACAGATATTTTTAAATGATGATGTGGCTGTTAGATTAGGGATTCTCTTTCTGTAGGACCTCTTAGGATGTTGCTGTAGGATGTTGCTTTTTTATTTCCCAACACATGAGAAGAAAAAGGTAAATGTGACAGGATAAAGGGAAAGAAATGTCCTTGATGCATCAAAGGAAGCGATCCCGCCGGGGCTGATGGCAAGTTGCCTTGTTGAGAAGAAATATGGCTGGTGGGCGGCTCCATCAACATGGACTTCCCTTCTGGGCACCTGCACTACTTTTGTTTTTTCTTTTTTTATTAATTTATTTATTTTAGTTGGAGGCTAATCACTGCACTACTTTTTACATAGAATTACTGCACATGGTAGCATCGGTTTTTTCCCAATAGGCCATTCCTGCTAGTTCTCTCTTTCTAGCTAGATAATTAAATCTTTGAGGCTCTGTTCCCCAGGTTAGCCTTCTCTCTTCCTGCCATGTGCTTAACACAGTGCGAGGCACACAGACCATGCAATAAATATGCTATCGTCTTTAAGGAATAAATATTTAGGAAAAGCAGGATATACAGAGGGTAAGTGTGTATTTTGACATTAGATAAACCTGAGCTTAAATTATGCCTCTCACAGCTTCAGGATTTTTGATGAGATACATAACCTCTGAAGTCAGTTTTCCCATCAGAAAAGTGGGAATAATGTGAACTACCCACTCCTACTACAACGAGTAAGGAAGATGATGCGTGTCACATGCTCAGCCCAGCGTAGATGTTGGGTATTATTTGTATTGTTTCCACCAGATTTGGCAACAAAAAATGGAATGGTCACGTAAGCAGGGAAAACTTCTCCAATAGCAACAAAACCCATTTCACACTTGCCCTAATTTCATTTTATTGTATTATTTACCATCTGAGTCGCCAGGGAAGCCAATTTCCTCTTATTGCACTTGATTTATGTTTATCATCTCACTCATGTTCTTTTGAAAATGCATAGGTTTTAAATAAAGTCAAGGAAAAAATGCAAGGAGCTATATTTATATAAGTAGTTAATTTTAGGCACAAGCATATTAATGTTGTAACATTTGGCATACTTGGCATTGTGAGGTAATTACCAATGGAAAAAATGAAAAAAAAACAATAATATTTTTACTTCCATGACCCTGTTGGTAGGTATCATTTTTGACCTCAGTGAAAGAAAATTCAGTGATGTGTCTAAGAGATGAGCAATATATGAAAAAAATAAAATTATTAAAAAATTTTTACAGCTAAGGAATCCAATCAGTATTGCAAAATCTTAGTAAATTATAATTATTATGTAATATATAATGTATATGTTACATTCTTTTAACCCATATTTTCACAAAACCCAGTTTTGTTAATGCTCCGTTATGTTAATATTCAGAATAACCTGAAGTGGAGACCAAGATATCATTACATTTTGTAATCTCACTTCATAGGAAAGAAAACTAAGGGGAAAAAAATGGCTGAAACGCACCAAGATCATGAGGGAAATTAGAAGTTCTAGGAAGGGAAATTGGAGAAGGCAATGGCAACCCACTCCAGTACTCTTGCCTGGAAAATCCCATGGACGGAGGAGCCTGGTAGGCTGCAATCCATGGGGTCACTAAAAGTCAGACACGACCGAGCGACTTCACTTTCACTTTTCACTTTCGTGCATTGGAGAAGGAAATGGCAACCCACTCCAGTGTTCTTGCCTGGAGAATCCCAGGGATGAGGGAGCCTGGTGGGCTGCCATCTATGGGGTCGCACAGTCGGACACGACTGAAGCGACTTAGCAGCAGCAGCAGCAGGAAGGGAAACGCAGGGAAAAGTCAGATTATGAATGGCCTGGTGTGACCTTCAAATGACTTTGGCTCATAGAGAAAAAGGGTACTTATCATGAAGTTTTTTACATTAAAACAGCCTGGTCAAAATGGGAATTAGCTGCTGCAGTGGGGAGTTTTAATTAAAGAGGAACAAGACAAAGACCGTGAGCCACTTAGTGGTTATTCCAGGAAAAACATATGTTACAACAAAGGTGTCAAATGGGGTCATGGTCCTTAGAATAGAGAAAATGCCGATAGAAATAGGATCCTCATTCTGTAAACTTGCTTGAGAGGTACTGGAAAGAGAGACAGAGAGACAGACTGCAAGTGGGGTGATTGCAAGATTTTTTTAACATGGATAAGAACTGAGAGTGTTTAAAACTGTGGGGTAACGTTTTGGCAGAGAAAGAAAAGTTGGGAAAAAGTGAGATGTGGGAGGCTCGGGTGGAAAAGAGGAGGGTGAGAAAAATTCGAGAGCACCAGTCGGATTTGAAGCAGGCGGCGTCCTCCCGCCAGAGTCTGGGTGGACATCAGGTCTGAATGCGCAGCCAGACTGGGAACCACCAGGTGAGTAGCTTGCGTGTGCTGTGTTCAGTCACTCAGTCATGCCCGACTCCTTGTGACCCCATGGACAGGAGCCTGCCAGGCTCCTCTGTCCGTGGGATTTTCCAGGCTGGAATACTGGAGTGGGTTGCCATTTCCTATCCCAGCAGGGTGGTAGCTTATTCAGTAGTAATTTAGTACCTACTGTGTACAAAGTACCGGGTGATGGCATTTGCATCAATTCAACCTCTGGCTCACACAAAATGTTGGGGCTATTTTGTTTCTGTCTCAAGAGCAAGGTGTTACCTTAAGGAGCATCTGTTTAGTCATCAGAGCAAGGCTCTCAATGTCAGGATGTTTTGTTTCTGCTATTGGTTCTTCTCTGCAGAGTACTGAGTGCACAGCTGAGGGTGAATCCTTAACCTCTTAAATGTGACCTCTATCTGTTTCCTTGTGAAAGAGGCACATGTACTTATCTGTGAAGTAAAGGTTTTGAGACAATTCTCAGTAATGTCTCACTTTTCAGGAACGAATGAAAACTTAAGACTCCTGATCTCAGAAAGTCCCCAACCAGAGCATATAATTATTATTATTTTATTGCAGAATGAGGAGCAATGCTGCCTGTGATGAGAGGTGCCAGAACTAACATCCAAGACCAAGACGGCAAAGCAGACACCAGGCACAGGGTGCTTTTCTGTAGAACAGCGTCCACAGTTTCGCCTTGGTGTCCTGTAGCTGTGACCACGGTGCTAATCTCGCTTGTCTCCAGATATGCTGACCACTGCTAGAGTTTCTCTGTGATGCAGTAGATTAACTAAACAAGTTCTAGTAACCTTTTCAAAGACCACAGTGCAACTGCAGCATGATGCAGTCATCGCTTCTTTCTGCTCAGGCCGATGTCCACGAGAATGATGGTCCACAGATCACAAGATAACATGACAGGGAGCCGAGCCTGACTTTTATGATGCTCAAGAGTGAACTGTCCAACTACAATGGGAAAAATACAAATGGCTTGTAAAGACACCAATTTGATGATAATTTTCATTCTTTTCCTTTCCTTTAAAACTTTTGAATCAAGTTTTGTTGGATCAACACATTCACTCCATTTGTCAAATATTCACATGGATGTATAAAATAGAAGATAAAGTAAACAGCTAGCCAAAGGGCAGTCTTAGAATTCAAAACCAAGGGTGTCTGACTTAAAAACTTTCTCGTTACGTTGCATCCTTGAATAAGGTATTTGAATGTATCCTGCATATATCAAGGGTAAAATAAGTGTTGTGTTTTATTCTTAAAAAATGATTCAGGCAGGAATTGATGGCTTATGTAGGACCCTGGGTATTTTCTGCTCCTGGTCCAAGTGTCTAATGCCTCCCGTTAAGACATATATCGTCAATGTGTGCTATCAGTTCAAGCTGCCTTTCATAGAAATCCGTTCAAGTCTAAATAAGATCATACACGTGTTCATAAAATGAGATGAACTCTTTTCATTTCTTAAAAAAAAAAATAGCAACATTTTGTATAAATAGTGCATGCATTCTAAGTTGCTTTATAGTCATATAGTTGCACCTCTTTGGACTATAGCCTCCCAGGCTCCTATGCCCATGGGATTCTCCAAGCAAAAATACTGGAGTGGGTTGCCATGCCTTTCTCCAGGATCGAACCCACATCTTCTGCACTGGCAGGCAGTTTCTTTACCACTAGCGCCACCTGGGAAGCCTGTATAAATAGTAGCTGTGGGGTTTGTACATCTCCAGATGGTGCTAGTGGTAAAGAACCCACCTGCCAATGTGGGAGACGCAAGAGATTTGGGTATGATCCCAGGGTCAGGAAGATGCCCTGGAGGAGGAAATGGCAACCCACTCCTGTATTCTTGCCTGAAAAATCCCATGGACAGAGGTGCCTGGCAGGCTACAGGCCATGGGGTTTCAGAGTCAGACGTGATTTAGCACACACACACATGAAATTTTTACATGAATTATTCAAGTACGAAACAAAATATCCGAGGTTTTTCTTTGTTTAAATAAACCATCTATTTTTACTACAGTAGAGGATCAAAGACATTATGCTTTTAATACTGACATGGAAAGGGATTAAATCATGGGTTAGGTGAAAGAGATTAAAGGGGGAGGCTTGGTTTTGCAGGCTAATTGGTATCTAGGCTCTGTGAACCTATGTTTTTAATGGTGATACTGCTAAAATTCTGCATAAGGGTTCCAAACTTAAGATACTGGAATGAAACTATGTTATTTCCTTTTCTAAATTGCCTGCTTTGCCTCTCAATACCGAAGCTAATAAAAGCTAAGACCATCCTAGTGGAATACCTAAGCTAGCTTTTTGTTTTCCTGGCCTGGACCTACTCAAGAGTAAATCAGAACAAAAACAGCTATTTCAATCAACATTAATAGCATACAAATGTTAAACATTAAGCTTTTACATAAGTTCAAATGTAAAAGATAACCAGAAAGCAACTATGGCAAAATGTAGTTGAAAGCTAATATTGTTCAGTAACATTTTATACAATTGTCCAAGTTGCTACAATTTTAATCTAAGTGATTTCTTTTCAATATTAACCAAAATCTGGATTCTTAATGAAACATACACAAGGAAATGTATACGTTAGGACCTGAACAGTGGCCTTGATGGAGAAATTATTTTGTGTTGATACTTCTCATTCTGGAGTTAATAAAAATTATTTCTATACTTCCACACGGATTTCATATTTTCAAATGACATTATTCAGATTAACCGTAGTTGATTATTAGTTCCAAAGTGTGCCTGTCAAAGAGCCAGCCTCTATGAGCCTGGACCTTACCTGTTATCTTTCTCTCTAGTCTTGCAAAATGAAAACTACACTTAATTTCAAACAACTCTGTTTAGTTGCTAACTCATGTCCAACTCTTTCTGACCCCATGAACTGTAGCCCGCCAGACTCCTCTGTCCATGGTATTTCCCAGGTGAGGATATTGGAGTAGGTTGCGATTTTCTCCTCCAGGGGATCTTTCCAACTCAGGGATCAAACCTGTGTCTCCTGCATTGCAGACAGAGTCCTTACCCGCTCAGCCACCAGGGAAGCCCCTCAAACAACTCTAAATAGGTTTAATTGTTTTTTTTTTCAATTAAACACTAGACTAATTGGAGCACAGTTTTCTTATTAGTTTATTTCAATATTTATTTGTTTTTGTTAGTACTCAAAATCTTTCATAAGAAGATGTCTTTGTCCATTAACTTGTTAGCAGTCTGGAGCCAGAGGCTTCTCAAATTTTTAGAAAATAAGTTTAATAAATAACTGTTCTTGGGTGACACATTGCTATTTTCTAAGTTGCTTTTACTTTTTAGAATTACATTGATGATTTGTGCCATGCTGAAAGTGGGTTTGAGAAAGCAGATGTAATAATCTACCTGGAAATGAGCCAACCCCTTCAGATACCACACTAGCAAATGGCCATGGGCATCGTGGGCAGAGAGCAGGCAATTCTCAACGACAGGAGGTATTTTTGACTCCGGCTATAGAAAATCTTTAACCAAAACCACTGTCAGAGTAGCAGGAGGAGCAAGAAAGATCACTGTTCACAGTCTGTATGGTGAAGGTGATGCAATCTCCTTTTTCTCCACTAGGGTGACAGGCACCTGTCCCCAGTGCTTTCAACCCCTTGACTGATTTCTCAGAAATCAATACTTTTTAATGGATGAAAATTGTTCCTTGTGGTTGTTGCATTAGTATCTTGAGACCACCTTCCATATGCATTGAAACAAGCATATTCTATTCTATTATTTTTATTATTATTAGGAAACCTGTTAAGGAAAGAAACAAAATGGTCTCTGTTTGCAGGTGACATGATACTGCACATATAAAATCCTAAAGACACCACCAAAACACTTTTAGAGCTCATCGATGAATTCTGTAAAGTTGCGGGATATAAAATCAATACACAGAAATCTTCTGCATTTCTATGCACTAACAATGAATTATCAGAAAGAGAAATTAAAGAAACAATTCCATTTACTGTTGTATCAAAAATAATTAAATACCTAGGAACAAATGTACCTAAGTATATACAAGACCTAGACTCAGGAAATTATAAGAATCTGATGAAAGAAATCAAAATTGACACAAACACATAGAAACATATACTATGTTCTTGGATTGGAAAAATCAATGTTGTTAAAATGAACATAATATCCAAGACAAACTACAGATTCAATGCAATCCCTATCAAGTTACCAATGGCATTTTCCACAAACGAGAACAAATAATTAAATATTTTTTATGGAACCACAAAAGACCTTGAATAGCCAAGCAATCTTGAGAAAGAAGAACAGAGCTAGAAGAATCACATTCGCTGACTTCAGATGACGCTACAAAGCTACAGTAATCAAAGCTGTATGATACTGGTGCAAAAACGGAGACATAGATCAGCGGGACAGGATCGAAAGCCCAGAGACAAGCCTGCACACCTATGGTCAGTTAATCTGCGACAAAGGAGGCAAGGCTAGACAATGAGGGAAAGACAGTCTCTCCAACAAGCGCTGCTAAGAAAACTGGTCAGCTGCGTGCAAAAGAATGAAGTTAGACTACTAACACCACACACAAAAACAAACTCAAAACGGATTCAAGACCTAACTGCAAGGCCAAATACTATAAAAACACTAGAGGAAAACATAGGTAGAATACTCTGACATAAATCACAGAAATATTATTTGGGGGGATCTGTCTCCTCAAGTAAAGGAAATAGAAACAAAAATAAACAAATGGAACCTAATTCAACGCTTTTGCAGAGCAAAGAAAACCCTCAATGAAACAGAAAGACAGCTGAATGGTAGAAAAATGTACAAGCGATGTGACCAATAAGGGACTAAACTCAGCGTATACAAACTGCTCGTACAACTCAATGTCTACTCTTTATTTATTGGAAAAGTCAGAGAAAATTTTCTGCAGCATTCTCTCTCTTTCTCTCTTTATAGATATAAAGACACTAAACAGGAAACTAAAATGCAGGGCTGCCGTGGTGACTCACTGGTAAAGAATCTGCCTGCGATGCAGGAGATGCAGATTCAATCCCGGGGACAAGAAGATCCCCTGGAGAAAGAAATGCCAACCCACTCCAGTACTCTTGCCAGGAAAATCCCATGGACAGAGAGGCCTGGCAGGCTACCGTCCCTAAGGTCTCAAGAGTCAGACACGGCTTAGAGAGTAAACCACCACCACCGTCAAACTAAAATGCCAATCACTAAAAACAAACAAACAAAAACCCCCAAACACCTGATGTTTTAAAAGCCTAATTTCAACACTATGCACTTACTAGAGACATTTCAAATTCTTACGAACCTATTTTGTCATTCATATAAAATACTGGCTAGAAGACCTAAGCTATTGTGGTCACAGACACTGTGGGCCCCTGAAGACTCCTATTCGCAAACAGACAGGGCGACTTTTACCCTAGGTAGAGAGTCTTATTCTGATGACAGCTGAAAACTAAACCTCTAGCAAAGTGGAAGCCTCAGGATACTCACCAACAGCCAGTTCTTGCTTTGAAACTCCCAGAACCCCACTGAGACACCATGGATGATAACAGTGAGACTGCTTTCCTAATTCACTCCGTGTTTCACTTGACTTTGAGCAAATTACTTCCTCACGGTTCTCAGTTTCCTCAACCGTCATATTAGGAATGTCAGATCAGAAAACTGCCAAGGGTTTTTACCTCTTAAAAATTCTAGAAACCCATGATCCTAGAATTTGCTATTCAACATCCTCTCTACCTAAACATTTTGAGTACTTATAATGTGCTAGACACTTTTTTAAATGTTTTACATGTACTAAGTCACAATATCTTTACAACATCCTCATCAGGCAAGTTATACTTGATACCAATTTTATAAGTAATCTGAAGCATATAGCTTAAGTATCATGCCTGAAGTCACAAAGTTAGTTTGTGGTCAAAATGGGATTTTGATGCAGGCGGTTAAACTTGAGCATTAGCTATCCCACCATGCTTTCTCTAGATTTCTCCAAAGTGTTCTGTAAAACATTAGTTCTCTGAAATTATGGTGAGAAAAAAAAATAAAGACTTGTGGTCTATTAGTTAGAACTGTTTTCATCTTAAATGGCAGAAATATTAATCCAAACCCGCCTAAGCAAAAAAGAAATGAGCTCAAGATGCCAACATGTCCAGGGTGGGAGGTGACTGGCTTGATTCAGATCATATCAACAGCAATTCTAGCCCTCACATCCTCAGACCTTCTCATGACAGATTAACAGACTTTCTTAGAAGTCCCAATAAAAACATAGCTGTGTCATATTATCTCTGATTAGCTCACATGTCCCTATCCAAGTCCATCACTGTGGCTGGGAAATGTCAAGAGTTGACTGGTTTTAAGCCTGTATCTTATGCTCCACTCTGGGGTCCTTGGAGGAATGACATCACCAGAACAACAGGATGAAAAGTGAGAGAAGTGTTTTTCCAGAGAGAAGTCAGGGTGCGGTCACGAACATTGGTTGATGTGTACATGTGTGCTAACATTGGTTGATAGATATCAGTAAATGTCCAAGACATGTAGTTAAGCTTATTTTTAAAATACTCCATAATTCATTTTTATGTCATATTTGTATATCAGTTCAGTTCAGTTGCTCAGTCGTGTCTGACTCTTTGTGACCCCGTGAATTGCAGCACGCCAGGCCTCCCTGTCCATCGCCAACTCCGGAGTTTACCCAAACCCATGTCCAATGAGTTGGTGATGCCATCCAACCATCTCATCCTCTGTCGTCCCCTTCTCCTCCTGCCCCCAATCCTTCCCAGCATTAGGGTCTTTTATAAGCACCTTGAATTTGCCAAGAAGTTCTACAATAAAGAATTTGTTTCAACTCATCATTTTCCAAATTTATTTGGTATGGAACAAATTATTCATGTAAAATTTATTAGCATCTCTTTGAACTAGTATTTATGCAGAACTTATTTTGGAGGATGACACTGAAGTTCAGCTTCTGACATTTAGAAACTAACATAATATATAAGACATGCAAATGACCCCTCATTTCATGTTTCATGTTTCCTACATCATCAACATCCTCTGACTCTCATAAATCTGCCTTATATTGAGCAGTATTAAAAATAAAACTCATATAGCATATAATAGTTTTAACAATGCTATTCATTAAACCATTTCAAGATGTGACTGTTTGATTATTAAAACATCGGTGGAAAGCAGAATCACAAGTTAGAATGTCCATATAATAGATAAGGAGTTTGTATCAGCTTTTGCAAAATTGGAACAAGCTTCAGTGGTTTCCCTGTGTGGCTCAGACAGTAAAGAATCTGCCTGCAATGCAGGAGACCCAAGTTCGATCCCTGGATCGGGAAGATCCTCTGGAGAAGGGAATGGCAATCCACTCCATTATTCTTGCCTGGAGAATCCCATGGACAGAGAAGCCTGGGAGATTACAGCCTACGGAGTCCCAAAGAGTTAGACACGACTGAAAGACTAACACCTTTTACTTTTCAGTGGTTTAAACCACAAATATTCATTATTTGTTATGACTTTGTAGGTTGACCAGGCAGTTCTTCAGGACTGGGTCAAGTCAGCTGGGCTGGGCGATCCAGGATGGTCTTGGGCTTCCATCTGGTCTTTGGTTGACAGGCTGGTATGCCATAGCTTATCTCTGTTTCATGTGGTCTTTCTTGTCCAAGTAAACAAGCACGGCTTCTTAATATGACTGCTTCGCATTTCAAAAAAGATCAATAAATGAAGGCAAACTCCAAAGTTCAAGCACTCTGCAAGCCCCTGCTTCCATCATCGGTATTGTCTTGGTTACTGTCCCAGTTGCTGAAGTAAGTGACATGACCACACCCAGGTCTCAGTGAAAAAAGCTGCATGGGCACATGACAAAGTGACAGGGGTGCTGATGTAAGATGGGAGGGCTCGGGGCCATTTTTATCATCTGCCACAAAGCTCTTAAAATCTGCTTACCTGAACCCCAGGTTTAGTTTGTTAATCAAATGGGTTAACTGCTTAAATGAACTGCAAATATCAAGCTTTCATTTATTATCAGAAAGTATTTATTAGCCATATATTTGTATTTCTTCCTATGCTGATTTTTAAGCAGGTAACTACAATAAATGGGCTTCCTAGGTGATGCTAGTGGTAAAGAACCCGCCTGCCAATGCAGGAGAAGGTAAGTGATGTGGGCCTGATCTCTGGGTCAGAAAGATCCCCTGAAGGAGGGCATGGCAACCCACTCCAGTATTCTTGCTTGGAGCATCCTATGGACAGAGGAGCCTGGCGGGCTACAGTCCATGGGGTTTCAAAGAGTCAGACATGACTGAAGCAATTAAGCACACACACAACTACAATAACTAGACTGGTCCTCATTGATCTGTGTTTACAAACAGATGTGGCTTATGGCAATGTCTATCTGGTACACATATTTGATCAATTTGCAGCTAAAACAGTCATTTTGAACAATATTACCACTAGGTACTTAGTCATCAGTATAGTGTTCATCTCACAGTTTCATCTTAATGACTAAAATGTCTATTTGACCAATTCAGTTTGACCGTTTATAAAGTAATCAATTGTTTTAAATATTGATCTGTAAATTACATATCCAGGAAATCACATAAACCTCGTCTCAGGCTCTTTATAATTTAAATGTACTTTTAGTCAACTATGCCTCTGATTCACAATGTACCAATGTAGATTTGAGTCACATGAAGAACTAAGAAAATAAAAGCTTCAAGTCCTCTAGCTTGATTGTTAAGGTGGAAAGTATAACTGGAAGGTGTGTGTGTCTGTGTGTGTGATTCGTTTCAGTTCAGTCAGTTCAGTCGCTCAGTCGTGTCCGACTCTTTGCAACCCCATGGACTGTGGCACGCCAGGCCTCCCTGTTCATCACCAACTCCTGGAGTTTACTCAAACTCGTGTCCATCGCATCAGTGATGCCATCCAACCATCTCATCCTCTGTCGTCCCCTTCTCCTCTCGCCTTCAACCTTTCCTAGCATCAGAGTCTCTTCCAATGAGTCAGCTCTTCGCATCAGGTGGCCATAGTATTGGAGTTTCAGCTTCAGCATCAGTCCTTCCAATGAATATTCAGGACTGATTTCCTTTAGGATGGACTGGGTGGATCTCCTTGCAGTCCAAGGGACTCTCGAGAGTCTTCTCCAACACCACAGTTCAAAAGCATCAATTCTTCAGTGCTCAGCTTTCTTTATGGTCCAACTCTCACATCCATACATGACTACTGGAAAAACCGTAGCCTTGACTAGACGGAACTTTGTTGGTAAAGTAATGTCTCTGCTTTTTAATATGCTGTCTAGGTTGGTTATAGCTTTTCTTTCAAGGAGCAAGTGTCTTTTAATTTCATGGCTGCAGTCACCATCTGCAGTGATTTTGGAGCCCCCCCCCCAAAATAAAGCCTTTCACTTTTTCCCTTGTTTCTCCATCTATTGCCATGAAGTGATGGGACCAGATGCCATGATCTTAGTTTTCTGAATGTTGAGTTTTAAGCCAACTTTTTCACTCTCCTCTCTCACTTTCATCAAGAGGCTTTTTAGTTCTTCTTCACTTTTTGCCATAAGGGTGCTGTCATCTGCATGTCTGAGGTTATTGGTATTTCTCCCGGCAATCTTGATTCCAGCTTATGTTTCTTCCAGCCCAGTGTTTCTCATGATGTACTCTGCATATAAGTTAAATAAGCAGGGTGACAATATACAGCCTTGACGTACTCCTTTCCTGATTTGGAACCAGTCTGTTGGTCCATGTCCAGTTCTAACTGCTGCTTCCTGACCTGCATACAGGTTTCTCAGGAGGCAGGTCAGGTGTTCTGGTATTCCCATCTCTTGAAGAATTTTCCATAGTTTGCTGTGATCCACACAGTCAAAGGCTTTGGCATAGTCAATAAAGCAGAAGTAGATGTTTTTCTGGAACTCTCTTGCTTTTTCAATGATCCAGCAATTTGATCTCTGGTTCCTCTGCCTTTTCTAAAACAAGCTTGAAGATTTGGAATTTCATGGTTCATGTATTGCAGAAGCCTGGCTTGGAGAATTTTGAGCATTACTTTACTAGTGTGTGATATGAGTGCAATTGTGTGATAGTTTGAGCATTCTTTGGCGTTGCTTTTCTTTGGGATTGGAATGAAAACTGACTTTTTCCAGTCCTGTGGCTGCTGCTGAGTTTTCCAATCTTGCTGGAATATCGAGTACAGCACTTTCACAGCATCATCTTTTAGGATTTGAAAGAGCTAAACTGGAATTCTATCACCTCCAGTAGCTTTGTTCATAGTGATCCTTCCTAAGGCCCACTTGACTTCGCATTCCAGGATGTCTGGCTCTAGGTGAGTGATCACACCATCGTGATTATATGGGCCATGAAGATTTTTTTTGTATAGTTCTTCTGTGTATTCTCACCACCTCTCCTTAATATCTTCTGCTTCTGTTAGGTCCATACCATTTCTGTCTTTTATTGTGCTCATCTTTGCATGTCATGTTCCCTTGGTGTCTCTAATTTTCTTGAAGAAATAATTGCTTAGTCTCTGCTATACTAGGGAAGGAAGAGAGTTCTCAATAGGTAAACGCTAAAATATTTTTTAAAGTTTAAAAATTCATTTCTGGGAAGGGGGTAGAGTTATAAGGGTCCTTCATGTATTACTTCTTTGTTTTTCGTATTTTCTGAATTTGTTTTTGCAATGAACATATATGAACATATGATCAGAAAAGGAAACGATGAAAGCACAAACAGGAAATGGGCAGATGACACATTTGAAGAAAATTCACATTCTTTTTACAATATCTCGCTTTAAAAAAAAATTACTTGATGTTTTTCTCTACAATTTTCCTGTGAAGTGGATAGGGTAGGTAATATTGATCTCATTTACTTTGTCAAAACATGGTCTTATCAGAGATGTACTCAGGGGAGTGCATTGACTTGGAGGTGGACTTTGGGTAGAACTGAAGGATTCACGGTTTCTCTCTCCCCAAACATTGAGATGAGAATCATAGTTATTACTTTATCTGTTTCTCTAGTGATATCATCTCTCAATACAGTTGTTTTTTTGTTTTCTTTTCCTTTTTGGTCATTCACAGAAATTTTAGTTATAAAAATCAAATTGGAAAGACTTAGAGGCTTCATTAAATTCTATGTACACAAAATCCACTCAATGGAATAATTTGAGGATATAATTTGTTTTTACTCTCTGCCTTCACAGCTTTCTGAAAAGATTACAGTATTAAGGGCAGATAATCTGCTTTAAGATACTGTCAATTACTTTTGAGAAGATGAGAATTACTGAGACATGAGCATTTTGTATAATGTTAAGAGAAACTTTCAAGTCTATTTTGAAATGAGTTGCAGTGATCAACAGTTTTTCAGTAATTTGATATTTTTATTTAACTTAGAGAAAACAAAGATGGTAGGACCTAAGAAATAGTGTATCTTAGTGTTGTTAGATACGACTCGAAAATCATAATTGACAAATCCTTCCCGTCTAACGTCAGTGTTACAGACTTTGTCATTGTCCCTGTTGTTTAGTTACTCAGTCGTGCCCAGCTCTTGTGCAAACGCATGGGCTGTAGCCCAACAGGCTCCTCTGTCCATGGGATTGCCCAGGCAAGACTACCGGAGTGGGTTGTCATTTTCTTCTCCAGGGGATCTTCCTGACCCAGGGATTGAACCCGTGTCTCCGTGTCTGCTCTGTTGCTGGCAGATTCTTTACTGCTGAGGCATGGGGGAAGCCTTGTAGTGATTTTTAAATTTATTATCTTCAAGACTCAAAAACTCATGAGATAAATAATTACAATGATAAGGAACTTTTTGGTCTGAGTTGAGATCATGATTTGAGCCTCTTTTGCACTCATTCAGCCTCACTGATTTAACTATACGGTTTGTGATCCACACAGACTGCTTTCTAGAAGGGTCTGGACAATCAATCTGACCACAGTCTTATGTCTTGGGTTTGTAAGTAAGAGAAAAAAACAAAACAAAACTTTAATTAGTGCCTATTATGTTCTCAGTGTTTTATATTTATTTATCTTGATTAAATCTTCATTTAAAACTACAAGTTAGGTATTGAAACCCTAATTTTTCAAATGGGGAAACTGATGCTTAGAGAGGGTAATTAACTTGTCCTCAGTCGTGTTTATAAATGGCAGGACTGGAATATGAAACCAGCTCATTTGTCTTTGATGCTGGTGACAACTTCACTGTTTCTCAGAGCGGGGACGCACCCTGGCACCTGCATTGCAACTGCAAAGGAAATTTGTTCCTTTCCAAATCCCAGTGCATCGGTCTCTGCATGCAGCCCTGGGAAGTTCCAGCTGACAGTAACTCAATGGATGCTTACACATTTTATTCATGGTGCATCCATAAACCTTCCATAAGCCCTAATCAAATGCATCTCCCAGAAGGTGATGACCCTGGGATATTTGTTCACTTCTTTGGTTGGTTCTTAATCCTTAATGATGGAGATCAAGAATCCCTGGGCAGAGACTGTATGGGCATTTTATCAATGATTGGATGAAGGTATGGATTGTATGCTGTATCAGCATGTCGGCTGAGAGTCATTTACAAAATCAAAATGGTCTTGACAGAACAATTAACCAAACTGGGCATTAGGAAATGTTGGAGAGAGAAACCGTATATACACTGCAGTTGGGTTAGTCACTCAGATCTGTCTGACTCTTGGACACCCCATGGACTGTAGCCCATCAGGATCCTCTTTCTGTGGAATTCTCTAGGCAGGAATACTGGACTGGGAAGCCATTTCCTTCTCCAGGGGATCTTCCCAACCCAGGGGGCGAACCTGGATCTCCTGCATTGCAGGCAGACTCTTTACCATCTGACTCACCAGGGAAGTCTATATACTGCAAAGAGGGCCCAAAATACTGACCACAAGTGAGCAGTAAAGAGAAGATAGTTCTAAAAACAGTATGGAACATATCACTCCTCTTGATAAAATAAAAAATTTGACACAATCGTCTGTGTAGTCAAGGCTATGGTTTTTCCAGTAGTCATGTATGGATGTGAGAGTTGGACTATAAAGAAAGCTGAGCACCGAAGAATTGATGCTTTTGAACTGTGGTGTTGGAGAAGACTCTTGAGAGTCCCTTGGACTGCTAGGAGATCCAACCAGTCCATCCTAAAGGAGATCAGTCCTGAATATTCATTGGAAGGACTGATGCTGAAGCTGAAGCTCCAATACTTTGGCCACCTGATGCGAAGAGCTGACTCACTGGAAAAGACCCTGATTCTGGGAAAGATTGAAGGCAGGAGGAGAAGGGGATAACAGAGGAAGAGATGGTTGGATGGCATCACCGACTCGATGGACATGAGTTTGGGTAAACACCAGGAGTTGGTGATGGACCGGGAGGCCTGGCATGCTGCAGCCCACGGGGTCACAAAGAGTCGGGCACGACTGAGTGACTGAACTGAACTGAACTTAGGCTTTATTGATACACGTAATAAAATACGAGAAGGCACAGTTTCCCCTCTTTGAGTCTGTGTGAGATGGACGGTCCTGGAGTTTGGTTAAAGGTTGTCAATACCAGCCCTGAATGATGACACTGACAAGCTGCATTGCATCTGGAGGACATGACCGCAAGGTGAGGAGATGTGATTCCAGGACATGCAAGGGGTGCATGACTACAACACTATGTTTAGCCCAAGAAAGTAGTCAATAGCTATGAGATGTGATAGCAATTGTTTTCAACATGAAAGTCTACTCCATAAAATGAGGACAGGTTTACTCTATAGGGTTACAAAGTCTGAATTACAAACAGGAGTGGAAGCTTTGGAGATTCCAGATCCACCTAAGGAAGGACTTTTTTTATAGTAAGAATTGATAAATACAGGAACTAGCAGTCTCGATGCAAACTTACTTATTTAAGGTATCGCAGAGGGTTAAGTGACACCTGGCCACTTTTGCTCCATCTTGGCCTAAATCTCGCCTGCCTTGATCTCCATCTCATCTCCAGTATCTCATACAAAGTCATCGCTTAATAAATATTTTTATTTATAAAAATATTTTATAATATTATAACTTTAACTTTTATGCATGTATCTACTACATCCTGCAACTCTCACTAGAAAAATCTCTTGAAACCAAATTGATTAATTATGGCTATTTATAATGGGGCTTCCCTGGTGGCTCAGTGGTAAAGAATCCTCCTGCCAACGCAGGAGACATGGGTTTGATCCCTGGATCGGGAAGATCCCCAGGAGGAGGAAATGGCAACTCATTCCAGTATTCTTGTCTCGGAAATCCCATAGACAGAGGAACCTGGCAGCAGGCTACAGTCCATGGGGTTGCAAAGAATTGGACATGACTCAGTGACTAAATAACATTTATAATTTGCTTTGACATCTCACTGCTGCAAGTTTATTTAAATGATGAGGTTTGCCTTGACAATGTAAATTGTGACTTCTGTTTTACATGTGGCTTTCTATAATTCAGGCTTCCCAGGTAGCTCAGATGATAAAGAATCTGCCTGCAGATGGACCCAGGCTCCATCCCTGGGTCAGGAAGATCCCCTGGAGGAGGGCATGGAAACCCACTCCAGTATTCTTGCCTGGAGAATCCCATGGACAGAGGAGCCTGGCGGGCTACAGATCATGGGGTCGCACAGAGTCAGACACAACTGAGCACTTTCACTTTTCTATAAATTTAATTTTTCAGCTTTTAAGATACAACACGTTTTGTGTAATTTGGTATAATTTTTAATTTTTTATGTTATTTTAAAAGTTCAGAATACCACTCTGAAATGACTATAAATACATTTAAAATTCTCTATTTTAGATATCTTAATAAAAGTCATCACTTAATAAATACTTTAATGCATTAATGCACATGATTCTATGATTCTGAACAGTCAAATGCCTATTCCACATCTATCCATGTTATGAGGAAATAATTAAATTCATTTTTCTGCTAACCCTGTCCCAGTGGCACATGCTCAGTTTTCATCCACTTCTAGACAACCAGAAAACAGCTGCCTCAGTCTGGTTAACTGTGATCCATAATTGAGAGTCCTTTTTTACCAGCATAATGGTGCTACCTAGAATGACACCTAGAAATCTTGGGGTTTTATGATTTTTGCAAGCAAATCACTCAAATGGTCCAAATGAGTTGGCCACTTGACTAAACTCCAGTAAGCTACTGCTAAGAACGCATGCCAGAAAGACACAGACTTCAAAAGGAAAAAAAAAAGAATGAGATGATTGCAAATAAGTCTCTGCTGGTTGTGAAAGGAAAATCTGAGATATCTGACCCACAAAAGTGTACATGAGTCTCCTTAAACCAGATACTCAAGGTCACTGTAAAGCTATATATATTATGTGTATAGTTAATAAATGCATATTTACATATAACTGAAATATTCTGCTATACACCTGAAAGTAAGTAAAACGTTATAAATCAACTATGGTGGTGGTTCGGTGGTTTAGTGGTTTAGTCGCTAAGTCATGTCCGACTCTCCTGACCCCATAGACTGTAGCACGCCAGGCTCCTCTGTCCATGGAATTCCCCTGGAAAGAATACTGGAGTGGGCTGCCATTTCCTTCTCCCGGGGATCTTCCCAATCCAGGAATCAAAGCTGGGTCTTCTGCATTGCAGGCAGATTCTTTACCGACTGAGCTACGAGGGAAACTTTAACTCAACTATATTTCAGTTAAAACAACATGCAAAAAATAATAACCTCCCAGCTAAATGCTGTATAAAGTTGCACCATTAGAGTTTAATTTACTTTATTCTTATTTTGGGGGCCATTTTAACAACTTGGGTCAGGGGAGGAATGAAGTTTGGTGAATTATGAAATATCTACCTTACTGTTATACAGAAAACAGCACTGCCTCAGTCAGTGTAGAGCAATAGGTGGTTCCAGCCAAGACTTGGTCCCCTATATATTATAATTCTTCATGATGAGCATGCATTAGACTTCCCTGATGGGTAACTAACTTGGACGCATGCTATACTGATTTGGAGGGACACCATATTGACTGAGGGCTTCGCTGGTGGCTCAGTGGTTTAAGAATCCACCTGCCAAAGCAGGAGACGTAGGAGATGCAGGTACAACCCCTGAGTCAGGAAGATCCCTTGGAAGAGGAAATGGCATCCCCCTCCAGTATTCTTGCCTGGAGAATCCCATGGATGCAGGAGCCTGTGGGGGGCTACTGCCCATGGGGCTGCAAAGAGTCGAAAGCAACTGAGGGACTAACTCGATTTTTCTTATTGATTGAGTTACACATGAATTCAGATTTGTTTCTCTTTAGTAGATGTAGCACTTTTATTCAACTCTCAACAATAGGTATGCAGGTTTTTAGGGTTTGGATTAAAGTTAGAGTCCTCATTAAGCACTTATTAATGATGGCATCGGCCCCTCACTCATCTTGGAAGAAACAGTTCTCACTAGTAATTTTCCCAAATTAACCCCCTTGGGTTGTTATGCATTACTCGCATCTCAGTTTCAGCTATTTATAGGCTCTATTTAACTTTCCTCAGTCGTGGCCAGCTCCTTGTGACCATTACAGTCCCATGGACTGTAGCCCATCTGGCTCCTCTGTCCATGGAATTTTTCAGGCAAGAATACTGGAGTGGGTTGCCATTTCCTCCGTCAGGGGATCTTCCCAACCCAAGGATCATAACTGTGCCTCCTGTGTCTCCTGCATTGGCAGGCAGATTCTTTATCACTGAGCCATTGGGGAAGCATAGGGTAAGGTAGTATAAATATATTCAAGATCCTTCAGAATGTTTTATTCCAGGGGTTTTATCTTCTGTAATACGGTTGTGGTCGGAAGGTAACAATGGTAACTAGACAGCAAATTATAAATCTCCTGTAAACATCTTAAGTCAGAAGACATTCTCGAATGTAGTACTTGCTGAAAACAGGTAAATTATGCAGTAATAATTTGATATACACCGGAAAACATAAGCTTTTTCCATTATTTTATCATATAGAGTTTATCAGATGCATTAGTCTGGGAAAATGCAGAGTAAAGGCATCTTCCCTTGTGTTCTAAAATCAGAGAAATTAAGGCATGAAATGAACAATGCATCTTCAGAAATGTTTCATCTTGTACACTAACAACATATTTTCACTATACATTCTAAACAGCTGGTGGTATCTAATTCAGTATTTCTTTCAACAAGCTTTGTGTCATTGGATGTTTATCTTATTACCTTGTGAACCAAGAACGTTATTAGCTGGTTCTCAGAATTTTGAATATTCTTGCTGCCTGACAGCTTTGGTCTGCACCTGGGACCTATTTTTGTGTTGGATTCTGTGTATTTCAGGAACTTAACCAACAGTGTGATGTCTCCAGGTTTTCTGTTTTCTAATTAGCATCAACTTTATAGCTGATTCTGCATTCTGCTTTCTTAGGAGGACCTGTACCTTTTTATACACACATGCTCACACACGCACACGCTCACACACATACACACATCACAGCTTCCCAGATAACTAGTTTTATCAGAATCAGAACTTAGTGGAAACATTTCATCCAAGTAGGCGGGATTTACCTGTTGGGCCAAAATATAATGATGAGAAGGTGAGCGAGGGGACTGTCATAGTGGCCTAAACCAGCAGTATGGTGAGGGGCGGTCCCAAGACAGTAGCGATGAGTGGGGGGAAATTAAAATCCTCAAAGTGGCGCAGAGGACAGACTTGTGGACGGAGGGAAAGAGAGGGTGGGGGACTGAGACCACAGCGCGGCCGCATGCGCATTACCGCAGGTGAAACAGCTGGCCAGCGGGAAGGTGCCGCGCAGCACCGGACTCGGGACTCGGGAGCTGGCTCAGCGCCGGGGTAACCTGGAGGCCCGGGGCCGGGGCGGCAGGAGGGAGGCCCCAGAGGCGGGGTTGTATGTATACACACGTCTGATCCACGCTGTGGTCGAGCAAAAGCTAACACAACATTGTAAAGCAAGGATCCTCCAATTAAAAAACAAATAAGTAAACATAAGCGTCAATGGAAAATGAACTGTCGAGATGGTAGGTTGGCAAACCTTAGCGATGAAGGGCAGCAGACAGTCTGCCACCCTCTCCTTTGCTCTCGCATTTCCCTCCCCTTGAGTCTTCTCTCCCACACCCTCTCTGGCAGTTTCAGCTACTCTCTTTCTTTGAACTGACTGGAGTACCACGTTTGTCCTTTACGTATTGACATTTCCCACAGGTTTTTCCTCAGTCTGAGTATTCACTTACGTAACCATTCCTTCGCTTACTGTTCAGTTACTGAGCGCACACAACCCACCCTTTACGGTAGTTGAGATACAAAGAGTTACACTATTCACTCTATCCTGAAATCAGTCCTGGGTGTTCATTGGAAGGACTGAGGCTGAAGCTGAGGCTCCAATACTTTGGCCACCTGATGTGAAGAGCTGACTCATTGGAAAAGATCCTGATGCTGGGAAAGATGGAGGGCAGGAGGAGAAGGGGACGACAGAGGATGAGATGGTTGGATGGCATCACCGACTCAGTGGACATGAGTCTCAGCAAAGCTCTGGGAGGTGGTGATGGACAGGGAAGCCTGGTGTGCTGCAGTCCATGGGGTCACAAAGAGTCAGACATGACCGAGTGACTGAAAAGCAATTCCATCCAGAAAATAAGCATCTAATCTCAGAGGTGATAAAATCAAGTGAAAAACAAGGTAAAAACACTTGGTAATCATGAGTTTGCCCCCAAATACATCTCTTCCTGCTTCTCCATGTGTTTCCTGAGAGCAAGGTTTACATATGCTTTTTCTTTCCAGTCTAAATGTTAACATCGTGCCTGACAGGTAAGAAAGAAAGTAAATTTTTCTCTGAATTCTTTTTTATTGTTTTATTCTCACAAAATTAATTTTCACTCCTCATTCTAAATAACCAGTGAGTTGCTTAAGCACTTAACAGTAAAGCTCAATGTCATTTGTCCTTAGTAAGTATTCATGTTTCCTGGGCCACTTTAATCAATATCACCGTAATGATAAAAATACAAGATGCCCATTGCGTGCTTTCTGTTAAAGTATCCAATGCTATTACTTTGTATTTCCCAAGTGAAATAATGATTATTACAATCACCAGTGGAGTTATCCACACGTCTCATCACTGCATCATCTTAGCGTGTGTATTTTCTTAAATACGGAATTGATTGTCCGTGTCAGTAGAAGAGACTATTAAGTGGGTGTTTGTCCACTTGCCCCATGGCTTCATATTAGCTTGTGCTTGGTGAGTGATGACTGAAAAAGGAGATTTTGCTGTGACTAAGAGCTGGTTGACTTATGTCTTTGTTTCTGTCCTCTTTCCTTGGTACTTCAAAATGGAAGCCAGAGATTGACATGCATTGATGGACAAATGCTACAGTGGATAACACAGCTGAAAAAGGAACAATTTTTTTTTTAACGTTATCACATCTGAGATGCTGTATTGGGCTCTGCCGAGATGAAGACAAAGATAGGGATTGCACACGTCTTGCATGTTAATATTATACCGAGATGCAACTGTAAATATTTCTCCATAAAAGAACTTACAGCCACATTTTGGATTTGATCTCTGCTCAGAAGCCTTTTCATAATTTGCAAATCTCTGAGAGATTACCAATGGTCTTTTCCAGGTGAAAGCTCTTCCCTCAGTTTGCCTTTTTCCTCCACACCGTACAGAAAGCAGCAAGCAGCGGCCGGGTGGCTCCTTCGGTTCTCTGCGGACGTCAACCGAGCGTCCTGTCCCTCAGAGACCCTTTTATTTTCTTTATTTTCCCGGTAACCTCTGGTAACGGCGTTAGCCAGCCTTTTGCCACTGCATGCCAAGCTTCCCGCCAGCTCTCCAAAACCTTTTCCTCGCTTACCTTTATTCTTCACTAGCAGCTTTCTTGAGGGCCATCGAACATTAACTAACAGCCTTTTTGCGGCCCTTTAAAATTTCTCTAACATTTTCTTCCAGGTCTTTCCAGCTTTTCTCACCCCTCTTATGGTCCCAAAGTGACACATCTTCAGTTGTGTTATGGCAGTTTTCTACTCCTACTACAAAAATATATTCCAAGTAATACGACTGCCTAACAAGTTGCCACAAAACTTAGTGGCATAAATCAATCCCGCGTTATGGTCCCGAGTCAGGGTTTCAGTCAGGACACATGGGAAAAGGCTCATCTCGGCTCCATCCAGCTTCAGCCAGACCGCTCCAAGCTCAGAACCGAGATCACCTGAAGGCTCACTCACCAGTCTGGCAGGTGGAAGGGGGCGCGAACACTGGAGCTTCTCAGGCTCCTCCCTTTACTTCCACGTGTTCTGTCCATGTAAGCCTTCCATCACGTGTGGTCAGGGTAGCCACGCTGCTTCCGTGTCATCTCAGTGGTCCCAAAGCACGCGTCCTGAGACAGAGCCGGGCAAAGGGTGAATCGCCCATCCTAAGCTATCCTAAGAGGTCACAGAGCATCACCTCTGCCACATTCGACTTACGTATTTATCCTCACTATCTCTGAATGTTTGCGTGTTCTCAGTCATGTCCGACTCTTTGCAATCCTATGGACAACAGCCTGCCAGGCTCCCTGGTCCATAGGATTTCCCAGGCAAGAATACTGGACTGGGTTTTCGTTTCCTCATCCAAGGGATCTTCTTGACTGGCCCCCTTGATTGTCACTTGGAGGAGAGCTGCCTAAGTCATTAGAATTCCTGCTGCTGCTGCTGCTGCTGCTGCTGCTGGTAAGTCGCGTCAGTCGTGTCCAACTCTGTGCGACCCCATAGACGGCAGCCCACCAGGCTCCTCCGTCCTTGGGATTCTCCAGGCAAGAATACTGGAGTGGGTTGCCATTTCCTCCCTCAGTGCATGAAAGTGAAAAGTGAAAGTGAAGTCGCTCAGTCGTGTCCGACTCTTTGCGACCTCATGGGCTGCAGCCTACCAGGCTCCTCCGTCCATGGGGTTTCCCAGGCAAGAGTACTGGAGCGGGGTGTCATTGCCTTCCTGCTTGACATATTTGTAAATGAGAAATAAGCTTAAATGATGTGAGGCTTCTGAAGTTTGAGGGTATATCTGTTACATCAGTACCCAATCCATTACCTAACGGAGAAGGTGCTTTTGAGTTAGGAAAAACAAATAGAGAGCTTCTGCACTTCTGTCCTCCATGAGCTTTTATAATATTCTTGAAAGAGAAGCGTGTCCACCTGGCAAGTATGCGACCCCATGGACTGCAGCCCACCAGGCTCCTCTGTCCACGGGGATTCTCGAGGCCAGAATACTGGAGTGGGTTGCCATGCCCTCCTCCAGGGGCTCTTCCCAACCCAGGGATCAAACCCAGGTTTCCCACATTGCAGGCATATTCTTTTACCAATTGAGCCATCAGGGAAGCCCTAGTGAATAAAAAAAGGGATATTTGGAGCTTAAGCATCAGCATCAGTCCTCCCAATGAATATTTAGGACTGATTTCCTTTAGGATTGATTGGTTTGATTTTCTTACTGTCCAAGGGACTCTCAAGAGTCTTCTCCAACACCACAGTTCAAAAGCATCAATTCTTCAGCGCTCAGTCTCCTTTACGGTCCAACTCTCACATCCATACATGACCACTGGAAAAACCACAGCTTTGACTATATGGACTTTTGTCAGCAAAGCGATGTCTCTGCTTTTTAATATGCCATCTAGGTTTGTCATAACTTTCCTTTGAAGTAGTAAGCAATTTTTAATTTTGTGGTTGCAGTCAATACTAATTATGTATCTTTTAGCAAACATTATATTCCACATGGAAGTTAATGCAACACACAGTCATATAGCTCTTGGTTATCCAGTCAGCTCAGAACATGCCCAGAATCAGCTACACATGTTCATTTCAGGAGGAAGTCCATTTTATTTCAGAGTTGTCCATGCCTGAACTGGGCTGAGATCATGCTCACTCTCTGATACTGCTCGTACTCCTGTGTCTAAATAATCGTTTGGAAATTAAAATGATAGCAAAGTGATAGTAAGACCAAGAAACTACCTGAGCTAATTCAATTCTGTCATTTCAGTGTCAATGGTTGGAATTTTATTTGTGAAAAAATTTAAAACAGTGAAACAGACTGTGAATCATGGGGTGTAATATTTTTACTTTCAAGTGAAAAAAGTTTTGTTCATAGATGAGATATTTTCTGAATTTGAATACTATCTTTAAAATTAATATTTCTTCTTTTGGTTGTTAATGATTTATATTAAAACTAAATGGTGAATTAAGGACACAGGGAATGCAATGTTATTATTAATTTCTGTGAAAGATCAAGAGGTTGATTAGGTTATTTTCCTTTTGTAGAAAATCTACTTTTATATAGTTAAAAGTATTGTGGCATTATGCTTTCCTTTTCTCCACTGTAATATTTATTTCATACTTTATTTTGAAATTATTACTTTATGAGTATTGATATGTATCAGTAAATCTATATTGTTCACACTTTTCAGTTCAGTTCAGTCGCTCAGTCGGGTCCGACTCTTTGTGACCTCATGAATCGCAGCACGCCAGGCCTCCCTGTCCATCACCAACTCCCAGAGTTTACCCAAATACATGTCCATCGAGTCGGTGATGCCATCCAACCATCTCATCCTCTGTCATCCCCTTCTCCTCCTGCCCTCAATCCTTCCCAGCATCAGGGTCTTTTCCAATGAGTTAACTCTTCTCATGAGGCGGCCAAAGTATTGGAGTTTCAGCTTCAACATCAGTCCTTCCAATGAACACCCAGGACTGATCTCCTTTAGGATGGACTGGTTGGATCTCCTTGAAGACCAAGGGACTCTCAAGAGTCTTCTCCAACACCACAATTCAAAAGCACCGATTCTTCAGCGCTCAGCTTTCTTCACCGTCCAACTCTCACATCCATACATGACCAATGGAAAAACCATAGCCTTGACTAGACGGAGTTTTGTTGGCAAAGTCATGTCTCTGCTTTTAAATATGCTATCTAGGTTGGTCATAACCTTCCTTCCAAGGAGTAAGCGTCTTTTAATTTCATGGCTGCAATCACCATCAGCAGTGATTTTGGAGCCCCCAAAATAAAGTCTGACACTGTTTCCACTGTTTCCCCATCTATTTCTCATGAAGTGATAGGACCAGATGCCATGATCTTAGTTTTCTGAACGTTGAGCTTTAAGCAACTTTTTCACTCTCCTCTTTCACTTTCATCAAGAGGCTCTTTAGTTCTTCTTCACTTTCTGCCATAAATGTGGTGTCATCTGCATATCTGAGGTTATTGATATTTCTCCCAGCAATCTTGATTCCAGCTTGTGTTTCTTCCATCCCAGCGTTTCTCATGATGTACTCTGCATATAAGTTAAATAAGCAGGGTGACAATATACAGCCTTGACGTACTCCTTTCCTGATTTGGAACCAGTCTGTTGTTCCATGTCCAGTTCTAACTGTTCTTCCTGACCTGCATACAGGTTTCTCAAGAGACAGGTCAGATGGTCTGGTATTCCCATCTCTTTCAGAATTTTCCACATTTTATTGTGATCCACACAGTCAAAGGCTTTGGCATAGTCAATAAAGCAGAAATAGATGTTTTTCTCGAACTCTCTTGCTTTTTCAATGATCCACCGGATGTTGGCAATTTGATCTCTGGTTCCTCTGTCTTTTCTAAAACCAGCTTGAACATCTGGAAGTTCATGGTTCACGTATTGCTGAAGCCTAGCTTGGAGAATTTTGAGCATTACTTTGCTAGCCTGTGAGATGAGTGAAATTGTGCGGTAGTTTGAGCATTCTTTGGCATTGCCTTTCTTTGGGATTGGAATGAAAACTGACCTTTTCCAGTCCTGTGGCCACTGCTGAGTTTTCCAAATTTGCTGGCATATTGAGTGCAGCACTTTCACAGCATCATCTTTCAGGATTTGAAATAGCTCAACTGGAATTCCATCACCTCCACTAGCTTTGTTCGTAGTGATGCTTTCTAAGGCCCACTTGACTTCACATTCCAGGATGTCTGGCTCTAGGTGAGTGATCACACCATCGTGATTATCTGGGTCGTGAAGATCTTTTTTGTACAGTTCTTCTGTGTATTCTTGCCATCTCTTCTTAATATCTTCTGCTTCTGTTAGGTCCACACCATTTCTGTCCTTTATTGAGCCCATCTTTGCATGAAATGTTCCCTTGGTATCTGTAATTTTCTTGAAGAGATCTCTAGTCTTTCCCATTTTGTTGTTTTCCTCTATTTCTTTGCATTGATAGCTGAGGAAGGCTTTCTTATCTCTCCTTGCTATTCACACTTTTAAATAAATACAAAAATGCACAGTTCTATGCTAAGAGGATGAGTGTGTGTGGGCTCAGTCACTCAATCATGTCTGGCTCTTTGTGACTCCATGGACTGTATCCTGCCAGGCTTCTCAGTCTATGGGATTTCCCAGGCAAGAATACTGAAGTAGACTGCCATTTCCTACTCCAGGGGATCTTCCTGACTCAGGATTCGAAGCCATGTCTCATGAATCTCCTGCATTGCAGGTGGATTCACCAGGGAAGTCCCAGATAAGAGAATACTAAAAAAAAGTAAAACATAGTGTTTGCTTGTAAGAGATAGAAAACAGTATCTATCCTCTGAAGAAAAGAGCTGTTCTTTTCTCCTCCCCAAGTAGACTGGGGAAGTAGACTGATGCTGAAGCTGAAACTCCAATACTTTGGCCACCAGATGTGAAGAACTAACTCATTTGAAAAGACCCTGATGCTGAGAAAGATTGAAGGCGGGAGGAGAAGGGGACGACAGAGGATCAGATGGTTGGATGTCATTGCTGACTCAATGGACATGAGTTTCTGTAAGCAGTGGGGGTTGGTGATGGACAGGGAAGCCTGGCGTGCTGCAGTCCATGGAGTCACAACGAGTCAGACATGACTGAGCGACTGAATGGAACTGAACTGAAGTAGATACATGAAAACCTGCTTAAATGCTACCTCTTTTGTGGTTTACATATGAATATAGCATCTCATGGGCTCTACACGTGGCTCAGTGTTAACGAATCTGCCTGCCAAGCAGTAGATGGGGATTTGATCCCTGGGTCAGGAATATTCCCTGGAGAAGGAAATCACAACCCACTTCAGTATTCTTGCCTGGAAAATTCCAGGCCTCATGGGCTACAGTCCATGGAGTCACAAAGAATCAGACATGACTTAGCGACTAAAACAAACAATAGCATCTCACACTTAACCTCTTCTTTTATCCAATAAAATCCATGTGCAGAAATTAGTTATTACACACATGAACAATGAAGGCATGGTAAAAAGGCATGAAACCTTAGATTTGGAGATAACACTTCAAAGTTTCAAACCACTGGGTTAAATAGAAAATGGTTTTAAAATAGTTGTTCTTAATCTACTCTGTCTGTGAACTTACTGTATCAGATAGGTCCATATTCACACACTCTCAGCACAGATTTTCATTCCAGCAGGTGTTTTTTGGGTACACAGTCTCCATTTTATCCCATGTAAACCAGAATTTGAGGATAAGCATCAATATAATTATTATTTATTGAAATTATGTTCCATTCTCCCCCAGGGAAAATGATGAAGTATGATTTAAAGATTTTAAACTTCATTTGGACAACCAATTGCAACTAATATGCAAGACATTACATAATAACACTTTCAATTATGTGATCCACTCTCTGATTTCAACAGGAATCAGAGAAAGAGGCAAATGTGAGCTAATATATTCTAGAAAGTCTTTGTGATTATAACATTACTTGAATCTAAACCTTACAGAGTAAGATGTGAATATAATCATTCCTGAAAAAATAATTCAAGAATATGTTCAATCAACAAAGATTCAACAGTACCATTTGTGTCTTAATTTATTACAGAAACTAGCAATTAATGTCTTATCACTTTTCTGCATATTTTCATTTCCTATAGTATTTCTTTGACTTATGACTTATTTATACTGTATACCTGCATTTAGGCTAGCAATTATAACCAATAATTTTATAAAATACAAGTTATGAACAACACAAAAATCAACTCAGACAGAGTCCAAACAGCAATCAACAACTGGAAGAAAAGTAAATGCTGAATTTTTATAATCTAGAAGAAAATTAAGTGGTTTTTTTTTCTTTTCAGTTTGATTATGGGGACAGTGCTCATTAGAATTAATTATACTTACAAAACATGTTTTTATGGGCTCAAATATGATTTTAAGTAATGCTTAACTTTTATTTATTTGTACTTTTTCAAAACAATGGAAGACCTATAAAAGCAACCAGTAGATTAAACTGTGGCACAAATCACAATTCACAACGAACAGTACAATGTCGTATGTACAGCAGGTTTAGCCACAAACTGCTCGAGTGGAAGGAAAAGAAACGGCCTCTTTAATTAAATTGGCACTTTCCTAACCTTAAAGCCATGATCTGGGAAGATAAGAAATGGACAGAAAGGAAGACTATAATCCCTAAAAAAAACTTCAGAGCAAAACAATAAAGAATATTTATAGGGATATAAGATTTAATCTTAACTATTACAGGACCTTCATACACAATGCCAAAATACTAATGTGCCAAAGAGAACCAGAAGGTTTCTGGTTGCACATGTAAGGAGTTTGAGAATTGCCTCTCTGTCTTAATAAGTAAAAAGCTGCCCAGACTTAAAAATTATCAACACTTTTTGGATCTTTAAGAGAGAAGAGGACACAGGAAAGAACATTCTCTCCAAGACTGGAGGGATCGGACGGGCAAATAAACTGATTAACAGCTCACGGACGGCTCACGGACGGCTCACGAGGGCAGAGATGAGTGGAAGCCACTGCAGCGGTGTAGGGGTAGAAAAATTGGAAACATAATTGACAAATTACTCAGATGACTCCTTGAGAGTTAAAATCTCCAAGGGAGCCAGTCACAGGCGGACCCCCACAATATGGTGAGATTTACCCCCAGGAGCTCGACCAGCTTCCCACAGTAAAGAGCAGAGAAAAATTCCCTTGTGCTTCCAGTAGGGGGAGGAGAAAAGGAACCATTCTGAAATTTGCCAGCGGACTGTTTTTAAACAAGTCTGCTTTCCCCCTGGCGGCTCACCGGTAAAGAATCTGCCTGCAGTGAAGGAGAAGCAGGAGACTCGGATCTGATCCCTGCGTCTGGAAGATGCCCTGGAGGAGGGCATGGCAACCCCCTCCAGCATCCTTGCCTAGAGAGTCCCATGGACAGAGGAGCCTGGCACCACAGGGTCGCACAGAGTCGGACACGATTGAAGCTACTGAGCGGCACACACAGCGGAAGCCAGCTGACCAAAGCCTGCTGAGTGATGATCAGACCGTAACCACCTGCAAGGGGAAATCCCCAACCCCACCCCATTCTAGCTATCCTGTCCCACCTAAACTGTGAGGAAAAAAAATAAACTGAGAAACTGTTGTGAAGCTTACAGCGCACGGCATAGGCTCACTAGAAGACTGAGACCTAATTATAGGGCTAGAAGCGCATGCCCTCCCCCTGGACCTCATAGCCACATCACCAAGAGGCTATGTAGAGCAGTTCCTTCTACCCAGTACATCATGTCTGGCTGTCAAGAAAAAATTCCTTGCTATACCCCACAATAGAAAACAAGAGAGGGCAAGCATCAGAGCCAGACATGACAGGGATGTTGGAATGATCAGAGCAGGAATTTAAAATAACTAGGATTAAAATGCCAAGGGCACTGATGGGTAAAGTAGACAACATGCAAGAACAGATGGTCCATGTGAGCGGAAACACGGAAATTCTAAGAAAGAACCAAAAAGAAATGCTAGTGATCAAAACTGCTGTAAGAGAAAGAAATCCTCTGATGGGCTTATTAGTAGACTAGACACAGCTGAGGAGAGAAACTCTGGTCTAGAGGATGTATCAACAGAATTCTCAAAAATTAAAAAGTTAAGAGAACAAAGACTAATATAAGACAGGATATCCAAGGACTGTGAAACAACTATAACATGTGCAATATACACATAATGGGAATACCCGAAGAGGAGCGGGAAAGGAAGAAGAGAAATACTGGGAACAATAATAACTGAGAATTTCCCCCAAATAAAGGTCAGATGCCAAACCACAGATCCAGGAAGCTCACAGAACATGAAGCAGGATATACGCCAAAAAATAAAAAATAAATAAATACACCTTCGCATATCACTTTCAAACTACAGATAATCAAAGATAAAGAGGGAGCATTGCTTTTTCAGGCCCCACAGGAAACCTTCTACATAAGGCTACTCCTTCAAGACCAGGAGACATAGGTGATCCAGCTAACACGTGGAAGCAGACACAGAAAGCTAGGTTAAATGAGGAGACAAGAGAATATGTGGCAAAGAAAAGAAAAAGACAAAGTCTCAGAAATAAACAATGGAATGAAGGTAAAAATTATTCAGATAAATGTATCTGAAAAACAATTTAAAGTCACAGCGATAAGGATGCTCACTGAATTCATTAGAGGAATGGATGAGCACAGTGAGAACGTCAACAGAAAGGCAGGAAATATAGAAGAGAAGCAATTGGAACTTCAGAAGACAAGAATGGAAGTGAAACATACCCTAGAATGAGCCAACGGTGGATCAGATGATTCAGAAGATGGAAGCACAGTAGCTCAGCCGATGTGCCACAACCACTGAGCCGGGGCCCGAGAGCCCAGGAGCCGCAACTGCTGAGTCCACGTGCTGCAGCCACGGACGCCCTCCCGCCCCAGAGCCTGTGCTGTGCAGCCAGAGATACCACTGCAGAGATGCCAGCATGCCGCAACTGGAGAGGAGCCCCCCTCACTGCAGCTAGAGCAAAACCCGGGCAGCAACGAAGACCCAGCACAGCCAAAAACCAATCAATAAAGAAGCAATTAAAAAAAAATGAATGAACCAGTAATCTGGAAGACTGGGTAGGGGAGATTACCCGTTTGTCACATCAAAAAGAAAAAAATATCATTAAAAAAAATAAGAACAGTTTAAGGGATCTCAAGATACTAACACTTGTACTACAGAGGCACCATAACAGAGGGACAAAATGTATTTGAAGAAATATTAACATTAGCTGAAAATTTCCCTAACCTAGTGAAGAAAACAGATATCTGAATACAGGAACTTTGGCCTCCTGACATGAAGAACTGACTCATTGGAAAAGACCCTGATGCTGGGAAAGATTGAAGGCAGGAGGGGAAGGGGATGACAGAGGATGAGATGGTTGGATGGCATCACCGACTCAACGGACATGTGTTTGAGTAAACTATGGGAGATGGTGAAGGACAGGGGAGCCTGGCGTGCTGTAGTCCACGGAGTTCCAGAGAGTCAGACATGACTGAGCTGCTGAAGTGAACTGAGTACAGGAAGGACAGTCTCAAAATAGATAAGCCCAAAGAGGCTCATGCAGCCAAATATTATAATTAAAATGTCAAAAGTTAAAAACAGAGACTCTTAAAGGCAGAATGAGAAGAAAACTAGTTACATACAAGGGGACCCCATAAAAAAAAAAATAAGCTGATTTTTCAGCAGAAACTATGCACAGGCCAGAATGAATGGTGTGGAACTTTATCAAAGTGCTGATGAAAAAAAAAAAACTTACAATCAAGAGTACTCTACCTGGCAAGGTTATCATTCAGAGTGGAAGGAGAGATAAACAGTCTTACAGACAAGCAAAATCTAAAGGAATACGCCACTACCTAAACTGGCCAAACAAAAAAAGCTAGAGACTTCTTCGGGCAGAAATAAGAAAATATATGAAAGGAAAAACCACACTGGTAAAAGCAGATGTATAGTATAAATACTGAATCCAACGCTTACAAGGCTAATGTAAAGGTTAAAAGACAAAAGTAGTAAAGTCAACGAAAACTACAAAAACTAGTAAAAAGATACACAAACAAAACGATGGAAAACGTGATGTCAAAAATGCAAAATGTGGAGTGTAGTTTTTAGAAGGCGTTCAACCTTGTGATGATCAACTTAAAATAGAGTGATATATATATATATATAAAATCTCAAGTGTGTGGTAGTCACTCAGTTGTGTCTGACTCTTTTGCAACCCCATGGACTGTAGCCCACCAGGCTCCTCTGTCCATGGGATTCGCCAGACAAGAATACTGGAGTGGGTTGCCATTTCCTTCTCCAATAAAATCTCATATATGGTCTTTATTATGTTAAGGTATGCTTCTTCTAAACCCACATTGTTGAGAGATGTGTTTTATCCTGCCTGGTATGCCAGAGCAAACATCATAGTCAGTGATTAATGGCTAAAAGTTTTTTCCTGTAAAATCAGGAACAAGATAAAGATGTCTACTCTTGCCACTTTTATTCAACATAGAAGTCCTAGCCACAACAATTATACAAGAAAAAAAAGACAGCTAAATTGGACAGAAAGAAGTAAAACTGTTAGTTTTTGCAGATTGCGTGATATTGTACATGCGTGTGTACTAAATCCATTCAGTCGTGTCCAACTCTTTGCAACTCCATGGACTGTAGCCTGCCAGGCTCCTCTGTCCATGGGATTCTCCAAACAAGAATACCAGAGTGGGTCCCATGCCCTTCTCCGGGGGGATCTTCCCTACCCACTGACTGAACCCACATCTTTTACATCTCCTGCATTGGGAGGCAGATTCTTTACCACTACTACCACTTGGGAAGCCTGATATACATAGGAAACTCTAAAGACTCTACCATAAAACTATTAGAACTAAAAAATGAACTCAGGAAATTTGCAGGATACAAAATTAATATACAGAAATCTGTTGCATTTCTGTGCACTAATAAACTATCAAAAGACGCGTTTAAATAATGCCATTTATAACTTCATCAAAAAAGAATAAAACACGTAGGAATAGATTTAACCATAAAGGTGGAAGACCTGTACTTGGAAAACTATAAGACATAGTTGAAAGAAATTAAAGATACTTCAAATAAATGGAAAGATCCCACACTCATAGATTGGAAGAATTGATATTGTTAAACAGTCCATCAGTTCAGTTCAGTTCAGTTCAGTCGCTCAGTCATGTCCAACTCTTTGCGACCCCGTGAATCGCGGCATGCCAGGCCTCCCTGTCCATCACCATACCCCAAGAATATACAGATTCAATGCAAACTCTACCAAAATATCAATAACATTTTTCACAGAACTGGAAGCAAGAATCCTGAAAATTGCATTGAACCTCGAAGGATGACAAATAGCCAGGGCAAGCTTTTAAAAGAAAAACAAAACTGGAAATATCATGCTCCTTGATTCAAACTATACTACAAAGCTATAATAACTCCAGCAGTATCGTACTGGTGCAAAAACAGACATGCAGATCAATGGAATAGAACTGAGAGCCTAGGGTAAACCCACAAACATCGGTCATTTATGACAAAGGAAGCAAGAGAATTCAATGGGGAAAAAGACAGTCACTTCAATAAACGGTTTTGGGAAAACCAAAGAGCTAAGAGCGAAAGGATGAATCTGGGCCAGCATGTAACACCATGTATAAAATAAATTCAAAGTGGGCTAAAGACATGAGTATCAGTTTGGAAACCACAAAACTCCTGGAAGAAAGCAACAGCGTCAGCTCTTCTCCATTAGTCTAAGGAAATTGCTTTGGATCCGCCTCCTCAGGCAAGGGCATCAAAAGCAAAAATAAGCCAATGAGACTGCATGAAACTGAAATGCTTTTTCACAGTGAAGAAAACCAGCAGCAAAATGAAAAGGCAGCCTACTGCTTGGGAGAAGGTATTTGCAAATCATATACTTAGTAAGTGGTTAATATCTGGAATATATACAAAGAACTCATGGAACTTAATATAAAAATTGATTAAAAATTGGGCAAAAGACCTTAACAAATATTTTTTTTTCCCCAGAGAAAGCATACAGATAGCCAACCATCACATGAAAACATGTTCAGCATCACTAACTTACAGGGAAACATTTCAGGATCTACAGAATAGTGAAAACACACAAATATTAAAAATCTTCAGGTAAGCTCGGTTTGCGTTTGCACATCTTATTTGGCAGACTTGAGTTGATGAAAACTCTTAACTCTATTAAAACCGTAGTAGTTCATGGCCACACGGGGAAAGACTTCAGGAAAATAAAAGGGTGATGGAGGAAGTTATGGGTATTTTCTGACAGCATGTATCACCTGTGTTAGGATAACAGATAAAGCTTAGACTCTTCCTTTGGCAGCTAAAACTCTCCTCTAGAATATTCATCAGCAATATGGATAGTTTTAACTTTGACTTATATGAGATTTTCTTTTACTCTGTACAAATTACGTTGCAGGATGTTGCTTGAAATCCAGATCAGGTGAACTGACTGTAGTGGCATTTAATTTCTCTAGCTACATCTAATTAAATATTACCTAAGGATTCACTGTGTGCCTGTGTGTGTGCGCGCGCACTCACTTCAGTCGTGTCCACCTCTCTGTGACCCCATGGACTGTCGCCCGCCAGGCTCCGCTGTCCATGGGATCCTCCAGCCAAGAATACTGGAGTGGGTTGCCATGCCCTCTTCCAGGGGATCTTCCTCACCCAGGGATCAAACCTGCAACCTGAGGTTCCTGCATTGTAGGTGGATTCTTTACCACTAAGCCACCGAGGAAGCCCAAGGACTCACTAGATAATGGCAAATCCGTTCTATAACATGTATAATTGCTCTTTTAGTACTCTCTCTCTAAAAAAGTAATATGAAAGCATTTTCTATTGCTGGACTCATCAACTATTTGCAGGAGACTTTTGGGGAGTTACAAATAAAGAGACCCAAAAAGCATAAATTAGAAGAGTTAATTGTTCTATTTTGACTGTGAAACAGAGTTAATGTCTCCCTACTGTGAATAGCATGATCATTTTTAGGTTGTGAACCGTTATGTGATCATCCCTCCCCTATTTCCCTCCCCATGTATAGACTTTCCATTTCATATCCATTGCTTAGATTAGCTCTTTCTTTGAATTTTATTATAATAGACATATTCAGGTTGGCTAGTCCTTGTTCCATCCTTTCTTGTTAAGAACCCTGTCATCCTGGCCCAGGGCTTTGCATATGACTCAGACGTTGCCTTTCACAGAAGCAACTTTTAACCTGCGATGCAAACATTTTATGGGAGGGATGAGGACAAATGACAGAGTGAACTGGCTGTCTTCTGAGCTGTGCTTATTGACCTATTTACCAATTATAGCCATCTCGTTTTAACACTGTGTGTTACGGGCACACACAAAGGGCGGCAGAGAGCTCAATTCTTATGAAAAAAAGAATCCATTTTAGCATGAGGTGAGGATACTGTTTCCTAAAAAAATTTACCAAAGGCGAGCGTTAATAACCTTTGATGCCAGACTGAAGATCTGGATTAATCTGTAACTGTTTCTGTGCTGCTATTGTGGTGTGACGGACTGGTTAGCATTTTGGTGTGCCTTCAATGTACATTAATGTGAGTATTAATGTTACATACCTATGCTGCTGATATAAAATAAGGGATTTTTACATTTTTTTTCTCAGTGGTTAACTAAATAGGACTGCACAGTTATCAAAAACATTTTAGAGCAATGTTACAGGAGACATTTGTCACTGGCAGTTTCCAAGTTCACGACATGAGTGGTAAGGGAACCATGCCAATCCACAGTGTCACATCTTTGTCATTTCAAGTAAGACAAATGCAAATAGGTGTGTGTGTGTAAGTAGATCAAACGCTCTTCATACACTTAAGCTTAGTGAAGTCATCAGATGATATGAAAATGGATTAAGAACTGAACTCCATCATTCTCAAAATTTGAAGCTATATTTATAAGAACCAATCTTAATTATCTTTCCTCAGAAAGTGCCAATAATACCTTACATTAATTCAGGATTTTTTTAATACTTTGAAGATATGTTGATGTATGTGTTCATTTTTAGTTTTTATTCTTTTCAGAGGTATACAGTGGATGGAAATTACTCGAGAAACACATATTGCTCAGTCGCTTTAGTCATGTCTGACTCTGTGACCCTATGGACTGTAGCCCACCAGGATCCTCTGTCCATGGGAGTCTCCAGGCAAGAGTACAGTAGTGGTTGCCATGCCCTTCTCCAGGGCATCTTCCCGACCCAGAGATCAAACTCACGTCTGCAGGCAGATTCGTTACCCACTGAGCCACCTGAGAAGCCCAAGACACATATTAAGTATGAATAATGTGCCTCAAAAACACAGAAGTGTAGATTATTCATTGTTTTATTACGAACATATAAAAACATTCCAGAAGTAAAAGTCAGCTTAATAGATATGTTAACTAAATTATGAATAATCCCAGCCAAGAAACACATCTAACGCCAAGAAAAAATAAACCTTTGATTTTTGCTAGAAAGGTTAGTAGTCACTGGAAAAGTAGGTCAGTGAAATAACTGAATTACTGAAAAGAGTCACAACTGACAGGTAGACCCAGAAGTCTACAGGCTGCAGAGTTCTGGTTTATCCGTTTTGTGAGGATGGCATTTCTTGAGAGGTGGATGAGAATTAAAAAGATTATGTTATTTACAGCACAAATCAGATTATTTCATCAAACTAATAACACGGAAGATTTTTACTGGTCAATGTTAAAAAGTTAGGTAAATTTAATCATTAGTTTTTTTGTATATTCATTTTACATTTTTCAAAATCACTAAATTTCCAAATTAATGTAATTATGTGTAGATAGATAAAATATTTTATAAGGTTCACCCTCTAAATTATGGTAAAATTTCAAGCACTACATTATATTTTCAAGTTCATGCCATGTGAAAATAATCTAATTGATACACAGAAAATAGATGTAAGCAAGTGTAAACATAGAATTTTATTTAAAAAATAGTTTCTATGCAGATGAACACTTCTCTATTGTTATACTTTACAAATTTAGCATATTGCAAAAGTGTGTCAGAAGGTTAGAATTTAGAGAAGAGTGATAATGAATTTACTTATGCAGGCCAAGTTTTAAATTCTGTGTATTATTCTGAAATGACTTCTTATGTTACTTGATCTGTCACTACACTCTCTGGACTTCACAGTGATGGTAAATGTCTTTGCCCCCAGTTGAAGACCCCATGCTGAATATGCTGTCTAATAAAAAAAAGAAGCATCACTCTAAAGTATATTTTAAATCTATCAGTAAGGGCACTTTGCACCCTGATAATTTGCATAGAACACATTGAAGCAAAGAAGCATGCAGTGCCTTCCAGCTAAATGCTAATAAGGCCACATGGAAAAAAAAGAAGTTATTTCAAGTATATGCTGCATAATACCTCGTGTCTTCCTCTAAAACAAGCTGAAGATTCCTCTATTGCTTATACTGCAGAAATTTAAAACACTTTAAAATAAAAAATATCTTTACCACTTTTCTGAAGGAAATTATTACATGTTGCCCTTAACTGATCTATTTTTAGGAGCCTAAAGCAGCAGGGTATGTCAGAAAGGGCTGGCTCATGAATTATGCATTTGTCCTTTTTCCACTTGGCTACATTCCCTTTATTTTATGAATCCTTGAAATCTTGAGAATGGTAAGTTTTAGGTTGAAATTTTCAATATTTCCTGGCCACATGCTTCCCTGGCCACATGCTTCCCTGTGCAGCTACATCTTTTGGCTGGTCACTTGCTTCTGTGGGAGGCCCATTCCAGATCTTTTTTTCGTGAAGAACAATAAATAGATTCATCCCCTTAAGTCAAAGTTGTAGATAATTTGAACTGCTTTTGTTCACATCACAAAGTTATTAATGATTGCTGTTATTTTTCACTTTCCTAAAGTTGTAGTTAAGGGTTCATTCATAGTGTATGAGCTCCTCAAGGCTTGCATGACATTATATAGCTCATATCTTATTGTTGCCTTACTGCTTTGCCAGGAAACAACAAATTATTGGAATTAAGTAAAAATGGAAAGGAAACTGGTTGTACAAATCCTAAAATTCCCATTAGTAAAATTGTGTGGCTACAAAATTATGAACCCCATGTGCACAATTCTACTATAAAACTTTGAGTAACAAAAATAATTCTGCTAATGTCTGTGACTAATACTCCTGAAATAAGAGTCCCTTTTCTGCCCCTGAGCTGCATATTGAACATAAAAATATTGATTTGTTCCTCACCCACACAAGAGCATTGACTCGGAGGTGAATGGGAATGACTATCTTCTCGGCCCCTGCATCCTTTAGTCTTAACTGATTCTATCATCTCAGATACCAAGACAGTGGTCTGCAGTTGCTTGTCATGCATGACCTTCTGTCTTGAACTTCTTTCTCTGCCCCTGGAAAAGCTAAAGAGGAGGAAAAATAATAGTTTTACTTCCTTCCCAAAGCACGTTCATACTCTGCTCTCTCTGGAGCAGGTCAAAAAGGGTGAAATTCCTTTTCATAGACTAGGCTTTTTCACTTTAGGTGTCCACAGTGTACTTTCATAATATATCAAATGTAATTTTAGCCATTTAATTATGATTCTGAACAGCAAAATTTGAAGAAGTTAGTTAAAATTTATTATAATTATTTCTAATGATACTATTATGAAGTAAATGTGGTGGTAAGATCTTTTTTGTAATAATCTCTTTAGAGATGAAGGATAATATTTGTTGATAATTTGTTTGAGAGTATCAGAAGCAATATTACATAAAATAAAAGTGCACTGCTTAAATTGAATAATTTTTTCTTGTAGAACATTTTTTATTGTAAATGATTTTGAAGTCATTTAATTTGCAATAAATAATTATTAAATATTCAATAAAATAACTTTCTAGAATTGCATTCCAATAAAAGTAAAATTTGTACTCGTTTTTCCTATTCAAAATGTTAAAATTTTTGTAATTTCTGGTGGTATTGAAATGTAGCAATGATGTGTCAAACAAGTGTCAACTATAAAGAGAAAGTCAACAACGCGAAAGGACGAGAGCCGGAGTGTGTAAGGAGGAAATTTATAAAGTATGACTCCTCTAGTTTAGAAACTATTGTTGGAGAAAAAGAAGTTATTACTAGTGTACACTTTTTTTTATTTTTTAACTAATATTTATTGATTTTAGAATTTATTCCAAGTGCTCATCTATTCTAAACTGTAGTATGTCTCTGTGAACCTATCACACATTTCCTATCCTTAAAGTGAAAACAAAGTTTCAAACTGCTGCTGCTGCTGAGTCTCTTCAGTCCTGTCCGACTCTGTGCGACCCCACAGACAGCAGCCCACCAGGCTCCCCCGTCCCTGGGATTCTCCAGGCAAGAACACTGGAGGGGGTTGCCATTTCCTTCTCCAATGCGTGCGAGTGAAAAGTGAAAGTGAAGTCACTCAGTCGTGTCTGACTCTCAGCAACCGCATGGACTGCAGCCCACCAGGCTCCTCCATCCATGGGATTTTCCAGGCAAGAGTACTGGAGTGGGGTGCCATTGCCTTCTCCAAGTTTCAAACTAGGATAGGCTGTTTTTCATACATTATAGATGCATGATTCATAATGAATACTTACTTCATGGCTTTAGAAACTGTCATCTACTTTTATTTGTCAAAAAACAACATTTGTAACCAATACAAGGTAGAATATCCCTCTTGGTGCCAATGTATTATCTGTATAGTAGTCATATTTAATGTATATGATAAAATTATGATACATTTGCATGTGATTCACTGCAGTTACTAACAATGTCTATTGGCTCATAACATATAATGAATATTCCATCAACGCTTAACTTTTCTAGAAAAACAAATTGAAGCTCTCCAAATCAACATAAGTATTCACATCTATTCATAAATATATTCTTCAAATTAATAAATTGAGTTTATTTTCAAACTGAATTTTAAATTTTACATTATTAACTGATTAGGAAAATTTCTAAAGGAATAAATCACCTGTGGTGTATTAGTTATAAGAATTCATTATGAACTGGTGGTACATACCTTCTTATCCATCCTACATTTTACTAAATTAAAATGAATCAGAAAAAGAAAGCAGGTGGATAGTTGTAACAATGTTTCATTAAAAAAAGCACGCTGTAGCACATTAAAAGGATTACTCATCGTGATCAAGTGGGATTTATCCCTGAGATGAAAGGATGGCTCAACTTATGCATATCAATAAATGTGACACATCACATTAATAGAAAGAAAAAATCATATGATCATCTCAATGGAAGTACCAAAGGCATTAGACAAAACTCAACATGTCTTCATGGTGAAAACACTTAATAAATTAGGTGCAGCAGCAGGAACATGAAAGGGAAAGTGAAAGTCGCTCAGTTGTGCCCAACTCTTTGCGACCCCATGGACTATACAGTCCATGGAATTCTCCAGGTCAGAATTCTGGAGTGGGTAGCTATTCCCTTCTCCAGTGGATCTTCCCAACCCAGGGATCGAACTGGGGTCTCCTGCATTGCAGGCAGATTCTTTACCAGCTGAGCCACAAGGAAAGGAACATACCTCAACACAATAAAGTCCATATATGACAAGCCCACCGCTAATATCATACTCAGTGGTGGAAGACTGAAAGCTTGTCCTCTAAGATCAAAAACATAATAAGAGTACCCACTCTTATCAACCCTAATCATTCACAGTGCTGGAAGTCCTAGGCACAGCAATCAGGCGAGGAACAGAAATAAAACACATCAGAAGAGCAGAGGAAGAAGTCAAACTGTCTCTGCTGACAACATAATATTATAGAAAATCGTAATGACCCCACCAAAAAACTCTTAGGTCTAATCAACCAATTCAGTAAAGTTGCAGAATATAAAACTAACATACAAAAATCAGTAGCATTGCTGTACACTAACAATGAATTATCTGCAATAGAAATAAAATAATTCCATTTAAAATAGCATCAAAAACAATAACATATTTAAGACTAAATTTAACCAAGGAGGTAAAAGACCTCTACACTGAAATCTACAAAACAATGGTGAAAGACACTGAAGGCAGGCATGAATGTAAAAGTATCCTGTGTTCATGGACCACAAGAATTAATGTTATTAAAGCGTCTATACTACCCAAAGCTATCTACAGATGGAATACAACCTCCATCAGGATTTCAATGGTATTCTTTATGGAAGTAAAAACAACAATCATAAAATTTGTACGAACCAAAAGAGGCCCTAAATAACCACAGCAATCCTGAGAAAGGAGAACAAAGTGAAAAGCATCACTTTCTGATTTCAAGTTACATTATAAAGCTACAGTGACCAAAACACTATGGTAGTAGCATAAACCCAGGAACATTAATCACTGGGACAGAATTGAGAGCTGCAAAATAAATACAAGCATTTACAGTCAACTATATCTGACAAATTGGAAGTGGGCAAACAGGAGATGGCAAGAGTGAACATCCACATTTTAGGATCAGCGAACTAAAATGGACTGAAATGGGTAAATTTAACTCAGATGACCATTATATCTACTGCTGTGGGCAAGAATTCCTTAGAAGAAATAGAGTAGCCTTCATAGTCAAGGAAGGGGTCCGAAATGCAGCACTTGGAAGCAATCACAAAAATAACAGAATGATCTCTGTTCGTTTCCAAGACAAACCATTCAATATCACAGTAATCTAAGTCTATGGCCCGACCAGTAATGCTGAAGAAGCTGAAGTTGAATCATTCTATGAAGACCTACAAGACCTTCTAGAACTAACACCCCAAAATTATGTCCTTTTCATTATAGGGGACTGGAATGCAAAAGTAGGAAGTCAAGAGATACCTGAACAAATTTACCAAAGCAAATATGGCCTTGGAAATCAAGTTGTTTTTGAATTAACTGTATGAATCGACACTCAACTTCCAACAGGTCACCTTATCTCTTCATGAATGACAGCTATGGTTGTGATTGCCCAAACAGAAGAAAAGTAAAAAGGAATTATTCTTACAAAGCACCCGAAATCCTGGTGTAGAAAGTGTTCTTCAGTAGAATACTGAGGACCCTTCCTGGTCTGGACTGTCTTTTCAGTGGGAGGTGCTGGCCACGCTCTGTGTACCTGATGCATAGTCATCCCAGGATGTCGCCTCACCCCCACCCCCACCCCCACTGCTCCCAGGTCTTCTCTGAGTTCCACTCCTGATAAGAGACCAATTCAAGGAGTATCTTCTCTTCTCCCTTCCTTTTTCATTCTCCACATTCCAAACAAATCACTCAGCCCTTCATGCTAACATTGCAGCAACTAAGTGTGCATACCACGTCCATTAATTTGTCAGCTTCTCAAAGAAAAGGAGTATATATTAGTCTTTTCTGATCCTTTTAGCATCCAGCACAGCGTGTAAATATACAGCAACAGAATAGAATTGAAAAGATACCATTATCAACCATTCACTTGGGCATGGGAAAACTTATTCCTCTTGAATCTTGGCCAAAGATCTATTTTAAAATTAGTACTTTCTATTCTTTATGTACATATAATCAAATATTATCTTCAAAGAAGAAACAGGGACTTCAGCAGCAGTAATTTAGTTATTGCAAGTGTTTTGGCCATGAAACAACTTCTTTGCAAACTGGATTTACATTGCTGTTGCTGTTCAGTTGCTAAGTCGTGTCTGACTTCTTGAGACCCCATGGACTTGAAGCACGCCAGGCCTCCCTGTCCATCACCCACTCCTAGAGTTTACTGAAACTCATGTCCATCAAGTCAGTGATGCCATCCAACCATCTCTTCCACTGTTGTCCCCTTCTCCTGCCCTCAATCTTTCCCAGCATCCGAGTCTTTTCCAATGAGTCGGCTCTCATTGGCATCAAGTGGCCAAAGTATTGGAGCTTCAGTCCTTCCAATGAATATTCAGGGTTGATTTTCTTTAGGATTGACAGGTTTGATCTCCTTGCTGTCCAAGGAACTCCTTGTAGTCCAAGGGATTTACATACTATAAGGAAATTTGGTTGGCATACTTGATACCATTTTATGTAATAACAACTTAATGGCAACACTGAAAAAAAATTCCACATGGAGGTCATGAAATCACCCTCTCTCACCCCTGTGCCAAGTGCTCATGGTGTTTCTAAAGTGAGAGGGAGGAAATAGTTATCCCTAATTATGTCTTGTTCAATTGTGTCATTTAAAGCATTAACCTGCTTTTAGCAAGGCTGTTTTTAGATATTCTCTGTTTGCTAAGCAAATGCTGCTCTTTTTTGCAGTCTTTTCCCCGTGGAAAATAGTTTGGATTATTTGCCAATCATTAACATTAGGAAAAATTAAAATATAAATGTTAGCCTCAATTTCCAAGGTTTGGAAAGAAAATGTCTATGACAATAAATTATGGGCCAGCTCAGGAAGTGTGGTTCTTCCAGAAGAGTGTGAGTGCACAGAATCGTGTAAGAAGCCCAGTGTCGTCACACACACGTGTATCTGGAAATATTGTTCACTCTAGCTTGCTCTCAGTGCTCTCCCAAACCAGCTGCGTAGAAGATATAGAAAGAGAATGTGTTGGATTTGATTCTGGATTTCTGGACTGTGGCCCTATGGGCATTTAGGGCCAGGTCATTCTTCTGCTGGTGGGAGGTGCAGGAGTGGCTTCTGGGCACCACACATGGTCAGAGCCTCCTTGGCTTCTGTCCACTACTGCTGTCTCCCCTCCCGAGTCATCATGCTTCCAGACAGGGGCAAAATGTCCCTGGTGGACAGAAATCACCTCTGCTTGAGAACCTCTGATTTAATTCAAATCTTCCCAAAGGCTTGAATCCAAGAATTTCTTATAAAAGTCATATTACCACCAAAATAAGGCCACTGGAGAAAAGTTACTGGAAATACCTTACCTCCTTTTGCACTACTGCTAATGACTAACTCTTGTGTGCACCCCTAGGTAAGAGACCTGAACTCTTCTCAGCCGTTTTCACGAAATTCATGAATTGACACCACAGCAACTCAAATATGTTTGTTCCTACTGCTTTTGGATCGCTGGTTTACACATGAAGATGGACACAGAAATGCCGGGTTGGACAAAAATTTCGTTTGGGCTTTTCTGTAACATCTTAGTCTTTGGCCAACCCAATACTTTCTTTTTTTTTTAAAGTTTGTCTTTGACACAAAAAGCAGAGGGATCAGGGGAGTAAGAAGACAAGCCACAGACTGAGAGAAAATATTTGCAAAAGACACATCTGAAAAAAGACTGCTATCCAAAATGTACAAAGAACTCTTAAAACTCAACATTAAAAAATGAACCACCAAAATGAGATCTGAATGAACATTTCACCAGAACAATACACAGGCATGACGGTGAACAGATATGGGAAAAGTCACTCCATATTATGTCATCAGGTAACTGCAGGTTGAGACGAGGTGATGACACACCTATTGAAGAGTTGAAAGCTGGACCTTGGCCAACACCAACTGCTGATGAGGATATGAAGCCACAGGTGAGAATACAGCCACCTGGGAAGATGGTGTGACTGTTTCTCATAAAACAAAACACATTCTTACTGTACTATCCAGCATTTAGGCTCTTTGGCATTTACTCAGAAAATGTCCCCACAAAAACCTGCACGTGGATGTTCATAGCAGTTTTATTCATAATTGTCCAACTTGGAAGTAACCAAGACGTCCTTCAGCAGGTGAAGACATAAAGTGTTGTACAACCAGATAATGGAATATAATCCCACACTAAAGACAAACGAGCTATCAAGACATAAGAAGACATGGCGGAAACTAAAATGCATATTACATACTGAAAGAAACCAATCTAGAGAGTCTGCCTGCTGTATGATTCCAGCTACGTGATACTCTGTTGAAGGCAAAATCATAGAGATAGTAAAATAAAAACTCAGTGGTGTCAGGAAAAGATGAACAGGCAGAGCATAGAGGGTTTCTAACACAGTGAATACATTTTGTATCACACAATAAAAATGGATATATACCATCATCCACTTATCCAAACACACATACAATACCAAGAGTGAACCCTAACCTAAACTGGATTTGGGGTGAAACTGATGTGTCAGTGTAGGTTCATCGATCAGAACAAAGGTACCATCTGGTAGGGGGTTGACCATTGGAAAAGATGTACCTGTGTGAGGCCAGGGAATACACAGGAACTCTCTGCGCTTTTCTGCTCAATATTGTTGCGAACCTAAATCTCTAAAAGATAAAGTCTGTCAGAAAAAAATGAAGGGTGTGTGACAGCTGAAGCTTGAAATCTTAAGGGATGATGACCATGCAGCATTGTACACTAGCCCTTCTGCACGCAGGTGGCACCAGTGTGCTGTCCATTTACAGGGCATCACCAGGCACAGGGGGCCACTCTCAGGATACACGAGGGGGACCAGGCACTCGGGGCCAGGCGACTGCACAGTCAGAAAGGACGAGAGTGGGCCGTGGTGCAAAGAAAGACGCTCGAGAGCTGGGCCTGCCTCTTCCCAGGAACTCTCTGGCCTCTCTCAAATGTCTCTTAACAACATTACTCAAACAGGGGCTCCATATCAACCTGGAGGGCTGGGATGGGGAGGGAGACGGGAGGGAGCTCAAAAGGGAGGGGATGTATGTATACCTATGGCTGATTCATGCTGAGGTTTGACAGACAACAACAACATTCTGTAAAAGCAACTATCCTTCAATTAAAAAAAAAACAGTACTTTCCCCCTTTATTATTTTTCTTCCCCTGTTTTCCTCAAATGCTGGAAAAATAAGGGTTGCTATAGTCCTCATAGAGCGCACGGGGCAGACATCTAGAGCTGAGAAAATGATGATCAGTGTAGCTGAGATCTGGGGTGCTGCTACATCTTTAACTCACTCTCCTAATTATAGCCCTCTTGACACTTTCTGCTTTTGAGCTCCAACAACGCGTGGTGGAAATGACCTCAGCACATTTCATTAACTAGATCTCAATGTTTTTTTCCTCCTCGTTAGTCACTTAAGCAAAGCATCTCTGAACCCCGTTTGTCCTATGAAAGGTGGGGTCTCCTTTGTGATCTGAATGAGCCCCGTGGGGTTTGAGGGTCATTTCCCTTGGGTTAGGACAGTAGACGGAATGGCGCATGTTTGGCTCAGGGTTCTGGCTCGGGGACCTGGGCTGAGAGGCAGAGGGTGGCTTCAGATTCAACCCCACACAAGCCTTCCAGGGCCCTCAGCTACTGAAGAAAGCTACGAATGACTGTCATTAAAATGTAGGTCCAGAAGTGGTTTCAATAATAAATAATTGCTCCGTTGTTCAATAATAAATCATTGTCACTTCTTTTCTACAACCTAGCAATGGTGGGTTCTCATTTCTTAGAGACGTGAGAAGAAAGACTTCCTTATTTGGATGTTTATTTCTTCTGCTTTTACTGTAGCCACGTCAAAACATCATTATTAAACACCTTATGTTTATTAAATAAAAGCCCAGAGAGAACATAATGCATGCCTCCAAATGATCAGAGTTAGTTGAAAGAGATGAGGTGGCTACATTTAGTAGGTGCCTGCTGCGTGCCAGGGGAGGTGCTGGGCTGTGTACAGGGTGTTATCATGTTTCTTTTTCAGTCACTTGACTGTTTTTGTCTCTCTTGGGCATGTGAAAAATTGGAGACTTAGAAATGAGAAAAGTTTGCCCAAGTTTACACAGCTAGTAAATGACAGAGTTGGGATATGAGCTCATCTTCGGTCTCTTACTACCATACTATCAACAGAAAAATGCAAGATGGCAAAATTTGAACCCAAGTCTTCTGGACTTAAGTGTATGTTTTTTTGACTGTGCCCACAGTCAGTCCATGGGGTCACAAAGAGTCAGACTTGACTGAGCGACTAACACACAGTCCTATAAAATGCCTGAGAAATGTCTTGTGGAATTAGTACAAAACTGGCAGTGAACAATAAAGTATACTGAAAAATTCATGTATCTTTTGAGCAAGGCTCACGTGGGTCTAAATCTCAATGCAGCAATTTAAGAGATATATGATTTGGGCAAATTGTTTAATCTCTGGGAGCTTCCCAAATGTCACTAGTGGTAAAGAATCCACCTGCCCATGCAAGAGATGTAAGAGACACAGGTTAGATCCTTAGATCAGGAAGATTCCCTAGAGGAGGGCATGGTAACTCACTCCAGTATTCTTGCCTGAGGAATCCCATGAACAGAAGAGCCTGTTTGGCTATAGTCAGGTTATGGGTCACAAAAAGTCGGACACAATTTAAGCCACTTAGCATGCATGCACAGCTGTAGACAATGGATAATTTTCAAAATATTTTAACATTGGCATAATATAAAAATATCTTGAAAATAGAGTTTGTCTTTCTGAGTCTATTGATCCAAGTTGGAGCCCAATAGCCTATGGAGTAGGGAATGATCTGAAAGCAAAGATGACAACAGATATAGGAAACAAACTTACGGTTACCCAAAGGGAAAATATTCATTCAAATATTCATTGGAAGGACAGATGCTGAAGCTGAAACTCCAATACTTTGGCCACCTGATGCAGAGAACTGACTCATTGGGAAAGACCCTGATGCTGGGAAAGATTGAGGGCAGGAGGAGAAGGGGACAGCAGAGGATCAGATGGTTGGATGGCATCACCAACTCAGTGGACATGAGTTTGAGCAAGCTCTGGGAGTTGGTGATGGACAGGGAAGCCTGGTGTGCTGCAGTCCATGGGGTCACAAAGAGTCAGACATGACTGAGCGACTGAACTGAACTGACTGAAGGGGGAACTGAACTGAAGAGGGAAAGGCGGGAGGGATAAATTAGGAGTCTGAGATTAATGTATACACACTACTATACATAAAGTAGAAAACCAACAGTGTCCTACTGTATAGCACAGGGAAATATACTCAATACCTAGTAGTAACCTATAATAGAAAAAAAATGTGAAAAAGAATATACAACTGAATCACTTCGCTGTGCACCCAAAACTAACACAACATTGTCACTCAACTGCACTTCAATAAAAATTATTTTTTTTTTAAAAAAAAAGGCATCTAGTTTCTCAAATGCACAATAGGAGGTGTAGGAAAGGAATGACATTGCGAGACAGACAAGTGTCTGGGGAGAAAATTATTCAAATTTCTTCTTCCTTCCTACCCTCTCCCACGTGAACATATTAATGACTTAACCACTCTGATGTGAGTGGAGAAAATGCCAGCATGGCTGTGACAGCCAGGCAGCACCAGCAGTAAGACGGTAAGACAACCAGATGGAGCATCACACGCGCGAGGGGTCCAAGAGAGAGATGGTCCTCCTGGGCCGCCTCTCCCGTCCCAGCCTGGGTTCGCATCACTTGTGCTCTCTTCACTCTCTTTCCAGGGCTCCCGAGCCCAGAACCTAACGCTCTTCATTCACCTTTTTTTTTCTTGCCTTTTGATTTTTGCTTGTACTTTTTTTCTTGATCCAATGTTCTCTTCTTAAGCAAACATTACCACCAGGATTGAGTGATTTTGCCCCAGGCTGGTGGTTTCTTCCTCAACAACAACAAACAAACAAGACAAAACCTAGCAAGCTGTGGAGGGTCAGGAGCCTGGGAGAAAGCTCTGATTGGTCAGGAATAAAATTTTAGAATTTCTAAGTAAAGCTCTCTTCCCCTCTTCCCCAATTCTCTCTTTTCTGTGTCTTTCAAATCAGCTATACATTCTAGCGAGGGTCTCGTGGAGGAAGCTGGAGTTGGGAGGAAGGACAGGAACTTGGACATTGCCGGGGGTCTGCAGCCACACCATTCAGAGCCAGAACTGGTCTCTGGGCCCCTGCCCTTTCTGTCTCCTTCTCTGGTGTGTACCAGTTTGGAAAAAAAGATTTGTGCGAATCTAGACTTTTCCTTCTCCATCAGAGCGCAGACAGTCTAAAAACAACAATCACAGAAAACTAACTAATCTAATTATATGGACCACAGCCTTGTCTAACTCAGTGAAACTATGAGCCATGCCGTGTAGGGTCACCCAAGACAGACGGGTCATGGTGGAGAATTCTGACAAAACATGGTCCACAGGACAAGGGAATGGCAAACCACTTCAGTATTCTTGCCTTGAAAAGCCCATGAACAGTATGAAAAGGCAAAAAAGATGGACACTGAAAGATGAACTCCCCAGGTTGGTAGGTGCCCAATATGCTACTGGAGATCAGTGGAGAAATAACTCTAGAAAGAATGAAGAGATGGAGCCAAAGCAAAAACAACATCCAGTTGTGGGTGTGACTGGTGATGGAAGTAAAGTCCGATGCTGTAAAGAGCAATATTGTATAGGAACCTGGAATGTTAGGTCCATGAATCAAGGCAAATTGGAAGTGGTCAAACAGAAGTGAACGTTGACATTTGATAAATCAGTGAGCTAAAATGGACTGGAATGGATGAATTTAACTCAGATGACCGTTATATCTACTACTCTGGGCAAGAATCCCTTAGAAGAAATGGTGTAGACATCATAGTCAACAAAAGAGTGTGAAATGCAGTACTTGGATGCAATCTCAAAAATGACAGAATGATCTCTGTTCATTTCTAAGGCAAACCATTCAATATCACAGTAATCCAAGTCTATGCCCTGACCAGTAATGCTGAACAAGTTGAAGTCGAACGGTTCTATGAAGACCTACAAGCCCGTCTAGAACTAACACCCAAAAAAGATGTCCTTTTCATTACAGGGGACTGGAATGCAAAAGTAGGAAGTCAAGAAGTACCTGGAATAACAGGCAAATTTGGCCTTGGAGTACAGGATGAAGCAGGGCAAAGGCTAACAGTTTTACAAAGAGAACACACTGGTCATAGCAAACACCCTCTTCCAACAACACGAGAAGACATGGACATCACCAGATGGTCAATACCAAAATCAGATTGATCATATTCTTTCAGCTAAACATGGAAAAGCTCTAAACTGTCATCAAAAACAAGACCAGGAGCTGTCTGTGGCTCAGATCATGAGCTCCATATTGCCAAATTCAGATTTAAATTGAAGAAAATAGAGAAAACCACTAGACAATTCAGGTATGACCTAAATCAAATCCCTTATGATTATACAGTGGAAGTGAATATTAGATTCAAGGGATTAGATCTGATAGACAGAGTGCCTGAAGAACTATGGATGGAGGTTCGTGCCATTGTACAGGAAGCAGTGATCAAGACCATCCCCAAGAAAAGGAAATGCAAAAAGGCCAAATGGTTGTCTTAGGAGGCCTTACAAATAGCTGAGTAAAGAAGAGAAGCAAAAGGCAAAGGAGAAAAGGAAAGATATACCCATTTGAATGCAGAGTTCCAAAGAATAGCAAGGAGAGATAAGAAAGTCATCCTCAGTGATCAATGCAAAGAAATAGAGGAAAACAATAGAATGGGAAAGACTAGAGATCTCTTCAAGAAAATTAGAGATACCAAGGGAATATTTCATGCAAAGATGGGCACAATAAAGGACAGAAATGGTATGGACCTAACAGAAGCAAAAGATATTAAGAAGAGGTGGTGAGAATACACAGAAGAACTATACAAAAAAGATCTTCATGACCCAGAAAATCACAATGGTGTGATCACTCACCTAGAGCCAGACATCCTGGAATGCGAAGTCAAGTGGGCCTTGGGAAGAATCACTATAAACAAAGCTAGTGGAGGTGATGGAATTTCAGTTGAGCTATTTCAAATCCTAAAAGATGATGCAGTGAAAGTGCTGTACTCAATATGCCAGCAAATTTGGAAAACTCAGAAGTGGCCACATGACTGGAAAAGGTCAGTTTTCATTTCAATCCCAAAGGAAGGCGATGCCAAAGAATGCTCAAACTACTCCACAGTTGCACTCATCTCACAGGCTAGCAAAGTAATGCTCAAAATTCTCCAAGCCAGGCTTCAACAGTACATGAACAGCAGATGTTCAAGCTGGATTTAGAAAAGGCAGAGAAACTGGAGATCAAATTGCCAACACCTGTTGGATCATCGATAAAGCAGGAGAGTTCCAGAAAAACATCTACTTCTGCTTTATTGACTAAGTCAAAGTCTTTGACTGTGTGGATCACAACAAACTGTGGAAAATTCTTCAAGAGATGGGAATACCAGACCATCTGACCTGCCTCTTGAGAAATCTGTATGCAGGTCAGGAAGCAACACTTAGAACTGGACATGGAACAACAGACTGGTTCCAAATTGGGAACGGAGTACATCAAGGCTGTATATTGTCACCCTGCTTATTTAAGTTATATGCAGAGTACATCATGAGAAATGCTGGGCTGCATGAAGCACAAGCTGGAATCAAGATTTCCAGGAGAAATATCAATAACCTCAGATATGCAGATGACACTGCCCTTATGGCAGAAAGCAAAGAACTAGAGAGCCTCTTGATGAAAGTGAGAGAGGAGAGTGAAAAAGTTGGCTTAAAGCTCAACATTCAGAAAACTAAGATCATGGCATCTGGTCCCATCACTTCATGGCAAACAGATGGGGAAAAAGTGCAAACAGTGACAGAGTTTATTTTGGGGGACTCCAAAATCACTGCAGATGGTGACTGTAGCCATGAAATTAAAAGATGCTTGCCCCTTGGAAAAAAAAGTTATGACCAACATAGACAGCATATTAAACAGCAGAGACATTACTTTGCCTACAAAGGTCCATCTAGTCAAAGCTATAGTTTTTCCAGTAGTCACGTATGGATGTGAGAGTTGGACTATAAAGAAAGCTGAGTGCCAAAGAATTGATGCTTTTGGACTGTGGTGTTGGAGAAGATTCTTCAGAGCCCCTTGGACTGCAAGGAGATCCAACCAGTCCATCCTAAAGGAGATCAGTCCTGGGTGTTCATTGGAAGGACTGATGCTGAAGCTGAAACCCCAATACTTTGGCCCAGTGATGCAAAGAACTGACTCGTTGGAAAAGACCCTGATGCTGGGAAATATTGAAGGTGGGAGGAGAAGGGGACAACAGAGGATGAGATGGTTGGATGGCATCACGGACTCAATGGACAAGAGTTTGAGTAAGCTCCGGGAGTTGGTGATGGACAGGGAGGCCTGGCGTGCTGCAGTCCATGGGGTCACAAAGAGTCAGACATGATTAAGCGACTGAACTGAGCTGAACTGATACATTCTAATAGAGAATTTTACTTAGATAGCTGAGTGACCAATATACTAATCAATATCCAGATTGGTATTTGATGGTGATTTGAAAGAACTAACCTGGTTGGATCATTTACTATTTTAATTACCCCCTGACCATTTATTTCCTTGCTCTTCCTCTCGTCAGCATGTAGTCCGCTCTGTGCTCAGTGCCTTAGGGGAGGGATGAGGCAGAGAACGCAAAAGTCAGCAGCCACAGTTTCATTCATTTAAATAATATTAATCCACTCTCAATATGTGGAACTCCTGAGAGAACTCCGAACTGGAAACCCCCTTATGGAGTGCCACTATGATTTATGTACTTGTTGCACATAAGTCCATTTCACTTTCTATGAATATCTAACTGTGGAGCTATCGCTGCCCATACACTGTGAGCTCTCTGAAGGCAGGAACCATGCTCACTTCTCTGTGTCTCTGCTGCTTGCAATAATGCTTGGTCTGTAATAAGCATTCAATTCATGTTTGTTGAACTGAATAAAATTATCAGTCTGGCAACACTTCAGGAATCTTTCATCAGGAATCTAATTTTAGAGCATCCAGATGTTTCCAGGCAGGCAAATTAATGTGCCTGTAATTCTTCAGGGACCATCAACGTACACTTCAGCTGATGAGTCTAAGGACTTATCAGATGTTGCTCCACAGATGGGAATGTGTATAGCTGTTCTTGAGGCAAGATGCTTCAATTATGTGGATGTGCCTTCAGGTTTGTATTCAGTTGCACTATCACCATCACGACAACAAGAATCCCTTGCTTTTATATAGCATTGCATAGTGTACAACGGATTTTCTGACCCATAATAGCCCTAAGACAGAAGCAGGGTAGGGATTATTTTCACCACTTTATAGATAACTGAAGTTCAAAGCGATTGAGCATGTGGTCTAATACCTCAAGACCATCAAATTGCAGATTCACGGCTGAACTGAGTTGTTCATCTTGGATTCATGCTGACTCTTGACACTCAAATCAACTATGTTTTTTTGGTGATACTAGGAGTTTCTGATGCAACTGACTTTGTCTAATATTAAATCAAGATGCAAGATGAAGCTACAGAAAAACAGATATATAGGTCAAGAGTTCTGGTACATACATTGATTTGAAGTGCTCCAAATAAATCAGTTAAACTTCAGCCAATTTCTAGTAGATAAATGAGTCATATACTATAACTGCTACTGAACATCTGAAGGCAAGGTAATGGTTACCTAGCTAACTGTTTTCAAATCTAAACACAGGATTTGCACAGTTTAACTGGGAGGAAGAAAGCAAAATCTTCTGGGTGCTTCTTGACCTTTCTTTTTGGTGTCGTCTCTCTAAGTCTACTTGATAAACTGAAAACAACTAATCTCCCAATAAGTCTGTTCTGTGCCCATGTCTTATTTCTTGTTTTAGTTGTCAAGCACCATAAAGGTAGCATTAATATCTCATTCACTCTAACATAGTCAATCAACATGGATTGAATGCCAAATGAGCACCACAATTCTCAGACACTCTGACCAGGCTGTGTATGTGTGCTTGCTAAGTCGCTTCAGTTGTGTCTGACTCTTTGCAGCCCCATGGACTGTAGCCTGCCAGGCTCCTCTGTCCATGGGATTCTCCAGGCAAGAATACTAGAGTGGGTTGTCATGCTCCCCTCCAGGGGATCTTCCCAGCCTAGGGATCAAACCTGCATCTCTCATGTCTCCTGCATTGGCAGGCAGGCTCTTTACGACTAGTGCCACCTGGGAGGCCCAGACCAAGGTGAGTAGGACCTAACTAGTCCCAGCTTTTGAGCACAGCATACGATCTACTGGGAGAAAGAGGCCACACTAAAATCAGTGTTTTTGCAGGTCACAGAAACACATGATGTCATATCTGTACCTCAAAGAAAGAGTGAGACAAGCAGTTAAGCTTGGGGAATCCCTGTAAACATCAGAGAGGATCCATTTGATTCCCAGGCTCCAATTTCATGGAATCTCACCAAGCACCTAACATGCAGTCAGTGGACAATATATACATAATGGTCAAATAATGACATCCCCTGGTCCAACTTAGTTATCAAACCTCCGTCTCCTAGAGGTGTTAACCTCGTAGCCCCCTGCATTTGTGGATTTGAGTTTATTTCTCTCTTCTAGAACCTTCTAAAGGGCAGGACAACAATACTCTAATGAGACATCCTCCCAGTCCGTGTGGCAATCACCCCCACACCTGTGAGCAGGGGGTGAGCCTCATCTCCCGAGTTCTTCACTCTGCATGAATACTGTGTCCCTTTTTCTGGGGATCTAGATCCTCCTACACAAGAGAGGCCTGTTTCTCGCTCAACTTAGTCATTTTCTCCATTGTCCAAAGATTAAAAGTGTACTAAATAGAGGTTCTTCCCACCTACCTCTTTCATAGTCAGATGAATCCACATGAAACAACAGAAGATCGATGACTACTTACAATACTCTGTGACCTTTCAGAGTCGATCCTAAGTTAATTGTGGCTTCTCTAGATCAAGGCCAGTAAACCGAATGAAGCGTCCTATTTTATTTTCCCTCCTTTACTGATAGTCCCTGAAAATTTGCTTTAAAGCAAAACATTTCAGTAGTGTTTTTTTTTCTAATTTGTTTTGCCATACATTGACATGAATCCACCATGGGTGTACATGTTTTCCCCTTCCAGAACGCCCCTTCCACCTCCCTCCCATTTTTAAAAAGACAGTAGGAGAACAGAAACAATTCCAATATTTAAAAGTTTCATGTTCCCCAAAATGGAGTCAAAGACTTTTGAAAACAAGTATTAATGGTTCCAGGAAATCCAAATAAAAGTACTAGTGTTTGAAGACTTCAATAAATTCCCAATGGAGTTATGGTCTTCTGGAACAAATGTGAAATACTTTTTGCCCTTTGGGTGTATTTCTTTTGCATAATTCCTATTTTAAGAATTTCCTAGTGACACTAACTCCAGTGCTACATTAGTTTCCTAGTATAAATAAGACTGAAAACCAAGCTCATATACAAACAGTTGGCTGGATGCTTAAATGCTAAAATTAAATGAATCCTCTATTCATCATTTGTCTTCATCCTCCCTAACCCCTTTCATCTCATCCCCAAACCAAATTTCACAGCCTGAGAAGCAGAGATCAAAAGACTGAAATACTAGTGATATTTTGTAAGTAAAAATACATAGAGTCCAAATGGATAGAAACCTTTATCGGATTCTTGCAAACATGACCACATGTAACTGTTGCATTCATCTCTGTCACTGGCTTTGCTGTTCTTTTAGTTTCATGGCTTCTGCCAAAATAATCTTTCCAAAATGGGGGGAATATTGTAAAATAATTAATATAGTACTTATATGGAATAAGCTTCAGAAAAACACCTTTCTCCAAAAAGTTTATGTAAAAATCTAAAATGTTAACTTGAATATTGAATAGGCCAGTGAGTTAAACAGCAAATAAAATCACCCTACTTTCAATCTTTATTTATGTCAGGTGAAAGCCGAAATGATTTGCTTCCAATCAAAGTGCAAGCTAGAGACATGACAGCTAGAAATGTTTTTTCATTTTCTTACTCTTTATGTGAATAAACATTCAATTAGTATCATTATTCTATGATTAGTAAATTCAGATACAATTCAGCTGTGCTTTCATCATTTAAATAAGGGTGCCCAATGATCACATATTAACCTACAATAAACTCTCCGGAATAAATATGAGTTAAAACTTAACGATTTAACTTCTCAGGCATTAGAAGTAACACACAACATAGTAGAAAAAATGATGAATGACACATTAAAAAGACAAAGACTTTTCCTCCAGATCGGTGGCTTTTTAGCTGTGGGCCCTAAAAGAATTACTAAACATCCACTTAAAAACAAAGCACAGCCAAACATGAATATAGTTATAATTCCCTAAAAATGTAATTGAGTTTTCACAGCTAGTGGGATATTGTAGGTAAAGGAGTTGTTTTATATGTCACAGATAATAGAAGAAATACCTAAATCCATTTGTAATATTTGAGACAGATAGAATAGAAATGGAACATATTATCCACAGAAGTAACAGTTAAGCCTTACTGAACCCCTACTGTGTGCCAAGTATCACCACTGTGCGTACTAAGTCACTCAGTCGTGTCTGACTGTTTGCGACCCCATGGACTGTAGCCCGCCTCCTCTGCCCATGGGATTCTCCAGGCAAGAATACTGGACTGGGTGGCTGTGCCCTCCTCCAGGGGATCTTCCTGACCCAGGGATCAAACCTGTGTCTCCTGCAGCTCCTGAATTGCAGGCAGGTTCTTTACTGCTGAACCATCAGGGAACAGATTTTTATTCCCCAGGATAACCCTTGTTATCATCAAATGATAACAGTGTGATGTTAACACTTAATAGTTAACATGTTAATGATGTTAATAGTCCTCTGTTCTTCCTACTGTCTTCTGTTTGCAGAGCCTCTACCTTTGAGTGTGGGCATCAGATTCTCAGTCATTCACTTGTTAACACCAAGGTCTTCCTACAAAATAATCTCTAGCTGAATGAGGCTAAAGTTCAGGTAACAAAATGCTAAGTTCCATTCGTGGGGTTTATTCCTACTTTTGGATATTCCTCTCTCTCCCTCCCTCCCTCCAGCAGATAGCGGGGTCAGAGGAGCCTAGCGTGCTGCAGTCCATGGGCACAAAAGAGTCAGACATCACTTAGCGACTGAACAACAACTACTTTGCCTCCCTCCATAGATGATAGATAGATCAATAGATAATTGATGGATGGATACATGGAGAAATAAGTAGATGATATATACATACATACATAGATGATAGACAGGCATCGATTTATCTCCAGAGTATGCCCATAAACAACTGAGCTGACCATCCTTGAAAAAGCTTTGGATCTCTATACACAGCACAATTAAGTGACTTTTAATTTCTTTCAAGCTAAAAGTTAAGTCATAACCATTATGGACTACTGTGATATCTAAAAATGTTTCTTCTTTAGAATTTTTCCTAAATTATTTTTTTAACAAGAAAAACAGTATAATATTACTTCATCAAGAATACAATGTAATTGGATAGCTTACACCATCAGATATACTTTTCCTTGTTGAAAATATACAAATTCTTTAAAAACGAGATATTCCTTTGACTTTGGTTAATGCATTATTATATTTGGCATCACAAGTAACAATTAAAAATGTTTCTCTGTAATTATTTTAAGGTATCTAATTTTGTATTAAATAGTAGTCAGCTATTCAGAAATTTTAAAACAAATGTCATGCTCTTTAACACAGATACTTTCAATAGTGAAAGGACAACTGATGCAGCCACTAAATTCTTTTAAAATGCTACCTTATTTTGAAGAAATAAAGATTTCAATTTTTACTCAGATGCCCTGGTTCTAAGGAGACCAGACTTAAAGTGAACATTTAAGTCTGGGTAAATAAATGTCATCATATTATTCATAGAGTGTTAAATCTCTACACTGTCTAATTTAAAAATATGTTCAGTATTTACAATATGCAATCATATCAATGTATTAAAAATCAGAGACATCACTTTGCCGACAAAGGTCTGTATAGTCAAAGCTATGGTTTTTCCAGTAGTCATGTATGGATGTGATAGTTGGACCATAAAGAAGGCTGAGCACCAAAGAACTGCTGCTTTTGAATTGTGGTGCTGGGGAAGACTCTTGAAAGCTCCTTGGACAGAAGGAGATCAAACCAGTCAATCCTAAAGGAAATCAACTCTGACTATTCATTGAAAGGACTGATGCTGAAGCTGAAGCTTCAGTACTTTGGCCACCTGATGCGAAGAGCCAACTCACTGAAAAGACCCTGATGCTGGGAAAGACTGAAGGCAAAAAGAGAAGGGAGAAGCAGAGGATGACATGATTAGATGGCATCACCGACTCAATGGACATGAATTTGAGCAAGCTCCATGAGATATTAAAGGTCAGAGGAGTCTGGTGTGCTGCAGTCCAAAGGGTCGCAAAGAGCCAGACATGCGTTAGTGACTGAACAACAACGAAAATTATATTATCAATATTATAGCTCTATCAACTTGCTGGAGATATTACAACATTCAGCCAACCAATAATGTATGTGTATTCAGTGGGCCCAATATTGTGCTAGGTGCCAAGAGGGATACACAAAATGTTTTAAAAGCCCCTGCCCTTCTGAGCTTATAGTAGGAGGAGACGTAATAAACTGTACTGAGGTATATACAGTTCAGTGTTAGCCCTAAAGGAGTTGCCCAAAAATAGACTATGGAGACAAGACTCTGAGCTAGAATAACTTGTCTGACGCATGTAAAATTTATGTCATCTAATTCTACAGAGTCTCTAACAGAAATATACTACAAATCCTAATATTCACTAATCTGAATTCATGCATCCCATAAACATTTTAAAAAATCTATTATATGCCAGGGGGCTTCCCAGGTGGTGCAGTGGTAAAGAACCCACCCGCCAATGCGGGTTCATTGCACCTACCAATGCACCTGCAGGAGATGTGGGTTTGATCCCCAGGTTGAGAAGATCCCCTGGAGGAGGAAATGGCAACCCACTTCAATATTCTTGCCTGGAGAATTACATGGACAAAGGAGCCTGGTGGGCTGCAGTACACAGGGTCACAAAAGAGTCAGACACGACTAATGCATGCATTCCACATTACATGCCAGGCTTTATGTAAGGCGCTGTGGAGGAAACAAAGATAATTAAACTAACAAGCTGTTTGGGAAGGGGAAAAAAATAGAGCAGCAAGTGTCACACAAGTCAGAATGTATCAACTGCAGTGAAAGCCTTATAGAATTCAGGGAAGGGAGAAATCCACTTCTAATTGCAGTAAAAGAAGGTTCCAAAGGCATTTGGCTGAAAACTACAAGTGAGGAAAAGGATACTCTCAGGGATGGATACACCAAGAAGGAAGAATAAGAGGAAATATATGAAGGAAGGAAGCAACTTCATCTGGGGGGAGAGAAAGGTGAGATGAGGATGCCCTTTCATCAGGTAACCAAGAAGCACTGAATTTTGTCTTTTGTGACCCGACTCCTGATTTCCACAAGGTCACCAGAAGACAGGTAGGCACAGAGGCAGTGACCAACCAAAGAGTCACCTTTATTTCCATGAGGCTGTGACTGCAAACATGAAAGTAATGCCTTAGTGAACGAAGCTGACCTAGGGAGAGAAATCCGTTCCCGAGACTAACATCAGCCTCAAACTCAGGACCAACGTATGCACCGCGCTGTGCTCTCACCCTTTCCCCTAGAAGACCGTGCTCAGGTTTCGGGTCTTCCAATGACAGAGAGAAAAGACCAGACAGAGGATACAGAGAGGAAAGAATTAGGAGGCAGTGAAACCTTCAGCAGGAAAGCAGGAACCGGGGCTCAGGCCACGTGTCTCGGTCTTCTGAGACCACGGCCTCCCAAAGAGATGCACACAGCCTGGCCCTCCTGGTTGATCCAGACACACAAGAGTCCGGAGACTAGAATAGGGGGAGGGGTGAGCCGGGAGACTGGGATCGGCGCACACACACTTCTCTCTATAAAGCAGAAAGCTGACAACGACCTACTGGACGGCACGGGGAACTCCGCTCAGCGCTCTGTGATGACACAACACTGTGAGTCAGCTACGCTGTTGCTGCCCAGTCATGTCCGACTCTCTGCGGCCTCACGGACTGCAGCACGCCAGGCCTCCCAGGCACGTTGCCGACCAAACGACCACATAGTTGACTCACCAGGTTGTGTTAGCTTCACAAGTACGGAAAAGTGAATCAGCTAGAGGTACGCGTATGTCCACTGTTTTTTTTAGATTCTTTTCCTATATGGGTCATTTACAGAGTATTGAGTGGAGTGCCCTGTGCTATACAGTAGGTCCTTACTAGTTATCTATTGTCTAGAGAGTAGTGTGTACATGTCAATCCCCATCTCCTAATTCATCTCCACCCCCCTCTTCTGCCCTAGGTAACCATAAACATTTTTTCTTTACATCTGTGACTATTTCTGTTTTGTACCACGTTTTTACAGTCCACATATAAGCAATATCATATGGCATCTGTCTTTCTCTGTCTGGTACATACACACAATGGACTATTACTCAACCCTAAAAGGAATGGACTGATGCCATTTGCACCACATGGGTGGACCTAGAGCTTGCCATCCTGAATGAAGTAAGGCAGACATGAGTTTCTTATCTCATATAATTTAACTAATCCATGAACTCTCATGCTTTTACTTTGCTGACCCAATACATCCCACCCATTTTCCAGCTTTCATGGAAGTGGGCAAAGGTTATCCCGCAGTTCAAGAGAATTGAAGAGCTCAGTCTGATTCCAGCTGGAAAAACTAAAGAAGCCAGCCGGGATGGGCCGAGCGTTTGCCCAGTGGGAGAGTAAAGAGCAAAGTCTGCTCCGGAGACTTGGCCTGAAGGTCTGGGCTCGGGGGACGCCAAGGACAGGATGAGGGCTTTTCCAGGAGGAGAGCTGGCCTGGTGCCATCTTACTTCCTGCCTTTTGAACAGCCCAGGGGTGAGTAACAAGGTTCCAGAGGAGAAAGGCAGTTTGAATGTATCGCTAAAGAATAATCAAGGGTTAACTGAGAAAAATACATCTTATATGTCACGAGAAGCACCTTTGATCCTTCTGAGTGAAGGCGAGATCTTTTAAAAAGGCATAACAATACCCAGGAGAGAAAGGATCAGCTTTAAATATCTGCCAGGCATGGAGGGAGTGCAGTCATTCTGTGACAGCACCGGCCCTGCAGGAATTCACCTACCACCCAACCCCTCCTCCCTCCCACATCTTATATTGACCCCAGTGTGAGGCAGAACCCATGGTCAGCCAGATAAGGAAGACGAGGTAGATGGTACATCCATACCCCTACCCCCTGCTTCCTGCCTACAGACATCTCTAAAAGAGAAATTTTAACTTTAAATAAAGCTTCAAAATGCTAATGATTAAATGGAACAAAGGTCTGTCTAGTCAAGGCTATGGTTTTTCCAGTAGTCATGTATGGATGTGAGAGTTGGACTATAAAGAAAGCTGAGCGCCGAAGAATTGATGCTTTTGGGCTGTGGTGTTGGAGAAGACTCTTCAGAGCCCCTTGGACTGCAGGGAGATCCAACCAGTCCATCCTAAAGGAGATCAGTCCTGAATATTCATTAGAAGGACTGATGCTGAAGCTGAAACTCCAATACTGTGGCCACCTGATGCAAAGAACTGACTCATTTGAAAAGACCCTGATGCTGGGAAAGACTGAAGGCAGGAGGAGAAGGGGATGACAGAGGATGAGATAGTTGGATGGCATCACGGACTCAATGGACAAGAGTTTGAGTAAACTCCAGGAGTTGGCAATGGACAGGGAACCCTGGCGTGCTGCAGTCTATGGGGTCCCAAAGAGTCAGACATGACTGAGCGACTGAACTGAACTGAAATGGCACTGGACACAATTAATGATGTGCTTTTAAACTGACCATAAATGTGACCAGAAAAGCTGTAACCTTGAGTAAGCTTTCATTTAGGGGCAGAGAATAAGTATTCAGTGGGAGGTGGAGGGTGGGTGATACTGATTCCTTTTCACACCCCACAGGTCCCGCTTGGTTCAATCTTCAGGTTACACCTTCATCTCTGGTGTAACAGCGAAGCTTCTGAATCCACACTGTCCTCCAGCCCTTCCCAGTCTAGATCGGGGCATCTTACTGTACTCGCCCTTGGGTTGTGGACTGCTGACCTTGCTGAGTCAGCTGCTGAAGCCATTCACTGCCTTCTCTCTAAGCCTGGGGCGTGCACACCCATCTCTCCAGGAGGGTCTCAGCAGGCCTTCCTACTCAGCCAACAATCCAAGAAGGAGTGGGGAGAGCCTCCTCAGTGGAAGACCCCTTGATGTGGAGGATGGTGTGAATTCCTGAGACATGGGGGACTCCTCTTCCTGCCTGAGTGCATGGCCCCCTCCGCAGCGCTCTGCAAGTGCACCCTTCCCTGCGTATTTCAGCTCCCATTCAGACCCCTCCCTGGGCAGCAGAGATGTTGGATCTTCCTCACCCATCACTGGACTGGGCAAGGTGAGCAGAATCTCTGTCTCTCTGTTACTGTCTGTCTGTCCCTCTCTCACAATGTAGAACATTCTATGAGGATGCTTCTGTGTGCGTGTGTGCTAAATCACTTCAGTCATGTCCGACTCTTTGTGACCCTCATGTATTGTAGCCCATCAGGCTCCTCTGTCCCTGGAATTTCCCAGGCAAGAATACTGGAGTGGGTTGCCATGCCCTCCTCCAGGAGATCTTCGCAACCCAGGGATCAAACCTGTGTCTCTTCCATGTCCGGCATTGGCAGGTGGGTTCTTTACCACTAGCGCCACCTGGGAAGCCCAAGGATGCTTCTAACCAGTTCATGACACTTTCTGTGGAAAAAGATGTATGAACCCGGAATATGAAGATTAACATTTTATTCAGTATGCACCATGAACTGGGGTAGATAAGAAAAGAAGATTCAGATCAAGCAAGTATTGATGGACTTTTCCTCCAGGAAAGGTAATTTAACAGGAGACAGATCAGCTAAGGGGCTGGCAAAGAAACCAGCTGGGGTTCAACCAGCAGGACCTGGGTGGCTGTTGGACATAGGAAAACAGATTGCCAGAGGGCCTCGTTTCTCCCCGAAGTAGCTGGGAGAAGGTTCAGGTCATTAGCAGAAGCAGAAAACCAGGAGGAAGAGCAGATCTGAGTTCTGCTTGGGGGCGTGGGGGATGGGCGGCCACAGGGCCGCCAGCAGGTGTGGAGACCAGGCTGTGATTGGGGCCCGAGGTCAAGGCCAGCACCCTGCAGGTGGCGGCTGCACTAGAGCGGGTCTTCAGGTGCTGCGAGAGCCGATGCCAGCCCTGAGGGGAACAGAGCTGGAAGGTACTGCCGAGGTCAGGGCACTGGGGCCCTACAGGAAGGGGCTTCCCAGGGGGCGCCAGTGGGGAAGAACCCGCCTGCCAATGCAGGAGACATGAGAGATGTGGGTTCAATCCCTGGGTCAGGAAGATTGCCCCGGAGGAGGAAATGGCAACCCACTCCAGTATTCTTGCCTGGGAAACCCCATGGACAGCGGAGGCTGAGGGGTGTGGTCCATGGGGTCACAAAGAGTCAGACGGGACTGAAGAGACTGCCCACGCACACACAGTAAAGGGAAGAGGAGGAACAGGAAGAAGGAGAAAACATCGTAACACAAAGATAGTATGAGCGCCATTGTTCATGAAAGCTATGCGAGAACATCCTTCAGGGACCTTTCCCTCAGACTCAGACTGCATTCCGGAAGCTGATTTTTTAACAGACGTGCTAAACACAAGATACACACCGATGAAATGCCCTGTCTTGCTTAAACAATAAAATGTGTAATATAAACGAAATGTACATCTTTATGACAAATAATCTGGTTTTGAAAATAGCTTTGCTAAATCACTGTGTCATTTCTCCTCATTTTTCCTAAGGATACAAAGTCAGCTCATTTCATCACCCACTTTGCTGTAAAATACGGGAAAGCAGGAAAAAATGAAGAAGCCTCATTTGTTATTTATAGCTGGTGGTAGCACGCAGGGAGATGATAGTTCTACTGTTTCTCCAATTTGTCCTCATATCGGACAGAGGGATGGTCAGGGAAGTAAAGTGACTCATGGATTTTATTAAAGACATGTTAAATAGCTTTTCCCTTTCCCTGTTCACATTTATGTGAAATACACAAAACCCTATGACTGGAGAACAGGATACGATGTTGCATTTAGAATAGCTTTCATCATTACACCTCCAATCACTGAGTAAGGTAATAAAATATATCACAGTAATTGAAAGAGCATATAAATAAAGACTACCAAGACTGGTGAAAACATTTCATTGAGAACTGCAGAGATCAGTGTGAGGCCTTCTAAATGCGTTTCTTTTTTCTTTTAAATTTAGAAATTACTAGAAATCCTCAAAAATAAGGCTCTCTGGATTTGGTGGTTGAAGTCGGATTACAGTGGGATTAAGCAGTGTGAGGGGACAGAGGAAGTGGAGCTAGAAGGTGTGGAATAGTTTTTTATAAGGTATAATATGCAACGAAGAGAAAAAAAAAAGGGATTTTAACTTAATGAGCTGACAGGGATGGGAAAAGGTTTTTCTCTTTTTGTAGCATAGCAGAGGAAATGGCAACCCACTCCAGTGTTCTTGCCTGGAGAATCCCAGGGACGGAGGAGCCTGGTGGGCTGCCGTCTATGGGGTCGCCCAGAGTCAGACACAACTGACGCAACTTAGCAGCAGCAGCAGCAGAGATTTTTAAAATGTTTGTTGAACAAACACCTGAGTGACTAGAGCAAGTGACCATGAGATACAGTAATGTCCACAAAGATTTACATGCACGTTGCTGTTTCTCCCAGCCTCCCTCAAGGTTAGGTTCGGCTCACATGACTGGTTCCAGCCAAGGAACTGCGGGTGGCAGGGAGGTGAGTCCGTCTAGGTGTGGACTCTCCAGGGTCTATTTTCCACGGTCAGTGTCATGTTGCTATGCTGACGCCACAAGGTGCAGCCCCTGAATCCCCAAGCTGGAAGATGTATCAGTTATCAATCGCTACAAAACAAATGACCCAAGCAAACATTTATTATCTCACAGTTTTTGTGGGTTAGGAATCCAGGCACAGCTTAGCTATCTGCCTCTTGCTCAAGCTCTAACACGTTACTGCTGTGAGACTCCTCTCTGGGGTCGCTGTCTACTCTGAAGGTTCAGCTGTGGTGAGCAGGATCTGTTTCTCATGTGTGAGGGCATGCCTTGGTCCCTTGCTATGTGCGTCTCTCTTTAGGCTCCATTTGTAACATGGCAGTTGGCTTCCCTGAGGGATATGTGTTCCAAGAGACACTGAGAGATGAAAACCACAGTATTTTATAACCTAATCTTGGAAGTGATACGCTATACTTCCGCAGTGTTGTATTCACTGAAGTGAGTCAACAAGTCCAGTCCCTACCGGAGAAGAGGAGATAACTTAAGGAGACGTAAAAGGGATAAATACTTCCCTGGTAGCTCAGAGAGTAAAGAATCTGCCTGCAATGTAGGAGACCCAGGTTCGATCCCTGGATCTGGAAGATCCCCTGGAGAAGGAAATGGCAACCCACTCCAGTATTCTTGCCTGGAGAATCCCATGGAGAGAGGAGCCTGGCAGGCTACAGTCCATGGGGTTGCAAAGAGTAGGACACGACTGAGTGACTAAGATGCACACATGCAGAAGGGATAAATACAAAGAGGCAAGGATCACTGGAGACCATCTTTAAGGTGGTCTACCTACAGCACCAGATGAAGAACAGGACCCAGTACTATGGTCTGAATGTGTGTGAGCTCCCAAAATTCATATGCTGAAATCCTCGCCCCCAGAGTGATGGTGTTAGAGGTGGGGCCTCACGGTGCTGATCAGGACATGAGAGTGGGGTCCTTATGAGTGGAGTCTGTGCTCTTATGAAAGAGACCAAGGCAGGTCCCTCATCCACCAGCCCTGTGCAGTTACAGGGAGAAAAGAGCTGACTGTCGGTGAGGACCTGGCTCTTACGAGACATCAGATCTGCCGATGCCATAATCTTGAACTTAGCCTCCAGAACCACAAGAAATAAAGTTCAGTTGTATATAAGCCACCTAGTATAATTTTATTTTAGCAACTCAAATGGACTGATATCCACCAACATGCAACTTTGTAGGAATAAGGAGAAAACATTTATTTTATGCTTTTAAGATGTTACTTCAGTATGATACCCTGGAGAAAAGAATGGCTACTCACTCCAGTATTCTTGCCTGGAGAATTCCATGAACAGAGGTTAAAGTCCACAGGGTCGCAAACAGTCCAACACACCTGAGCAACTAACAGTTACTTACTTACTTAGAACTTTATCTAATAGGAGATAGAACTGAACTATACAAAACAAATCATGAAAGTACATGGGGATGATAGAGCATAATAATACACTCAAGTTGTACCCAAATATTATGCTCATAAGAGACTTAAGAATAATTTGTATACCGATGGAATATTACTTGGCCATAAAAAAGAATCAAATAAGGCCATTTGCAGCAACATGGATAGACTTAGAGATTATCATACTAAGTGAAGGAAGCCAGACAGAGAAAGACATATACCATAGGATATGACTTATATGTGGAATCTAGAAGATGACACACATGGACTTATCCATGAAGCAGAGACAAACTCACAGACATAGAGCATGACTTGCAGTTGCCAAGGGAGAGGCAGAGCTGGTGGAAGATAGATTGGGGGTTTGGGATTAGCACACGTGAACTATTATATATAGCATGAATGGACAACAAGGCTCTACTGTACAGCACAGGGAACTCCATTCAATATCCCGTGATGAGCCATAATGGAAAAGAATATGAAAAATCGTAAATATATATATATATATATGTATAAGTGAATCACTTTGCTATACAGCAGAAATTAATACATTATAAATCAAGTGTATTTCAATAAAACAAACTTTTAAAATTTATTTATTATATTCACTACTATACTGGGGCTTCCCAGGTGGTGCTGGTGTTGAAGAACCCACCTGCCAGTGCAGGAGACAGAAGAGACAAGGGTTTGATCCCTGGGTCACAAAGATGCCCTGGAGAAGGGCATGGAAACCAACTCCAGTACTGTTGCCTGGGAAACCCCATGGACAGAGGAGTCTGGTGGGCTACAGTCCATGGGGTCGCAGCATTGGGACAACTGAAGCGACTTAGCACGCACTCATATTACTATCCAGAGAAGGCAATGGCACCCCACTCCAGTGTTCTTGCCTGGAGACTCCCAGGGACGGGGGAGCCTGGTGGGCTGCCATCTATGGGGTCGCAAAGAGTCGGACACGACTGAAGCGACTTAGCAGCAGCAGCATATTACTATGCACACTCTTCTTTTTAAAACAGTTACTCTTACATGATATCAAACATCATTAGCACTCCAGAATGACATCAGTGTGATATAATCCTTTTCTGTGGCGAGTACCTATGCTGCCTACATATATGACTCTTGAAACATGTCTAGAGGCTTCACAAACAGATGGTTCCCTGGTTCTTCCCTCAGATTGTCAGCATGAGAGCACACCGCGCGGCCTTCTGTGATCTTCCTACCTCTGCTTCCTCCTTCAGTTACCAAAGTTGATTTTACTTTTCTTTTTTCACACCTCCAGTTTTGATCATCTAAAAGTAGGTCACTGTAGCATTCGAAAAACTCACAGGAGCTCTGTTCAGAGAGGGTGTGAAGTCAGACACTTTTAACTCATTCAAAGTGAAAGCCAGCTCTGGGAACAGAAGCATAAAATGTGTCCAAGCAGTTCTCTAACAAAGCAAGATACAACCCAGTGCCTTTAATAGAGTAGAATCAGATAATTTTCAATATGTGATTTCCATAGAGGTTAGGCTATACATAAGGGTTAGTCATCATCAGAAGTCTTAGCATCATCTTCTTGGTTAGCCACTTCCCTCCACTTTTCATATTTCTCAGCCCTGGAATTTGAAAGTGTAGTGAAAGTGTTGGTCGCTCAGTCATGTCCGACTCTTTGCAACCCCATGGACTGCAGCCCACCAGGCTCCTCTGTCCATGGGGTTCTCCAGGCAAGAGTATTGGAGTGGGTTGCCATTCCCTTCTCCAGAGAATCTTCCCAACCCAGGTATCAAACCCAGGTCTCCTGCATTGCAGGCGGATTCTTGACCGCTGAGCCACCAGGGAAGCCCCATCTGGAACCTGAGCCTGGCCCCAAAAGGCCTATTAAAGAGAGACACTATTTTAAATAGTATTCCACCAGAATTCACCTGCAGCTACAACCTGGGGTTTTGGCTTTATTTAGAAAAAGGCTCTTTGCAGGTGGACCTGAGTTAAGATGCGGTCATGCTGGAACAGGATGGGCCGTATAAAAACTGGAAAATTTGGACACAGCAAGGCACAGACAGAGGGAAGATGCCAAATCAAGACAGAGGTGGAGGTTGCAGTGATGTACCTACAAGTCAAGAAAAGCTAAAGAGCGCTAGCAGCTGCCAGAAGCAGTGGGGGAGGCTGGGGAAAGATGCTCCCAGAGTCTCCAGGTGCCACCTCTGATGGCACCTCGACTCTGGACTACTAACCCCCAGGACTGTGAGAGAATACATTTCTCTTGTTTTAACTACTCTGTGTGTGTGTTCAGTTGCTCAGTCATGTCCGACTCTTCACAACCCCATGGACTGCAGCCTACCAGGCTCCTCCATCCATGGGATCCAAGAGTACTGGAGTGGGTTGCCATTTCCTTCTCCAGTAATGAATTCTTTACACACATATACACACACACACACACACACAAATAACCCAACTAGAAATATACAAAGGACTTGAATACGTATCAAATATCTAAATAAAATCTACAAGTGGACAATAAGCACTTAAAAATATATTCAACATCATTAGACATTAAGGTCTAAGTCTAATAGACCTGAAACTGAAAGCTGAAACTGAAGCTCCAATACTTTGGCCACCTGATGCGAAGAACCAATTCATTAAAAAAGACCCTGATGCTGAGAAAGATTGAAAGCAGGAGGAGAAGGGGATGACAGAGGATGAGATGGTGGATGGCATCAGTGACTCTAAGAACATGAGTGTGAGCAAGCTCCAGGAGATGGTGAAGGGCAAGGAAGCCTGGCGTGCTGCAGTCCATGGGGTCGTGAAGAGTCAGACATGACTGAGCAACTGGACAACAACAAGACAGTACGGAAATGTAAATTGAAATATCAATAATACATCACTTCATATACAATAGGATGCATGCATGCCAAGTCACTTCAGTTGTGCCCGATTCTTTGCAACCCTATGGACATAGCCCGCCAGGCTCCTCCATCCATGGGATTGCCCAGGAAAGAATATTGGAATGGGTTGTCATGCCCTCCTCCAGGGGATCTTCCTGACCCAGGTATTGAAGCTACATCTCCTGCATTAGTAGGCGGTTCTTTACCACTAGCACCACCAGGATAAGTATAATCAAAAAGACAGACAAGCAGTGTTGTAAAGTATGTGGAGAAATCGGAACCCTCATTGATGGTAGGAATGGAAAATGGTGTCTCCATTTTGGAAAACAGTTTGGATGTTCATCAAAGTGCAAAGTATTAAGTTGTTATATGGCTCAGCAATTTCTCTCATAGGCACACATCTATATAAAAATAATATGTCCACACAAAATGGATATATACATGACCGTTCATGTCAGTGTTACCCATAAAAGTCAAAAAGTGGAAACCACCTGAGGTCCATCAGGGAATGAGTTAAGATGTAAGTGATGAAGTATATCCATATGATTGAAAAATTACTAGGCCATAAAGAGGAGTAGGGATGAAATACTGATGAGTGCTAAACATGAACGAAACTTGAAAAGCTTGTACTAAGTAGAAGAAGTCAACTGATGGTTCCATTTATGCAAAATGTCCAGAAGAGGCCAATCCAGAGAAACAGTCAATTCGTGGTTGCCCGAGAGGGTGTGGCTTGAGGGAGCTGGGAACAATTGTTAGTGGGGACAGGGTTTCTTTGGAGGACGAGGACGTTCTTCCAAAACTGGATTGTGATGATGGCCGCACAACTCTGTGACTGTCCTAAAAACCATTAAACAGCTTTAAAAAATCAAGAGATTGTCGTTGAAGATATTATGTAAATTTAAATATTATTAGAGCAAACTGACTTGTGCATAACATTCAAATTAATAGTTTTGTAGAGCTTATGGTATTTTGAATATGATATTGAAAAGAAATTATCAAAACGGACTTATCCTAAGTACTCTTTTAACATTTTAATAGCTATATTTTGTGATAAAAATATTTTTCAAGTGAAAAACAATTTTATAAAATTATGTTTGTTCAGTTGAAGTTTCAAAATCAAACTTTTCTTTGCATTTATCTCATGGGCGTGACCTAATGACCAGTTTGTGTACCATCTGGTTTCTGCACATCCACCTTCTCAGATTCACAGATGCCCTCATGTGAGAGATTTTGTCCAGCTTTCCTTTCCCTGCCTGTCTTGCTTTACTTGTGCCTTGAGGTAGTGAATCAGAACCCAAAAAAGACCATTTGTTTCCCCTTGTTCAGCGATGTTCAGAAAGCAAGCTCCTGTGGCATGGGGCTAAAAATATTTCATTCAGAGTGATGCCATACTTTGATAAAATATCTCATTCAGAGTGATGCCATACTTTGATAGGAGCTTCTGCGGTTTTGTGTTTGAAATGGAAATCTGGAAACCAGAGAGTTCTTTGCAACATTTTTTCATTTTCAAAACAAAAAAATTGTGATGCAATGTAACTTTATGTCAAGGTATTCGTCTGTTCAATTAAAGCATTTTTGTGTTCTTGAGTTTTTTAAAAATGTCTCTCCAAATTAAAGCTCATTTTTGGCTAAAGATATGTGCATTTTTGGCTAAATATACATGCATTTTCTTGGGAAGAGTTGATATGAACTGAAAAGGATCATTCTGTTTAAAAATCAAGAACTTTCCCGGTGCCTTTTGAGATTTTGTTATGCACAGTGTAAGAATCCCCACCAGGAACACCATCCACCACGGACTTGGGGCCCAACCCCATCCAGCACATGCTGGAATTAAGGTCCCCGGGTGAGCAGAGACTGAGAGTAGGCACGTGTAATGAAGAGAGAAAGGCCAAAGCCAAAGGATCCCTTAACAGAGATAGAGGCTAAAGGTACTGAGTATTATGGGCTCTCTAATTCCATAAAAACAGGCAAACAAATTATTTTCCTTTCCCAGAGACTATGTGAACACTTCCTCCCCCATTATCCTGAAGCACTACTGTGGAATTTTCTTTTTGAGGCTTTCGTGTCTAAGTTTTTCAGCAAGAGACTCCCTTTGAAGTCAGTCCGAAGCAGTGTCAGAACATATAGGCTAGAGCCTAAAACAGTTAAGACTCTGTTTTAAAAGGCTAGGAAATTCCTCTTTAAAATAACAAGTTGAGAGGCAGTAAGCTCTCACAGTGCAAACGCTGGTGCTTTTGTTTTATTTTGATTTTGGAAGGTGGGGCTTATAACTTGTATTACTTTTCTTTTTAACTAGGACTGATGTAGGGGTCTCATGCAGCTCTGGTTAAGACCTGAGTGTTTTCAGATTTACGGAAAAAAATCTGAAAACCATCCTGGGGGTAAGAAATTGAAAGAAAAGGTTGACACACACTGTTTTAAAGTAATCATCATTCATGCCTTTGCCAGAGAGTAAGACCAGTGAAGCCCATGGCAACAAAATACTGAAATTAATCAGAATCTTATTCGTAAACAGAGTACAGTGGCCGTTGGTGATTTCCGCTGAAGACTCGACTAAAATGGTATAACCTCTGGGGAGGATCTTTTACTCCCTACACCCAGAATTAATTGTGTCCACATTTCTCTATCATAAGCACATATTTTGGGCCATTGTTTTGTATTTAATTTATGCTGCTCTGTATTATGACCCGTTGTCGACAGAAATACCCCACTCTCCCTCCAACTGCATACGCTACCTTGCAATAAGGTAGGTGTCTCAATTCTTTCAGGTTTCCCAAAGAATCTTTAAAAGACACTGAGACATTTATTGAATTAAATTAAATGAATTTATTTACTTGCATATATTTATGTTTACTATGTCCTAAAGGTCCCCATCTCTAAATGTCATCACATTAGGGGTTAGTATTGAACAGTGTGTGCACGCTCAGTCATGTCTGACTCTGTGCAACCCCTTGGACTGTAGTCCACCAAGCTCCTCTGTCCATGGGATTCTCCATGTAAGAACACTGGAGTGGGCTGCCATTTCCTCCTGCAGAGAATCTTCCTGATCCTGGCATTGAGCCTGCATCTCCTTTGCTGGTAGGTAGGTTCTTTACCACAGAGCCACATGGGAAGCAAGGATGACCTACCTAAAGCATTTCCGATAAACCACTTTGTGCCACTTGGAAAGCCCTACATTAGGTGTTAAGGCTTCTATACTCCTCTTTATATAGATCTGCCTCAACTTAGAATAGGATTACATCCCAATAAACTCATTGCAAGTTAAATATCAGTTCAGTTCAATTCAGTCGCTCAGTCGTGTCCAACTCTCTGCAACCTCATGGACTGCAGCATGCCAGGCTTCCCTGTCCATCACCAACTCCCAGAACCTGCTCAGTTAAACATAACATAAGTGAAATAATATTTTTGAATGAAAGTGAACAATTTAAAAATTAATTTTACTATATATGAAAAAAACATTTCATTATGATTTCATAATATCATAATAAAATGCATTTAATACAGCTGACCTACTGATCATTGATGCTATAGTAAGTATTGAACATTTCATGGAATTTTTTGACTACTGTACTGAAAGTTGTCTGGATGCAGAATGGTTGTGAGTATATCAGTGTTCACCCCTGTGACTGAGGGGTGACTGGGAGCTGAGGCTGCCACTGCCAGGCATATTTTCTACTGAATGTGCATCCCTTTCCCACCATCATAAAGTCAAACACTCATGAGTCGAATTGGGGACCATCTCTATCTATCATGTATGAACTGAATTGTGATGCTGAAACACTAACCACCAGTGTGGTGATATTTGGAGACGAGGTCTTGGGACATAATCAAGGTTAGATCAGGTGGAACCTTCACGCTGGGATCAGTGGCTTTATAAGAAAAGGAAGACAGAGAGGAAAAGACTACGTGGAGACAGCAAGAAGGCGGACATCAGGCAGCCTGACGTCCAGGAGAACGGTCTCCCCAGAAATGCAATCAGCTCGCACCTTCATCTTGGACTTCCCAGCCTCCAGGGCTGGAAATAAGGCTCTGTTGTTTATGGCACCCAGCCTGTGCCATTTTGTTTTGGGATCTCAAGCAGACTAAGATGTACATACATATAGACAGATATTCATAAAATTATGTATAGTGATGCTCATCTCTAAACATACTTAATGATCTGTATTAAGATTCAATCATTTAAAGCAGGCAGAGAAAGTAACAATGTCCATATTATTTTAACAGCTGCAAAACCCAAAGATCCAAGAAAGCAGGTGACAGAACTAGTCTAAGGCAGAAAGGCTCAAAATCCGAATTGAATCGAACCCTAATTGAGAAAAATCACATCTAATCAAATTCCCATGCTTTCTAAAATAACCATCTAATTACTAATGATATTGCATCTGAAAGCAGTGTGAACTATGTATTACAAATTATAAACTAGGCGGAATAATTAGGAGTAGAAGTGGCCATTTCAATAGAAAATTTATAACCATCCTAAGACTGAGTAAAATATGCAAAAAAGCTCACTTACTGAATTTTCAATTAAAAGAAAAATCGTACTATCTTTTTTTACCTTCTCTTAGTCCTATATTAATTCAGTCACATCCCAGTTGTTGAACTGGATCAAGCAAAGGCTGAGAAGTCAGTCCTGTGTTAATTAGGGCATCACTAGTGACAGCTGTGTGACCACAGGTGCCTCCACACCTGCCACGTTGACTAGGAAGGATGTAGGGCACAAGCATAAAAGCATCTCGTTTTTATCTCCCCCATCAAGCCTCTTCAGTGGAGCCAGAAACCTTCTTGTCTCTTGGAAGAAATCTAGAGCAAGTTTCGACTTTTCTTGTCACTCTGTTCATAATAGCAACGCCCTACTCCACGTAATAGTGAAAATCTCCAAACTCATTTGAAGAAAAAGTCTCTTTCCTTAACTCTGCTCATTTCCAACCTGGCTGTCGGTGTGGACAAGTGACACTGCCACCTACCTCTTAGTCTTTCTCATGCAGCTCCTCCTTCTCACTGGGCTGCTCTGGCCTCTCCGAGGTGCAGAGCTGAGGGGAGCATGGGAGGTGAGGGCAGCTGGCCCCATCCAGGCAGTCTGGAGGCTCTCTGGGACTAAGAGTGTCAGAAGGGCTTTGCTGGCCCACAGTCACTGATTGTGAACGTCCACATGCTACCCCCATCACATGGGTAAGTGCAAGTCCTGGGCTGTCATGTCGGACTCCTTTCACCCTTGAAATTTCAGGAGTCCACCTGCAACTCCTTTTGTCCATCTAAGCAGAAGTCAGGGAGAAAGATGCTGCTGCTCCTGCTAAGTTGCTTCAGTCGTATCCGACTCTGTGCGACCCCATAGACGGCAGCCCACCAGGCTCCCCCGTCCCTGGGATTCTCCAGGCAAGAACACTGGAGTGGGTTGCCATTTCCTTCTCCAAAGCATGAAAGGGAAAAGTGAAAGTGAAGTCGCTCAGTCGTGTCCAACTCTTCGCGACCTTATGGACTGCAGCCTACCGGGCTCCTCCATCCATGGGATTTTCTAGGCAAGAGTACTGGAGTGGGGTGCCATTGCCTTCTCCGAGGGAGAAGGATATGAAGCAATATTCTCTGATTTGTTTTTCTCTTTTGGGAATGACTGAAACTTTGTCCTAGTGGTTTGGTTACACTTGCTGACTCTTTGGGAGCATAAACACAGCAAGGTACCACTGCAAATATAGTAAGAAAGCAGGAATGAATTTGTGGGCTCAAGTTGTCAAATTCAGACAAGGTTCCCCTGGGCTAAGCCTTTTTTTTTTCAGTACATTAGCTTGTTAACAGCAAAGCCTGTTCACCTTACACCTTCAAGGATTGGCACTTAGCCATTAAGATTTTACATGCAAAGTTTATTCTAAAAGGACTTATAAGAACAAAAACTGGAAAGGTCAAAGGGCATGCTGTATGGTTGACAAATTCCTGCTCCTTGGGTTTAATTATCTCCTCGGCAAGAGAAGATGGTAAGAATAACAAAATTATAGTTTTATTATAAAATAATCACTCCTAGATGAGAAAAAGTCTTAGTTAAAATAACTGGGAGAAAGCATAAGTATTTACAAGCTTTGCACTGACCTTTCTGAATGCATTTCTCCTCGACACTGCACTGGGTAAAATACAGTGCTTAGACGAGTGCTGCCTAAGAACCAAGTTTGAAAGTGAGGAAGGGGACAAGAGGAAGCAGAGTGACCCTCCCAGGGTGACCACTGCCGTCTAGGCTCCTTTCTTTGTGAATCTGGCCTGAGAAGTGAGTTCTGAAGCTCAGTCTGTGTTTGCCATTCTTCCCTACAGCTTGAAACATTTAATACTAGGATAAAACAAATGTAGGGATGTTTACAGTAACAAACAGTCAAAAAAAAACTGAGGCGAGAACAAGATGACACATGGTAACAATGCATAAAACTTTGCACTGTTTGCTTCACTGACTCCAAGCGTTCATTTCCCAACCTACAGCTCACGCAGGCACAGTCAATCCCTCGTCTCCGACAACGTGGGTGTATTTTAGTCCTGATGTATTTCACTGCTTCTTTTTCGAGAACCTTCCTCCCTAGGCTGTGAGCCATCCAGTGCGTGGCAGCACACAGGTGTCTCAGTAAACTGTTACGGTGACAGATGTTTTGTAATGACAAAAGAAGCTTAGTTTTTAAAATATAATAAATGCATACAATTTGTTATTAAAGTGACCTATAAGCCTTTATAAAATTTTCAAATAATATTTTTAAAATATTTTACCAAACATGAATGAAAGTAATATTGCAATTTTATGGAATGGCTATAACATGTAAATTTGATGAAGATTAATATTCTAATACTATTATATCTCAATTTAAGGTCAAATTTTTTTTTCTTGAAATAGATTTAATGACTTCAGAATTTCCTCTAACGTAACTTTTTTTTTTAATTAGTTTATTTTCTATGAAGGTCAAATTTTCATAAATTTCTTTTACAATATTCTTAAGAATGTTGAATAGTTTAGAAATAAATTTCCTGCCACTATAATGACCTACAGCATTTTAAGTACTTTATATTTAAATTTATGTACTTCACTGAAATATATATTTTCCAAAAATAACAACTTTTTGATTAAAGTTGGCAGTTCATCAGAAACAGACATGGTAATCTAAATGAATAAACTTACAGTCACTAAATAAGCAACATAATAAAGATAAGATAAAATTTGGATTTATGTGCCTAGTGAATAGTCTCTTCCTCAGATGAAATATCTTATTTTTTCTTATTTGCACAGGAAAGTTATCAAAAAAAAAGTAATGGGGCCAAGAAAACTATAACCATATCACACAGAAAATTATGACAAGATTTTTTGAAAGTTCAAAACGCAAAATAAGAGACAAAGTTATTTTCAGAGTTTAGTTATTTATAACAACACTATTGGAACAAGCTCAAGAAGCGAAATACAAGGTCATTCTATCCATATCTGAGTCAAAATGCCTCAGTTACAGAATTGCCTATTTTCCAAGCCTGCTGGGAAACTGTCAACACCATAATATGGGACTAATAAAGATGAAAGAAATAAGAGACACTGCCTGGACAACAGCACAGTAAGTTCAATTTACCCCATTGAACTTTTTAAAACAGTTCTAGTTGTATTTGCTACATAAATTCAATATTAAGTATATTCCCTAATACTGGAAACTTTATTTCCCTTTATAAAAATTATTGTCTAAAGAAAATATAATAATTTGCCCATACATATGTTCCAAATCTACTACAATTTATCCCCCCTGTACTGTAGAAGTATTACTACTTTCTATATGGTATGATATGGAAAAAAGCTCATGAATCACTGGACAAGTGTTTACCAACAGTAGGAATGTAGCTTATTAACCTATTCCAGAAACACCTATAAGTCCTGAAACATGGTGGATAATCAATAAATGTTACATGCATGCAATGAATTAACAAATGAATACAGGAACACACCCTTTTATCTTCACATAAAAGGTTTTTCAATGGTAATCAGCTTTGGGTATGGTTCTTTAACTTCATTTTTAATATTTATTGATTTTATTTATTTATTGGGCTGCCTTGGGTCTTAGTGGCAGCATGTGGGATCTAGTTCTCTCACCAAGGATTGAACCTGGGACCCCTTAGCCACCGGGCCACCAGGGAAGCCCTGATTCTTTAACTTTTTACTATGAAAATTTCCATATATATAATAAAGTAGAAAAGTAAAATGGGCTTCCCAGATGGCTCAGTGGTAAAAAATCTGCCTGCAATGCAGGAGACACAGGAGACATGGGTTCAATCCCTGGGTGTGGAAGATCCCCTGGAGGAGGGCAGGGCAACCCACTGCAGTATTCTTGCCTGGAGAATCCCATGGACAGAGGAGCCTGGGGGTCTACAGTCCAGGGGTCGCAAAGAATCAGACACGACAGAAGCCACAGAGCACTCATGCACACAGAAAAAATAAACACCCACATGTTCACCACCCAGATTCAATATTTGATAATAATTTGCCACATTTTTCTTATTTGTGTGTATATTCAACGACCTACTGAGAGCAAACTGCATGAAACTTTGACACAATCTCCCTTGCCCCACCAGATACCAAATATGCCCGGTAAGACATACATACATGAAATGAACACAGGACTAAAGAAACAGTCTCATTTTCTTCATTTCTAACGTATGTCATCATTATCACTCAGTCTGTTTATTTGAGCTTTTCTCAGTGCAAACATCTGTACATTTGTTTTATTCTGATTTTACATGTTTCAAATGACAGGAAAATATGGCTAACTCAGACTGAACTTCAGAATCTCATGTACATATCTCCAGAAAATAAGAGTGTTCTCCTCTATTGTGACAATATCATTTTCAAATTTGACAAAGCAGTTCCTATAATTATTTAATATGTAATCCATGTTGAAATATACTAGTTATCCCCAGACTTTAATTTTACAGTTATTCAAATCAGGATCCAATCAATGACTACAAATTATATTGGATTATGCTCCTTCTTTTCCTTCTAATTTCAGCTTTATTAGGTAGGACTGACAGAAAAATTGTAAAATATCAAATTTACCTTTCCTTTTTTTTGGTGAAAACATTTAAGGTCTATGCTTTTAGCAAATTTCAATTATACAGGACACAATTATCAGCAATAGCCACCATGTTTTACATGAGATCTTCAGATCATGTTCATTTTAGGGATGTAAGTTTGCACAGTTTAACCAACCTCCCCTAACTCCCCACCCTTAGCCCTTGGCAACCACACTTTTACTCCGTTTTGATAAGTATGACTTTTAGATTCCACATATAAGCAATGTGTGTGTGTACGTGTGCTAAGTCACTTCAGTCGTGTCCAACTCTTTGTGATCCTGTGGACTGTAGCCGCCAGACTCCTCTGCTCATGGGATTCTCCAGGCAAGAATCCTGGAGCGGGTTGCCATGCCCTCCTCTTCTCTACCCAGGGATCAAGCCCGTGTCTCTGACGTCTCCTGCATTGGCAGGTGTGTTCTTTACCACTAGTGCCACCTGGGAAGCCACCTCATCGTTGCTTTTTAAGTGGTTTGTTCACCACCGTTGCAATATACTTAACCTTTACTGATGAGATTTATACTTTTATATTATTTCCTGCTACTAATTGGCATTCTTTAATCAGCTTGAAGAAGTTCCATTAACATTTCTTGTAAGACTAGCCTGTTGGTGATGAATTCTTTCAGCTTTTTTCTATCTAGAAAACTATTTATATCACTTTCAATTCTGAAGAAAAACTTTTCCAGGTAGAGTATCTTTCATTGGCAGAGTTTTTTTTTCTTTCAACACTTTGGATATAGTAAGCTCTTCTGGCTTGCAAAGTATCTGCTGAAAACTCTTCTAGTCTCAGGGGTTACTTTGTAAGTAACAAGTTGTTTTTCTCTTTCTACTCTTAAGCCCTTCAACTTTTGACAATTTAACTACAATGTGTTTTGATGTGAGTCTCTTTCAATTTATCTTAATCAGAACTCTATGGGTTTCCTGGATATGGTATCTGTTTCTTAGAAAACAGGTTAGACAAATATTTAGCCATAATTCCTTTGCATAAACTTTTTGCCGCTTTCTCTTTACTCCCTTTGTGACCCCTGTCGTGTGTACATTGTTCTACTTGATGGTGTCCTAAACGTCCCTTTGAGTGAGCGTGTGCGCAGTGGCTTCCGTCGTGTCCGACTCGTTGCGACCCCATGGACTGTAGCCCACAGGCTCCTCTGTCCATGGGATTCTCCAGGCAAGGATACTGGAGCGGGTTGCCATGTCCCCCTCCAGGGGATCTTCCCAACCTAGGGATTGAACCCGCATCTCCTGCGTTGCTGGTGGATTCTCTACCATTGAGCCACTAGGGAAGCCCCAGAAGTCCCTTTACTCTCTTTTTTTTTATGTTGTTATTCTTGCCTTTCTTTTGCTGCTCTGATTTGATGCATTCCATTCCCCTGGCTTTGTGTTAATTCTTTCTTCTCCTTGGTCCACTCTTCTGTTGACTATATTATATTGTGTGTTTCGGTTCACTTCTTATATTTCATGCTCTGTGATTTCTGTTCGGCACTTTCTTGTATCTTCCATTTCTCTGCTGAAATTCGCACTTTGTTCAGGCGTTGTGCTCCTGACTTCAGTGAGCATGTTTATGCCTGTTGATCTCTATCAGACATATCCATTACCTCTGTTTCATTAAGATCCGTTCCTGGAGTCTTACCTTGTTCTTTTGAAACATACACCTTTGCTTCTTTGTTCTCCCTGACTCTCTGTGTTGGTTTCTGGGCGTCAGGTGAGACAGTTACTTCTCCCACTCTTGACTGAGTGGGCTTGCGCAGCAGGTGAGAAGCATCTTTCAGCCCGGCTTAGATGCTTGGTCCGAATCCTTTGCTTCTCAGGGAGAAGCTGGCAGTTCCTGTACGTCACTGTGCCAGGAGCGGGGTTTAAGGCAGAGAGCATCTCTAAGCCTTTCCTACCTGTTTTGATGTAAGTATTTTTTCATTTGCCCAATGAGGACTCACTCAGCTAGTTCCTGGACTTATTTCCAAGAGAACTGTTCCATGTGTAGCTGTAGATGTGGTGTAACCATTGGAGGAGGTATGTTCAGAAGCTCCTATGCTCCATCTTATACCAGATCCAAACTCTTTAATGGGGTGAAATTTTAAGGGTATGTGCCCTCTATTAAAAATAATAATATTTGAAGCATTTTTCTTGTTGTTGTTGTTTAGTTGCTAATTGTATACAACTCTTTGCGACCCCATGGACTGTAGCCCACCAGGCTCCTCTGTCCATGGGATTTCCCAGGCAAGAATACTGGAGTGGGTTGTCATATCCTCCTCCAGGGGATCTCCCCCACCCAGGGATCAAGCCCACATCTCCTGCATGGCAGGAAGATTCATCACCACTGTGCCACCTGGGAAGCCCTATCTAAATCATACTTAATTAAAAAATCCTATTAGTTTTCTAGAGTTAGTTACTAACACTTCTGTTTATGCTTATCACTCTTAAAAATCATTAATAGTTATTACACTAAATCACTTTAAGGTTTTGTTTTCTATTTTCTGACCTAAAAAAGAAATAAACTTGAAAACTTACCAATATTTTTGCAAGAATAATGCAAAGGACCTTGTAATATGCATTTTGCATGCAAGTGATTCTACTATGAACATATTCTGCAATCCCATTTGAAATGTACTTCTGCTATAACACACATGATACTACATAAAAGCATTATATTTGTATAACACATAATATAACCAGCATGATAAACTCAGATCCTTCAAATAGATGAATTAAATTCAACTTATAATAAAGGAAAGTGGTATTATGAGATGCTAAATAAATAAATAACAATTGATGTGAAAGTAGCAAATACCCAAGATACAGTTTAAATATCTAGACCCAGGATATAGATTTACCTGGTGCTTTCAGCAGGCTTTTTAAATGATTTGTTAATAAATGATATTCAACTATGTGGCCTTATTGTCTACAAAGAAGTTTGGAAGGTTAGTAAAAAGTAGAATAGTGTCAGTAACCATAAATGAAGTACCCGCCATGAGAAAGAGGAAAAACAGGTGCTAAGAGTTTAAGTCAAAAGAAAAGATTAGTGAGCCCCAGATGGCTTCCTAGGTAGGTCAGTGGTAAATAACCCACCTGCCAATGCAGGAGATACAGGTTTGATCCCTGGGTCTGGAAGATCCCCTGGAGGAGGAAATGACAACCCACTCCAGTATTCTTGCCTAGGAAATCCCATGGACAGAGGAGCCTGGCGGGCTACAGTCCACGGGATCACAAAGAGTCAGACACTACTGAGAGACTGAGCATGCATGCATGAACTCCATGCTGTCCTGCATTATTTATCAAGTGAGTTTATGCTGTGATCTTTGCAAGTCAGATTTACAATGTGAGGGTAAGAATAAGTGGACAAGAGAGCAAATTTCCTTTGTCCTGTTTCTCACCCATTCAGGACAAAATGTGGGGGATTCTGTTGTGCTTCTTCTTCTCGTTAGTGCTACAGATACTTAAGTCAGGAAAACTTTTTAAGAATTTGCTGAGTTAATTCCTGATCAATGACTTTTTTTGAATAAAATTTTGTTTAGGGACCCAAAATGTCAGCCATTTACCAGCTTTCAAAATAAAGCATTCTTAGTGATCTGGTAGAACTCCCCAAAGACGGGAAATTTAAACCTGCATGGAAAAAAGAAAAGGGTATTGTCGATTTGTATAACAGAGTGCACACACTGATATTCAAATGACATGGTAGATTAAACAGATGTCACTGAACCACGGGTTTTGCAGAATGTCCATCTATTTTAGTGGAAATGAGGTCAGAGTTTCAGAAAAGATTCAGAATTTCATGAGTATAATCAAGCCCGAGGTTTCTGAGCTTGCATCTGGGATAAACCTTTTGGATAATTCTGCATTCTTAGTATGGGCTTCATCAGTGTGATCTAGTTTAAATTAAGTACATAAATTAAAAGCCAAATGCCATTTTAAAAAAGCAAAAACAAAGCAAAACAGTCTCACCTGAATTTGGGAAATGACATTATTGACTGTGATGTACCCTAACTAAACAGGCCCATTAGGAGTTTAAGATGAATTCAGTCTCTTGTATTTATTTTGAGAATGTGTCTGTTCACTGCTACCCCAGCAGCTAGCATCGTTCCTAACATGAGGATATACTCATGAAATGTGTCTGGAATAAAGGAGTGGATACATTAATTAATATTTATATATTTTTCCTAACTGGATAAAGCTTATTTGATGACCAACCTTCTGTCCTTAACTGTGCACTAAAGTATAATCAAAGTTTATTTAATTGTTTTATCCATATTTTGAAAAGTTGAAAGGCTATCTTTTACTACTATTGTGAGCAACATTTGCAAAATATTCAAAACAGACCTACTATAAATTTATAGTCATATGACCAAGTAAAAACATGGAATTCCTAATGGAATCATTTAATTAGGAAATACTCAATAACGCAAATTGGCTGTATATAATGAAAATGATATGGACACATAAAATTTTAAGCTTTGCTTTCAGTTTGGTGATTTAAATAAATAATCAGTACCTACTTTATCATCTGCTATTATGAGAGAAAAACCCATAGAAAAGATCATATATAGGAAGCCAAAGGAGATTATATACAATAATTATAACCAGAAATGTAAAATTTATATTTTTCTATTCTTTTTCATTGTGTACTTTCTTTTTCCTATTCCTGTATTTCTAAAATACAGTATTTCTCATTTTCTTTAGTATATATCTATCTATGTCTACTTCATGTCTATATCTATGTCTATCTACATATATATATAGAATAATAAAAAGAAAAGATAAAAGCTCAAAACAACCAAAGTTTAGTAAAATAAGACATGAGAAAAATAAGTTTATAATCAAACTAAACTGCTTCTATATAGTTAGATCTATATGGATAGATAGCTATGGTTAGAGCTATGTGCATATATTATATATAATGGTATATGTGCATATATTATATATATATATATATATGTATCTCACCATGTGCCAAAGTACAGCACACAAAAAAATCAGTTTCTAAGACCTCAGACTGGGTCCTTTGGTACTGGGATGACAATAGCTAAGCAGATAGAAAGGGATCGTTCTTTTTAAATGCTCAAAAATTTAGTAAAATTCAGCAGTTCCACAAACACAATAAAATTCTGATTAGTATATTGGCTTAAGTTGGGAATAAGTCTATATAACTCACAATTAATAGATTGGATAAGGGTGTTGGGACATTACAAATTTTTTAAACATTCTAATTTATCCCACTGCAGCTGTTGCACCTAAATCTTATAATGGGATTAGAATCTCAGCTGCCACTTGGATTTTTTTTTTTTGGTTGATATTCCAACTGTGAGTAAAATCACAGATACCACCCCCGAGGGCTGAGATACATTTTTAATGGGGATACACATGAGCTAACTAACAAAGAAAGAACAGGATTTGTGGGAGTGGGTCAGAGCCAAAGAATTCTTAGCAGGAGTTACCTGCCTCAGCCACATCCAGATAAACTCACCAGCAACAGGTTTCCATCTAAACACAGAATTTATTCTCTGTGTGTGAGATTATTTTTCAAAAGAATACAGGTTTCCAAAGAATAACCTAGAAAAATATGAATTGATTCATCTTTGTCACATTAGAGCTCTCCACAGAGAATAAAAAATACATATAAGTTAAAAAGAGAAAGGGTAAAAGCTTAAAACAACCAAACCTCAGTAAACTAAGACCTGAGAAGAACTGTACTGTAACTGAACTAATCTTCTAAACTTTCCCTGCAACTCTTTTGTCAGCACCCCTCCCCAACTGCTGACCCTAATACGCCTTGTAAGGACTAAATGAGATGGTTATCATCATGCGCTCAGTACAGTGCCTGGCATAACTATAACCAGCAAAAGGTGTTCTTTTCATTATTTGAAAGCAGAAGAAAAGGTATGGGTTTTGTTGAATGAATGTGTCATAGTTAACTTCTCTCACCAGCTGGGTACCCAGGGGCAAAACTATCATCTTTTTTCCCCGCTTGGTTTTCACAACCGTCAAATAGAAAGATTCTATAGAAAACGGGTGGTTGAGAGAATCATGTGAGAAGACGAATTGAAAACAGATTTGTCAAATTTCAAGTGAACTACAAATGCCAGTGACTATCTCCCGTTCCGTGTCCACTGGCCTGAGACGGAAGTGACCTCTGAGTACGCTGAAGAAATAGGAACTAACAAAACAGAACGTGGTTCTTTGCAGGGAATGTGAGCAAAGACTCCAAGAAAATGCTACTTTACTTCTCAAAAGTCTTTCTTTAATTACAGTGAAATGACTCAGTTTGCTTGGAATTAAATTTGATTGGAATGTATAGCCATCCCCCTATATTCTGGATCATGCCTTTCTCGCGGTTGCAGAAAATATGTGGATGGCATATAATAAATAGGCTGGTGTTTTCTCTCTCAGATCCATTTATGCAGCTTTCCTGTTTCCTAAGATAATGAGGAACAGAGCATGTATTATTTCACATCTGCAGGTAACATTAAGTTGCTAAATTATTTTTCAATTTCCTTGCCATCAAGCCCCTTACCAGACTTGTGCACAGGTAAAAGATGAGCTTAAATTCAGGCTTGTTCCATTTCATTCTGTTTTTATGTAAGGATGCAGTGTAAGAACCAAGTGAGTGAGTAAAACACTAGTACTCAAATATTTCTGAAACTGAGCAATTAGTCTCTGAATAGTTTAAAATGTACCATCTTTATTTTTATGTATTGTTGTTTATTTTTAGCTTATAAAATGTTGAAAAATTATAAAAGAGCTAGTCTCAGTACAAAGGATAGGAAATACTCAGATGATGCTTGCTGTTTTTTTTCAGGTGTTCCAATGTAAAAGCTACTGATTCTTGAAACAACCATATTTCCACATTATGGGTATTTATATAGCTTGGTGCTGTGTTCTTTATGAGAAAAGGAATTAAAACTTCAAAAGAAGCTTGATCTGGGAGCTTGTAATTCAAGCTTCTTGGGACAAAAAGTTTGCACTGTGTGACCATTTTTACTTTAAACGAAAATACATATTTTCCCAACATGCCATTTCAATTCCACAAAGAGGGGTAGTCAGGAGACTTTATGGTGAAATATTTAAAGAGAACCTTGAACATTAGCCAAAAATATGCCTGTAAGCTCTCTTAAAACAACTCAGATCCAGGATTTTATTTGCTCGTTAGGCTTGTAAGGGGCTCAGGCAGGCTTTCATAAAGAAAGAGAAATTCCTTTCTAGGTTATGACTCTAATGGCTTCATGAATTATTTAAAATAAAAACTGGAGTGAGAGGGGCTCATGGTTTCGAAAAAGACCCTGGAAAGAGAGGGAGCAACTTTGGAAGAGAGAATTCAGCAAGAGAATGCAATGAGAACTTAAATGTGACGTAAATAAAACACAGTGGCTAAAAGAAATATTTTTACAAACAGTGATTTAAATGAAATCTCCCAGAATCTCTTTGTATGACCAGAGCCACACAAGAGCTGCAAACAGGTCTGGAGGACCAGGGTTGGAACAGGGACAGTTCAGTTCTTATGGCTTCCCTGGTGACTCAGACAGAAAAGAATCTGCCTGCAATGCGGGAGATGCAGGTTCAATTCCTGGGATGGGAAGGTCCCCTGGAGACGGGAATGGCAACACCTCAGTATTACTGCCTGGTGAATTCCATGTACAGAAGAGCCTGGTGGGCTCTAGTCCATGGGGTCGCAAAGAGTCTGAAATGACTGAGTGACTAACGCTTTCACTTTCACTTCCGTACTCTGCCTTGGTGACTGTTAGAGCTGACCATTACTTGCGGTCAGTCTGCTCTTCCTGGCCCTGGTTTTCTTTAATTAACAATAACCTGTTAATGTTCCCTGACTACATGCCCTTTGTTGCAAAACTCCTATATTTCCTAGCCTGCCCTTGCCTCCTCGGAGCAGTTTCTCAGAGCTGCCTGAGATGCTGTCTTCTGGGCTGCAATCCTCATTTTGCTCCAAGGAAAACTTAACTTGCAACTCTCATTTTGCACATTTTCTTCAACATTCTCAAGAAGTTTAAAAGCCCAAGAGTCGACACACACGAAAATAGCAGAAGTAACGTGGTGACAGAAGGTAATAAAAGCTGGGAATTAACAAGGTAACTGTCATGAAAAGGAAGGGAATTAGGCACAGATAATAATGCATGGCTTTCAGAAAGGAGTCCCAACACTCCAACCCTACACTCCAGAGTTTAAAGAAAGAAAAGGTAGAATTCAAGGAAAGGAAAAAGAATGAAATTCAAGAGAAAAGAATATATTCAAACCTGCAGGAGAAGCTAGATTACCATCATATGTAGATGGTTTGAGTAAAGCAGGAAATATAAAGAACATGTGTGTTTGGGTAATTTGTTTAAAATTTGATGGAAAGACAGAAGGATTAAAGTTTGCTGTTGGATAATTGAAATCCTGGAGAGAAGCTGAAAGCAACGTTTACGAATTACTATTTCAGTGATTTTACCTAGATTGACCCCAATACAATCAAAATGGCCCCTCCGCAGAAGAGATGATAATGAATTCCTGACCAGTGGTAACAGTGAATGGAAGAGCGCTGCAAACCTGCCCAGATGGGGCATTAAGGACTCGGACCCCTTAAAAAATAAAGGACTGGGTCATCTCTCCAGGTAAAGAACAGAAGAGAGATTTTTTTTTGAAGGCAAAATGGATCATGAAACAATTAGGGCAGGAAGAAAGCATAAATAACAGCTATAGCCTTTTGACCAATTACAGGTACGAAGACTGCAGGACCTGCCCAATATTCTTTTGGTGACTTTATTTCCATTAACAATGACAATAATAATAAGATGAAATCAACTGAAAATATCAAATCAACATAGGAATAAATAAGTTTTCAGATGAAAATTGCTCTCCATGTGATAAGTAGAATTTCACCATGGAATTTTATAAATTGAATTAAAAAAAAAAAAGACCCCAAAACCTTCCAGAGGAAGAAACAGAGTAGAGAAAGGTCACCTTGAAGAGGACTCAGGCCACACTGTCCTCAGTCTCCTCATCGGCACCATGAAAAGAGTGTTAGATGCAAAGACACCATCACCACCACAGTCAACAAGACGGTCTCCAAGGCACTTACGGGAGCAGGAGTGCAGAGCTCCATGCCTGGGCGATGCAGCAGCTAACTGTCAGGGCCATAAGAAGACATTTTAAATGATCAAAGTCTCTGTAGAAATCACCTCCTATAGGTTATTTCTTGGGAAATTACTTAAGAATGTATTTAGAAAACAATGTTAAAATTTGGAAAAGAAAACTATTTGGAGTATAAGAATAGAAGACTCCAGGGAATCCTCCTGAGCTAGGGATCAAACCACTGTCCCCTGGTCTCCTACATTGGCAGGCGGGATTCTTTACCCCGAGAGCCACCTGGGAAGGCCCCTAGAAAAAAGCAATAGGCAAGAAGTCAGTGAGCTATAAAATCATCTTAAGGACAAATTGGATGGAAAAATTTTGGAAGGAAGAATTGGATTTTAGAAAATCAAGAGAAAATAATCAAGGTTCTGGATAACTTTGGAGGAACAGTGAAGAAAATCGAATGTCTTGTATCGATTAATAGGAAGAAAGCCATAAAATCCCTGGAGGGAAAGAAAATGTAAAAGCCTGTATAAGAAAGTAAAATGCGGAATTAACAGAAAGAAGAAAAGAGAACTCCTCAGTGTTAAACGTGAGGGAAAATCTTTGAGTTGGCAGAGGGGTGGTGAATGAGGCAGATCAGGTGACTAGCACACACGTGACTTGCAGTGAGCAGTACCTGCCTAGACCTAACACCTCATCTAGGCAATACATATCTAGCAGCAGCATAAATGCTACTTTTATTTTCAGCATTTATCTTCTAGAATCAGCACAAACTTTGCAGGTGGAAAATAAGTGTGGATTCAGAACAGAATGAAAATCTTAACTTCCATAAAAATGTGGAAAAATGTATAGGTGCCTAAAAACAGGAAGTGAAATGTAGACCCAGACATGGAAAAACTGACAGGTTCAAAACTGGGGAAGGAGCACAAGGCTGTATATTGTCACCCCGCTTATTTAATTTCTATGCAAAGTACATCATGTGAAACGCTGGGCTGGATGAATCAAAAGCTGGAATCAAGATTGTCAGGAGAAATAACAACAACCACAGATATGCAGATGACACCACTCTAACGGCAGAAAGTGAAGAGAAATGAAAGAGCCTCTTGACGAGGGTGAAAGAGGAGAGTGAAAAGTGGGCTGGAAACTCAACAGTCAAAAAACTAAGATCATGGCACCCAGCCACACCACTTTACAGCAAATAGAAGGGGAAAAGTTGAAACAGTGACAGATGTTATTTTCTTGCGCCCCCAAATCACTGCAGACAGTGACTGCATCGATGAGATTAAGACACTTGCTCCTTGGAAGAAATGCGATGACAAACCTAAACAGTGTATTAAAAAGCAGAGATACCACTTTGCTGACAAAAGTCCATATACGTCAAAGTTATGGTTTTTCCAGTAGTCATGTACAGATGTGAGAGTTGGATCGTAAAGTAGGCTGAGCACCAAAGAAATGATGCTTTCAAACTGTGGTGCTGGAAAAGACTCTTGAGAGTCCCTTGGAGATCAAACCAGTCAATCCTAAAGGAAATCAACCCTGAATATTCATTGGAAGGACTGATGCTCAAGCTGACGCTCCAGTACTTGGCCACCTAATGCAAAGAGATGACTCACTGGAAAAGATTCTGATGCTGGGAATGATTGAAGGCAAAAGGAGAAGAGGGTGGCAGAGGATGAGATGGTTAGATAGCATCACTGACTCTACGGACATGAATCTGAGCAAACTCCAGGATACAGTGGAGGATGAAGGAGGCTTGGGTGCTGCAGTCCACGGAATCGCAAAGAGTTGGATGTGACTTAACGACTGAACAACAACAACAAAAACGGGAAGTGGGATGTAGAGGGGTGCACAGGGCTGAATGTTGGCCTCTAAAATACGTCCGTGTCCTAATTCCTGGAACCTCTGAATATCACCTTATCCTGCAGAAAAAAGAAGTGTGGTTAAATAAAGGATGTAGGGGGTGAAGCTTATCCTGGATTACCTGCGTACCTGGGTGGACCCTAAATGCAGTCCTTATAAGATGGACATGAGGATCCTTATAAGAACGAGGAAAGGAAGTTCAGAGACAGCAGGAGAGGTAGTGGGACCGAGGGGGGCCGAGGCTAGACGGATGCAGCCACAGGCAAGGAACATCTGGAGCAATCAGAAGCAGGAAGAGGCAAGGACCAGACTTTGAAGCGAACACAACTTTGTTGAAACTTTGAGTTTAGACTTCTGGCCTCTAATACTGGAAGCAAATAGTCATTAAGATCAGGAATAAGATAAGGGTGCCTACTCAGTCATTTTTAGTCAGTGTAGTGTTTGAAGACCTAGACAGAGCAACTGGGCATGAAAAGAAATAAACAGCATCCAAATTGGAAAGGAAGAAGTAACAGTGTTGCTATTTGCAGATGACATGACACTCTATATAGAAAACCCCAAAGTCCCCCTCAAGAAACTGTTACAACTAATAAACAGTTTGATAAAGTTGCAGAATACAAAATCACTACAAAAAAATCGATCACATTTCTATAAAATAGTAATAAATTATCATAAAGAGAAATTAGGAAAACAATTCCATTACAATTTCATCAAAATTGAACCAGGGTCTCCTGCATTGCAGGCAGATTCTTTACCAACTAAGCTATCAGAGAAGCCCGTAAAATACCTACAAATATCAAGAAAGTGAAAAACCTGTATATTGAACACTATAAGACATTAATGAAAAAAAAATTGAAGCATACACAAATAAATGGAAAGATATGTCATGCTTATGGATTAGAAGAATTAACATTGCTAAAATGTCTATACTACCCAAGACAATCTACAGAATCAATGCAATTCCTATCAAAATTCCAGTGGCATTTTTCACAGAAAGAGAACAAGCAACCCTAAAATTTGTATAGAACTATAAAAGACCACAAATAGCCAAAGCAAGCTTGAGGAATAAAGGCAAAGCTGGAAGCATCACACCCCCTGATTTCAAATTATATTACAAAGCTATAGTAACTAAAACAAGATGGCACTGGTATGAAAACAGATTCCTGGATCAAAGGAACAGAATAAAGGGCCCAGAAATAAACCCAGGCATATATGATATGCTTAGTTATTTTGTGACAGTGGAGTCAAAGATATACACTGTGGAAAGGACTGTCTCTTCAAAAAATGGTGTTGGGAAAAGCTGAGCAGCCATATGCAAAAGAATGAAAATGGACCACTATCTTACACCATGCAAAAAAATTAACTCAGAATGGATTAAACACTTGCATGTAAGACCTGAAAACATGAAATTCCTAGAAGAAAACATAGGTGGTAAGCTCCTTGACATAAGGCTTGGTGATGATTTTTTGAGTCAGACACAAAAAAAAAAAAAAAAAAAAAAAAACCAAAAGCAACAACAAACAAATGGAATGACATCAAACTAAAAAGCTCCTGCATAGCAAAGGCAACCACCAGACAAAGAAAAGGCAGCCTACTAAACGCAAGAAAATAATTGCAAATCATCTATCTGGTAAGGGACTAATACCCCAAATAAATGAAGAACTCATACAATCAATAGCAAAATGGCCCAAAGAGCAAAACATCTGAATATATATTTTTCCATAAAAGATACACAGAGGGCCAACAGATACATGAAAAGGTGCTCAATGTAAGTAGTTTTCAGGGAAATGCAAATCAAACCCACAAGGAGATATCACCTCCAACTTGTTAGAATAGCTAGTACCAAAAAGACTCCAACTAACAAGCCTTGGTGAGGAGGTGGGGAAAAGGGAACACTTGGGCATTGTTGGCAGGAATATAAATTGGGGTAGCTACTATAGAAAGCAGTGTGGAGGCTCTTCAAAAAAATCAAGAATGCAACTGTCATATGATCCAGAAATTCCACGTCTGAGTATTCCTCCAAAGAAAATAAAGACAATAACTCAAAAAGATATATGCATCCCATATTGCTTGCAACCTTATTTACAACAGAAGAGATACGGAAACAAGCTAAATGTTATCAATGGAGAAATGGACAAAGTAATTGTAGTATTCATACAAACCCGATGGGATGTTATTCCGCTGTAAAAACAAATGAAATCTTGCCATTTGTGACAACATGGATGGGCCTCGAGGACATTAGGCTGAGTGAAATGAGTTAAAGACAAATACCAGATGATCTCTTTTATATGTGGAACCTAAAAATAAATACATATTTTTTAATAAGCAAAGCTCATAAACACAGAGAACAGATTGGTGGCTGCCAGATGGACAAGAGGGAAAGGTGGATAAACTGTTTTTCTTTTTCTTTAGCTTAAATAAGTCAAACTTTTTAAATGGCAAAAGTTAATATACTTAAGTAGGTAGATATATATGACCTAACGTAGAGTCTTTAATATACGTAAGAAAGCAAATCCAATTAATATGATTTTATTTATTGTTAAGGGCTTCCCAGGTGATGCTAGTGGTAAAGAATCTGCCTGCCAATGCAAGAGACATAAGGGATGCAGGTTCAACCCCTGGGTCGGGAAGATCCCTGGAGGAGGGCATAGCAACCTACTCCAGCATTCTTGCATGGGAAATTCCATGGACAGAGGAGCCTGACAGGCTATAGTCCATAGGGCTGCAAAGACTCACACATGACTGAAGCAAAAAAATTCTGCATTTATTGCTAAACATCAAATTAGAATGTGTGTATATGTGTGTGGGCACAGTCATGTCCAACTCTATACTACCCAATGGACTGCAGCCTGCTAGGTTCCTCTGTCCATGGAATTTTCCAGGTAAGAATTTTGGAGTGGTCCATATAGCAAAGGTCCATATAGTCAAGCTATGGTTTTCCCAGTAGTCATACATGGATATGAGAGTTGGATAAAGAAGGCTGAGCAACAAAGAATTGATGCTTTTGAACTGTGGTGTTGGAGAAGACTCTTGAAAGTCTCTTGGACTGTAAGGAGATCAAACCATTCCATCCTAAAGGAAATCAGTACTGAATATTCACTGGAAAGAGTGATGCTAAAGCTGAAACTCCAATATTTTGACCACCTGATGCGCAGAACTGACTCATTTGAAAAGACCTTGATGCTGGGAAAGATTGAAGGTGGGAGGAGAAGGGGGCGACACAGGATGAGGTGGTTGGATGGCATCACTGACTCAATGGACATGAGTTTGAGTAAACTCCGGGACATGACTGAGCGACTGAACTGAACTGAACTGAACTGAACTGAACTGAACTAAGGTCAGAGTTCGCAATCATCTTGAGTTTTTAGGACATGGTTCTTTAATACCAGAATTCTGTATGATGAGAACATTAGGAAACGCAGGATAGAAAATTCAGGTAAAACTCCCTGATAATCTATCAAAGTGTAGACAACACATGCTTAATTTCTCCCAAATCCCTTCTATTACTCAAATAATGTGCACACTAGACCAACTATCTCTGTCTGATTTATTTGGCCCATGCTTTACTGAGTGGTAAGCGCAAGGCATTAAGGGATATTGAAGTTATTAAAAATATAAAAAAAATAGGAAATCAACAATTACAAATTTCAAAATGTAACTATAGAAGGAGGTGTAACACAGTAGTGTGTGAAAGGTCACAACTGTAATTCCCCAGATGCACCTACAGTTCATCTTGTTACCAAAAATAGAATAAAGTAAAAAGGATTACATTTAAGGCTTGATTTATTACAGCAGTGGTGACTACGTGTCTGCCAGAAGTTTAGAACGCACTGAAAATATGGCAGACTTAAATTTTCAGCATAATTAGATCCTTTTGGATCTCTCAGAAATAGCTTACACAAGAAGCACTTAGTTTTTTTGGAAGGCCCAGGGACTAAGAACATGTATTAGCAATTAAGAGTTACTGGCAGAAGAAAGAGATGGGGTGTGTAGACAAAGCATTTGTGGCTTCGTATTTTACACTATGCCAGGAAAGAAAACCCTCTCTTTAACCTCAAATACAAGTTTGCTTTTTAATTAACATAAATGATGTTATCTAAATTAGTTCAAACATATTAACACACATAAACTCTGCCAAATTCCCAGGAAGTAGAGACACAAATTCTGATGACCTTCTCCACGACTTGAAGTGCCTTTGCCTCTCATTCAGAGAACTGGGATCTTCCACAGTACACTAATAGCCTAAGCAGATTTCTCAGTAGAGAGCACATTTCCAGGAAATAGTCAAACTTGGGTACATGTTCCTGGAGTGGATATATATATTTATATAGTCAATGAGTTTCAGAGACGCCAAGTTTCAGGCAGCAAAAGATATATACTTTGTATTCAGAGAAAGGGAAGGATGTTTAAAATAAAATCGATTTAGGAACTAATGTGATACAAAGTGTTATCATGTGCAGACTTTGTTATAATCCAGGTCCCCACTTCATGGTGTGGGAACCACGGTCTGTATGTCTATAGACAGTAAGTCTATAAGACCATGTAAGATCACTGTCTTACAGACTCAATGTCAGGACTTAATTAAAGAAGGGCGAATGTTAAAGGTTGAGAAGTTTAAATTCTCTGAAAATAGAAATGCTTTTTTACTGCTTCTCTGAACACATGAAGAGTTTCACATAAGAACATTTAACATTTTAAGAAAACGTATACATTGCATGCGTGCCTGTGTCTCAGTCATGTCTCAGTGACTCCAGGGACTGTAACCCACAAGGCTCCTCCATCCATGGGACTTTCCAGGCAAGAATACTGGAGTGGGGTGCCATTGCTTACTCCAGGGGATCTTCCCAACCCAGGGATCGAGCCTGTGTCTCCTACATTGGCAGGTGGATTCTTTACCACTAGTGCCACCTGGGAAGCCCAACTTATGCATTACTTGTTTTCTAGAAAGCTTCTAGATTCTAAGTTAACACCATCCCATTCATTTAAAGAATACTGTATATTAATGCATATGTGTGGGATCTGAAAAATTTGGTATGAAGGAAAATGAAGTCGCTCAGTCGTGTCCAACTCTTTGCAACCCCTTGGACTGTAGCCCACCAGGCTCCTCCGTCCATGGGATTTTCCAGGCAAGAGTACTGGAGTGGGTCACCATTTCCTTCTCCAGGAGATCTTCCCGACCCAAGGGATTGAACCCAGGTCTCTGGCTTTGTAGGCAAATGCTTTACCGTCTGAGCCACCAGGGATCTGAGAAAATTGGTATAGACGATCTTATTTGCAAAGCAGAAACTGAGAGACAGATGTAGAGAACAAACAATAAACATATGGACACCAAGCTGGGGGGTGGTGAGTGGGATGAACTGGGAGACTGGGACTGACATATATATACATATATACACTATTGAGATTATGAATCAAACAGACAACTGATGAGAACCTGCTGCACAGCCCCAGGAGCTCTCCTCAGCGCTCTGCGGTGACCTAAATGGGAAGGAAATCCAAAAAAGAGGGGGTACATGTGTATGTGTAGCTCATTTACTTGGCTGTATGAGCAGAAACGAACACATCATTGTAAAGCAATTATACTCTAATAATTTTTTAAAAGACTATTTAGAAAAATATTAGACCAAGAGCCAGCATATTGTTAAATCTAAATTGTGGAACATAGCAAAGAACACGTTCAGTTTCAGCAAAGTGCTATGTCAGGTGCATCTTCTTCAAAAAGTTGTTCAAGGGAGCTAGAATCCTGGTGAGAAAATTGTTGGGCAAGGTAACAGGAAGCAAAATGTGCTTTGTGGTAACAAAGCAAATGTGTTCGCTTCTTGAGTCTTGTCAACATCCAGGAAAATCTATTCACTGGGTAAGGGCTGTGTCAAGATGCGCTGCCTGCATTAAAAACTGCCAACTCCCTGGCACATGATGTTCAAGGTAGTTCAGAACCGGCTCCCAAAGTTAACTGTGGAGTCTCAGTTCCCACCTCCTCTCTGTAGAGACACTGACTACCCAGTGGGGCTGTGCTGGGGACACACGTCAGTTCGTCAACCTGTGAAGCTGCTCCCAAGCTCCAGCTCTTCCTGAGACATCCTCTGGGGTCCCTGACAGCTGCTCGTCATCCTTCCAGGCCCAGATCAAACTTTACCACCTGGATGACACATCCCCTGAGACTTAGACAATGCAAGTCACTTAGTATTTTGTTCGTGATGTACTATTCACTCTGTTTATATCTCTTCCTGACCTCTCACCAGACAGTGTAGAGGGCAAGGAAATTATATTATTCATCTGTGAATTCTCCAAACTTAGCATAGTATTTATCAAAGTGCTCTTTAGGGTATCATTCTGTTCAGTTCAGTCGCTCAGTCGGGTCCGACTCTTTGCGACCCCATGAATCGCAGCACGCCAGGCCTCCCTGTCCAACAACAACTCCCAGAGTTTACCCAAATACATGTCCATCAAGTCGGTGATGCCATCCAACCATCTCATCCTCTGTCATCCCCTTCTCCTCCTTCCCCCATTCCTTCCCAGCATTAGGGTCTTTTCCAATGAGTCAACCCTTCGCATGAGGTGGCCAAAGTATTGGAGGTTCAGCTTCAACATCAGTCGTTCCAATGAACACCCAGGACTGATCTCCTTTAGGATGGACTGGTTGGATCTCCTCGCAGTCCAAGGGACTCTCAAGAGTCTTCTTCAAAACCACAGTTCAAAAGCATCAATTCTTCGGTGCTCGGCTTTCTTCACTGTCCAACTCTCACATCCATACATGACCACTGGAAAAACCACAGCCTTGACTAGACGGACCTTTGTTGGCAAAGTAATGTCTCTGCTTTTAAATATGCTATCTAGGTTGGTCATAACCTTCCTTCCAAGGAGTAAGCGTCTTTTAATTTCATGGCTGCAATCACCATCAGCAGTGATTTTGGAGCCCACAAAAATAAAGTCTGACACTGTTTCCACTGTTTCCCCATCTATTTCCCATGAAGTGATGGGACCAGATGCCATGATCTTAGTTTTCTGAACATTGAACTTTAAGCCAACTTTTTCACTCTCCTCTTTCACTTTCATCAAGAGGCTCTTTAGTTCCTCTTCACTTTCTGCCATAAGGGTGGTGTCATCTGCATATCTGAGGTTATTGATATTTCTCCCAGCAATCTTGATTCCAGCTTGTGTTTCTTCCAGCCCAGTGTTTCTCATGATGTACTCTGCATATAAGTTAAATAAGCAGGGTGACAATATACAGCCTTGATGTACTCCTTTTGCTATTTGGAACCAGTCTGTTGTTCCATGTCCAGTTCTAACTGTTGCTTCCTGACCTGCATACAGGTTTCTCAAGAGACGGGTCAGATGGTCTGGTATTCCCATCTCTTTCAGAATTTTCCACAGTTTCTTATGATCCACACAGTCAAAGGCTTTGGCATAGTCAATAAAGCAGAAATAGATGTTTTTCTGGAACTCTCTTGCTTTTTCAATGATCCAGCGGATATTGGCAATTTGATCTCTGGTTCCTCTGCCTTTGTAAAACCAGCTCGAACATCTGGAAGTTCACGGTTCACGTATTGCTGAAGCCTGGCTTGGAGAATTTTGAGCATTACCTTACTAGCATGTGAGATGAGTACAATTGTGTCGTAGTTTGAGCATTTTTTGGCATTGTCTTTCCTTGGGACTGGAATGAAAACTGAACTTTTCCAGTCCTGTGGCCACTGCTGAGTTTTCCAGATTTGCTGGCATATCGAGTGCGGCACTTTCACAGCATCATCTTTTCAGGATTTGAAATAGCTCAACTGGAACTCCATCACCTCCACTAGCTTTGTTCGTAGTGATGCTTTCCAAGGCCCACTTGACTTCACATTCCAGGATGTCTGGCTCTAGGTGAGTGATCACACCATCGTGATTGTCTGGGTCATGAAGATCTTTTTTGTACAGTTCTTCTGCGTATTCTTGCCACCTCTTCTTAATATCTTCTGCTTCTGTTAGGTGCATACCATTTCTGTCCTTTATCAAACCCATCTTTATATGAAATCTTCCCTTGGTATCTCTAATTTTCTTGAAGAGATCTCTAGTCCTTCCCATTCTGTTGTTTTCCTCTATTTCTTTGCACTGATCCCTGAGGAAGGCTTTCTTATCTCTCCTTGCTATTCTTTGGAACTCTGCATTCAGATGAGAATATCTTTCCCTTTCTCCTTTGCTTTTTCACTTCTCTTCTTTTCACAGCTATTTGTAAGGGTTCCTCAGACAGCCATTTTGCTTTTTTGCATTTCTTTTTCACGGGGATGGTCTTGATCCCTGTCTCCTGTACAATGTCATGAACCTCTGTCCATAGTTTCTCAGGCACTCTGTCTATCAGATCTAGTCCCTTAAATCTATTTGTCACTTCCACTGTATAATCATAAGGGATTTGATTTAGGTCATACCTGAATGGTCTAGTGGTTTTCCCTACTTTCTTCAATTTAAGTCTGAATTTGGCAATAAGGAGTTCATGATCTGAGCCACAGTCTGCTCCCGGTCTTATTTTTGCTGACTGTATGGAGCTTCTCCATCTTCGGCTGCAAAGAATATAATCAATCTGATTTCGGTGTTAACCATCTGGTGATGTCCATGTGTAGAGTCTTTTCTTGTGTTGTTGGAAGAAGGTGTTTGTTATGACCAGTGCGTTCTCTTGACAAAACGCTATTAGCCTTTGCCCTGTTTCATTCTGTACTCCAAGGCCAAATTTGCCTGTTACACCAGGTGTTTCCTGACTTCGTACTTTTGCATTCCAGTCCCCTATAATGAAAAGGACATCTTTTTTGGGTGTTAGTTCTAAAAGGTCTTGTAGGTCTTCACAGAACCGTTCAAGTTCAGCTTCTTCAGCATTACTGGTCGGGGCATAGACTTGGATTACCGTGATACTGAATGGTTCATTAGGTTATATATTTAAAAAAAAAACTCAAAATATGCTTGAAAAATACTCCATTAAGCAAAATTAAACAGGTTTATTTCCTACAGAACTTCTTAGAATTCCCACCATGCTAACTGACACTCATTTATATCTAATACTGCTGGGTGGCACGTATGCATGCCCAGGTCGCTCAGTCGTGTCCAACTCTTTGCAACCCCATGGACTGTAACCTACTAGGCTCCTCTGTCCATGGGATTTCCCAGGCAAGAATAATTAACTGGGTTGCCATTTCCTCCTCCAGGTGATTTTCCTGATCCAGGGATCGAACCCCCATCCCCTGAATTGGCAGGCAGATTCTTTACCACTATGCCTCCTGGGAAGCGGAGGTTGTCACCACCTATCTATGATTTCTATGAATAAAAATACATGTAAGCGGGAAGATATAATATTAATTATTACTCTTAGCATAATATCCTGGTTTTTAGTCCTTGGGTGACAGAATCCTATTTAGAAGAAATCTTCCCTATAGAATATACTTTGCCAGTTGCCTTCTTAGCATATGTTAGATACTTTGAAAATGTTTGTTAAATAAATAAGGGAATGGTTATTTTTTATACTATGAACTATTTACTTTATCACAGAGTTTGGATTTCTCTGTGGAAATCCTGCTCAGTGGTTGACCTGCTCACTTGGAAAATGACTATTCCTGCATTTCCTGGGCAATGGAGTTTATGGCAAATCATACAACTTGTCTGAGTCTCTATTTTCCTAGGTTTGGAGCAGGTAATAATCACCTCCACGGTGCCTGAGCATAGTTTTGAAGTGCTCTATCCTGTTGAAGTGCAACTTGCAGTGAAGACATATGATTATTGACCGAAGCCATTATATAAAAAAAAATAACTGCCTGCTCCGGTGTGGATAAAAAGACCTGGTCTGTGTCATTTTGCCTGAGATATAATCACTATTTTTGGCCATCATGAATAAGTCTTTCATTTTGGTTTAATGGGAGTTCTTATTATGAGCAAACCATTTCCTTGGAAAAAATAAATAAGTAAGTAAGTCTCCTTACCCTCAACTGTCTACCATAACTAATTCTTTCAAAGTCATTGGGAAAAAATAGACATATTTTCTGACTTTGGCGTCTGGCTCAAGATCTTTCTAAGTTCTCTGAATATATTTAATTAAAACCCTCATATAAAAATCACATGAAACAGATTTTTGAAGCCCTATAATCTAGGCTATTTGTAGGAGCCATCACCTTACTCTAGACAGACTTGGTGGAAAAATCCTTTTAACCAGCTCCCAACGAAGGGTCGCTTAGAAGTGTGCTGGTTTCAGTGTGTTTCCAGGCCCGGTTTTTCATTGCCTCTTCTTTCACTGTGGGTATTTCTTAGGCTTTTAAGCTAGCCATTAACCCCATAATTAAAAGGTCTTTCGAATAAAGAAAAATAAACCATTTTATTGCATACTTTTGTATTTTCACTCTACTACAAATTAAATGCATATTTCTTTCTGTTGTTAGTAATAAATAAATAAAAAAAAATAGTTTAGTTAGTTCTTCAGCACAGATTTCTAAATAGATTGATTAGACCAGGTAGGGCCATTTCACACTAAGGGAGCTTGTTGGCAAGAACATCTTGTTCTGGGATATTTCATTTCCCCACCTGGAGGCTAAACTTCTAAACTGTTTATCTGCTGTCGTGGTCTTTGTTCTTTGTATTTCCTGGCAAGTGGTATCCATGGAGAATAATTACTGCAGTAAAACAATCAAATTCCATTGTATTTAGTCAACTTTAAGGGAGGGCATGTGAAACCAACATAATTTCATTCATACTCGCTAAATGAAAATTATTAAATTTGGATTCCATGACTCATCTGGTAAGTATTAATATTTACTGCAGACCTGCTGTGTTCCGGGCAATGAGCTAGGCACTAAAGACACAGCAGTGAACTAAACTGACACAATCTCTTCCCTGATCAAACTTGCTCTTGCTCTGAAGCTCAGCAAAATATGCTTTTTCTTCTGTTTCTGTTGCTCTGGAATGAGAAAAATGATCATGGTAACGTCCATAAAACTGAGAAGAGACTCAGGTTATTATTTATGGGGGAAAATGAAATGATTTCCCTCCAGTTACAGTGGCTCAAAGTTAATTTGTAGATAAAGTAGGCTCATATACCTGACCATGCTCACTGAGTTAAATAGACTTTATATCCAGTTTCCCAGCCACCCAGGTAGTTCTTCAGTAAAAGGTGACCCTTTGTGATATTTTCACTCGACACTATTTCTGATCCTTGCTGTGATTTCTGACATATAAGTATACACAGTGTGTATATCCCAATCTTCCAATTTACTGACTTGTATATACTGCTGCTGCTGCTGCTGCTGCTAAGTCGCTTCAGTCGTGTCCGACTCTGTGCGACCCCATAGACAACAGCCCACCAGGCTCCCCTGTCCCTGGGATTCTCCAGGCAAGAATACTGGAGTGGGTTGCCATTTCCTTCTCCAGTGCATGAAAGTGAAAAGTGAAAGTGAAGTCGCCCAGTTGTGTCCAACTCTCAGCGACCCCACGGACTGCAGCCTACCAGGCTCCTCTGTCCATGGGATTTTCCAGGCAAGAGTACTGGAGTGGGGTGCCATTGCCTTCTCCGTTGTATATAGTACTACACATAAAATAGAAAACTAATAACAACCTGCTGCACAGCACAGGGAACTCGACTCAATGCTCTGCAATGGCTGTATAGGAAAAGAATCTAAAAAAGAATGGATATGTCTGTATACATATGGATATGGATATGCATATACATACAGTCACTCTTTTTTATACAAATGAGTATACATATATATACATATACATCCATTCTTGCTTAGATTCTTTTCCCATACAGCCATTGCAGAGAGTATATATAGATAGATAGATAACCGATTCACTTTGCTTACACCTGAACTAACACAACATTTTAAATCGACTATAACCCCCCCAAATTTTTTTTTAATACACAGGAGACTGGGGATTCATAGAGTGTAATTTTGCCTCAAATAATTCCTCTAGTATTAGTCTGAACCTTGCTCCCTCATGATACATGCTGTATTAAGGGACACCTTAAAATCTCACAGACTGATACTACGCATAAAACAGATGACTAATGAGAACATATTGTATAGCACAGAGAACTCTACTTGATGCTCTGTAATGACTTGAGTTGGAAGGAAGTCCAAAAGGGAGGGGACCTATGTGTATGCATGGCTGAGTCATTTTGCTACACAGCAGAAATTAACACAACATTGTAAGGCAACTATACGCCAGTAAAACATAACTTAAAAAGCCTTTGGATTTAGATTCAGCATCTCAGAGCCGGAGGAGACAGCGGAGGTCTCGTCTCCTTTCTCAGTTCTTTGCCCACAGGTCCAAGCTGCATCCTCTTTATTCCCAAGAGTCCTTCATCAACGGGGAGAACACGCAGCAGATATCCGCAGCAGACTATCATTATGACAAACCACTAAATCACTTGCGTTTGTAAAACTAGTAGTTTAAACGTATGTTTTGTTTTTAAAAAAGTGAAAGTTTAAGTCCACAGAAAGATAAAAAAGTTTCTTTCCCCCACGGCTGACAGCGCTGGCTTCAATCCACTAAATAAGCTATTCAGTTATTTAGAAACACATCCTCAGATGGATCTGAAGCCTCCGCTTTTCCCTTCTCCTTTAGTAACCTCTCTCTGTTCCTCCAAGCTCTTCACCTGCTCAACTGGAAGGTCTGATTTGCCTTCTTTCAAACTCTATTTCCCTATACTCTTCTCCTGCCCCAGAGAGTTGTCTAAGCAATTATGCCACTTCTCAGCTACTTGACAGTTATAAATAAATGCTTTCATCTATCTGCCTTTGTGTTTGCTAGGAAATGGATCACACTTCCTTCAGAAAGTATAATTAAAGTCTTGTTCTAGTCAAAATAAAATATTCCATAACAGTCAGGGAAAGGAATGTTCTGAGCTTCCACAAGTGGTGGCCAGTAACAGAAGTGTGTGCATGTGTGTGTGTGAGTGTGTGTGTGTGTGTGAGTTTTAACACTCTGAGAGTCACCTGAACATTCTATTAGGATTGGCTGGAAAGGCAAATGGGTTTTGGAAATCTTTAAATGAGCCACTTACTTCCACTGATGACACTGCAAGTTACCTAAGGCTCATTACTAAGTAAACAAAAGTAGCTGTGACAGAAGTTCCCAAATTTTGTGTTTTTTAAGTTTTTATTAAAACATAGTTGATTTACAATGCTGTGTTAGTTTCAACTGTATATATGTATATATGTGCTTAGTCACTCAGTCGTGTCTGACTCTTTGCAACCCCAGGGACTGCAGCCTACCAGGCTCCTCTGTCCATGGGACTTCTCCAGGCAAGAATACTGGAGTGGGTTGCCATGACCTCTTCCAGGGGATCTTCCCAACCCAGGGATCAAACCCAGGTCTCCCACATTGCAGCAGGCAGATTCTTTACTGACTGAGCCACCAGGGAAGTCCATTGCAAGGTGATTTAGATATATATGCATGTATGTATGTATATATGTGTATATATATTCTTTTTTAGATTCTTTTCCATTGTAGGTTATTACAAGATACTGAGTATAGCTCTCTGTGCTATACCTTAGGTCCTTATTGGTTATCTATTTTATATAGAGTAGTGTGTGTATGTTAATCCTAAATGCTTAATTTATCCCTTCCCTTCTTCCCTCTTTAGGAACCATAAGTTTATTTTCTAAGTCTGTGAGTTTATTTCCATTTTGTAAATATGTTCATTTGTATCAGTTTTTTTAGATCCCATGTATAGGTGATATCATGTGATATCGTCCTCAGCTTACTTCACTTAGAATGAGAATCTCTAGGACCATCCATGGTGCTGCAAATGGCATTATTTCATTCTTTTTATGGCTGACTAGTAAGCTTAACTTGTGTTTCATGATTATGCTTCAGAATCTTCACTCACATCTTGTGGATGATTGAATCTGATATTTGTTTGTCTCCACCAGCAAATCACCCAAAGAGGAGTTGTTAGGAACACAGTTCTTGCATGCCCTGAGTCCTCAGCTCATAGGCACACGGCTCTCCTTGTCATAGGATCAAACATTTTTATTTATTTTTAGGCTTTCTATTTTATATTGGGGTATTCCCTGGTGGCTCAGTTGGTTAAGAATCCACCTGCAATTCAGGAGACCTGGGTTTGATCCCTGGGTTGGGAAGATCCCCTGAAGAAAGGAAAGGCTATACACTCCAGTGTTCTGGCCTGGGGAATTCCATGGACTATAGAGTCCATGGGGTTGTAAAGAGTCAGAACGACTGAGCGACTTTCACTATAGTGGATTAACAATGTTATGTTAGCTTCAGGTGGACCGCAGAGCAACTCGGTCATACATTTACATATATTCATTCTCCCTCAAACTCCACTCCCATCCAGGCTGCCACATAACACTGAGCAGAGTTCCCTGTGCTGTACGCTAGGTCTGTGTTGGTGATCCATTTTAAATAAAGTAGTGTGTACATGTCCATCCCAAACTCCCTAACTATCCCTTCCCCTATCCTTTCCTCCTGGCAACCATGAGTTCATTCTCTAAGTGTGCCATCAAATATATTCTAAACAACAGTAAACCAACTTGGGAACATAGGCCTTGTAAGAATAGTGCCCCTCCATGATCTTTATTTTAAAATAAAAAGCCTTGCCTTAACTTGTTACCTGTTTATTAGAGTCAAATCTATCCTGATTCCAGCTTCACACCTGGACAGTGGATTGACTGCCATTGACTATGTTTTCAGGAACTCAAAGATTAAAATCTCATTGTACCAACAACGAGACAAGGATATAAACAGGTGAATAATTCACTAAATAAACAGCAATAAAAATAGCAGTAAAGGACCTCAAACGTTCACTGTGTCCAGGTATGGGTAAGATCAACATAGAGGCGGACAGAGCGAGAGTAAGATGGAGAGAGAGTGAAAAAGAGATAAATCATTGGAATAAACTGATCAGAACATTTTAAGAATTTAAAGGTGCAGATACAGTTTTGATAGGTAAAGAGGGACAGTTAAAAAGGTGGACTGAGAGCAAAATTTGGAGGCTCTTCAATATGAGGTTAAGAACTTTGGATTTCATTCGATAAACTAGGAGACATTAAATGTGTCTAAGTAGGACTGCAATTATCAAAGTGATACAGTAGGAGGGTTAGTTTGGTGACCATGTGGAGGATTACTGAAAATGAGAGAAGCAGGGAGTTTAAGGCAGAGTGGAAGTGCCAGCCCAAGAGTGGCGAATGATGGATGGACAGCTCCCTAAGGGGAGTACCGGGGGAAAGATACAGGCATGCGAGTCTCATAGGTACACCGACTTCTCGGAACATTAATCTTGTAAAATTTGAATTACCATTGCCTTAGATTAGCAAGGGCAACTGGCAACATGCGGCGACTCTGGGGCCAGTATAGGCACCTCGTGGGGAGAACCCAGGGATGCTGCTGAACTCCCCACAGAGCGCAGTACAGCATCTCCCAGCCCCCAGCAGGGAATTCTTGGTCCAAAATGTCAACAGTGCAGAAGTGAAGAGACTGCCTTAGAGTGAAATGGTCCACATCACTGTTCTTTTGTGCTTTCTGTATTTACTAGGTACATTAGTTTTGTTTTTTTTTCTCAAGATGCTCATATTTTAATAGAAGCATAAATCATCTTGCTAAATTGGAGGGTAAATATTTCATAATAAATTCTAAAAGAAGGAACGTGCCTTTAAAAACCTACTTACAGGGAATTACCGTAGAGACACAAGCAAATGACTTTTCTAGTCCCCATGCTTAGAATGGTCACTATACTAAAATATCGCGATGACACTACATGAGAAAAATGCATAAAAAGGATAAATCTTGACTATGTCTGTTCTATGGGAACTGGTCCATCCTCTTTTTTTATAGCAAATCAGATGTTCTTCATATAGCTCCACCCTTGAGATGACCCGAAAGTCATGACAGACAAGGAGAGGATAGGTGAGTGGCGTTACAGACTCTCTGGTCCTCCTGAGGCAAAATAACATCCTGACTAAAGGTTTGTTTCTTTTTTCAAGGTCAACCCCCATCATGGATGTCTCTTTTATCCTGGTATCTGCCCTTCCCACCCTCCTATAAAGATTACCCAGATAAAGTATGGAAAAGAAATCAAGGAAGATCTGGGGTAGTAAAGGTGATGTTTCTCATATTTCAAGCAGGTCCCAGGTCATTTCCATCTTCTGAAACCTCAGCTTCATTAATAAAACAAAATAGACGGTATTACCAAAAGAAACTGTGCTTTAATGTAATAATTTAGAAAATTACCACTTTTGTCCAAATAATACAAATAATATTGTTCATGGAGATATTAGATTTATAAAACCATCCATTTACAGTCTACCTCAGAGAGTATGCTTTCAAACTGTGATGCGGGAGAAACTCTGATGCTAAAACTGAAGCTCCAATACTTTGGCCACCAGATGCAAAGAGCCAACTCATTGGAAAAGACCCTGATGCTGGGAAAGACTGGGGGCAGAGGAGAAGAGGGAGACAGAGAATGAGGTGGTTGGATGGCATCGCTGACTCAATGGACATGAGTTTGAGCAAGCTCAGGGAGATAGTGAAGAACAGGCAAGCCTGGCGTGCTGTAGTTCATGGAGTCGCAGAGAATTGGACACGACTGAGGAACTGAACACCAACATCAATCAGAGTATGATCTGATAATGAGATGATGGAACCAGGTTAGAAATTCAATAAACCAACATGTCTGGTGTAACAACAACAACAAAAAATCGCACAATAAAAAAAAAAAATGTCTTCTTTCAAACCCGAGAGTACATCTCCGGAATGTATCTTGATTATCTCAAGATAGTATCAAAATGTCTACATTCATTAATTAAGTTAGTTATTAGTAAAAATGGAGACATTCTCTCCCACCTGAACACTCCTGGGCTCTGAAGGAAGCAGAAAAGACGGAGAAGAGCACTTAGAAATGGCAGGTGGGCAAAGAGAGACCCTGTGGGCCTCCTCCAGACTCACAACGTGCGGTGAACGCACAAGGTCGTGTTGAAAAGGGTGGCTGTCAATCACCACTGAAATGGATGTGGATGGTTTGTGTAAGAGGGGAGCACCTTAAACTGGAAAAAAAGTCAATTTGAAAGTTAATATGATGCTTTTATTAACTTAAGCGTTTTAATTTTCTAAAGTATTGCTTTAATTTTCTTGATCACTCTGAACAGTGACTTTAGTACTTTCAGATATATGTCAGCTTTCACAATTTCACTGTGTTTTTCTAGTTCTGGGAAGACCAACTCCCCACCCTAGACCTCAGTATATGAGGTCTTTCCTCCCAGGACACCCAAGGCTGATGGAGGCTTCTCTTCAGAGCACTCTCTCTTAGAAGCCTGGCTTCCCAACCCTTCAGATGTAATCAGTGCTGGTGTAAAAAGCTCTAGGTCCACCAAGAAGAGCTCCTGACAAAAAACACAGAGCCCCTGCTACTGCTCTTGCCCCAGTTTTCAATAATCGATTGATCGATCGATTGATTCATTCATTCATTCACTCCTAAAGCAAGCATTCACCAAGTGCCAAATGTAAGTGTCAAGCAGTAAACTAATACAACACACAAAGATAAATAAGATATCAAAATATTGTCATTTTTGAGTGCTGGCCTGAGTTATCATTAGTGATTATCAGGGTCCCAAATCATCATCTTTGGATCTAAGTCATTTATAACAAACTTCCAATGGACACAGTGAAAAGTAGTGAGGTTTTCACAAGGTTTTAAATATGTTAAATTTAAAAGATGGCTCTTTGTTCTGAGAATATGTCCACTATTTCCCTTTGGGGATATTAAATTTATTTCTTCTTTTAGTAAACAATGGTAACCAGAGAGGGTAGTATTTTTTCTTTGATTTCCTTGCTTTTTAAAATTACCTGTGGCTGATTCATGTTGAGGTTTGACAGAAAACAACAAAATTCTGTAAAGCAATTATCCTTCAAAAAAAAAAAAGAAAGAAAAATTAAAAAAAAATTGTTGTTGACAAAATAAAAGTTTTTACTTCCTGTTGCACAGTTCTTCTTGCTTTTTAATTGTGTGGACCATGGAATCTCATAAGTATGAGAGTCAGTGATTTATGCCTGAGGTCAGGCTTTAAGCTTCTGTAAATTCTGGAAAGTTGTCCTTTCGGTCCTGTTGGCACAGTGGACATTTAATATCCCCGGGCACTGCACACCGCATCCAGTCAGCAGGCGTAATCACTCCTTTGGATTCTCCTAAGTTTTCAGAATGTAAGCACATATTTCTGTCTTTCCAATTTACATCTTATGGGTTTATGTCCAATTCTTGCCGCCAGGGACTATGATTATACTATATTTAGCAAACATCTTCATTAGGAAAATGGCTCATGAGATTTATTATGAGGTAGAGTGTAATACAGGTTTCCCGGATGGCTCAGCAGTGAAATAATGCCTGCCAATGCAGGAGACACAAAAGACACAGGTTTGATCCCTGGGTTGGGAAGATCCCCTGGAGGAGGCAATGGCATCCCACTCCAGTATTCTTGCTGGGACAATCCCGTGGACAGAGCAGCCTGCTGGGCTACAGCCCATGGGGTCACAAAAAGTAGGACATGACTGAGCAATGAACACACACAAAGGAATGACCAGCATCCGTGGGTGGACAATGTCCTTTTAGAAAAGAATAGAAAACTTCCCTTCAGCCTCTGAAATCCAGCGTGTGGCCGGTTGTGGCCGGTTGTACACCTGCATGACTGGAGACAGCAGCTCGGGAATTCCATCACTCAGCTGGAGAACCCGCCCACAACACAGGGATCTGGGGTTGCTTCAATCTGACATCTTAGTACCTGAGCAGGGGGCCTCAATGATCACATTTGCAATTGCTGAGGGTTCCGAGCTCAGCTTATCTGGTTTTTCACTTAACAAATAAAGCCAATGGGATCCAGAGGGGTGAAGGGACCTCCCCAAGGTCACACAGCTAAGAAGAGCCGACAGGAGAGATCTGAAAGACCAACAAGTTTGACACATGTGGACGTTCTCTACGAGCATATTCAATAGGACACTCTGCTGAAACAGAAAATAAACGACCACCAGCTTGTCTTGCATCACACAGAACATAAACATCTTTTAAAGTTTTGATTATGATTTTAATATTTAAAAATTTAAAGTAGTAAAAATGTAGATGAAGATCAAAGACTGTAATACTAAAAGAGATTCATTAAATACATTTGGAAAACTTGAGACCTTAACCTGAACAGGAAGCACAGGATGAGTACAGGACAAGAACAGGAAACCTCTGCCTGGGGACAAATGTCTCTCCTCCATCCTCCACGGTGAAAGCATCACTTAGGAACCTGGTTGACGGCCGAGACCTCACATGGCCTCTGAGCCCTTCTTAACATTGTCCTTCAGGGCTCCACTAAGAAGTGAAGTGACTTGGCGTGCAAGATGCAATCTATCTTTATCCTTGAAGTACCAGCGAGAGAAAATGGGCCAAAAAGACATCCATGTGGGAATACATGGGCCGTTCAAGGAGAGTAAGTTGACTAGGGTTCCTGCATCCAGCTCCCAGACAGCAGAGTGTGAATGAGCTCGAGGAAGGCACTGACCCAAAGCTTAGAGGAACCATATTCTTTGTCGCCTTCCAAGTCATGGCTTCAAGAATCTCATAAGACGGTTTTGAGAAGCATTTGAATTCCTAGACCATTACCCCTTTGCCCCTAGGAGAAGACATGGCTTCCTCTTTCTCTCCCAAGTTTTGAATGGGGCAGTTTGAAGGATTTGAACACGTGCTGAATGATCAAGGCGGCTCCCGGAATCACTTACAAATTGAGGCACTCAGATAATCTACCTCAATCTATTCCTGTGTCCGCACGTGCCCACATGTCTGAACAAGTAAAAGGCTCTTTTTTTTTTTTTAAAGAGCATTTTCACCAGCTTCAAATGTCTATACATTATATATTCCTGAAACCCTGATATAACTTACAAATTGAAGCACTCTGGAAAATTTGAAGAGCTTGAATAATTTTAAATTGCTCTGTACATGGCTCAGAGTTTATATACTTCACCAGTTGGAGAACCCTCTCGATTTCGAAGCATTTCAATAATTCTGAATCAAAGGATGTGCACCTATGCATAATTTTGTATTTGAATCTTGACTTGCAGTCACCTGACACTGGCCAACTGAGAAATAGAGACAGCCTTCATGCTGAGACATTCTTCATCATTCACTTTCATCTGCAAGGGTGTTTTTAGTTAGGTTTCTCTCTTCTGTTTGTGATTAATTCAACATGGCCAAAACATCTCAGGCTGAAGAGGTATGTTTGCTCCACAAACAACTTAACCTTGACTGTGTCTGCTACACTTGAACTTGAACATGTCAGTACAACAATGTGCTTTGCTCAGAAAATTAAAGCCATGTTCCACTAAGGCTGACATTTGGCTGTTGCACTAAATATCACAATTGTCGAGATTTGACAGCTGCAATAAAACTTTGCCCTGCTCTTAAGCTGAACTAGTGATGATCACGACAGATGGGGAAGGGGGGAATTGAGGGACTAAAGAGTTTTTATTTTAAAAGGTACATGATTGAATTTAGGGTCAAAGAAGCCGCCGAGGTTACGTATCAAGTCTACAGAGTTATACCACATGCCTAAACGAGAGAATAAAAGTTCTGTACATTATAATTTGGGGTGCACTGGGTTAGCTAAACTCCCCCACCCCTGACTCCCCCAAAAGGAAAGATGTGTCGAGTAGAAGAGTCTGCCATTCAGTCTCACAGAGTAACTCCACAGGGATTCTCCCCGTGAGCAATCACAGGATATGACCAGGACAATACATCACCCTACACAGTCATAAATTAAATTTACTGTAACAACCATACAAACAGAGAAAAAGGAGCCATGGAGTCACACAATCAAAGCAAGACTAAAATTAAGGGTAGTGATCATTTCCTCCAAAGCAAGAGCACAAAGCCATAAAGTGATTAATAGTATTATTATTAGCTGAGTTCACACAGCCTCCTATGTGCCCAACAAAAAATTGACATTGCTTTCAAGGTTTCACCAACTGTAATTTTTTAATACGTCTTCCAAATGTTTTGTCTCATCAGAAATCAATTTTAATTCAATCTAAGGATTTAAGAGTTTAAGTTTCATGTTCAGTGGCGAGAAAGCCGACACTTGATCTAATTCTGTATTTTTGGGGGGAGGGTTGCTTTCTTCTTATGTGGAATTCGTAGACAACATAGTGGAGTTTTGTTTTTGTTTTCCTAAGTAAACATGAGTAAGTCAAACCCAGACTTCATTCCTCAAAGTGAGAAAACTGGGAAATGTCCTTTCCCACCCCACGTTCCCAGATAAATAGCCGTGGGTACCCCTTAGCAGCTGGGACAAGGGGGAAAAAAGATACATGGAAAGTATACCTCTGTTTTTAAATAAAAGTAAAGACTTGATTTTAAGTAGAGGTGAGGGTCAGGCCAGGTCAGACATTTGATTCCCGTGTCAGGCCTCTTCAGCCCGTGACCCACCAGGACAGGCAGCACGTTCTCACTCTTTTCTGACAAAAGCAGTGAAAACAAAGCATTTTAATACAATCTGGACTAATTAGGCTTCCAAGTTAGAATAAAGGGATGCTTGGGAAAAAAAAAAGGCATAGAGCCTTTCTTATTGTATGGCAATTAAAAAGTGCATTGTGATCAAAGTACGGCCTATTCAAAAAGTGGCGTGAAGCAAATTATCCTGTTTTCCAAATTTCAGGAAAATCATTTTCCCAAACTAATAGGATTACCCATCACAAAGAATGTTTGAAACTCTGCTGTTTTATATGCCAACAAATCCAACCATGGAAAAAAGGAAACAGAAAGAACAGTCTCAAGAAGACGCATAATGGAAGAGGCTCATGGGGGGTTGTGTTTGGCCCATTATTTACAAGCGAAAAATCCCTTTGTTAGCTGTATGTCTTGAGCAGACTTTATGGCAAAACCTGACAGACCGGTCTCTGACCAAACAAAACCCCTCGCTTCTGCAGGAATCTGACCGGTGTACACTTAAGAGGTCTTGGTCTTAGGGCCTATTATTCACAGGAAAAGAGTTCTTGTGCATATTACAAATAAAAATTATGCATAATTGATTCCATAATGAACATTCCAGCATTAAATGCATGCCACCTCCTTGTGAAATCTGAGACTTTTCTGCCACAGGATTTCTGTTGTGCTTTTGAGGCATATTTAATACTTTTGAGGTTCAAAAAGTGTTTTGTCTCTTTACTCTGAAATCCCTATTATGCTAACTTTAATTTTCTGTAAATGAAGTTAGTCATATTAATCACCCAGTAAAACAATACTGAGGAAATAAACACTGTAGAAAATACTGAAAATAAAAACGTTGAAGGAATAACTCACATCCTACTCCCACAGGCAGCTTTGCAGAGAACGACGCTGTAGATATTGTCATGAAGAGACAGAAAATTTCTAAAGTTTCTTTTTCTGGTTCCATTATTTCTTTTCATGTCCAAGCTCTGGGTACATTATTAAAATAAACTGCTTATTTTATTTCTCCATTTGCCTGAGCTGAACAGTAATTTTAGTCAAACCTCCTCAAACAATAAAACCTCACTATGTGATCATCTCCAACCAACTAGCTGGGGGTTGGGGGGGGGGGCAGCTATCATGTTCCCTCATCACACAGTTCAGTTAACAATACAGAAAGAATTCACAACTCAATGAGCTAACACAGACTCTGATTTTTCTCACGCATTTCAGAGTTGTTTGTAAATACATTTGACATAACATAGAATGTAGCCAATGGTAGTAATGGTTCCCCTTTCTGTAAAACGCACACTGGTTCTTATATTTATGTGCTAGGCGTAGATAAGGACAGTATAAGTGACTGTAAGGAAGAAAAACTAAGGCTAAAGGAGCATTTGGAAGGCAAAATATAGGTCTTTGTGATGGAGTGAACACCCACAAGAAATAAATGGAGAAATCAACATTTAATCAAAAAACTTCAGGAAAAGAATATTTTACAAAGAATGTATACATAACTGAATCACTTTGCTGTATGGCAGACCTTAATACAACATTGTAAACCAACTGTACTACAATTAAAAAAAAGTAACAAAAGTGGAAAAAAATATCATGGATGGAAGGTTGATATTAAAACAAAGGAATGAACTACAAGTGTAGCCTGAGGAATAAGCAGTATCTGTGAAATGTTCAGGATGTATACGCATTTCTATTTCATTTCTTTTTCAGGTGGAGAGCCCGAGATACATTTGAAAATCAAGACACCAGTCAGTGGACAGACAGAAGGGGCTCCGTAAGACCAACCAGAAAACCAGAGAGCATTTCTTGGATGTTCACAAATCACAGTGATTACACCACAAGCCCAGAGAAAGAGATTTTGGAACAGGTAGCATGCAGATCTCTACTTCCCTTTCAGGTTGCTGAGCCAAAGAGTTTCCAAGAACTGGTGGGAGAATGAGCACCTTTTTGAAGATTCTGAGAGAAATTCCTCGGATTGTCCATGGGACCTAATATTTGTGAGACACAAATTGCTTGGCTTATGTATTACCACTTTGGGAAGTCACATATACATTAGACTCTGGTCTAGGTAAAAAGCAGACATCTATTAACATGGTACAGATATACTTAGCAGGTCAGATGGGAACCTCATGCTCTGTTGCAGAGATAACTATGAGTAACATAAAAATTCATGAGTCTCTTCTTGCTGTTTTAAGAGAAAAACCACTTCCAATTTAGATAGCATTGGTTGAGTTGTTTAGTGGAAGTTCACAAGTTAGCCTAATTACTTTTAACAATCAGATTACCATTCAGTTCAGTTCAGTTGCCCAGTCATGTTCGACTCTGCGACCCTATGGACCGCAGCAAGCCAGGCTTCCCTGTCCATCACCAACTCCCGGAGCATGCTCAAACTCATGTCCATTGAGTTGGTGATGCCATCTAACCATCTCATCCTCTGTCGTCCCCTTCTCCTCCTGCCTTCAATCTTTCCCAGCATCAAGGTCTTTTCCAACGAGTCAACTCTTCGCTTCAGGTGGTCAAAGTATTGGAGTTTCAGCGCTGTCTAGGTTGGTCACAGCTACAGCTTTTCTTCCAAGGATCAAGCATCTCACTACCATGCTCACTTCATTGTGTCTCACAGTGTCTGTGGATCAGGAACTTGGAAAGAACTTGAAGATGTGGTTTTGGCTCAGGGCGTCTCATGGGGTTAGTCAGCCAGCAGCTGGAACTACGGCTGGGGGGAAGCTGGGGCCGGAGGAGCATTTCTCTCTGCATGTGGTCTGAGAAACTCTCCAAGTGACCCCTCAGGTTCTACTAGTTGAACTTCTTAGCCTGGCAACCTTAGGGCAGTCAGATTGTTTATATGTACATAAAGGTCTAAAGGGTCAGTCCTCTAGTAAATAAAATGGAAGTTTAAGAACGTGTTACAATATAGCTGCAGAAAGCACAAGGCATTGCTTCATCAACAGATGAATGGATAAGGAAGATGTAGTACTTATGTACAATGGGATATTACTCAGCCATAAAGAGGTATAAAACTGTGTCATTTGCAGAGATGTGGATGGACCTAGAGACTGTCATACAGAATGAAGTAAGTCAGAAAGAGAAAAACAAATATCATATATTCAAGCATACATGTGAAACTAGAAAAATGGCATAGATGGTTTAACTTACAAAGCAAACGGAGAGACGCAGATGTATAGAATGAACCACTGGATCATTCAGGGGGAGAGAGGGTAGGATGAATTGGGAGACTGGGATTGACACATATACACTATTGATACTATGTATAACACAGATAACTAATAAGAACATACTGTAAAACTCGGGAAACTCGACTCAGCGCCCTGTGCTCTGTGGTGACCTAAATGGGAAGGAAATCCAAAACAGAGGGGATATGTGTGTAAATGTGGTGCTCATTTTGCTGTTCAGCAGGAACTGAGACAACACTGTAAAACAACTATCCTCCAGTCTAAAAAAAAAAATTCATAAAATAAGTCACAGAAGTCTCCTCGTTGGGAGGAGAGTCAAAGTCAGGTTGGAGGAAAAGTGTAAGAGGTAGGAGACACCATTGCCGCCATCTTGGGAAAGCCCAGCTCTGGACAACACCTCTAGCTGACATCATCCATGGCACAGTCATCCTTACGGGCAGCATAACTACACCTGTATGTGCCAACAGATGCAAGTGATTTGCAGCTCACTAAATCTCTAGGAAGGGATACTCACTAAAATCATGCAAGATAGAAAGAATAAAATCTATACAATCAGCGAATAAAGTTCACATTTTTGGAGAATTCACCATACGTCAAACACTACTAAATGGTTTCAATACATTAGCTCATTTAATTCCACATAATAATCTGTAATAAACATACATATAAGGAATTTGAGATGAGAGAAAAGCATTTTGCTCACATTTCTACAGAGCATAACTAAATTTCCCATGGTCTTTCACAGCTGAAGAGAGAGACCTGACAACTCTAAATTCATAGTCCTAACGTGTCCAATCTCAGGAATAGGGACAAATCATAAACTGACTATTATCTGAAGCCTCTGTGATTGTAACAATGTCTTTTCTCAAATAAAAAGTTACCAGACATGAGATGATTGATAACTAGAGAAAACCCACAGTGAGCATAGAGAAAGAGGAGGAAGAGACTGGAGCTGAAGTACTATTTGAGGAGTAATGGCTCCAAGTTTTCCTAAAGTAATGCGAACACACTGACCCACAGATTAGAGTCGCTCAGAAAACCCCATAATGAAAACTGGAAAACAAAAGACTTGGGCACCTCGAAATTCAAATGCTGAAAACCAAAACTAAAGACAAAACCTTAAAAGCAGATGGAGATAAATAACCCATTACTTTTTTTAAAATGTGACTTTTTATCTGATGACTAACTTTTGAAGATAAACAATAAACATAGAAGAAGGGCAATAAAACTACATCTGCTAAGCACCTAAAGGGTGAGAATCTGCAACTTCATAATTCTAATCCCTCAACACAGATTCTTCAAAAACTGAGGCAATACAAACTCATGTTCAGACACCCCACCCCCCAAAAAAGAGCTAAAAAATACGTGCCAGTTGACTTGCACCATAAGAATTACTAGTGGAGTTCCTTTAGGCTGAAATTATATCATAACAGATAGGAAAAGAAAGTTCCAGAAGAAAGGGAGAGCACTAGAAAAGGTAAACTTGTGGAGAAATACAAGTAACTGTGACTTCTAAAGCCAGATTGATAATTCTGCCTTGTGAGCTTATAACATAAGAGGAAATAAAACGTTTGTAAATAATATCAGAGAGTGTCAAGGGGTAAGGGGAGTATAGTAAATCAAATACTTTTAATTTTCTTAAATCATTCAAAAAGTGGTAAATATTCTAATTTAAGGGAGATTGTAAGAAGTCAAGGATGCATATTTTAAACCATGAAAATAAAACTGCAATTTAAACAACAGAAGAGATAAAACTAGTAAAAGGTCACTAAGAATATAGAATATTTAAACAACCTTATTACACAAGTGGACTTAATTGATATTTATAGAACCTCACAAGAGTTGAAGAGTAGATATTATTTTATGGTACATCATGGAACATTCAAAATAACAGATGCAATCAGTGCTAGAACACAAATATGAACACATTTTAAAATACTAGATAGATATAGAATAAATAGATACACTGCATTCATTCATCATCAAACTAAAGCAAATAAAGTATATTCTGGTAACAGAAATTAAATTAGAAGTCAACAAAATCTTTTTAAAAGACATAAAAATCGAATGAAACTATAAGTAGAAAATTCCCACATGAAAATATTAAGCAGCACATTTCTAAATAATAATGGGTAATGAAAATATCAAAATAAAAATTAGAAAAAGAATGATCAAGAAAACACGCAGATCAGTTTGCGGGATGCAGTTTAAACAGTGCTTAGAAGCGGATTTATGGACACATATGCATATATAGAAAGAGAAGACTGAAATCAATTACCAAGAGAGCATTTCAAAAAACTGGAAAACACACATCAAAGAAAGCTAAAGGAAGGAAGCAGCAATGATAAGTTTAAAAATTAATAAAATTTAAAACTACATAGGTAAGTATATAGCATATACACAAGTATATAGTATATACAAAAGTTTATGTGGCTTCCCAGGTGGTGCTAGTGGTAAAGAACTCACCTGCAAATACAGAATACATACGAGACACAGGTTCGATCCCTGGGTTGGGAAGATCCCCTGGAGGAGGAAATAGCAACCCACTCCAGTATTCTTGCCTGGAGAATTCCATGGATAGAGGAGCCTGATGTAGTCCATGAGGTCTCAGAGAGTCAGCCACGACTGAAGTGACTTAGCATGCATGTATATACTTCTTGACTAAATACCAAAAAATATTGCTGAGAAAAATGTAAGAAAAACTAAATAAACAGAGACATCATGCTTGTCCATCATCAAACTTAATACTGTTGAAATGTCAAGTTTTTCTAAATTGAATAAAAATAATGTGATCTCAGTTAAAATCCTATACTCCTTTCTATGGCTTCAGTAACAAACGACTATCAAGAGGGTAGCTTGAAACAACAGAATTGTATATTTCACACACATCTGGGGCTGGAAGCCTGAAACCCAGCTGTCAGTGTGGTGAGCCTCCCTCCAGAGGTTCAGGGGACAACCTGCTTCTCCTCTCTTCCAGCTTCTGTGACTCCAGCATCCCCTGGCATTCTTTGGCTTGTGGCTGCCTCACTCCAACCTCTGACTACATCTTCCCATGGCCTTCTCCCCTGCGTGTGTCTCCAATCACCCCTGCCTACCTCTTAGAAAGATTTTTTTTAAGCTTTCTCTTTATTTATTTGGCTGCACCGCAGAAGTGGGATCTTAACTCCGCCACCAGGGATCAAATCCTCGCCCCCTGCATTGGAAGATGGAGTCTTAACCACTAGACCTCCAGAGAAGTCCCCTAGAAGGATATCTACAATTCGATTTAGGCCCACTGCCATAATCCAGGACAATCTTCTCATCAAAGATCCTTAATCACAGGTGCAAAGATCCTTTCTCCAAACAACATTTGCAGGTTGCAAGAATTTGAAGGTGGATTTGTTTTTCAGGCCACCACTCAGCCCACTACAAACCTCAGTAGGACCTTTTTCTTGGAAATTAATAAGCTGATTCTAAAATTATACAGACATGCTTGGAATAGCCAGGACACTTTTGAAGAAGACGGATGAACCCGGAGTCCTTCCACTATTTGATAGGAAGACTTACTATAAAGCAACCATCATTAAGACAGAATATGTATAAAAATAGATAAACTCACGAAACACAACGGAGAACTCCAAAAGGGTTTATGGTTTAAAACAAAAGGTCCATGACGATTAAGTGGGAAAAAAATAATCTTTCAGCAAAATGATGCTGCAGCAAGTAGATACCGATGCAAAAACAAAGCAAGAAAAAATACAAGGCTTCTTGTCTTAGATCAGGCTGCAGTGACAGAATACCACGGACTAAATGGCTTATGAACAACAGAAATGTCTCACTCACGGTTCTGGAGGCCGATGTTCACCATCAGGGTGGCAGCGGGTCAGGTTATGGTGAGGGAGTGCTTCCTGGTTGCAGACAGCCCAACATGCCCTTGTATCTCCAGGTGCTGGGAAGAGAGTAACAGAGCTTCCTGAGGCTTCATTCATAATTGCACAGAGAGCAACACTATGACAAAATGATTATTTTGCGTTGGATAGAATAGGAAAAACTGTAGGGTCTCCCCAGTTTTCAGCTTTCTGGGATTACTGCATGCATCATGTTTTTCAAACTGAAAGACTTAGAATTTTTGCTTCACAGGCAAAGCTGAAAATCAGCTGTCTGCTGTAATGCCTAAAACAGTAGATTTAATCCAAGTTCTCCTAAGGATCCTGTTTTATTCACTGACCTGAGCTTATGTTGGGCTTCTCTGGTAACTCAGCTGGTAAAGAATCCACCTGCAATGCAGGAGACCTTGGTTCAATTCCTGGGTCAGGAAGATCACCTGGAGAAGGGATGTGGTACCCACTCCAGTATTCTTGGACTTCCCTGGCTCAGCTGGTAAAAAGTCCTCTCGCGATGTGGGAGACCTGAGTTTGATCCCAGGTTTAGGAAGATCCCCTGGAGGAGGGAATGGTAACCCACTCATTTCCTTATGTGGAGAATCCCCATGGACACAGGAGCCTGGTGGGCTACAGTCCATGTGGTTGCAAAGAGTTGAACACAACTGAGCAGCTAAGCAAGCTTATGCTGGCTCTGAGTGCAAGGTGACAAATTCACATGTCATTTTCAACGGTTTAAAGTATAATAAAAATAATCCTCAAAGCAAATGCATGAGAAAACTTTCATTTCTTAAGTCAGCATTCAAAACAGGCAAGGAAAGAAATGGAGGGACATTTAAACTACATGTACCATGCCAGGCACTGTTAATGGGTATGAATTATATTTACTGTGTTTCCTAATGTTATGGATAAACATGGTGACCTGATAAAAAGGTCAAGACTTAGACTCTCCTCTCTACTAAGGTGTGTTACTCCAAGCTACTCACTGAAATTTCTATGTAACTTAGTTATTTCTTAGAAAAGGCTGCAATGTACAACTGCATTTCCAAATTTTTGTGATGTGGGCAACCAACATGCAAACACACCCTGTGTTGATGGGGATCTTCAAACCGGGCTGAGGCGGGGTCCTAACTCCCACCCCAGGAGCCAAACAGAAGGAGACGATTCTATTTGTTCTGTCAATTGAAGGACAGGTTTGTAGAGGAGGCTCTAGATCTTAAGTAAGGGCTGACAGATGAAGAATCAGGTGGAGGTTCTCATGAGACAATGGTGAATTAGGAGTAGTAGGTGGCGCTAGCAGTAAAGAACCCACAGGAGACCTAAGAGACACAGATTCGATCTGTGGGTTCAGAAAAGTCCCTGGAGGAGGGCATGGCAACCCCCTTCAGTACTCTTGCCTTGAGAATCCCATGGGTACAGGACCCTGGTGGGCTATAGTCTCTCGGCGTTGCACAGAGTCAAACACATCTGAAACGACTTGGCATGCACACGCAAGGCAGCGGAGTCCAGAGCCCTGCTGATCTCTTGGCGGCCTCGCCTCAGTTATTTCCAATGTGATTTTCTATAATGTGTTCTCTTGCCTTTCCATTGATGCTGTGAGTGACTCTAAATCAAGTCAATGTTTTCCCCTTTCCCACTTCCCATAAGCGACTCTGGCTTCTGCCATTTGCAGCCAAGAACCTTGGCATGGAATATGAAACATTTGTCACATTCAACTCAGAAAAGTGGAAGCGCAGTTGCTCAGTTGTGTCCGACTCTTTTCAACCTCATGAACTGTAGCCCACCAGGCTCCTCCGTCCATGGGATTCTCCAGGCAAGAACACTGGAGTGGGTCGCCATTTCCTTCTCCAGGGGATCTTCCCGACCCAGGGATTGACCTCAGGTCTCCTGCATTGGAGGCAGATTCTTTACCATCTGAGCCACCAGACAGTCAACACAGTAATGAAGTTCATTAAACCATTTAAATAAAAACTTACAATCTATAAAGAGTTTAATAACTAATAAATTGAGATAACTTGTAATCATTCACATGTAATAATAAATTATCAAGTGACTTTTATCAAATATTTCCACATAATCAGTATAAACTTGTGAGCTATGAAGTAAAATAGATCTTAGTACATATATGCAGCTTATTAACTTTTAAAGAAAATTTAAAAACAACAAAACTCTTTATTCAGACATAAAGTTCTCATTTCTCAAATAAAAATTCTACCATTTAGCATATTGTTATCTTGGAAAAATGACCTACCACCTCTAAACTTAATTTTCCTCTTCTTCAGAGGGGAGGTACTACAATTTAATATTGGCCATGCTAATACTTGTTATAAGTAGCAAATACGTTATGAATTTGAAAATCAAGCAAAGTCTAGAATACAGAAAGTCACACTAAAAATAGTGATGAGTTTCTAACGTAGTTGTGACTTAGTCCTCTTTTTATTATACTAACAATGAACTCACAGAACCTGACTTTGAAATTAATAGCTGAGTGAAGTAAGTCAGAAAGAGAAAAACAAATATCATATATTAATGCATATATATGGAATCTAGAAACATGGTACTGATGAACCTGTTTTCAGGGCAGCAACGGAGACACAGGCATAGAGAACAGACTGTGGACACAGCAGGGGAAGGAGACAGAGGGACGAACTGAGAGAGTAGCGTGGAAACGTACACACTGCCATGTGTACAATGGATGCGCAGTGGGATTTGCTGTGTGACTCAGGGAGCCCAAACCTCATTCTCTGTGACAACCTAGAGGGGTGGAGTGGGGTGGGAGGTGGGAGGGAGGTTCAAGAGGGCGGAGACATATGTATACTTATGGCTGATTCACGTAGGTGTATGGCAGAAACACAGTATTCTTCCAATCAAAAATAAAAGTCAGGAAAAGAAAGAAATTAATAGCTAAGCATGGCCTCTTTTTAGTTTATCATGACAAAACTCCCTGACAGATATCCTCTCTGCACCAATCTGCACTTTTCCCCAGAAAATAAAACACTTGGTTTTATTTTTTGCTTGCAACCCCCTTAAAGATCAGTCCCACCTTCCCTTACGGAGAAGCAGACATGAGCAGGTCAGGTGGTCTGCTATTCCCATCTCTTTCAGAATTTTCCACAGTTTGTTGTGATCCACACAGTCAAAGGCTTTGGCGTAGTCAATAAAGCAGAAGTAGATGTTTTTCTGGAACTCTCTTGCTTTTTTGATGATCCAGCGGATGTTGACAATTTGATCTCCGATTCCTCTGCCTTTTCTTAATCCATCTTGAACACCTGGAAGCTCTCGGTTCATGTACTATTGAAGCCTGGCTTGGAAAATTTTGAGCATTACTTTGCTAGCATGTGAGAATAGTGCAATTGTGTGGTAGTTTGAGCATTCTTTGGCATTGCCTTTCTTTGGGATTGGAATGAAAACTGACCTTTTCCAGTCCTGTGGCCACTGCTAAGTTTTCCAGATTTGCTGGCAAATTGAGTGCAGCACTTTCACAGCATCATCTTTGAGGATTTGAAATAGCTCAACTGGAATTTCATCACCTCTACTAGCTTTGTTCGTAGTGATGCTTTCTAAGGCCCACTTGACTTCTCATTCCAGGAAGTCTGGCTCTAGGTGAGTGAACACACCATCGAGATTATCTGGGTCGTGAAGATCTTTTTTGTACAGTTCTTCTGTGTATTCTTGCCACCTCTTCTTAATATCTTCTGCTTCTGTTAGGTCCATACCAGTTCTGTCCTTTATTGGGCCCATCTTTGCATGAAATTGCAGCCCTACTCTGCTCCGTGAATTCCCTGGTGGCCTCCGTTCCTCAGCTGTTATTTAAGGGGTTTTGACCAGGATCAAACATCCCATGACTCAGGGTTCTGAAAAAGGCAGAGGGACCAAATTCAGAAATGGGCAGGAGAGGAAACTAGGATAAAACCAGAGAGAGAAGAGAGGACAGAAGTGAAGAGGAGGGGCGGGGAGAAGAGAGGGGGAAAGGGCCAGAGCGGAGATGTGATTTGGATGAAGTAAAAGGAAAGCGGTGATGGAGTGACCACGAGCAGCTGGTGCTGCTGCTGCTGGTGAGGCAGACCTGAAGACCGGCTTCGCCTACAAGCCCCGCCCCCGCCCATCTAGCCCGGGCTTGTCCCCTGCTCCAGGCCTCCTACGGCTGATGAGCACGTCCCAGACTTGCTGGGGCTCCAGCCCCAAGACTCAGGCCTCTCCCTCCGCTCCTGGTCTCTCGACTCCAGTCCCTGGCTCTCGCCCTCTGCTGCTTCCTCCGCTCTGTACTTCTGAGGCCCTGACTCATTCTGGTCACTCCTTTTCCTTATGGTCCCCTCGAGCTGGAGGCAGGATTGGGGGTGTGGGGGCCAGAAAAGAGGGCTGGGGTGGAGGAGGAGGTGCTGCCCGCTGGGGGTGGGGGCACTTACCCCGCATCTCTGGCCCTGCTCGCGCTGTCTCTGCAGGTGGCCCCGAAGCTGAGCGTCCCCAGGACAGGGTACGAGGTTGACCCAAGGTAGGAGGCTGCAAGAGTTTGTAGGGCAGGTCGGGGAAAGTGGGCACCAAGGAAGCAGCCTTGCTCTGCTCCAGCAACTTCTTGAGGAAGGCCCTGGCTTCCAGGTCCCATGGGGCCCCTGGGATGGGAAGCCGGGCACCACGCAGGGCTCCGCGGGGGGCGGGGCTCCGTGGGGGCGGGACTCCATCTGGCGGGGCTCCGTGGGAGCAGGTATCCAGTTGGTGGGGTTCCATGGGGCGGGGCTTCCAGGACGGGCTTCTGGTTGGCTAGGCTCCAGAGGGGCGGAGCTCCACAGGAGCAGGGGACAGGACCCGCTTGGCTGGGGTGCAGAGGCGCCAGGCCCGCGCGCAGGCTGCTCTGCTCCGCCGTCCAGGAAGAACAGCCGGCCAGGTGTTCAGGGCTTCTCTCACCCACACCAGGGCCCTCCCAGGACCTCTTAGGGGCCCGGGGCGCTTCCCCAGTATGAGGGCGGCACAGCCCGCTCCATGGCCCCTGCAGCCCGAGGGTCCCTGGAGAAGACAGAGACTGGCTGCCACCCAGCCAATGGAGCAGGTGGTCCTGGAGGGAAGGGCCGCACAACTGGAGGAGGCCCTGCACCTCAAGCCAGGTAAGCGCCGCCCGAGAGGGCGGCAGGGGCGTAAAGCACAGGCGCACAGAAGGAGGGGTGGGGTCGCGTGGGCTGGGGTTCAGGCTGCAGGGCCTTGGCCTGTGTGCCCAAAATCCTGACCTGAGGGTGGAGGTTCACCTGCGCTTGGCATCCCTGAATTTTGCCTCCTCACAACAGTCCGCTAATCTGCAAAGAGCCGGCTGGCTGGGTCCAGCTTCGTTTTAAGATCTTTCCAACAAATACTTTGTCCCGGCTTCTGCTCCCGGTACCACTCTTTTCCCCGGACATTATACACAAAAGCGACCTAGTTTTGCCCCCCGCCCTCCACCTCGCCTTGGTATAATCAGATGTCAAGTTCTGTAGATTGTCCTTCACAATCCATCCCAAATTCATTTTGTTCACAAATTATTTTGAAGACCACTAAGCAGAGACATTACTTTGCCAACAAAGGTCCGTCTAGTCAAAGCTATGGTTTTTCCAGTAGTCATGTATGGATGTGAAAGTTGGACTATAAAGAAAACTGAGCACTGAAGAATTGATGCTTTTGAACTGTGGTGTTGGAAAAGACTCTTGAGAGTCCCTTGGACAACAAGATCCAATCAGTCCATCCTAAAGGAAATCAGTCCTAAATATTCATTGGAAGGACTGATACTAAAGCTGAAACTCCAAAACTTCGGCCACCTGACCCAAAGAACTGACTCATTTGAAAAGACCCTGATGCTGGGAATGATTGAAGGCAGGAGGAGAAGGGGATGACAGGGGATGAGATGGTTGGATGGCATCACGGACTCAATGGACATGAGTTTGAGTAAGCTTTGGGAGTTGGTGATGGACAGGGAGGCCTGGCGTGCTGCAGTCCATGGGGTCACGGCTAAACTGAACCATAACGTAAGGCCTTCCCTGTGGCTCAGGTGGTAAAGAACCTGCCCGCAATGCAGGAGACTTGGGTTCAATCACTGTGTCAGGAATATCCCCTGGAGAAGGGAAATAGAACCTAGAGTTCCATAGTGTATCTCTCCATGCACAGGAACTAGAGGAAAATGTGGTCACCTCCAGCAGAGAGGGGTACAAGGGGGCAAGAAGAGGAGTTATTGAGTCCAGGAGACAGGTCTTGCCATAGCTTTGGCATTGCCACTTTCCCTCTCTCCCAGTCAACTTCCAATCTGGTCAGTCTTTGCAAAATATTGCTTTAATTTTGAAGATTAAAAGGGACAGATTACTGTTTCCTAGATGCTAAGTTAGGCATTTTAATTTTTATTTGGAAAAATGAAGAATCATTGTAAGAAATAGAACAGGAGCTAGTAATGTTGAGTGAGCATGTTGGCCTAGAAATCGAAAGGTTTGTTTCCATAACTTGGATAACTGAAGTTTTCTGGAACGAATGAAGAAAAATTTATATATATATATATATTTTTTCATTCACTCTAGGAAACTTCTATTTTATATATATATATATGTATGTAAAACATAAAATATATATATAATATATATGCATTTTGAATGATTTTTAGATGACTGACAAATGGTTGCAATAATGTCTAGTAATCTAGATTTTCTAATATGAGGCCAATTTTGGACAAAACAGTGAATTAATGCAGTTTATCTTCAGTGCCTTGAAGTTCTTTATTTGTTGCCACTTGAGGTGCTCCTTTCTCAACTCAACCACCCCAAACCATCATATCCTTCTATACCCTCCTTTCAAATCCTGTTCTTAAGTGCTTTTGCTCATACCAAGGCATCAATTACTGATCTCAGCTCAAATTGAACATCTTCCCTCTAGAATTTATAGGTGAATATATATAAAATCCTCTACTGGTACTATCTTTGTATTTTTAGCAAAATCCTTGGCTTTCACTGACTGGGCAAATAAACATTAATACAGGAATAAATGAAAAATAAATGATTGGATGGAGGCATAGAGGAAAAAGAAAGATCAAAAATGACTAGAAAGGCGAACTGGAGTGGAAAATGAAGGGAAAAACCAGCATTAAATGTCTGGTATTAGCCATTGGATAAGGAAAGTCCTGGGGGTAGATACTGGTGTCTTCCAATATTCAATAAAATAACATCGTATACAATTGTGCTGATGGTTAAGTCACACAGACGAATAATAACCACTTTATAATGAAGGATGCAATGAGTAGTCCCATGTTTTCTTGTTCTTTAATATTTTTGTGTCAGGCAGCTATCTGTGAGGTATTGTAAAATAAGTTTTCACCTAAAATTACATGTACTTATCACTAATGCTGTTACATATATGTGCATACACCAATTATGTCTATACATATATACAAATTGAAGCACATGGCTTAATTTAATAATAATAAAAAAAAACTAGACATTTTTGCAGCAGTTAAAAGTCCTCATTTTAAGTCAATAGAATTTTAGGGGAGAAAATTTCCTTGACTAAATTCCATCATTTTAGGGTAAAAATTCTGAATGTGAAAGCATTTTCTGAAACTGAATGTATGCTATCATTGATAATCATATTGGAATCAAAGAGTATCCTTTATCCACCTTATAGTGCATGTGACTAAGTCACAAAGCTAACTATACAGTATGGAAAATTTTCTTCTGCTCTCTGACATAAATTCATCTAATGATTTGCCTGGCCTGGAAAGCTATTTTTTTTCCCTAAGCTTTCCTCCTCATGTCTTATTCAGCATACATTTTGAGGACAGCTGGAGAAGTCTATAATGAGTTACATTAATAACTGAAGATGGAGACTGATGGGCATTCTTGAAGGGAGGAGGAGATAAAAACTGAGAATATGCAGATGTTTGGGCACAGCGAGGAGTGAATTAGTAATGAGTGTGGCATAACTAAGATCCGAGATGAAGACACAGTCAAAGGCTGCCAGGCGATGTGACTTAGCACCATAGCAACATCTGACATCCTGGAATGCCACTGCCTTGAAGCCACACAGCACATCAATTCAATTACCCCACCTGGAGAAGAATGGGAGGAAAAATTCACTCAAACTGACTCTTGTGTTTTACCTCTAGGAGAATTTTGGTCAATGGGAAGCTGTTTTTATTTAAAAAGTCAGGCAATCTAGAAGAAGCCAGCATTTCATTATATAAGAGGGTAGACCAGAAGGTAAAAGAATTTGAAAGGAAAATTAATTTTCCACAGAAATTGGGATGGGGTAGTGCATAGAGTAAGACTTTCACTTAGGTTTTCTGTCACAGTTAATCTTTAATGAGCAAATGATGATCTTGTGTTAAATGATATAAAAAATTAAGCAAAAGTGAGACTTTCATAAAATTATTTTTAAAAAGATTTTCAAGCAGTAAACTTTGACGCTCAGTTGTGTCCAACTCTTTGTGACCCCATGGACTATACAGTCCATGGAATTCTCCAGGCCAGAATACTGGAGCAGGTGGCCTTTCCCTTCTCCGGGGGATCTTCCCAACCCAAGTATTGAATGCAGGTCTCCCACACTGCAGGCAGATTCTTCACCAGCTGAGCCATAAGGGAAGCCCAGGAATACTGGAGTGGGTAGCCTATCCCTTCTCGAGTGGCTCTTCCTGACCTAGGAATCCAACCGGGGTCTCCTGCATTGCAGGTGGTTCTTTACCAACTGAGTTATCAAGGAGCCCAAACTTTGATCAGGCATGCTATTTTCTATGCATTTTTATATTTTCTTTTAATATTTCTGTTTTCTACAATGTATATGTACCCCCAACTGCAGTATTATCTGTCTTAATCTTATCTCTTCTACTTAAAATTATATTCCTTGTCAATGCTCTGGGTTTTTTTATTTGTTTTTTGTTTTTTTATCACCTGTATTTCTTAATTCCATAAGATATCACCTATGATAAGGTAAAGCTCTTTTCATGCTCATTTAAATCTCATAAAACTACCAGGACAGAGGTGAGAGAGTTGAAAGCAGATAAATATTGATTTAAGTGTAATTCTTTGTCTGTAGAAACAGATGACCGTGTAGATTTTACCAAAATCAATTTTCAATTCTACTTTTAGGCCTTTTGCAGAGGGAACGGGGAGGAGGGAGTGTTGTGTGAAGCACAAGTGGATGTGTGTCCAGGAAGAGCTCTTATTGGGTGTGTAGTGGAGGGCAGAGGGATGTGCCAGGCTTGTGCCCCTACCTGGATTCATCACTGACTGTGTCCACTGCAGATGCAGGCGAGTGCATTTGTAATGGAAAAGCTCAGATTGACATTCCTCTGTTCTGGTTCATTAAAGAGGATAAGTAATGCTCTGAGACCAAGTGAAAAAATAACCCAAAAGGAAACTCAAAAAGAAAAATGTTCTGAGGGACTGAAGAACACGTGAAAGAACATGACTCAGCACAGAAAGTGGATATAAAGTAGATTGGAAACTCCTATGAACCAGGATTCGCGGCTTCTGAAGCATCATCTTGCCTTCAAGGCAGTCAGTCCTTTGTCTGTTCCAGCACAACACGGCCAGTTACTCTCAGGTGCATCTCCTAAAGCGTCCCTGATCTTGAGCAAACACAGCACGTGATGGACGCTTTTCACCTATTGTTGTTGTTTAATTGCTAAGTCGTGTCCAACTCTTTGCAACCCAGTGGACTGCAACAGGCCAGGCTTCCCTGTCCTTCAACATCTCCCAGAGTTTGCTCAAACTCAATGTCCATTGAGTCAGTGATGCCATCCAACCATATCATCTTCTGCAATCCCCTTCTCCTGCCTTCAATCTTTCCCAACATCAGGATCTTTTCTAATGAGTTGGCTCTTCAAATCAGGTGGCCAAAGTATTGGAGCTTCAGCTTCAGCATCAGTCCTTCCAATGAATATTAAGGACTGATTTCCTTTAGGATGGACTGGTTGGATCTCCTTGCAGTCCAAGGGACTCTCAGGAATCTTCTCCAACACCACAGTTTAAAGGCATTAATTCTTTGCCACTCTTTATGGTACAACTCTCATATCCATATATGACTACTGGGAAAACCATAGTTTTGACTCTATGGACCTTTGTAGGCAAAGTAATGTCTCTGCTTTTTAATATGCTGTCTAGGTTTGGCATAGCTTTTCTTCCAAGGAGTAGGCATCTTTTAATTTAATGGCTGTAGTCACCATCTGCAGTGGTTTTGGAGCCCAAGAAAATAAAGTCTCTCACTGCTTCCACTGTTTCCCCATCTGTTTGCCATGAAGTGATGGGACCAGATGCCATGATCTTCATTTTTTGAATGTTGAGTTGTAAGCCAATGTTGAGTTTTTCATTCTCTTCTTTCACTTTCATCAAGAGGATCTTTAGTTCCTCTTTGCTTTCTGCCATAAGGGTGGTGTCATCTGGTATCTGAGGTTATTGATATTTCTCCTGGCAATCTTGATTCCAGCTTGTGCTTCATCCAGCCTGACATTTCACATGATGTACTCTTCATAGAAGTTAAATAAACAGGGTGATAATATACAGCCTTGACATACTCCATTCCAAATTTTGAACCAGTCCGTTGTTCCATGTTCGATTCTGACTGTTGCTTCTTGACCCGCATACAGGTTTCTCTGGAGGCAGGTAAGGTAGTCTGGTATTCCCATCTCTTTAAGAATTTTCCATAGTTTGTTGTGATCCAAGCAGTCCAAGGATTTAGCATAGTCAGTGAAACAGAAGTAGATGTTTTTCTGGAATTCTCTTGCTTTTTCTGTGATCCAGCAGATGTTGGCAATTTGATCTCTGGTTACTTTGCCTTTTTTAAATCCAGCTTATACACCTGGAGGGGCTTTCCTGATGGCTCAGATTGGTAAAGAATGTGCCTGCAGTGCAGGAGACCCACATTCGATCCCTGGGTTGGGAAGACCCTCTGGAGAAGAAAATGGCTACCCACTCCAGTATTCTTAGCCAGAGAATTCCATGGACACAGGGGCATGGTGAGCTACAGTCCATGGGGTCACAGAGTCAGACGTGACTGAACAACCGATGTGCTAATGCACCAGGCAGTAAAAAGGGGGAGGCTCTATGGCCTCTTTTCCTTTCTTCCTCTCTGACTTCTTCAGTCCAAGCTTAGCACTGTTTCTGTTGAAATAATTTTCTAAACAACTTTGTACCATTCAAGTCATCAGCAAAAGTCACATCCACAGTTCTCTTTAAGATAAACCTTTCTATAGGGTGGCCTCCTTCTGTAAATGGCTGAGGGGCAATTCCGTTCAATTTTCTTGATGCTCTCCGGTTTGATCGAAGGCCTGTGAAGCACACCGTTTGTCTCTTGGGACTGAGCACTCTGACCTTTTAATCTTTCTGAGGTTTTACCAAAAGTTTGTATCATCTCATTCTTGGCCTTTTCTCTAATGCATGCTTTCCTGCCAGAAAAAAAAAAAATCTTACCTTTAGCATCTTTTGCCATCTGGAAAGGCTAGGAACTTTTAAATCATCAAGCACTGGTTCCTTTTTGTTTGACAGTTCTCCACTTAATTTACTTTACTCCCTTCACATCTTACCATCAGCAGTGAGCAGAAACCAAGTAACATTCCCACGGCTTTGCTTGGAAAGCTCCTTAGCTGTGTATCCAGCTTTACGACTCACAGGTTCTGCCTCCTGTGCAGGTCCAAGAGGCAATCTCATCAGACTTTCTGCTGCTACATAACAGGGATTCCCATCCCTCTGGTTTCCAGTAGCATGTTCCTCCCTTCCTCAAGCATTCTTAAAATCCAGATTTCTATAAACAGTTTATTCAAGGAAAATCAGACTCTCTACCGTGCTCCCCAGAATTCTCTGGGACCAGCCTCTGCTCACTGTCCAGTTTCAAAACCAACCTTATGTTTTAGGTGTTTGTTACAGCAGCAACCAGCTTTCAGAAGCCCAAACCTGTATTTGCTTTTTTCTTGCTGTGCAACTAAATACAACAAATTTAACTGCTTCAAACACACACACATTTATTATCTCACCGTGTCCATGGGTCAGTAGTCTGGGCAAGACTTAACAGGTGCCCTGCTCAGAGTCTTGGGTGGCAATGAAGGTGTCAGCTGGGCCTCATTCTCATCTGGAGACTCCCCTGGAAAAGAATCTACTTCCCAGCTCACATGGGTTGTGGGCAGAATCCGTTTCTCAGCCGGCCTCTGATAGAGATGGGCCTTCAGCAGGCTGCCAGCTGCAGACCACTGTTAGGTCCTAGAGGCCGTCTTCCTGTCCTGGGTCTGCCTGCAGTTCCTTGCAAAGTCAGCTTTATCAACCTGACTGCTTTCTCCATCAACTGAGCAAGAAGAATCTCCCACTGCCATTGGCTGAGACAGACTCTCCTATAACGTCATCGCAGGAATGCTGACTCATCACCACCTTCTGATTCTGCTGATTTGAAGCAAGTCACAGGTCCCTTCCACACGCGAGGGGAGGCGGTCACCCAGAGCGTGGACAGAGGCCCCTCGCAGGGCCTGTCGGCCACACATGGCCTCCTCCACGTTCCTTCCTTGTCATCGTTTGTACATATCGTTAGAAGACAAGTACTTTGACGTGGAAGGTGTCCTAGTCCACTTGATCTGCCATAACCGTTTACCGTAGATAGAGTGGATCTTAAAATAAATTTATCTCCCACAGTTCTTGGGAGATTAGGGCGCCAGTGTGGTTGGGCTCTGGTGAGAGCTGGATTCCTTGCTGTGCTATCACCTGCTGGAAGAGGCAGGGTCACCCTCTGGGGTCTCTTTCCTAAGGCCACTCACCCCATTCGTAAGGGCTCCATCCTCAAAATGGAATCACCTCCCAGTGGCCCCACCTGGGGCTGAAAATTTCAACCTATGAACTATAGGGAAACATAAACATTCATTTCATTGGAGAAGATATAAGAAGGGGAACTTAAATTTGACTCTCCTTTTTCCTCCTTGCAACCTCTACAGAGAAGATTGAAGCTATGGGAAACGTCTGTTTATTTTCAAAAGTTCAGCTATCTGTGTTGTTCCTGGGCCCCATGACCACAGGCAACCAAGGTGACTACTTTCAGTTTTAAGAAGTTTATTCAGTTACATCACGGGCAGTACGTGGTGTTAGTTACACCCTTTAGGGAATCATTAGGACACTGTGACTATCCTCCATAAGGAAGAGAAAGCTTTATTGGCTGAGAATTTCAGTTTTTAATATTCATCATAAGCATTTTCTGGATAGAGCAGCTGGAATGTTAAAGCACAGCTATTGGTTATAGAAAATTAAATAATTTGGGGGTCCAAATTGTGTTCCTAAAGTGGTTTCCCCCAAATTAAATGTCCTTTAGAGGAAGATTGAGATTAACATATAAACACTACTCTCTCTCTCTCTCTCTATATATATATATATATACACATATATAAAGTACTATAGACTCTATATACATAAAATAGATAGGACTTCCCTGGTGGCACAGTGCATAAGAATCCTCCTGCCAATGCAGGGAACACAGGTTCGATCCCTGGTCTGGGAAGATTCCACATGCTGTGCAGCAACTAAGCCCGTGCACCACATCTACTGAGCCCATGTGCTGCAACTACTGAAGTCCGCGTGCCTAACGCCTGTGCTCCACAACAAGAGAATCATTGCAGGAGTAGTCCCCACTCACCACAACTAGAGAAAGCCCCCAAAAAGCAATGAAGACCCAGCAGAGCCAAAAATTTAAAAACTACAAATATTTTTAAAAGTAGATACCCAACATGGACCCCCTGTATAGCACACTAGAGTACTGTGTAACTCAGTATTCTGCCATGGCCCATACGGGAAAGAATCGAAACAAGAGTTGATACATGTGTATATACAACTGGTTCACTTTGCTGTACAGCAAAAGGAGCACGACTTTGTACATCAACGAAATTCCGAGACAAATTAAACAAAAACAAACAAAAAAATGCTCTTTAGAGATCAAGACATTGGATTTCAGTCCTTCAGTCATCAGTGAGGATTTAGAAGTTATCTTAATCTTTAGTATATTTTTTAAAAAGCCCAAGGCCAGGCCTGCTTTAGCACTGTTCTTTGCTTTTTGAAGATGAAGTATAAAAGATCAAGAAGAGAACTGAAGAGCCTTGCAGGACAGGCTCTGGGCTGAGTTGATAGGGTTTAACTTCCTCCCTGGATCCTGCCAAAGTGCGGGCGCCGGGGGCCAGAGCCTGCTAGCACAGCCTCCCCACCGCATTCTCCCTTTCTTCCTTCAGCTAACCTTTATCGGGGACCTTTGATTCCTGCTGACACCCGGTGAAAAGTTTAACACACAGGGTTGCTACCCTCAGGTGTCCCTCTGGCAAACTTTGCGTGGTAGTTTCTGTGCTGTTTTTTTAGCAGAAAAGTTTCAAATCACAAAAAACTTCTCTCTAGCATTTTATTGTTTTGAGATCTGGTTACCAAGTGCCTCTTGGAAGAAAGAAGCACCCGCCAGCCCAGCTCTCAAGTGGGACTTTTGAAATCAAGGTTAAAGGTTCTCAGATATCATTGCTGATTGCTTGACCATATTCACGTATCTGGCTTAAGTTCAGAAGGTTTTGTTTGCCAGGACTTTCTGTAATCAGCACTGTTTCCGTCAGCAGCCGTGTTATGACGTGAGCAGCGCTGGTTCCTGCTCCATAGTTTTGTCTCCCTAACAGGGCTGTCAAGTGTCGTTGGAGGTTCAGGCTGTGTCTTATGAGAGCGATGCCAGGCACGCAGTAGGCCTTCATAACAAACACGCCCTCAGATAGAACGAATCTCTAATATTCTAGTACCACGTACTTTTCCCACTCTTAATTGTAGAACTAAATCCAGGCTGACATTGGAAGCTCTGAATTTTATGACATATTTTTCCTTTGACAAGGTGATCACTTTAATGATTCAAACTAGAATCATGAAGTACAGTACAAATCTCCTAATCCAACTTAGAAACTACCGAGTTTCACACAGTATTAACACTCGATCACTAGAACATCATCAGGCCATACTGACTAATAAGGAAGGCATTTCCTGGCAGCTAATGACCAGCACAGGGGAGTTGGCTCTTGACACAAGGCCAGCAGCCCACGGCCCAGCTGGCTACTCCCAAAACTGGACATGCTGGGCCTCCCTCAAAGGTTACAGGGTATTTATTTATAAACTGTTAGTATAGTAACAAGCAGAGGAAAATGAAGTCATGTTTAGGTGCTGTTCAGTTGGAAGTACCTGTAGGTATGTTATGGCACTTAGCTGTTGTAATTGAATGCTCCAGATTTGTCTTCCTCTGTCTGGGTGACAACTAGTCAACATTTAAAACTTTGAACTTTAAATGAAGTCTGCTTTTGGAAGTGCACAAGCTGTATAAAGGTAAGAATAGCAACAACAATAAAGCTGGCATTTAGTTAGCATTGACAGGGTGCCAAGGTCCATGCACTAGTGGTAAAGAACCCTCCTGCCAATGCAGGAGCTGTAGAGATGCAGGTTCAATATCTGGATTGGGAAGATCCCCTGGAATAAGAAATGGCAACCCACTCCAGTATTCTTGCCTGGAGAATCCCACGCACAGAGGAGCCTGGTGGACTGCAGTCCGTGGAGTCGCCAAGAGTCGGACACCACTGAGCATGCGTATACTGAAGGTCAATGAAGACCACTTTGAACTGGAGGATGGATTCGGCAGAGTGGCTCTAAACCACAGGAAGGGGCACAGCACAGGTGGGCGAAAGCAGCTTGCCCAAAATTCGTAAGTAGTTTGCAGCGGAGCTTGGATTTAAGGCTGTGAAGTCCACCTCCAAATGCCTTGAGGCGAACTGCTATTCTGCATTGTCCCATCTCCACCAATAGCAAAACAAAACAGCAACTATTAACAAAGGATGAAACCCAAAAATCTCACATGCCCTATACCATATTATGCATATAAAAGATCACCTCAAATTTTTCAATAAAAAATATTTGGAAGTTATAAAAATGTTCTTCAGTTCACTTATGTAACACCCAACATGTGAGACAAAATAAACAATTTTTTAAATTTAAAAAGCACATCATCGATGAGGCTGTTTTCAAAATCTATGACAATTCTGCAAGGTGCTTTCAACTCACCATGATAACTTTTCCAGAAACTTACAGTGAGAATTTATAAGTAGGGATAATGAGGAGAGAGACACAGGGGACACAGGGAAGTTTCCTTTCCAGAAAGATCTCCCTTACTGTCTGAAAACTTGGCTCTTCTTCTAGCAGTGCCATCCACTTATTCGCAATCCGCTTAACAAATTCCCATTACTGAAATAAAAGCGCCCCCAGAGAGGCAGGACAGTCTCCTATGGTGTCTTGCATCAAGTTAAAAGTGATTCCATTGAGCTTTCTTTTAATATCTAGCTAGTTGTTAAGGTATTGCCATGGGCTTGTCTAGTTGTAAATGATGGTTGAGATAGCAGCGGGGGCTGAGCTGTTTTGGAACATGAGAAGCTGCTTGGTCTTAGCTGTCGTGTGCCCGACCACAGCGGGCCTCCCCCAGGACCGGAAGGTGGTGGGGGCCAGGAAAGGAGAGGGGGAGATTCTCTCAGGTGGGCAGCATCGGGGCCTCCAGGTGCACTTTCTTTTGAGATTCAAGATATTCAGACCCTCCTCTACTCTTTTATAGTTGAAGTATTTGTTTATTGCTTTACAATATCGTGTTAGTCTCAGGTGTACAACACAGTGATTCAGTTATACACACACACACACACACACACACACCAATCTGGACAGCATATTAAAAAGCAGAGACATTACTTTGCCAACAAAGGTACGCATCTAGTCAAAGTTATGGTTTTTCCAGTAGTCGTGTATGGATGTGAGAGTTGGACTATAAAGAAAGCTGAGTACCAAAGAATTGATGCTTTTGGACTATGTTGTTGGAGAAGACTCCTGAGAGTCCCATGGACTGCAAGGAGATCCAACCAGTCCATCCTAAAGGAAATCAGTCCTGAATATTCATTGGAAGGACTGATGTTGGCACTGAAACTCCAATACTTTGGCCACCTGATGCAAAGAACTGACTCATTGGAAAGGACTCTGATGCTGGGAATGATTGAAGGCAGGAGGAGAAGGGGATGACAGAGGATGGGATGGTTGGATGGCATCACGGACTCAATGGAGCTACCAGGGAAGTATATATATAATATATCTATGTGTATATATAGTATATATCTATATATATTTATATATGTTGTTGTTGTTCAGTTGCATATATACTATATGTTGTATATATCAGTTCAGTTCAGTAGCTCAGTCATGTCTGACTCTTTGCAACCCCATGGACTGCACAGGCCAGGCTTTCTTGTCCATCACCAACTCCTGGAGGTTGCTCAAACTCTTGTCCATTGAGGTGGTGATGCCATCCAACCATCTCACCCTCTGTTGTCCCCTTCTCTTCCCACCTTCAATCTTTCCCAGCATCAGGGTTTTTTCCAATGAGTCACTTCTTGGCATAAGGAGGCCAAAGTATTGGAGCTTCAGCTTCAGCATCAGTCCTTTCAATGAATATTCAGGACTAATTTCCTTTAGGATGGACTGGTTGGATCTCCTTGCATTCCAAGGGATTCTCTAGAGTCTTCTTCAACACCAGAGTTTGAAAGCATCAATTCTTTGGTACTCAGTTTTCTTTATAGTCCAACTATCACATCCATAGATGACTACTGGAAAAACCATAGCTTTGACTAGACAGACCTTTGCTGGCAAAGTAATGTCGCCGCTCTTTAATATGTTGTCTAGGTTAGTCATAGTTTTTCTTCCAAAGAGCAAGTGTCTTTTAATTTCATGGCTTCAGTCACCATATGCAGTGATTTGGAGCCCAAGAAAATAAAGTCTGTCACTGTTTCCATTGTTCCCCCATCTGTTTACCACGAACTGATGGGACCAGGTGCCATGATCTTCATTTTATGAATGTTGCATTTTAAGCCAACTTTCTCACTCTCCTCTTTCACTTTCATCAAGAGGCTCTTTAGTTCTTCACTTTCTGCCATAAGGGTGGTGGCATCTGCATATTTGAGGTTATTGATATTTCTCCCAGCAATCTTGATTCCAGGTTGTGCTTCATCCACCCTGACATTTCTTATGATGTTCTCTGCATAGAAGTTAAATAAACAGGGTTGACGGTCTCCTTTCCCAATTTTGAACCAGTCTGTTGTTCCATGTCCAGTTCTGAGAGCTGCTTCTTGACCTGCATACAGATATATGTATATAGTATATATCTATGTATAGTATATGTGTGTATTTATATATAATATATGTGTACAGTGACTAAAGGACAAGAAAAATGTATGTGTATATTTATATATATATATTCTCTTTCATGGAAAAGGCAATGGCACCCCACTCCAGTACTCTTGCCTGGAAAATCCCATGGATGGAGGAGCCTGGTAGGCTGCAGTCCATGGGGTCGCTAAGAGTCGGACACGACTGAGCGACTTCACTTTCACTTTTCACTTTCATGCATTGGAGAAGGAAATGACAACCCACTCCAGTGTTCTTGCCTGGAGAATCCCAGGGACAGGGGAGCCTGGTGGGCTGCCGTCTATGGGGTCGCACAGAGTTGGACACAACTGAAGCGACTTAGCAGCAGCAGCAGCATTCTCTTTCATATTGTTTTCCCTTATGAGTTATTATAAGATATTGAACATAGTTCCCTGTGCTATACAGTAGATCCTTGTTGATTATCTATTTTATATATAGTCATGTGTATATGTTAATCCCAAAATCCTAATTTATTCCTCCCTCCAGATACATTTAAAAGCAGGATTTATGTCTCCTCCAGACTTGAAGCCCTGGAAGCAGGTAACGGCAGGGCCACTGGGCTGGACGGTCTCCTCCAACTTGGCCTGGTGTTTCTGGGACAGAGCCAAAGGCAGGCCCCCTGCCGTATCCTCTGCCACCTGCCACCTGCTCCAGCCCGTCAGGTGTTCTCAGCTGAGCTGCTCTCAGGCCCGGAATTGCTGCCAGTTGGGCTCAGTACCTGAGGAGCTGTGTTGCCCTTTTTCTGTGTCTGGAGCTTATTTTATTGCATTTAAAACTTTCATAACAGCTCAGAGCTGTCTACAATTATGGCACAGGTTTTTTGTTGTCTTTTTTTTTTTTAACCTAAATGGGGCATAAGGTTTATACGGGTCTTTGTATTTTCTGGTGAATTCGAGCACAGAGAAGGACCTGACTTAACAGCGTCTTAGGTGTGGGGCTGCTACTCATTGGCTCCTTACCTCTACTCTGCCGTCACCTACCTGGTGGATGAAGGTCACAGGCACATTCCTGCCCCATAGATGCCCTGGATTTAAAAACAAACATTAGAGGTGACGCACGATGCCAACAGCAGCTGTGGGGACAGTGGTATTGGTCACTGTGGTGGCAGAGCAGACAGAGGCCGTGACTTGCAGGCAGCTTCTCAGCAGCATGACTGTAACACCATCGGTTTCTTTAAGGAAATGCATTCACTTCTTGTGAGTGGGTTACAGGATCATCCTCAAACCCAGCCTTATTTTCCATTTTTTTACATGACTATAAAACATTTTTAAAATATGCTAGTTATTTAAATACCATATGAGGTAGCGACAAGTTAAAACAAGTTACTTTCCACACGTCTCACAAAAGATAGTCACTCAAGCCTTGCTCTGACTCACCATTCGAAATCAAAGGCCAATACCCAACCTGCTGTGAGTCACTTCTCTATTTGAGACAGTGTAACTGAATCCAGAGTTGTTCAGTTCGGGGGTGGTCACTGCTATAGACTGACCTGTGCCCCCCTCAGAAAATACCTGTTAAACCTCCAGGACCTCAGAATGTGGCTGTACTTGGAAAAGTGAAAGTGTTAGTCCCTCAGTCCTGTCTGACTCTTTGCGACCCCATGGAGTGTAGCCCACCAGACTCCTCTGTCCATGGGATTCTCCAGGCAAGAATCCTGGGGTGGGTAGCCATGTCCTTCTCTGGGGGATCTTCCCAACCCAGGGAACAAACCCAGGTCCCCTGCATTGCAGGTAGATTCTTTACTGTCTGAGCCACCAGGGAAGCCTTATTCTAAAGGCCTTATTTGCTTGGAAATGAGGCCTTTAAAGGGGTACTTAAGATAAAATAGGTCCTATGAGGAAGCCCGAATCCAACAGGCCTGGTATCTTCAGGAGAAGAGGCTGTGAGGACACAGGCACACACAGAGGATAGGTCCTGTGAGGACACAGTGGGAGATGACCATCTCCGAGCCAGGGAGAGAAGCCTCTGAGGAAACCAGTCCTGCAGACAGCTTGATCTGGAAGTTCTAGCCTCCAGAACTGTGAAAAACACATCGCTGCAGTTTCAGTTACCTAATCTGTGGTGCTTTGCTATGCAAGCTCTAACAAACTATAGTCACTGAATCTCAGTGATTTAACTTTCCTATTGTCAGATTTCTGTTCTAGATTGATCATAATTTACTGAAAAAAGTGTCTGGATTGAGACTCAACTATGCATGTTTTATTCATAGTTTCCTTGTTGATTTCTTTTGTAAACAAAAACCTTCTCTGAACCTAAATCACCTCTCCTGTAAAATCAGAAATTTGACTCAGTTTGTCTCCCTTTTGTGCTTTGACCAGAACAACTCCACTTTTATTACTATTTTATATTGTGGTCTTGTGTAAGATTTCATTTGAAAAAGATGACAGATGACTTAAGACATTTTAGAAACCTGCTGAACTAAAGGCTCTTGAAGACTACAGCCAAGTTCTACAAGTCATCGTGCCAACCGTTGACTCTATTTCATTGTCACATGTTGCGTGTCAGTGATTTACTCTGAAATGTATAAAATGTGCTTCGTGAGTCTGTGATAGGACAAATACTACTTCAGTGACTTGAGCCCCTTATATCCACAGAGGACTTCACTTTGGAGTTGGTAAATAGGTGTTTTATAATTAGCAAACAAATGGAAATTAGGTTCTATAAAAGTCCTTCTTTCCTTCATGACTAATTCAAGATAAATCTGTGGGGCTGGATTGCATTTATTATGTGCTTTCATGTTTAAAAAGTCCTGTGGGCAGGGCAAGTCTTATAGGGACAGTTTACATTTGTGAAAATCATTTATTCTGTGACCTTCTGGATTTAGTGGCCTTCAAGCAAAATGCAAGTCTGTCCCTGTAGCTAGTGTTCTCACTGATTTCCTGAAGCTGTGAAGTCATAAAATCTAATTCTTTAGGGGCCTCTCAATTCTCATTCAGTATGTCTAGGTGTGGCGAGGGTTGCTTTATATTTAAGCACTGGTACCAAGTAGTCCTGCTATGGCATGAGGTTGGCTCTGAGCAATCTGTGAAATGTTAGTCGCTCAGTTGTGTCCATCTCTTTGCAACCCCATAGACTGTAGCCCTCCAGGCTCTTCTGTCCATGGAATTCTACAGGGAAGAATACTAGAGTGGGTAGCCATTCTCTTCTCCAGGGGATCTTCCTGACCCAGAGATCGAACCCAGGTCTCCTGCATTACAGGAGGGTTCTTTACTGTCTGAGGCACCAGGGAAGCCCAAGGAATCTGTGCATTTACACAAAGCTGGTCATGGGGTGGGATGGGGTAGGGAGGTGAGAGAAGATCAGAAAAACTTCCTCCTGGAGTTGGAGGGAGCAGTGAGGTACAGAAAGGGAAGTGAGGAAGAAAGAAAATAACATCGTGATCAGTAAGTCCCCTATATGTGAACGAGTTCTGTTCCAAGAGCACGTTCGTAGGTCTAATTTGTGTGTAAGCCCAACAAAGTTAGTCTAGGTACCTACTAATAAATTGATTACATAATTCTGTATTATAATAGGTCTATCAAACTTTTCACACATATAGTACATAAAAAGCAAACCAACACAAAAACAGACATTTTTAATGTCACGGTGTAGCACCTTGAGAAGTACAGTAGTAAGAACAGCAGCTGGCATACAGTGGCTGGCATCGAGTGAACAGACAGGAAGAGTTGCTGACTGGAGGAGGGAGGGGGGTGGGAGACGGTAGAGCTGAAGGGTCATCAGCAATGGGAGATGGAGGGCAAGCTGTGAAGTCACTCACAGCTGATGTTGATGGAACACACAATCGCATCTTTGAAAACTGGAAACTTGAAGGTTCATAGGTAGGAGATATACTCGAGAAGCAAACCCCAGATTGTCCAATATTCTGATCTGAATTATTTTATTTATTAATATCACACTGTGCTGAATTCTCCAAAGAATACTGAACACTGAGGTTCAAGTGAAGATTCCATGGAGTGATGCCTCCTCAAACAAATCTTCCTTGAAATGTTCCTCTAAAGGAGAGCTGATGTTTAGAGATTTTAAAGTTGCTGTTTGGGGCTCTGGTTCTAGCCATTGAGTTGCTGAGATGCAGGTGCAGACCATCCTATCAGACACGCAAGAGATTTTTTCAGTAATTAATGTATACCTGTATTTCTTTTTAATTTCTTACTCTTTCAAAATTCTAGACATCTAGCAATCATGGTGGAGAAGGACATGGCAACCCACTCCAGTGTTCTTGCCTGGAGAATCCCATGGAGAAAGGAGCCTGGTGGGCTGCCATCTATGGGGTTGCACAGAGTTGGACATGACTGAAGCGACTTAGCAGCAGCAGCAGCGATCATGGAATGAGTCAAAATTCCCTTTGGGCAGGAAGCATTATGTGCTGATTGAGTTTGAGTTAAAGGGGACCCCCTCGCACATGGAAAGGTGCATGACAGGGTCACCTCCTGGGTGGCAAGGTGAACACCGCCCTCAGCCCAGAGCAGCGCAGTTGCTATTTACCATTCGCGAACAGCATCTGTCACGTGGGGTGCCAGTAAGAAGTGAAAGGGAGGAGTAAAGAATCTGTATGCTGCACACTTGAAACTAATATAAGGTGGTATGGTAATCACAGCTGAAGGTACGGTAATCATAGCTAAAGGCATGGTAATCATAACTCAGTGCAAAATAATTCAGACAGATATTTTTTTTAAAAAGCTCGCCTCCTCTCCACCAGGCGTTCAAATCCAGACTCCCTGCCAATTATAAACATCTCTCTTCCTAGCTCTGTTCTCTTAGCAATTTTTTGACCATATTTTTCTCATCCATAAGCATGTGCTATGCTGCGCTAACTCACTTCAGTCATGTCTGACTCTGTGCAACCCCATGGACTGTAGCCTGCCAGGGCTCCTCGTCTATGAGGTTCTCCAGCAACAATACTGGAGTGGGTTGCCATGTCCTCCTCCTGGGGATCTTCCCAACCTAGGGATTGAACCTGCGTCTCCTGCGGCTCCTGTATCTTTCCTGCTGAGCCACTGGGAAAGCCTGTCCGCAAGCACATTCTTCTATTATTTGGTCTAGAAACCTCCATCCTGCCACCAGAGCTGCTTCTGAGCGAGGCTCTGCTTTTGGAGAAGCTCCTTGCTTTGCCTCAGGAATAGTGTCATTTACCCTGTGGATCATCCCCCACAGCTGACCCCTGCGACTCAGCAGAAGGGTGACGGGCTCTGCTCCCCCAACCTCATCCCTGCCTCCTGGCTGTGTCTTGCCCACAGTTTCTGGGTTGTTATCTGTCAGTAAGTCTCTGGGAAAGAAGGGCCCAGCGTTCTGTGCCCCTTGTCGCACTAGGGATAAAAAAAATAAAAAAAGAGTAACTGACAATAAATATTATAGTATCAATGGCTCAAGAAAACAATGATTATTTTCCCATTATGCAAAAGCTGTTATTGTGTGAGATTTTTTAAATTTTTTAGCCAAGTGATTTTACTCTACAGACCAGTGCTCTGATGGGTGAACATACTATGTTCTACTTCATCCAAGTCACACTGATGTCTTTATGTATTTAAATTTTTCCTTAAGTTCCCACTTTGCCATAATTTAATGGTGCTTTTCCCAGACTCTAAAGAATTTTAATTACCTTAGGCTGGAACCAGTAGAACTGTGAATGGTTGAAATTGATTATTTTCTAGTCATCAGGTTTCCTATTTCTTCTAGGTCAGACTCTCAGTATCTGTGTGCTCTTTTTGGTTCCATGTTTAGTCTAGCACTCTTCTTAATCACGAGTTGTTGGCAGGCACATTTGGGGGGAAAAACAGTGGATCGTGTTATGTCTTAGGCCATTTGGAGAAGTAGAAGAGATCGCCTCCACTTCGAATACATCAGCCATGTGCTGCTTGATAAAATTCTATAATTACTTAATCCCCATTTCAAAACAGTGTGAGCTTAGCTTCTCAATTTGCAAACTGAGAGCCTCTGCAGTTCAATTAGAAATTGAACCAACAATTCATTACATTTATTTACTGGCATGTTTTAATCTCAAAGTAATTTAGACTCCACTATTTTTAAATTGATGGTTAGAATTACAGTTTAAAAGCTACAGAAGAGTATAACTTAGGAAGATGTGTCATTTACCTCTGAAGTAGAAAATACACTGTGAAACCATGTAGCCCTATGATCTATAAGTGTCTACATGTGCCCTGATCAGTTATGAAAATTATTCAAGACACAATTATTATATCTGGGTTTTTTTCATGTATTAAGAAAGGTATCACCAACTTAGAATTTTTAATGTTAAAACTCAGTATCTGTTGTCATACCAAATAAAATTTGAAGTATTCTTTCAAAATTTAATTGTAGAAGCCACAGCATATAATTTAAAGCAATGTTTGCAATCAAAGAGTAAATGGAGTAAATATCTCCTAAATGTCATTCTCATGATTTGTATTGCTTCTTGAAAATTTGAAGAAACTTACATAATATGGATCTGAGAAACGGGTTTTCATAACTGATTTCAATTAGTGCACATTTTGTAGTTTGGGATAGATAATCCTGGAAATAGTAAAATGCATTTCATTAAATATATTCTCTTATCTAAATTTAACCCCACAGTCCACTGTCAATCTTAAAAATCAATGTGATTTTATGATAGTTATACGCCAAAAGACATTCACTTTTGTAATGTAAGGGGATTTTAGTTGTAGATTTTTTTTTTTTAAACTTCCAAAAATATCATGTGGTCCTTATGCTCCATCTTTTTATTGTTACCAAAAGTGAGGTCTGGTTGCTGGAAAGCCAATACTTGAGAGGTAAGGCTGGTGGAAAGAAGAGTCTGCTTTACTCTGGAGGCCCGCGCCTGGGGGAAGAAGGCAGATATATGTCCCAATGCTGGCTCCCTGATTGATGGTCAGTGGAAAAGAGCTTGTAAAGGGGAGCTTAAGTGCTGGCAGCTTATGTCTCGGCTACAGTTTGCTCATCGTGTAGCTAACTTCAGCTGGTGGGGGTTTCAGCGTCTATAAGAGCTACCAGGACATGGCTCAGAATATCATCTATAGCTCTGGAGGAGGAACTAAAGATCCTTGACTATGTTAAATGACTGAACTATTATTATTGTGTCCATCTGACTGCTTTCCTTTGCTTCTGCATTTTCTCACTTCTCTGATCAAGCTTATTCTTTGACTACAGATTTTCTGCAGTAAAAACATCAGGCGGAGAACGTGGGGGGAAGGACCATAGGGTCCTGTTCGGCCTCACTGTTTATCCACTCAACTAGTATTTACTGAGTTTCCATGTAGAGATGACTCTGCTCATTTCTGAAGGTATACACATAAAGTAAATGGACACAGATATTGCTCAACGTTATCATTTGGTAGATAAGATGTCCATACTTCACCTTAATAATTAGAAAATGATGACTGTCAATAAATTGAGTGTGAATTTAGATAAGTTTTAAAGATAGGGTCCAGGGAGTAAGTGGAGAGAAGCTGGGTAGAGGAGGTGGTATCTGAAGCAAGTCTTCCAGTCTACACAAGCAGAAGTGGAGTTAAAAGAATGGCTCAGGAAAGACATTAGCAAAGTCAGGAAGAGAGGAAAGGTTGTGCCATGTGGAGGAAATGATTAGTAATGCTGTGGTCATGAAGAAGAGGCAAGGTGAGCATACCTGGGATGTTTGAAACAGCAGGTGCAGGGTCCCCCTGCCATCCCAGGGTACCTGGACTTATGATGACCATGTGGCCAGTGGGATGAGACGCGAACTTCCCCCTTGGGCTTCCAGTGCCTGCAAGGCTTGGTCTTGACCAGCTTTCCCAATAAAGCCTGTAGTTGCTCAGTTACGTCTGTTGATTCGCACTGAGAGTGACTCCCTAACTGTGAGCCTGTGTTCCTTCCAGTCCCCGTGGACCCCCCCCCCAAGTTTCCTGTACACAGCCTGAGATCTCTGGCTCCCAGTCCTCACGCACAGTTCATACCACTTCCTATCCATTTATTATTAAAATGCTCTGTTATTCATCATCTGTGGCTCACCCCTGATCCCCCAACTATAAATATCTCTGTGTTCTCTTTCATTTTCCCTAACACACCTGTGATATCCTGCGATAGAGTAACTTGAATATATTTTTAACTTTCCTATAGAAAAATTCAGAGAGGAGGTAGTTTGCAATACTGTCATTGAATTTCAGTGAAATTATGCTAACACGTATCAGTTAAATAACTGAGAAGATGAAAAGAACTCAGCTGTAGCTAATAGGGACCGAACAGCACAGAGATTTCTAGTGTCAGGAGAGAGAACAGATGACTTCACATTTCAAATATCGAGCAGACTCAATACACATATTGGGAAAATGCTGTGTTATGTCTTCAACTTTCTAGAGAAATTGAAGTCTACACTATAGATACATAAGAATTCTCTAAAAGCATCCCCAAACTATTACCTGGCTCCTCCGTTCCAGTAGAAGCAAAGAAAATCAAAGAAAGTTTACAGTTCTGCAGCTTGCACTCATCCAGACCCGGTGAAGGCAGAGTTCCTTGCAAGTCTGCTCTATGAACTCCATCTTTCCTGAGATAGGTTTTCATTGCCCCTGCCAGAAAACTGGGAAATCGTTTAACTCACTAAAACTGATTGATCCAACAGTGTGGCAAGGGTCCTGCTCTCCAGAAATGCCAGGTGAAATAGCAGACTGCCAGATTCACACAGCTGGATGTGTTCCGCCTCTCTGGGCTGTCCAAGTTTGCCACACGTTAGTTCAGCAGTTCGGGGTGGACTGGAGACGATCCAGTGGGAAGACAGGGAAAGCTGTGTAGGCTGTAGCCTGCAGGCTTTCGCCTCCTCGTGTTCTTAATTCCTCTCTTTCTCAGATGTTTGTGATTTGTTTGTCTTTTCAGCTGTGGCAGTGGTTAATAGTGTTGATGGTAAAATAATTTGTCCAACCTGGGCAGGTCTTTTAAAGTTGTAAGGTTACTGAATGTTAATCTGCAGGTGCTCAAATATTAGCTATTTGAAGATCTATGTCACCGTTGCATAAACGCTTAAGATTTGCATCCATCAATGAAATTTGCCAGTTTTTTTTTTTAATCCTTTACTACCCACTCAGAGTGGCTAAATTTAGATTTGTTCCACTGTCTGTTCAGCTCATTTAAATAATTACCATCTCAGGTTAACCTATAAAATAAAGACCCAGAATACGATGCTTACTTAGATCAAGCAACCTTTAATGTGTATAAGAAAGTGTTCTAAGGGTCCTTAACAAGATATGGGCTAGGCTGAATTTGGAGAACAAGGGGAACCATGCTATTTGCTACTTCCCCAGGCCAGGATGGTTCTACTTGTTTATAATTCCTTCACCATTATATTAATGTATTTCACCAGATATTTCATACCCTTCTCTAATTGAAACTAACCATCATTTTTGTGCCATTACTTTTTTTTTTTACCATGTACCCCTTATCATCTCAAAAATATATATTAATACTGCCTTTTTCTATTCTCTCCATCAGAGTCATAAGTAGCAATGCTTATATTTGGTTGTGTAGATGAAGCTTACAGTAGTAGCTTATTTGCTCTTCTGACATAAGGGATATAAAATTAGGGCACCCGGCTTAAGGAGGGCATTGCTGTCTTTCTATGAGCCCACTGTACAAGCCTGGGCAGGCATTCCACCTGTGCAGGTTAAAGAACTCGCACATCTAACATTTTCCCCACAGAAGGTCCTGAAAGGTGCAGTCCTCTTCTACTTTTGAAGTTTTTCATATACAAGAAGTGAAGATAGGTCCAAAGAGCTATGAAAATTACAATACAGATGAATTCTCATACTTAAACAAATCTAACACCCATATTGGAGAAGGCAATGGCAACCTACTCCAGTACTCTTGCCTGGAGAATCCCATGGATGGAGGAGCCTGGTAGGCTGCAGTCCATGGGGTCGCTGAGAGTTGGACACGACTGAGCGACTTCACTTTCACTTTTCTCTTTCATGCACTGGAGAAGGCAATGGCAACCCACTCCAGTACTCTTGCCTGGAGAATCCCAGGGACGGGGGAGCCTGGTGGGCTGCCGTCTATGGGGTCGCACAGAGTCAGACACGACTGAAACGACTTAGCAGCAGCAGCAGCAGCAACACCCATATACTTGGTATAAATTCATTTGGAAGTAATACAAAATGTAAAACACCATAGGTTTTTTGTGACTATGAGGCTTGGGAAAATGTCTGTTCCCTTTGTCCATCAGTTTGGGCTCTACATTCGGTTCACTCATTTGTCTTAGTCAGGGTTACTGGTTTGTAAGGGTACTGTCTACCTATACTCTGGTCTCCAAGCGACATCTGCCCTCCATGCTGAGCCAGGCATCCTAATAAAAAATGTGTTTGACATTACCCATTATTCATCTGGGACTTCCCAGGTGGCTCAATGGTAAAGAATCCACCTGCCAATGCAGATGTGGGTTCCATCCCTGGATTGGGAAGATCTGGAGAAGGGAATGGCTAACCACTCCAGTATTCTTGCCTGAAAGATTCCATGGACAAAGGTGCCTGGCAGGCTGCCATCCATGGAGTCGCAAAGAGTCAGAGATGACTGAGGAACACTTTCACTTTCAAGAATATGCTTGACTCTCTCCTACCAGCTCCCAAACACCTTTGAGATAAAGTGACGGGTTTGGAAGATCTGTAGCGTAGAACAGCGTTATGAAATAAACAGTTTATTTCAGTTTTCTTCTCGGTCTTACCTCTGGCCAGCCACCTTTTAAAAAACAATTTTTTTTTTGGTTCACACTTTACTGCATAAGAAATTGTCTCATTTCTGTTTTATCATGGACATTCTATTTAAGTCTCTTCTGAGAAAAGGCTCTCTGAAGCCTGACATCACACAGCCCAAGTGATACTAAGTGATTTTGATTAGTTACAGGTATCTTATGTTCCAGAATAGAATGCCTTTGATTAATCTACAGCTAAATAACAATCTAATCAAATATATATGAAAAAGTATTTGGAATTTCAGTGATCTAATTGTTCATGTTTTACCATATTTAAATCACAATGTGCCTTTCACTGTTGGTATTCATTAAATGATTTGGTGGCTGAGGAGAAAAAAATCAAATTAGAGAAAGAGTAATAGGATGAAACAGGTGATTAAATTTGAGTATGTGTCAACAAAAGCCTTGCTGAGCCATCCTGCATCTCCAAACCTGACTCATGGACAAGGCTTCAGGGAAACTCAATGCCATCAAGCCCACCCTCACCAGAGGATGACACTTATTGAGGATCAGAAATTCACTCAAGGGGCAAGTCAATGAATGATGACAATGTAAACCTTTAGATCCTTCACAAGAGTATCTCGGGCTTCCCTGGTGACTCAGATGGTAAAGAATCTGTCGGATGCGGGAGACCCAGGTTCGATTCCTGGGTTGGGAAGATACCCCGGAGAAGGAAATGGCTACCCAGACTAATATTCTTGCCTGGAGAATTCTGTGGACAGAGGAGCCTGGTGGGCTACAATCCATGGGGTCACAAAGAATCAGACATGACTAAACAACTAACACTTTCACTTTTAAGAGTAATTCACAGTTCAGTAGGGCTCAAAGTCTTAAGCTAAACTTAGGAATCCAGGACTAGCATCCAGGGGAGCATTTTAAGCATTAGGGAGTCAAAAAGTAAAGGTGTGTAATGTGTGTGCACTCGTACCATTCTCAGCAGTCTGTAATGATTTAAGTAAATTTTTAAACTTTGCCTATGTGTAATGTCTGATACCTGGAGTAGAAAATGGCAACCCACTCCAGTATTCTTGCCTGGATAATTCCGTGGACAGAGGGACCTGGAGGGCTGCAGTCCACGGGATTGCAGAGAGTCGGACATGGCTGAGCACGCATACAAAATGTCTGATATGTGAGGATTCTCTTTGGCAAAATCTAATTTGAATATATTTGAGGACATGGACCAAGTTGTCTAATTTTCTAAATTCTCCAGTGTTTCTTGGTACATAAACATTTGATAAAATTATCAGATGAGCTGATTGATTATTAGATGAGCTAAAATTATCAGATGAGCTTACTGCAACAATGGTCAAGGAGAAAGTTTTATTCTAATACTTGAAAAGTAGTTTTCCCAGCAACTTAAATGTCTATCAACAGATGAGTGGGTAGAGGAGATGTGGGGTATATATGCAATGCAGTATTGCTGAGCCACAGAAAAAGAATGAAATAATGCCCTTTTGCAGCAACATGGATGGACCTAGAGATGATCATACTAAGTGAAGTCAGAGAAAGACAGATAACAGATGATTTCACTTACATGTGGAATCTTGAAAAATGATACGAATGAACTTATTGACAATACAGAAATAGACGCACAGACATAGGGAAAAAAGCATATGATCGCCAAAGGGAAAAGAATATATAAATTAGGAGTTCAGGATTAACATACACACGCTACTCTATATAAAGTAGATAACCAACAAAGACCTACTGAATAGCACAGAAACATATATATGGACTGTAGCCCGTAGGCAAGAGTACTGGAGTGGGTTGCCATGCCCTCCTCTGGGGGATCTTCCCGATCCAGGGATCGAACCAGTGACTCTTAGGTCTCCTGCATTGGCAGGCAGGTTCTTTACCACTTGTGCCACCTGGGAAGCCATATATATATATATATATATATATAATGATACAACATTATAAATCAACTGTATTTCAAGCAATCAATCAGAAAAATACAACCTTCAAAAAAAAGGTGTTTCCCTGAGTTATAAGCCCCATTTTTTTTTAAAATCTCACTCAGAGGCTTGAGATTGAACCAAGTGAACTTTCAGTTTCTTTGAGCTTTCAGTCACCCAAGCTGTGCCTAGTCCACGACCCCCAGCAGCAGCTCCTTTCAGGACCCTCACAAGCCTGGCTGATTTGCTGGGCTCAGGATCTAGATCAAGTACCTTCAAAGGCCCCCTCAGTCAAATGCAACTAGGACTGACTACCTTAAAGACCCAGCTTTTGATTTTAAGCGCCAAGAAGTTATTTCTGGCTCCACTTTCAAAGAAAACCAGACAAGTGAAAAAGAGAGGGTGATAGAACGTAAATGCTGTTTAAAAACATTTATAGGATGTAACGTTGCCTTCTGGCAGGGCTGACATTCCTTTACAATACCAGACGATGTTTCGTCGCCTTCCAAGTTGGCTCTGAGACGGAGACTCTGGCGCTGGCGGGTCGCGGGGAGGCCAGCGCTGTTTCCCACATTGGTCCTCACGCCGTTCCCCGCGCTTGCACGCCTGCAGGACAGGCTAGTGTGCACAGGGAGACGGGCCGCAGGAGCAGAAGCTTCAGACACAGGGACCCGGGTGAAGGTGCCTCCCTGGCCTCGAGGAAAGCAGCGGCGGCCTGACCCCTCTCCAGACGGGCCCTCCGGCCGTGACCGGACGGGCAGCCGGTGGTGTGCAAAGGACTCGAGGTACACGCCAGGAAAAACACAGGCGCGGGACAGTGCTTTGTACTTTATGGAGTCGTAAAAGCTTTGTTCTGGAAAGTTCAAAGCCCCTGGCAGGCCTTTCATTCGTCCTCCCCCTCTCCTTTGAGGCACCAGGTGGCAAGTGTCATGATTGTCATTTTTATGAATGGGAAACAGCGAGGCACGGGAGGTTGAGCAGCGCTTTCAAAGCCACAGAATCGCAAACACGGAGGACGGCGCCAGCCCCTCCCCGACGCTTGCTTCAACGCCTCCGACCTTCTTCACTGCTTTGGGCTTATATGATGCTTTTCCTCAAAGACGCTGCCTTAAAAGACCTCTTTCTACGCATGTGCTGTTTCTAAAGTGAAAGAAAAGCGCGGATTGAGAATGCACAACAGCCCCAAGGTCTTGGCACGTCTCCAACAGCCACATCATTCTTTCAATGCTACTGATACTCCTCCTCATCCATCAAATTTATTATCTTTCTAACAGAACTCACGGTTTGGTGTCTTGTGCCAACACTGCCTCTAAAAGCTTCCTTCAACCCGCATTGCTCAGTCACATGCTCAGATTCTCAAATCTTTGTGTTAGGATGAACTCGTCACAACACTGCTGAGCATCTGAGAGAAGATGAGTCACAGGACCGGTGGTCAAGACCAAGGGAACGTGCTCCCCGGCTTCTGGACGATCGGCAGGCACCACCCAGCGGGAAGCTGGAAGGCCACACCGGCGTCGACCCCCATGTCCTGAAAAGACGTCTTTGCTTGGCAGCTCTTCCAGTAGAAACGTAAGAAAAATAAACGGTAATAGCAACCAAATGGAAAAAGCTGGAAGTTACTACAGAAGAGGAGAGTTTTAACTTCTAAGAAGATATTAGAAAGTGGAAACTTTACAAAAATCCCTTAGCCGATGAGGTTGTCCAAAAATCAACCAAATATATTGTGGAATAATAATAACCAACACTGTACATGAATCAGTGATGATGTAAAACTATATGATATAAACATTGCTAAAGATTTGTTCCTATTTAATTTACCTTCAAAGTAAGACTTTAGAATGAGGCTGTGCCCTGCATGTCACTATGCTGTGGGCTTTGACTTGGCTATATTACCTCGGATCTGAATCTGATATAGTTGGATGTGTTATGATGAGACTCAAATGAAACGTGTTATTTTTTCATGCCTTTTTCATATAAGCACATGGTGAAATAAATAACTAATTTAAATGTGGGAAGTGTCCAGTTTGATTTTAAAGATATCTTTTAGGAGATGATTTTTATCTACTAGTTAGGAGAAATGTTATGTAGCCAACTGAAAGTTGTGTCTGACTCTTGGCCACCCCATGGACTGTAGCCCACCAGGCTCCTGTATCCATGGGATTCTTCAGGCAAAAATACTGCAGTAGGTTGCCATTCTGTTCTCCAGGGCATCTCCTCAACCCAGAGATTGAACCCAGGTCTCCTGCACTGCAGCCAGATTCTGAGCCACCAGGGAAGCCCTTATTATGTAGCCAAATCCTGTCTCTATTAGTCCTAAAATATCAGAGTTGAAAACAAAATATTTGGTTACTTCATGAGGATAATTTAATGAAGTTTACACTGTCTAGTAATTCACCAAACGAGGCTTTCAACACTACGTGAACCGAGAACGTCCAGATGTTCAAGCTGGATTTAGAAAAGGCAGAGGAACCAGAGATCAAATTGCCAACGTCCCTTGGATCATAGAAAAAGCAAGAGAGTTCCAGAAAAACATCTACTTCTGCTTTATTGACTATGCCAAACCTTTGACTGTGTGGATCACAACAAACTGTGGAAAATTCTGAAAGAGATGGGAATACCAGACCACCTTACCTGCCTCCTGAGAAATCTGTATGCTGGTCAAGAAGCAACAGTTAGAACTGGACATGGAACAACGGACTGGTTCCAAATTGGGAAAGGAGTACATCAAGGGTGTATATTGTCACCCTGCTTATTTAACTTCTATGCAGAGTACATCATGAGAAATGCTGGGCTGAATGAAGCACAAGCTGGAATCAAGATTGCTGGGAGAAATATCAATAACCTCAGATATGCAGATGACACCACCCTTATGGCAGAAAGCAGAGAAGAACTAAAGAGCCTCTTGATGCAAGTGAAAGAGGAGAGTAAAAAAGCTGCCTTAAAACTCAACATTCAGAAAACTAAGAATATGGTATCGGGTCCCATCACTTCATGGCAAATAGATGGAAAAACAGTGGAAACAGTGATAGATGTTATTTTGGGGGGCTCTACAATCACTGCTGATGGTGACTGCAGCCATGAAATTAAAAGACGCTTGCTCATTGGAAGAAAAGTTATGACCAACCCAGACAGCATATTAAAAAGCAGAGACATTACTTTGCTGACAAAAGTCTAGTCAAAGCTATGGTTTTACCAGTGGTCATGTATGGATGCGAGAGTTTGGACTCTAAAGAAAGCTGAGCGCTGAAGAATTGATGCTTTTGAACTATGGTGTTGGAGAAGACTCTTGAGAGTCTCATGGACTGCAAGGAGATCCAGCCAGTCAATCCTAAAGGAAATCAGTCCTGAATATTCTTCGGGAGGACTGATGTTGAAGCTGAAGCTGTAGTACTTTGGCCACCTGATGTGAAGAACTGGCTCATTGGAAAAGACCTCGATGCTGGGAAAGCTTGAAGGCAGGAGGAGAAGGGAATGATGGAGGATGAGATGGTTGGATGGCATCACCGACTTGGACATGAGTTTGAGCAGACTCCAGGAGTTGGTGATGGACAGGGAAGCCTGTGTGCTGCAGTCTATGGGGTCGCAAAGAATCAGACATGACTGAGCAAATGAACTGAACTGAGACAAAAAGAAAATTTGTTTAGCTTTATCTGATAGGTTATTAATGACTCTCACGTCAATATATGAATGTATTTATATGTATAAATGCCACATTTCCCCTTTGTCTTTTGATTTACTAAAATAAATACAAACTTCTTAAAACTGACATTGAAGCTATTCATAGACGACTTAAATAGCTGTCAAATGTGATATTGATTTGTTAATAACTCCCATATGGTCAAGAGCAATCCTTTCTAGACCTTTAACATCTTTCAATTGCTGCAGCTAATTGTCATGTTGAAATAATTTTCTTGATCATTCTTACCTAATTCCTCCATATGAGATTATATGTACTTATTTTACTTCTTAAAAATTCACGTTGCTTTGGAGTTCATTTCTTTTCTGAAAGTAGATACTTTATTCATGGGAGGGGAGCACAGTACTTACATATAATGCAGCTGTGAAACAAATGTAATATTGTTTTCTCTCTTGTACAGAGACCTTCTAAAATCTAATTTCCTAGGCTGATACTAAATGGTATCTATTTCTATGCTTAACAGTCTTTAAAAATACTTTCTTCTCCCTAACAGCAGTGTCTGTCAGTATTGGCACACGTTATGAAACACTTAGCCTATTGGAAGTTTCCAGGGCATGAGTTACAGTAGGAGTAAAGCTGGTGTGTTTTGTTACTACCACAACTCCTACTACAATTTATAATTAAAATTTGATTTCACGAATGGCACAACTTGGAAATTTAACTGAAGATGGCTGACAGATGGAAACCCTTAGCCATTTTAAGCTCATCCTCCACACTGTGAAGATAACATTTTGATTTTTCTCCTGTACCTTTTTATCTTTTATATTCCTAAATATACAGCCTTGGTAGCTAGGCTTCCCCGGGGTCCCCCTGAGCATCTGTCTTTGCCTGGGATATGTTCAAGCACGTGCTCACTCTCAAGGTACTTCTGCAAACATTTTGCTTCTTCCAGCGTGTCCATATCCTCCTCTTCACGGGCAGTTGCTCCAGAAAGACACTTTTTAGCCTCATCTTGCATCTCCTTGACATCATTGTCTGAATTCCTGCATCAATTTCGTACTGCTCATACTAAGTTCATTCCTCATTCACTTTTTATATAATATTTCTAAAGTGAAAAGTTAGGTAGTGAACAAAAAATTTATTTCAAAATTAACTGGATTTTGAGCCCTGGCATGGAAGAAGATATATTTCATTTATCTTGGTAACATAGTATCTTATGTACTACTTGCCTTGTCTTAGGTTCCTAAGAATAATACCAATAATACCAATAATATTGAATGTCTCATGCTTAAAATACTATGTGCCACTACCATGATAATCAGGCTGTCCAGGTGGCACTAGTGGTAAAGAACCCACCTGCCAATGCAGGTAGATGTAACAGATGTGGGTTCGATCCCTGGGCCGGGAAGATTCCCTGGAGGAGGGCATGGCAACCCACTCCAGTATTCTTGCCTGGAGAATCCCATGGACAGAGGCGCCTGGTAAGGTATGGTCCGTAGGATGGCAAAGAATGGGACACGACTGAAGCAAGTTAGCACACACGCACCACGATAATCATATTATTATGACAGTAACACTATCTGACACTTAAAGCACCTACTGTGTGCCAGCACTATTATAATAATAAGGAACACCTGAAGTCTTTACCCTGTGTTTACAATTTGCTACATGTTTTTTTTTTTTTCTCACGGAAGCTTACAGTAGTACTTACTTTATGTAGTAAATGTTATTATTCCCACATTTTGGAGGTGGAAAATGAAGTTCCGAGCACAGAAGTAGTTTACCATGGTGGCAGAGCTTGGTCCTGAGTCATCCAGTTCTGATCCTCTGTTCCAATCACCATAAATGTTGGTCAGAGATGATGTTTGATCGCTCACCATACTTTTCCTGAGTCCCACCCCCCCCCACCACGTGTTTGCTTTGCTCATTAATTCTCAAGGTCGGCTTCTGTCCAGAAATAAATAATCCGGAGGAAGGATGACAGATTTACTTTAATTTTCTTGATAACTGTCCTTTATGGCAAAAGACACATTTAAAACTTTATTTAGAGGAGTTGTGAGGTTATGTAGACTGTCTGAGGTAAAGGCACTGTAACAGCCAACATTTTGTCTCCCAAATCAAGATGTATCTCTATTTCTTGGTTTTAAAAAAAAATTCCCAGGTGTCCATCATTCAGGGAAGCTGGACACCGACACGTGCTGAATTCCAGCCAAATTTATCTGCCAAGATAAAACTATGATACATTAACATCTCCACTCAACAGTCAGGTAAGGTAAATATATTTGTCTAAAGTAAAATTTACAGCTGCAGACGAGCCATAGGAAAATATGTTGACTACCTTGTTTCTACATAAAGAAATACTAACATAACATTTTAATTCAGTTTCTAACCTATAAGTTCCCATGGGCATATAAAGTTTTGTGCTTGATAATAAATATGTGAAACATCAGTACAGATATTGAATGTGGACATTTTCTAATATAATATTAATAAGTTTTAATTAATAAAAATATAAAATTAATAAATATTGATAATAATCTGGTTTACCAAGAGATAATTTAAAACCTAAAACATAACAACTGTGATGTTGAAAGTATCTGAAAGATAAATTTTCCTCTGATTCAGGATGTACTTCATGCCATCTGGTCATCCTGTGAACACTGATTACAAAACGTGGTCCTGACGAAACTATTATTTGAAAAGATACCTGCACCCCAGTATTTCATAGCAACACTGTTTACAGTAACCAAGACAAGGAAACAGGCTACATGTTCATCACCAGATGAATGAATAAAGAAAATGTAGTCCATTTATAGAATGAAATATTACTCAGCCATAAAAAAGAATAAGATAATGCCATTTGCAGCAACATGGATGTCATACTCGGAGAAGGCAATGGCACCCCACTCCAGTACTCTTGCCTGGAAAATCCCATAGATGGAGGAGCCTGGTAGGCTGCAGTCCATGGGGTCTCGAAGAGTCGGACACGACTGATCGACTTCACTTTCACTTTTCACTTTCATGCATTGGAGAAGGACATGGCAACCCACTCCAGTGTTCTTGCCTGGAGAATCCCAGGGATGGGGGAGCCTGGTGGGCTGGCATCTATGGGGTCGCACAGAGTCGGACACGACTGAAGCGACTTAGCAGCAGCAGGATGTCATACTAAGTGCAGTAATTCAGACAAAGACAGATCCCATATGATGTCACTTACATGTGGAATCTAAAATACGACACAAATGAACTTATCTATGTAACAGAAACAGACTCATAGACACAGAGAACAGACTTGTGGTCGCCAAGGGGGAAGGGGGAAAGACTAGGAGTTATGGATTACCAGATGCAAGCTAGTAAATATAGAATGGATGGACATCACGGTCCTACTGTGTAGCACTGGGAATAATGTTCAATATCTTGTGATAAACCATAATTGAAAAGAATATGAAAAATAATATATATATGTATAACTGAATTGCTTTACCATACAGCAGAAATGAGCACAATTTTGTAAATCAACTATACTTAGATTAAAGTTAAATAAAATAAGGTCCTGAAATTGAACTGGGGCAGTTTGCATGGTGGCAGAGCTGGAGCCATGTTTCCTGGGTTGGTCTCTTTGCTCCACCATTTTTATTAGCTTTGTGCCTCAGTTTTCTCATCAGAAAAATGGAGAGAAAAACAGTATTACCTACAGTTCTTCAAACACCACCTAGCACATAGCAAGTTCTCCATAAGTATTCATTATTATTGTCATTGTTATAAAGCAGAAAATTGACCCAAATAACTTTTGTAACTGGAAGACAAACACTGAAGTTCTGTGTTTGTGTGTGTGTGTGTGTGTGTGTGTGTGTGTGTGTGTGTGTGTGCACGCGCGCTGGGTATGTGTGCATACATATTTTTTTATTTTGGCAAATCCATATTTTGCCCATTTTCGTATCTTGTTTCTCTTGAGACTAAAAGAACATTTTTTTCATGCACTCTAGATATTTTCACTTCCTGATATATGACCTGCTAAGATAAGGTGGTATTTTGCTGTTTAGTTTACCATGTTATGGACTGAATGTCCTTGTTCCCTTATTAATTATGTGTTGAAACTCTGCCCTCCAATGGAGTAGGAGGTGGGGCCTTTGGGGACACTTAGGATTAGGCTGAGGTCGTGAGGGTGGAGCCCTCCTGGGTGGGATTTGTGTCATCATATGAGTCATAAGCTGAGCTTGCTTCCTGTATCTGCTCCCTGCCGTGGGAAGCTAGAACAAGAAGTCGGCTCTCTGCAGCATGGAAGTGGACCCTCACCAGCACCCAGCCATGTGGTACTCTGATTTCAGACTTACAACCTCCAGAACTGTGAAAAATGGCATTTATAAGCTACTCAGTCCATGGTATTATGTTATAATAGCTCTAATTAAGATACCATATCTTCATTTATAGGCAGAAGGAGACAAATTTTTATTCAATAATATCATATCTTTAGCGTATACTCTCCACCACTAAAAAAAAATGAGCAGGAAGTTTTGGAGTGACATACACTGATTTTTATAAAGAAATTATTTGGTAAGAGTCAATTGATAGCCAACTGGTACATGAAAAGATGCTCTACACTACCAATCGTCAGGGAAATGAAAATCAAAACCATAAAAAGATACCACCTCACCCTTGTTACAATGGGTATTATCAAAGAGAAAGCAAATAACAAGTGTTGGTGAGGATGCGGAGAACAGGGAGCCGTCATGCACTGTTGGTGGGAATGTGAATTGGTGTAACCTCTACGGAGAACAATGTGGAGACTCCTCAAAAAGCTAAAAATAAAACTACCATGTAATCCAGTAATTCCACTCCTGGGTAGTTATCCAAAGAAAACAAAAACAGTAACTCAAAAAGATACATGCACCCCTGTGTTCATTGCAGAGTTATTTACAATAGCCAAGCTATGGAAGCAACCTAAGCTCTGATGGATGAATGGGATTTTTAAAATTACGGTATATATATATATCATGTGTCCGACTCTCAGCGACCCCATGGACTGTAGCCTGTCAGACTCCTCCGTCCATGGGATTTTCCAGGCAAGAGTACTGGAGTGGGTTGCCATTGCCTTCTCCAATAATTATATATACATACATACATATACACACACACACACACACACACACACACACATATATGTAAATATGTATGCACATATACAATGGAATATTATGCAGCCATAAGAAAAAAAAATAAATCTTACCATTTGCAACAGCACAAATGAATCTCAAAGGTCTTATAGTAAAATAAGTCTGAGAAAGATGAATGCTGTGTGATCTCTCTTTTATGTGACGTCTAAAACAAACTCATAGATACAGACAACAAATTGACTTTGTCAGAAGTAGGGTATAGGGGAGAGAAAAATGGCTGAAGAGGGTAAAAAGGTAAAAAAGATAACAACAACAAAAAGCTGGCATTGTAAGACATGGTGATGCATTAAAGACGACTGGCCATGAGTTAATAGTTGAAGCTGAGTGATATTAAATTGGGTTCATTTTACTTTTCTTAAGAAACACAAGTCAATTGAACTCCCTTCTTAGACTCTAAAAATGCTATTTCACACTATTTCCTCCTTCAGTGAGATGCTGTTTTATATGTTCTACTTCAAGTGGGAGGACTTTTATTTTAGATGTCATGGGTTGAGCAGGGCATACATGAGCTGAGTGCAAATATTTACCCTGCTCGGGCTCTCTGCTGAACGGGCTGAGAATATTAGAACCAGGTCCTGTGTGCCTAATGAAGAACAGATTTTTATATAAAAACAGAATTCTCTATTTGGTTATCTTTGATCTAAGACAACTAAACGGAATAGTAATTGTGGTTATAGGCGAGTGTCTGTTAAAGATGGGCAAATTAGAACTTAAAAAATAATCACTGGCTTTAAATACCCAAACCAATTTCCAAAAAGAAATACATTATTTAAGTGTGAAAATATTTGACGTTTTTCTTCTCTTGCCAGTGGTTTTTCTCATATCTGTCAGCATGCAAAGCCCTGACACACTATAAAAGTCTATTTTGTCAGCCTCCCATCCCAAGGGACCCTACGGGTACTAAATTCTTAAGTCTAGATATGTAGGTTTAGATAAGGTTTTTATAAGAATTCAAACACTTTGTTGATTAACCACATCAAATCAAAGCTGTGGATTTAGCCAATCACTAGTGATTCCAAGGAACTTGAATGAGATCATTGTATGCAAATCTACAGGGGTTTAGGGCTTAGCCTAGGACCCTAGAAGGTAAAAGGCAAACCCCTTCTTGGCTGAGCCCACCTGTTGGTTGTTTGTAATTATCAAAGACACCCTGGGAATCTGTCCAGCAGTGGTTCCCGAAGAGAAGCACATGGACTTCACCTGCAGTTGGCACCGCAGATACCTGAAGAGAAGGAGGTTAGGAGGTTTGCTTATGTGAGATGCTCTGGCGCTTTAACTCTGGACCAGTCCAGTGACCTTGGCACTGGGATTGTTGAGGTGTCTAAGAGTCCTCCAGCTCCAAGTGCTGGATCTGGGAATAGCAGAGGGAACAGGTTGATGAGCATTTCTCTTGGACACGGTACTGACGAGAGCGGGACGGGAAATGTCGCTCTGCCAGGGGCACCGCTGTAACTCAGCTGGGAGTCACTGGGAGTCTTTCAAGCCAAAGTGAAGTGTTAGTTGCTCAGTTGTGTCCTACTCTTTGCGACTCCGTTGACTGTAGCCCGCTAGCCCCCTCTGTCCATGAAATTTTCCAGGCAAGAATACTGGAGTGGGTAGCCATTCCCTTCTCCAGGGGATCTTCCTGACCCAGGGATCAAACCCAGGTCTCCTGCATTGCAGGCAGACTCTTTACCATCCGGGCCACCAGGGAAGCCCCTCTCAAGCCAAAGGGTCTCAGCATTCTGCAGTTCCAGGAGCAGGGAGCTTGTGAATGTGCGCTAGCTGTGTCACAAGCACTCGCATAACCCAAGAATTGGAAATTTTTGAAGGAAGCATAATGCATTGTAGGTGCAAAGCTCTAATTTGTATTTTAAATTTTTCTTAGATTATAAAAGTGGACCCTCTTGATTTTTAAACCTAGTATAGTCTTCCCTAGTGGCTCAGGGGTAAAGAATTCACCTGCCAATGCAGGAGATGCCTGCCAAACAGAAGATGTGGTTCAATACCTGGATCAGGAAGATTCCCTGGAGAAGGAAATGGCAACACACTCCAGTATTCTTGCCTGGAAAATCCCATTGTTAGAGGAGCCTGGTGGGCCCCAGTCCATGGGGTCACAGAAAGAGTCTGATACGACTAAGCGACTTAAACAACAGCAGTAAGCCTGTACGAACTGCTGCTACAAATACAGAGTAATCTTGTCCCATCGTGTGTGGTAATATCTGTGCAGAGAAGGAAATAGGTTTCATGGTCATCATCCTTGTTTTGTGTTTGAAGACAGTTATTAATAGTATTCAAATATAACTTCTTCAAGTGATGGTCTACCAAATTTGATTTGCTAATAGATGACTTTATAAAATATTTTTAAAGATTCTCTGCCACAAAGTAAGAAAGAAATGGCATTGAAGAACTAAAGGTACATGATGTAGATTAATGAAGTGATATGTCAATTTAAAAATGTATAAGGACTTAGTTCTTAGTGAATTAAAGCTTAAGAATATGACTGAAGCATATTCATCACTTTGTGATTTATTCTGAATCCCCCCAAAGGGCCAAGGACAGCACAGCCTTTCACATATCAGATTTTCTCTAACTCAGCAGTTTTCAGAAATCCTGGTTTTCTTTGAATAAAGCAACATCCACCACCCATAAGTGCCTTTTATTTTTCAGTTTTTGAAAGAAACACCATGCTTTCCCACTAGACAATCCCCAATCCTGGGTGTGCTAGGACAGAAGATTTCTCCCCAAAGTATCTGAAAGATGTGAGTGTTTTGGGACTTTTTCAGCAGAAATAAATCCCTGACTGTCATGAAGACATCATGAGCTCAGCCAAGCCAGGATCAATTGCAGCTTCTCAGGGGCAGGTGGATTAATCAGAACCAGGAATCCTTCCTCCCACACTTCCAGTACAGAGCACCTTCCATTTCTGTCAAATTTATGTAATTTGCCTATAGCATGAGGGCCTCTGAATGGGATATCCTTAACATTAAAAATGTGTTCCTTTTGTGGAGGTAATAATCTTTGGTTTTGTTTTTGCCTGTGTGCTTAAAAGTTTTTTGTTTTTGTTTTTTAAATTCACCATGTAAACGTCCTCTTCTATTCTTCAACTAAATTATTTAGCAAATGCATTCATCTGAGCCTTGTGGGTGTGCTAATGCTTTTCTGATGGGTGCTGCCTCTGCAGGTGCCTTTTAAAAGCTGCATGCTGTGCCCCTCTGGTGGACCTCTCCTGAATACAGCCAGACGAGGTAGGCTGGGGTCAGCAAGAGATGCGCATCAGCCCAGTGGAAAAGAGCAGGCTCCTCTGCTTCCCCCGTGCTTTGTCTTTGTTGTGTCCAACTCTTTGCGACTCCATAGACTGCAGCACGCCAGGCTTCCCTGTCCTTCACTGTCTCCCGGAGCTTGCTCAAACTCATGTCCATTGAGTCAATGCCATCCAACCATCTCATCCTCTGTCGTCCCCTTCTCCTCCCGCTTTCAATCTTTCCCACCATCAGGGTCTTTTCCAAAGAGTCAGCTCTTCGCATCAGTGGCCAAAGTATTGGAGCTTCAGCTTTAGCATCAGTCCTTCCGTTGAATATTAGGTCTAGTTTCCTTTAGGATTGACTGGATTGATCTCTTTGCAGTCCAAGGGGCTCTCAAGAGTCTTCTCCAGCACCACAATTTGAAAGTATCAATTCTTCAGTGCTCAGCCTTCTTTATGGTCCAGCTCTCACATCTGTACATAACTACTGGAAAAACCACAGCTTTGACTATAGGGACCTTTGTCGGCAAAGTGATGTCTCTGCTTTTTAATACACTGTCGGTTTGTCATAGCCTTCCCAGCCGTTGACTCTCATACTTCCATGACATGTGATGGTGAGGAGACATTGGTTAGCCCAAATTCCTCATCACTCAAGAGGTTACCAGTGACAACTAATAACACTTTACCGACCTTACTTCTATCCTTGCTCCTTCCTCATAACAGTTCTCAGGCTGGTGGCCTCACTGCTGATGCTTGTCTTTTTCAATGCCATTTCCATCTGTTTGATTATCTTACTCAAAGAATCTCAGGGTGACAGAAAGTCAATGGTCAGGGGGCAGAGATTAGGGGAAAGAGCTCCCTATAGTTTTCCCAACCCCCCAGACATGAGAAGGGCCATCATCTGCTCATACCATTTGTAGGGTTGTGGATATGGATGATTATGTTTAAAAGACTAATGGCTATCAAACACAACCAGCTGTTAGGGGGAAGATCCCAATCCTAGGATCTATGTAGGCAGTAATAACCGTTTTCTATATCCGCTCAGCTGGCCAATCACGAAAATATTCTGACAGTTGCATTTATTTGATCCCTTCTAAGGCTGTAGTCCATGATCCTTTACAATAAGAAACGTTGCTGTGTTGTATCGCCAACTGGAACCCTCAAACTGGATATTTGCCCTGGATCGCCCACCTGACTCTTCAACCACTTGATGAACTCAAATGCATGTGTTCTGTTTATCTCAACCTTCTCTTGCCGTCTTTGCAGTTACTCACTTTATTTTTCCCTTGGGGTCAAATATAAACTCTATTCTGTCTACAAATCCCTTGATTTCCGTATGCTCTGCTATTGATATCTCAGTGTTGTCCTCTTAACCCTCTTCACCTGTGCCCTGCCATCTTTTCAGTTTCACCACTGGAAGGGTTGCTTCTCTGTTAATCTTTCCAGTAATTTTGGTGCAATGCCTGCTTGCTCACATGCCTACAACCGTTATAACCTGATTCACATGTTCCAGTCTCTGGCTACCCATGTTCTGTTGCTCAGTGGACACAGATTGTTTTTTGTAGACATGCAGTCATGTTGCTTCCTCTATAGGAAATTCAAGAAGCCACTTTCACTGAACATCCTAGAACAGGTACTTACTGTCACTGGAATTATCCAGGCTCATCAGGACATACACAGTATAGTTTCTGTAAGTCCTTCATACTCATTTTGCCAATAGGTCAATCAGAGTTATTAATTGCACAGAAGGTCATTCCTCTGCTATGAAAATGACAGTGTTTTTGTTTTCCTTCTGGGGAGAGTGTTTATACCTCTTGTGGTTTTGTCCTTTTGCTTCCAGGTGGCTTTGATTGCCCATACCCCCAGTACCCTCCTCTCCCCCCGCCCCTGCCAAATATCTTTGGTTTACAAATAAATATCTCTTTTCTTAGACAGGAATCACTGCTTATTGGTTATTTAGTGCTCTTCAAAGGTCTTTGGTGTGTCTTTCAGCCTTGATTTGGTCTTTGTGTTTTCCCAGTTTGAGGCACACCTGTTTGCCTTTGAAGCCATATTTACATGTGCAGTCCAGCCAAGTGGAATTGTTGACAGTATTAGAGCAGGGTTTGTGGACTGGCTGCCTTCCAGAGCTTTGTTGTGGGTGGTGCTGCCTTGTCATTGGCTGTTGAACGTGACGTTAGAATTATATTAGGAACACTATAAAGGAGCAGTAAGAGTTTTCCAGGGCAGGTCCAAGACCTAAGTGCTCTTTGGAAGAACGTGGGTTAAATGGCCTGTTAATACTATCATCTAGTCTCTTGCGTGCTGGCTCTTATGATATGGCTTCCAAATTCTTTATTTGTATATATTTGTTGTTGTTGTTCAGTTGCTAAGTCGTGTCCAACTCTTTGTCACCCCATGTACTGCAGCATGCCAGGCTTCCCTGTCCTTCACTGTCTCCTAGAGTTTGCTCAAACTCATGTCCATTGAGTCGGTGATGCCATCCAACCATCTCATCCTCTGTCACCCTCTTCTCCTCCTGCCCTCAGTCTTTCCCAGCATCAGGGTCCTTTCCAGTGAGTTGGCTCTTTGCATCAGATGGTCAAAGTATTGGAGCTTCAGCTTCATCATAAGTCCTTTCAATGCATATTCAGGGTTGATTTCCTTTAGGATGGACTGGTTTGATCTCCTTGCTTTCAAGGGACTCTCAAAGAACCACAGTTTGAAAGCAATGATTCTTTGGTGCTCTGCCTTCTTTATGGGCCAACTCTCACATCCGTATATGACTACAGGAAAAACTATAGCTTTGTCTGTATGGGCCTTTGTCAGCAAAGTGACTGTCTCTGCTTTTGAATATGCTTTCTAGGATTATCATAGCTGTCTTCTAAAACTGTAAAATCTGTTACTTTTAGGTTCTTCTGTTTAACTGAAGTTATGAATGTGAGATGTCTGTTATAAACTCTGTTGCCCTTAAAGTAATTCCATGCACAGTGTTTTGACCATGGAGGAAAGAGAGGAGAGAACTGTATAACATTGAACGATTTTCTAATTTTGAGACCTTTATGGAATGCTTTTTGCATGCTTACTTACAGCAGTGAAAGTGTTAAAGAGAGTCTGAACGTTATGTAGTCACATTTTTCTGGGTGTCTTGCTTTATCTTAATCATGATTCTATAAAAGAATTGAATAAATAGGTAATCATATGATTTTTTTAGACTCTTTCAGTTGTTCTCATGACATGATGATTGATATTCATCTTTAAGCCAAATATGTGGTGGGTTTTAGGAAAACAGAACAGCTGGCTACAGTGAGATAAATTCATCTTGGTGGATCCAGGAATGTCTCATGGAGAAGATAACTAGGGTGAGTTTTGAAAAATAGAAAGTTTGAGAGAGATGGGGGTGGGAAAAGTGGGAAAAAAATCAAGCATCAGGGAACAAGTGTTAAACTTCAGAGGTCTGATTCAGCATAAAATGTTTGAGGAAAGACAACAACACAGTGATTCAATTTATTGATTGCCTGTTATGTGGTAACGTCTATTATAATTTCATTCTCAATATGATTCAGTTACCTAAAATTCTCTGTAGGATGAGTTAGAATTTAGACAGATAGATAGATGATCGTGGGTATTAATTGATAGTGCATGTGTGCCTGCTAAGTCGCTTCAGTTGTGTCCAACTCTTTGTGACTCCATGGACTGTAGCTTACCAAGCTTCTCTGTCCGTAGCATTCTCCAGGAAAGAATAATGGAGTGGATTGCCACGTCCTCCTCCAGGGAATCTTTCCAATCCAGGGATTGAACCCAAGTCTCATATCTCCTGCATTGGCCAAGTGGGTTCTTTTACCACTAGTGTCACCTGGCAAGCCCATTAACACATCACTTCAGTTCAGTTCAGTCACTCAGTCATGTCCGACTCTTTGCAACCTAATGGACTGCAGCACACCAGGCCTCCCTGTTCATCGCCAACTCCCGGAATTTACTCCAACTCATGTCCCCTGAGTCGGTGATGCCATCCAACCATCTCATCCTTTGTTGTCCCCTTTTCCTCCTGCCTTCAATCCTTCCCAGCATCAGGGTCTTTTCCAGTGAGTCACTTCACATCAGGTGGCCGAAGTATTGGAGCTTCAGCTTCAGCATCAGTCCTTCCAGTGAATATTCAGGACTGATTTCCTTTAGGATTGACTGGTTTGAGCTCCTTGCAGTCCAAGGGACTCTCAATAGTCTTCTCCAACACCACAGTTCAAAAGCATCAATTCTTCAGTGCTGAGCTTTCTTTATAGTCCAACTCTCACATCCATACATGACTACTGGAAAAGCCATAGCTTTGACTAGATGGACATTTGTTGGCAAAGTAATGTCTCTGCTTTTTAATATGCTGTCTAGGTTGGTCATAGCTTTTCTTCCAAGGAGCAAGTGTCTTTTAATTTCATGGCTGCAGTCACCATCTGCAGTGATTTTGGAGCCCCAAAAAATAAAGTCTGTTTCCACTGTTTCCCCATCTATTTGGCATCAAGTGATGGGACCGGATGCCATGATCTTAGCTTTCTGAATGTTGAGTTTTAAGCCAACTTTTTCACTCTCCTCTTTCACTTTCATCAAGAAGCCCTTTAGTTCTTCACTTTCTGCCATGAGGGTGGTGTCATCTGCATATCTGAGGTTATTGATATTTCTCCCAGCAATCTTGATTCCAGCTTGTGCTTCATCCAGCCCAGTGTTTCTCATGATGAATGGATAGTACATGTATATTTAACTCTTACAATACCGTCACAATTTGGATAAAATTGTCTTTATTTTATAAGTAATAAAACTAAGAATCAGAAATATTAAGACACATGTCTATACATGTCAGGAGAAGGCAATGGCAACCCACTCCAGTACTCTTGCCTGGAAAATCCCATGGACAGAGCAGCCTGGAGGGCTACAGTCCATGGGGTCGCTTAAGAGTCAGACACGACTGAGCGACTTCACTTTCACTTTTCACTTTCATGCATTGGAGAAGGCAATGGCAACCCACTCCAGTACTCTTGCCTGGAGAATCCCAGGGATGGGGGAGCCTGGTGGGCTGCTGTCTATGTGGTCGCGTAGAGTCGGACACAACTGAAGAGACTTAGCAGCAGCAGCTATACATATCAAACCACACTCTTATTCCTGTCCTCTACTATGAGTCTGTCTGTCCATATGCACATGTGAAATCGTAGCTATAACTCATATAAAGATAAAGCAAGCTGTAGCTTCGTCAAGGCAGTAACTGTATCTTGTAAGTCCTTTAAGTTATTATAGTGACTTAAACAGGACACTTAATAATTCCTTTTCAAAAACTTCCTTTCAACTCTGGGTCAAAGATAATGACTTAAAAAGTTTAAATAAGTCATTCTATTAGATGCAGTTTTGCTGATCTGCTGATCTTTCCCTGCTACATACACACACAAAGATCAATGGCTTTTATAGACAGGCAAAATCTGGAACAAGATAACAAGGTAAAAAAATAAAGTAGTACTAAAAGAAAACATGTCATGAATATGTAATAGGTGAATTCCTTTTGCTAGATTTAAAAGAAAAACTAATTGAAATAATATACTGGTAGTAAATAAAAATATTTTTCAATATAAAATATCAAAATTATACAGGGATCAATGAAAATGGACCTTTTCCAGTCCTGTGGCCACTGCTGAGTTTTCCAAATTTGCTGGCATATTGAGTGCAGCACTTTCACAGCATCATCTTTTAGGATTTTGAAATAGCTCAACTGGAATTCCATCACCTCCATTAGCTTTGTTCCTAGTGGTGATTCCTAAGGCCCACTTGATTTTGCACTCTGGGATGTCCGATTCTAGGTGAGTGATCACACCATCATGGTTATCTGGGTCATTAATATCTTTTTTGTATAGTTCTTCTGTGTATTCTTGCCACCTCTTCTTCTTATCTTCTGCTTCTGTTAGGTCCCATACCATTTCTGTCCTTTATTATGCCCATCTTTGCATGAAATGTTCCCTTGGTATCTCTAATTTTCTCCAAGAGATCACAGTCTTTCCCATTCTATTGTTTTCCTGTATTTCTTTGCATTGATCACTGAGGAAGGCTTTCTTATCTTCTCATTCTTTGGAACTCTTCATTCAGAGGGGTATATCTTTCCTTTTCTCCTCTGCCTTTAGCTTCTTTTCCCAGCTATTTGTAAGGTCTCCTCAGACAACCATTTTAACTTTTTGCATTTCTTTATCTTGGGGATGGTCTTGATCACTGCCTCCTGTACAGTGTCATGAACCTCTGTCCATAGTTCTTCAGGTACTCTGTCTATCAGATCTAATCCCTTGAATCTGTTTGTCAAGTGAGGCTTCAACAGTAAATGAACAGAGAACTTCCAGATGTTCAAGCTGGATTTGGAAAAGGCAGAGGAACCAGAGATCAAATTGTCAATGTTCGTTGGATCATAGAAAAAGCAAGAGAATTCCACAAAAAACATCTACTTCTGCTTTAGTGACTACACCAAAGCCTGACTGTGTGGACCACAACAAACTGTGGAAAATTCTTCAAGAGATGGGAATACCAGACCACCTGACCTGCCTCCTAAGAAATCTGTATGCAGGTCAAGGAACAACAGTTATAACCAGACATGGAACAATGGACTGGTTGCAAATTGGGAAAGGAGTATGTCAAGGCCGTATATTGTCACACTGATTATTTAACTTCTATTCAGAGTTCATCTGAATATAAATGTGAAATGCCGGGCTGGATGAAGCACTAGCTGGAATCAAGATTGCTGGGAGAAATATCAATAACCTCAGATATGCAGATGACACCACCCTCGTAGCAGAAATCAAAGAAGAACTAAAGAGCCTCTTGATGAAAGTGAAAGAGGAGAGTGAAAAAGTTGGCTTAATATTACTCAGCCATTAAAAAAAATACATTTGAATCAGTTCTATTGATATGGATGAAACTGGAGCCCATTATACAGGGTGAAGTAAGCCAGAAAGAAAAACACCAATACAGTATACTAATGCATATATATGGAATTTGAAAGATGGTAATGGTAACCCTATATGCGAGACAGAATAAGAGACACAGATGCATAGAACAGTCCTGTGGACTCTGAGGGAGAAGGTGAGGGTGGGACGTTCTGGGACAATAGCATTGAAACATGTATATTATCATATGTGAAACAGAACACCATTCCATGTTCTATGCATGAGACAAATGCTCAGGGCTGGGGCATTGGGATGACCCAGAGGGATGGGATGGGGAGGGAGGTGGGAGGAGGGTTCAGGATGGGGAACACATGTAAACCCAGGGCTGATTCATGTCAATGTATGGCAAAAACTACTACAATATTGTAAAGTAATCAGCCCCCAACTAAAATAAATAAATTTATTAACAACAACAACAACAAAAACTCAACATTCAGAAAACTAAGATCACGGCATCCGGTCCCATCACTTGATGGCAAATAGATGGTGAAACAGTGGAAACAGTGACAGACTTTATTTCTGGGGGCTCCAAAAGCACTGCAGATAGTGACTTGCAGCCATGAAATTAAATTGAGGCTTGATCCTTGGAAGAAGAGTTATGATCAACCTAGACAGCATATTACAAAGCAGAGACATTACTTTGCCAACTGAGGTCCATCTAGTCAAAGTTATGGTTTTTCCTGTAGTCATGTATGGATGTGAGAGTTGGACAATAAAGAAAGTTGAATGCTGAAGAATTGATGCTTTTGAACTGTGGTGTTGGAGAAGACTCTTGAGAATCCCTTGGACTGCAAGGAGATCCTATCAGTCCATCCTAAAGGAAATCAGCCCTGAATGTTCATTGGAAGGACTGATGCTGAAGCTGAAACTCCAATACTTTGGCCACCTGATGTGAAGAAGTGACTCATTGGAAAAGACCCTGATGCTGGGAAAGATTGAAGGCAGGAGGAGAAGGGGACAACAGAGGATGAGATGGTTGGATGGCATCACGGACTCAATGGACATGAGTTTGAGCAAGCTCCGGGAGTTGGCGATGGACAGGGAGGCCTGGTGTGCTGCACTTGATGGGATCGCAAAGAGTCGGACACAACTGAGTGAGTAAACTGAACTGAACTGATAGGGATCAATTACTTCCTTTATTGGGAAATCATTTTAAGGGATTACCCCCAACCAAGAAGACAACAAAACCCATGATTTCAATATTAAAACATTATACATAAATCAAATGCTTAATAATGGGTGAAGGGTTAATAATGACTGCCCCTTCTCCACAGTTTGCCCCTCTGCTAGAGTGCACCATCTCAGTTTTCACAAAAATAAAATGTCTCACCCTTTGTAATAGGCAGAGGAAGGAGACCTTGCCTTTCAATGTAATCTCGGAATATTGTTGGATAGACTCACCCGAAGAGGAGCCTTTGTATGATTCACACCTGTTATTTATTAAAGGCTCACATTGTAGGAAAGTACATGTTACCTTGAAGGGTTTTGTTTTTATCAAGATGCAAATCATTACACTGTTATTGAACTTGGGGCCATGAATAAGTTTGGTCTCTAAGCTAGTGAGCTTATTGCAGCCTTGCTTCTCTGAGCCTGTATAACTCCTGGCCACCTTTCATTCTCCTTCAAACCAGCATTACCCATCTCCTGATTTCCTCACCCACAATATTTGTATGAGAGTCCTGTTTTTAACTGTCTGAAAAATCTCTTTTGACATAGTCAATGGCATGAATTGCCCAGGCTCAAAATCTTGAAGTCATCCTTTATCCTTCTTTCTCTTGCATCTCACAGTTAACCCATGAGCAAATCCTGTTGCTTCTGTTTTCTCTCTCACCACTCTTCTCTGCTCAGCCTCGAGCATTAATGGCAGCTGCCTGCTGGCTTTCCCAGCATCACGCCTTTTCTCAGTCTCTGTGACCAAGCCTCTACAAGGAGCTGAATGCGCAGGTCGGGGGAACAATGCCCTCAAACTTCCAAAGATTTTAATACACAAAGAAACACCAGGTCCCACATGTGTGTCCTCAGCCCCAGCCCCGCACGATTTGGCCTCCTGTTGGCTTGACCCTCTCATTGGACTGAACACTAGCTTTGAGCTGACTTCCTTCAGCTTCTCCAAGCCTTAAGTGTGACAGCATCTCAGGGCTTCTGTACTTCGTCTTCCCTCTGCCAAATGCTTTTCCCTCATGAGATTTCATGGGGGAAATCGCCCTCTTCCTTATTTAAATGTCTCCATCTCAGAGAGGTCTTCCTGGCTCTCTTACCTAACAGAGTTTCCTACCCTGGTTTTCTATCTCCTTTTGCTGATACACTTTCTTTTCTCCCAAACATTCATCCCTCCCCAATTTGCTTATTACACACTTATTTACCTATTTACCTATTGTCTGCACGTCCCATAAAATGCCAGCTCTAGAAGAACAGAATTTGGACCTCGCATTCTTTGCTGAGCCCACTTCCTTGTTGAAAAAATGAATGATTGGTTTAACCATTGACAGAATCTTTTCCAGCCCTTTAAAAATTTTAAGATGAAGTGAAAACATGTATAATGATTATATAATTTAAATGCAAACATACTAAAAATGGGTTAGAGTCATATTGGAGGGGATACGAATGTCCTGTGCTTGCAGAATAAATATAAAGAAAAGTGAAATAATGAAAATTGCTCTGTAAGAGCAGAAGGAGAAACACGGGCGATTCCCACTCTCTGTCTCTGGAACTTACTTTTATTCTGTTTCTTTTGTTTGCTTCCATATCTTCAGAAACATCACTGTATGATGCCTCGAAAATCCATTTTGCAGCTTTATTCTCTTGTGTCTCTCTGCCTGTCTTTTCTCGCATTTCTCTGGTTTTGCATGCCTTAGGCCACCTCTCCTAATATCCAGACCACCCTTGGCAAAAGTATAAAGCAGGGTGAGTTTCTTTATCCTCGTTCTTTTTCCCATTCTTAGATCCCCCTTTCTTGATCCTACCCAGAAGGTATTTACTGCTGCTTTTACTAATGACTGTATTCTGATAATACTAAAAACCTAATTTATCATGGCTTCTTGTAGAATATTTACTTAAAGGGGAAAGCCAAATCTTAAAACAAAGGACTGACTTTTAAAAGGTGGAATTTGAGAATATGGGCTTATTCATTAAAGAGAGAGTTTGAGCTTCAAGTTGTCCTTCAAGGACAAGGCCCTGGTGCCTGTACTGAGGTCAGAGTTTTCTGTTTCCCTGAGAGTCAAGCACACTGATCTTGTCTGGGATATAAGTCTGTCACCTAAACTGCCACTTCAGTCTCACACTCACTTGAGGAGGGAGCGAGCTGGGCATTTTTAGTGCCATGGCCAGCCTCCCAATTTGCAGTCCACATGGAACTTCAGCTTTAGACACGCAAGCATGTCAAGACATTTTACCTTTGACAAGCAATGCTTTCCAGAATGATGCCTAGTTCTAGCCAGTCAGCGTGGTCTTGAACTGTAGTGTCATTTCTGGCAAGAACTTTCAAGCCTGCTTAATGTCAACATCAATTGCCATAATGCACTTTGACACTATTTGGGATTTTCCACTAGGTAATCTGACCTCTCTCGAGTCAAAACTGAAGCGTCCAAGAATACCTTAGATACTGCAAAGTTCACGTAGAATCTTGAGTCTGCCTGACCAGTGCTTTGGTATATGCTACAGTCAGTATTGCGAGAAAAATCCATGACTCAAATTTTTACAGACTCACAGTTTGTGGCAGGGCGGGGGTGGGGTGGGGTTGGGCGGTGCCTGATTTTATAAAAGGTTTGTTTCTTCTTATTCCTTTATATCATATTTTATCAATTCTCCTCCATTCTTTTCTGAAGTAAGGTGAGGTATGAATAAATGAATACATATTCTCCTTTCTATTTCTTTATTATATATTTCCCTTAAATTATTTTACTGCATATTTTTTTCCATTTTGAGGGTGAAGAGATTGATGGAACCCTCATTCTGGTCTGTTCTTATTCAAAAGTTGTGGGTTAATAGTCTCCATGATCTTACACGTTTTCTTCTTGAAACAGTTACTGGGTCAATGTACATTTCTTACACAGTGTATGAGTTGATAAGATAATAGAAAAGTAAAGTGTCTCTTCCCACGTGACAATCCGAGTGAGTCAAAGAGGGCAGACCTATTGTTTGACTGATTCATCAAACAAAACAACAAAAAAATTCACTTGACTCACACAGCCTAAAAGCAGCCTACATAAGCCGTCTGCTCGTTTGCTAATGTCCAGGTCTGCCCAGATGAAGGAAGACAAACCTTACACCTCAAGTCCTTTCCTCCTCAATGAGTAAGTCATTCTAGGATCTGATGAAGATTGATTGACTCAGTGAGATGGAGCTGGGCCCTGTCTGGGGGAGCCACTGCTAGTTTCCGTATTCAGCATCTGAGTGAGTAAAAACAGCCTCTGCACAATGTCTACTCTCCCTCTGGGAAATCAACTCATTTTCATTTTTCCTTCCCTCTCCTCAATCCTGGAGGTCCCGTTTCTAGGCGTGTCCCTTTGGTTGACAGCATAGGGAGAAAAGAGTGATGAGGAACTGCAGAAGAAGGATTCCAGAGCCTACCTATTTCCTGACTGATATTCCACATTATCCTGCTGAAGCACACGGAATTAAATGTTGAGATTTAGGGGCTAGTTTTATAGCCCCATCTGGCCTTAATTCTGCATATACAATTGTACATCATGAATTGGTCTACAGTTTTGGTTTATGTCCCTCTGTTTCTGTTTGATCTGCAAATGAAATTTTACTCTGCCCTACATGGAGAAGTTGGCTACGAGGAGCCTTGATATTATTTTAAAACGAAGCAGATAAAATTTTAAACCTTCAAGATTATGTCTGAAATAAAAGAACATTGTCCTTGAAAACAATGAATCATATCTTCCAACATGTATCCATCACGGGATTTTCTCGAGATCAGTTTTTCCTTTTTCATGTATTATTAAACTTAGCAGTATTAATATTTATTAAACACCTATGGGGTGCCAGCAACAACTCAGAGCACATGGAAGAGGTGGTCCCTAATGTCAGAAATCTTAAAAGCTGTTCTCTGCTATTGTGCTTAATCTCAGGCTGGCCAGAGAGGAAGGGCTTTCATCATCACCCATCAGAGCTGTTGCTTTGTTTTCTTTTGTCAGGATGTATCCATCCTACAAGTATGATTCTGGTTAAATGCTACAAAATTTATACTAAATTATTTTGAGGGGGCAGAGCTATGTCCAGTCACTTTTTTTTCTACATTAAATTTAAAAAAAGAAAAGTGCTGAAAGCTAAGTAACAAGAGCTGTGAAGCAGTGAATCACTGGGACTGGTAGGACAGACCCTTCTTGCTATGGAAATGACACGTCAGGTCTAATTAAAGTGCATGGAATCATAGGTGTAGATAATGCAGGTTACTCTTCCCTTTTCAGCTTCTGTAGCACAGAGGCTTTAATGGAAGTTAAGGAAAATAAATTTAGCACAGACATAAGAAAGCACTTTTTCATTCTGCAAGTAATAAATGTTTGGAATGGCCTTCTGGGCAGGGTTTGTGAGGTGAAGGACGCTGGGGTTATTCAACAATTGAATGTCTCACCATAGTAAATTCTAATCTGCTAAATAGGCTTTTGCCCCCTACTTCCTATGTTGTTATGAGTATACAATCAAGCAGCAATTTTCTGGCCCTGATTAGAACCAAACCTATACCCAGGGTGCTCACAAGAAAGTACATGAGGGCAATGGCAGGAAATAAAAGGAGCTGGAAATGCCTGAAACAGATCTGTGCTCTTTAGTTATTAGGAAGAAAATGTACCAATTCATTACTTTAAGGACTTCAAGGGATTTCAAAATTATTGACTTTTCATCTCTCAATCTATGGCTTTAGGACACTTTTTCTGTCTTGGTAATTTGGTAATTGTATCTGTACTATGGAGATCTGTCTCACGTATCCATCTATCTCCTTGTTTATTGAATTATGCACACACTATAGATAGGTAGATAGATGGATAGACAGAGTGATTTATGATATATGTCACATCCAAATTAGCAACAAGGATTCAAATGCCTGTGGAAAGAAATGAATGATACAGCAAAGTTGAATCAAGTCCCCAGAGGTCACATTTGCTATGTGAACCCCCTCACCTCTCACCTAACACACACACACATATATGCACATTAGCATTGCATCACATAGTTGAATAATGCTTGCTGCTGCTGCTGCTAAGTCGCTTCAGTCGTGTCTGACTCTGTGCGACCCCACAGATGGCAGCCCACCAGGCTCCCCTGTCCCTGGGATTCTCCAGGCAAAAACACTGGAGTGGGTTGCCATTTCCTTCTCCAGTGCATGAAAGTGAAAAGTGAAAGTGAAGTCGCTCAGTTGTGTCCGACTCTTAGCGACCCCATGGACTGCAGCCTACCAAGCTCCTCCATCCATGGGATTTTCCAGGCAACAGTACTGGAGTGGGGTGCCATTGCCGTCTCCCTTAATAATGCTTACTTTTGGTTAAAAAACAAAATAGAAAAGCCATCAGCCCCATAGTTCTGCATATGCAAGTCCACACTCTGTGTCACGGCTTGCACTATCTTCCCGCTGTGCCCTGATGATGCACTGTGGCTTCACTTTGGTTATGGAAGTGTCTTCTAGGTCTAAGTAGTAAAGCTTTCCTACATTCATTCTTCCTTCTTTCCACGGATGCTTCATGTGCATTATCAGACTAACCAGTAGGAATATAAACATGATCAAAATACCACCATTGACCGTTAGGAATTTAATTGGCAACATACACAAAGAGAGTATAGGCAGATGAATACTAATTATTGTAAGCAAGCAAGTACAGTGTCATGAATCTACACATATTATCCTGGAGGCACCAAGGAAGGGCATATAAATCACACTGGAAATTCATTAAAGGACTCTTAGCAGAGAAAATGCTTATGCTGGTCTTAAAGGACAAGTAGAAATTAACTGAACAATGAGCAAAGCCAAGGACAGTTGAAGTAGAGGGAACAACATGTGAAACATGATGGTGTGTTTGGCAGACTCTTAGCTTTCAGAACAGCAGGTGCAAAGAGTCTGCCTGGGACGGTGGCAGGAGGCTAGGCTGGAGAGATACACAGGGCCTAGCAGTGAAGGGCATAGTGTGAAACTGTTTAATTGGCCTCTATCCTGGAGTCTGAAGGAGTCACTGAAGGACATGGAGCATGCCCAGATGTGAATATGCCTGAGGCAGAAAGGACAGCTTGGGGGAAAGTCAGCCTAAGTCAGAGAGGTTGTCTCTCTGAGCAGTAGGGTAAGGATGAGAATTCTGAAGGACAGAGGTCTTCCTGGGCACACAGGGGAGCAGACAGAGCTCCTGCGCTGTGGCACTTGGTGACTCATCACTTACACCATTGTATGAGAAGAGGGGATCTGGTACCATTCTCAGTCTTCTCAAATGAGAAATGCAGGAACAAGAACAAATTTCGAGAAAAGACTTAGACATTTCGGGTTGTTCCATTTAACATTTCTATGGCATCTCCAGACAGGGATGACCACTAAGCTAGGTACACGTGGAGACTGTGTTAGGGGTCGGTGATTGCTCATAGCGTGGCTTTGCATGGGACAGGGTATAAGTGAGATGCACTGATGGCTGTGGATAAGTACGGTGGACTGTGTCCAGGGGGAAAGAAACATTTCTACACGGTGCATCTCAAAACTGAAGATTGTGGATAAAGGAGAGTGGATAGCTTCTCTTGTTAACACATGCTAATATACTTTACAGTTATGCAGTTTACAAATGGATTCCCTTGTAGCCCTCTCAGATTATACTGGAAAGGCTTCTGAAATATCTAAAATGAAAAACAAGTGCCTGATTTCAGTAAGACACCCTGAGACTGAGTTTCTAACTAGATGAAAACTATTCATGATCCCTGAGAAGGGGCAAACTTTAAGAGGTGTATAATCCTCAAGCACTGAGGATGCTTACCAAGTATAATTGTTCTCTCATTTTCATATTTCTGTGGAATGATGATCCTCAAGAGTTCAAGATTTCAAGGATGTTATGTCTAGAACACCATTGAAATATCTGTGCTTTCTCTTCAGCAGTGGTCTATTTATGTGTTCACTCATCTACACGTATTTCTTGAGCACTCTTTCATGCCAGGTACTGTTGTTGGTGCTGGAGATCTCCAGTGACAAAAACCACCACTGCCCTTGATCTAATGTAGCTCACATTCTAGATGAGGGTTTAGAGAGAGAGTACAGGTTTTTGAGAGGGAGGGGGCAGCTTTTTAGATAAGTTTGTCAAGGATGGCCTCTGCAATGAGATGACTTTCAAAGGTAAGACTTTTCAAACGAGACCTACATGAAGTGAGAGGGAGAATTACCTAAATATACAGCATGTATGTTCCAGGCTAGGAAACAGCATGTGCAGGGGCCCCTTGGGGAGCATCGTTGGAACATCTGAGAACCATCAAGTAAGTCAGTAGGATAAGAAGTCAGTGATCAGAGGGGAGGACGGCATGAGATGGTGGCCAGAATCCTCATCATGTACATCCTTCAGGGATATGGGGAAGACTAGAAATGCCAGGAAGATGGAAAGTCTTTGGAGGGCAGAGTGCACCCAAACTGATTTTATTTAAAGCACTTTGGTGGCTCTGTACAGACTAGACTGCAGATAACCAAGAACTGAAACAATAAAAAAAAAAAAAGTTAGGAATCGACAAGAAGTCCCTATAAGATATTAAAAGACCTGAGCTTGGATGGTGAAAGTGAAAGTGAATGTGGCTCAGTCATGTCTGACTCTTTGCGACCCCATGAACTATAAAGTCCATGGGATCCTGCAGTCCAGAATACTGGAGTGGGTAGCCTTTCCCTTCTCCACGGAATCTTCCCAATCCAGGAATTGAACTGGGGTTTCCTGCATTGAAGGTTGATTCTTTACCAACTGAGCTATCAGATGGTAGTGTATACAATTAGCAAGAATTAGTACAATTAGTTAGGTTCATGGAGAAGGCAATGGCAACCCACTCCCATACTCTTGCCTGAAAAATCCCATGGATGGAGGAGCCTGGTAGGCTGTAGTCCATGGGGTCGCGGAGAGTCGGACACGGCTTAGCGACTTCACTTTCACTTTTCACTTTTATGCATTGGAGAAGGCAATGGCAACCCACTCCCGTACTCTTGCCTGGAGAATCCCAGGGACGGCGGAGCCTGGTGGGCTGCTGTCTATGGGGTCGCACAGAGTCGGACACGACTGAAGCGACTTAGCAGCAACAGCAGCAGCCGCAGCAGTTAGGTTCAAGATATATTTTGAAGATGGTTCAAGATATATTTTAACTGGCTAGGTGATAAGTTGGATGAAGAGTAAGAGAGAAAGACTCAAAAAATACATGAATAGGGTTTACTAACAAACTACATTAGAGCTTAGAGGAGAGGGGGTGGGCAATGGTGTAAATTTAGTCATTCTCCATCATAACACATAGAAATAATGACTACTTGTTATGAAGCAAAGAAGGGCAGTGTGAGTATACTTTAGTATCATGGAGATATCTTCTAGAAGAAATAGAAAAAATAAAAATATCTCTCCCTGGCAAGTTGAAGTAGGTGGATTGGAAGTGGTAGAGAGAATTGTTGTTATTCAGTTGCTGAGTCATGTCCTACTCTTTGTGACCCTAGGAACTGCAGCATGCCAGGCTTTCCTGTCCTTTACCATCTCATGAAGCTTACTCTACCTCATGTCCATTGAGTCCGTGATGCCATCCAACCATCTCGTCCTCTGTCATCCACTTCTCCTCCTGCCTTCAATCTTTCCAAGCATCAGGGTCTTTTCTAATGAGTCAGCTTTTTGAGAGGATAGAGTTTGTAAAGTTTTTCTTTATAAATCTTTAACTGTCAGTTGATTTTAAAAATTCATTAGTGTGTATTCATTTAATAAAGTAAGTGAGTATATATGCATATATAATGAATATATTTTTATATTTGTATAAAATGGATAAATGAGCATTGAGGGCAGCAAGTATAAATGGCACATTTTAAGGAGTTTGAGGGACTTCCCTGCTGGTTCAGTGGTTAAGACTTCAGCTTCCAATGGAGGGGGTACAGTTTCAAACCCTGGTCAGGAAGTGAAGATCTCACATGCCTCATGGCAAAAAATCAAAACATAAAACAGAAGCAGTATTTGACAAATTCAATAAAGACTTTTAAAATGGTCCACATCAAAAAAAATCTTAAAAAAAAAGAAGTTTGATAGAAATAAGGAGTAAGATTGGATGAGGAAGTGAAGGTGGACCCGGAATAGCCACCACCATATGGAAGAAGACCAGCAAAGTTGGAGGACTGACGCTGCCCAACTTCAAGGCTTACTCTACAGCTACAGTCATCAAGACAGTGTGGTGTTGGTGAACAGACAAACAGACCAGTGGAAAAAGATATCAAGTCCAATCTAGAACTGTTTAAATATAGTCAACAGATTTTCGACGGGAGCAAAGGCAATACGATGGGGCAAAGATAGTCTCTTCAATACATAATATGGCCATAACTGGATGTCCACATGCAAAAACAATAAATCTATCATCGACTTTATACCCTTCACAAAAACTTGCTCAAAATGAAACACAGACCTAAATGTAAAACATAAAACCATGAGATTCCTATGAGGAACATAGGAGAAAATCTATATGATGATGATGATTCTTTCTCAGATACAATGCCAAAGACACAATCCATGAAAGAAATAATTGAGAATCTGGACTTTATTAAAAGTTAAAAAATGTCTGCTATTTAAAAGAAAATATCAAGAGACTTAGAAGACAAATCACAGACTGGGAGAAAATACAATATTTGAAAAAAAAAACACATCTGATGAAGCATATTAACCAAAATATACAAAGAACTCTTAAAACCCAACAACAGAAAATAAACAAACTGATTTTAAAAACGGGTGAAAGAATTTAACAGAAACCTCAACAAAGAAAATATACAGATGACAAATGAGCATTTCAAAAGATGTTTTACATCTTATGTCATCAGGAAAATGCAAATTAAAGCAACACTGATACTACTGTATACCTGTGGACAAAATCCAGAACACTGACAACATCAAATGCTGGCTGGATGAGGAGCAACAGGAACTCTTGAACATTGCTGTTGAGAGTGCAAAATGGTGTACTTTGCAAGACAGTTTGGCAGTTTCCTACAAAACTAAACATATTTTTACCATGCATCCGGCAATTGTGTCACTTGGTATTTACGCAAAGGAGCTGAAAACTTGGATCTAATCAAAAACCTGCATGGATGTTTATAATATCTTTAGTCTTAATTGCCAAAACTTAAAAGGAGGCAAGATGCCCTTCAGTTAAATGAATGGGGACAACGGAATATTCTTCAGAACTAAAAGGAAATGAGCCATCAGACCATAAAAAAGACATGAAAGTCACTTAGTCATGTCTGACTCTTTGCAACCCCATGGACTGTAACCTGCCAGACTCCTCTGTCAATGGAATTCCCCAGGCAAGAATACTGGAGTGGGTTGCCATTCCCTTCTCCAGGGGATCTTCCTGACCCAGGGATCGAACCCGGCTTGCCTGCATTGCAGGCAGATTCTTTGCCATCTGAGCCACCTCTGCCTAGACATGGAGGAAGCTAAAGTTCATATTACTAAGTGAAAGAAGCCAATCCGAAAAGGCTAACTATGGTACAATTCCAACTACGTTGCTTTTTGGGAAAGGAAAAAAAAGAGAGACAATAAAAAGATCAGTATCCAGCGTGGATGAGGGGAGATGAATAGGCAGAACACAGAAGATTTTTAAGGCAGTGAAAATATTCTGTATGGTACTATAATGATGGATACATGTTATTATACACTGCAATAAGGAGTTCATGATATGAGCCATAGTCAGCTCCCAGTCTTGTTTTTGCTGACTGTATAGAGCTTCTCCATCTTCAGCTACAAAGAATATAATCAATGTGATTTGGGTATTGATCATCTGGTGATGTCCATGTGTAAAGTTGTCTCTTGTGTTGTTGGAAGAGGGTGTTTGCAGTGACCGGTGTGTTCTCTTGGCAAAACTCTGTTAGCCTTTGCCCTGCTTCATTTTGTACTCTTGAGGCCAAATTTGCCTATTACTCTAGGTATCTCTTGAGTTCCTACTTTTGCATTCCAGTCCCCTATGATGAAAAGGACATCTTTTTTTGGTGTTAGTTCTAGAAGGTTTTGTAATCTTCATAGAACCATTCAACTTTAGCTTCTTCAGCATTAGTAGTTGGGGCATTACTGTGATATTGAATGGTTTGTCATGGGAACAAAGATTCTGTCATTTTTGAGATTGCACCCAACTACTGTACTTCAGACTCTTTTGTTGTCTTTGAGGGCTACTACATTTCTTCTAAGGGATTCTTGCCCACAGTGGTATAAATAATGGTCATCTGAATTAAGTTCACCCATTCCTGTCCATCTTAGTTCACTGGTTCCTAAAATGTCAGTGTTCACTCTTGCCATCTACTGTCTGACCACTTCCAATTTCCCACGATTCATGGACCAAACATTCCAGGTTCCTGTGTGATAGTGTTCTTTAAAGCATCACGCTTTACTTTCACCTCCAGACACATCCTCACCTGGGTGTTGTTTCTGCGTTGGCTCAGCCTCTTCATTCCTTCTGGAGCTATTTCTCTGCTCTTTTCTAGTAGCATATTGGACACTTACTGACCTGGGGGTTCATCTTGTGGGATGAAAAAGATCTTGTGGGATGTTTTTGCCTTTTCATACTGTTCATGGGGTTCTGAAGGCAAGAATGCTGAAGTGGTTTGCCATTCCCTTCTCCAGTGGACCATGGTTTGTCAGAACTCTCCAGCATGATCCGTCTGTCTTGGGTGGCCCTGCATGGCTTGGCTCATAGTTTCACTGAGTTAGAGAAATATCAATAACCTCAGATATGCAGATGACGCCACCCTTATGGCAGAAAGTGAAGAGGAATTAAAGAGCCTCTTAATGAAGGTGAAAGAAGAGTGTGAAAAAACTGGCTTATAACAACATTCAAAAAATAAAGATCAGGGCATCCGGTCCCATCACTCGATGGCAAATAGATGGGGAAACAATGGAAACAGTGACAGACTTTATTTTCTTGGGCTCCAAAATCACTGCAGGTGGTAACTGCAGCCGTGAAATTAAAAGACACTTGCTCCTTGGAAGAAAAGCTATGACCAACCTAGACAGCATATTAAAGAGCAGAGATATCACCTTGCCTACAAAGGTCTGTCTAGTCAAAGCTATGGTTTTTCCAATAGTCATGTATGGATGTGAGAGTTGCCCCGTAAAGAAAGCTGAGTGATGAAGAATTGATGCTTTTGAACTGTGGCATTGGAGAAGACTCTTGAGAGTCCCTTGGACTGCAAGGAGATCCAACAAGTCCATCCTAAAGGAGATCAGTCCTGGGTGTTCATTGGAAGGACTGATGCTGAAGCTCCAATATTTTGGCCACCTGATGCAAAGAGCTGACTGATTTGAAAAGACCCTAATGCTGGGAAAGATTGAAGGCAGGAGGAGAAGGGGATGACAGAGGATGAGATGGTTGGATGGCATCAATGACTCAATGGACATATGTTTGAGCAAACTCTGGAGATGGTGAAGCACAGGGAAGCCTGATGTGCTGCAGTTCCTAGGGCTGCAAAGAGTCCAACATGACTGAGCAACTGAGCAAAAACAGTGGAGGAAAGTGAAAGAAGTTGGCTGATAGGCCTGCCTTTAGAAGGTAAGATTTTCCCCGACTCTGGCTCACTTACCAACTGGAGCGGAGCCAATGCACCCATCCTGCAGGCAGCGGAGAAGAAACACCTCCCAAAGGATGAAAACATGCCCCTGCAGTTGTTTCTTCCAATCGTGACTGGCTCTATGAGCGAAACACCGGAGAGACGAGTGGACATGTTTCTCTTCCAAACGTTACAGAGCAAATGGATTTCCCTGCCTGAGGTAACTGGAAAGAAATTAGACCCCAGAGAGGTACAGCTGAAGAGAAGAATGTGAGGGTTTAATCTTGGAGGATTTTCGAAGTAATGGGACTTAGTAAAAAACCATGGAAAGTGGTTAAGAGAGAAGAGATGCTATTTTCCCTTGAGTTTGGGGGAAAGATCAGCACAGGGATATAAATGCTGAGACGAAGTCCTGTTAGATGCTTTATGTGACGTTCACAGATTTCTCTCCAGCAAAGAAGAAGCCATCACCTGCTGTGTCGAGAGGGAAGGCTTGGCGGGGCAGGCAAAGAGAGATGTCAGAGAAAATACCTACTTAGGAAACACTGTAAACAAGATGCAATTCCGTTAATTTCCACATGAAATAAAAGTAACAGCGAGATATTTTCACAAAACATATGCCTCGTGAGACACAATGAAAATAGCATCCATATTTAGCATTTCCTCCAAGAGCAAGCTTTCTTCCCTGCACATCTTCTGTGTCTAATACTCCCACACAAACCAGGCAAGAAGTTGGATTTGCCAGAATGTTTGTCTGGGGCTGAAACATCTTACAGAAAAACCTAAAAGGAGGTTTTGGCCAACCCAGTACTACCGTGTTTAGGAAGAGCACAGTTTCTGAAATTTGCCACATGGTCCTTTCCCAGGGGGCTCAGGAGGGGTTGGTTTTTCCAGCAGTCGTGTACAGATGTGAGAGGTGGATCATAAAGAAGGCTGAGCCCCGAAGAATTGATGTTTTCAAACTGGGGTGCTGAAGAAGACTCTTGAGAGTCCCTTGAACAACAAGGAGATAAAACCAGTCAATCCTAAAGGAAATCAACCCTGAATATTCAACAGAAGCTGAAGCTGAAGCTCCAATAATTTGACCACCTGATACGAAGAGCCAACTCACTGGAAAAGACCCTGATGCTGGGAAAGATTGAAGGCAGGAGGAGAAGGGGATGACAGAGGATGAGATGGTTGAATGGCATTGACTCAATGGACATCAGTTTGAGCAAACTCCAGGAGATGGTGAAGCACAGGGAAACCTGGAGTGCTGCAATCCATGGGGTCACAAAAAGTCATACACAACTCGGTGACTGAAAAACATGAGTTAAGTCACACTGCCTCCCCCTCCAACTCTGTTGTTTAGCAGACACCGTGGCTTCAAGAAACTGAAGGAGTCTTGCTTTGCTCAGCACTTGGCCTCATCCACTCTCCAGAGCTGACTGCCCTCATTATCTTATAAGCTGTGTCATATAAATGTCATTTTCAATAAAAGGATACTCTCTTCATTTAGCTAACAGTGTGTCATTCCAAGTGCTCATTAGAACTTGCTTAGCTAAACACTTCCGGCTGCACTTTGACCTCCAACAGGAGCTCTGAAATGTGTTGAGTCCAAGATTTGTGCCATTTCCTTGATACTGGGCTTTGGTTTATTATGTGATGAGTTAATGTATATAATTCTGACTGTCAGCTAACTGATGGCCTTAGTTGAACTTATAAATATGTTTACTAATCTGCACCAAAAATCTGATGTAAGCAGTGGAGATAAAGCAGCAAGTAACAGAGTAGAAGTGGTGGAATTTTGGTCTGGAAGGAGGATGCAAGGATTGAAAGAGGGCAGAACTGCATCATCTGTGAGAGAGAAGGGAGGATGGAAAGTCAGGCAGGAAACTGTAGAAGTGTTATCAATACATGAATGAAATGTGGATGCCTTTAGACTCTCATACAAGAACCGAGGTTCCCCTCTGAACAATACGTGTATCCATCGATAAATACAATTTTGCATATAAGCTCATAACTGGAAGTTGAGATGTCTCACATAGGACACTGTCACAAATTATGTATTTTAAAGACAAGGCATGGCCCAAAGTGAGGGTTCTCTGGTGGCTCGGTGGTAAGAATCCACGTGCCAATGCAGGAGATGCGAGTTTGATCACTGAGTCAGGAAGATTCCCCTGGAGAAGAAAATGACAGCCCATGGGTAAGGAAGATCCCCTGGAGTGATAACCACTCTAGTATTCTTACCTGGGAAATCCCATGGACAGAGGAGCCTGGTGTGCTGCAGTCCATGGGGTCACAAAGAGTCAGATGTGTCTTAGCAACTAAACAACAAAAAATGGACCAAAGTATGTGGAGGACATCATCGTGTTTAAAGGGCACAGTCACGGTTGCAGAGATTAAGCTGTGATTTTTTTTACTTCTAATCCAAGGGTAAGAGGTGGTGAAAAATACATCATCATCTTCCCCTAAAGAAAAATGAACCTGAGTGTGATACTTCTGGATCGGTGCCTATAGGCTATTAGGTTTCCCATTTCTAAAAATGAAGCAAGTTATTTGAAAAGCTCTGCCAAACCCAATCCCATTTGCTTCACTTTTTCTCGGGCTGCACAGAAATTCCTAGAGGCGGTGAGAGTTCCCTGGAAAAGGAAGCTTCTTGGGAAGACTTTGTGCGGATGCTCACGGTCAACTGGGGCAATTTGGCATTGCTCCTGGCGATGATGACTAACAGCATCTCACCGGTTGTTACTTTCCTAATGTTTCTATCTTTAGATAAATGTTCGTGTAAACCCAGAGTGAGCCATTTCTGGGTTAATGAACAAGCAGGCATACATAGATAATCACAAAGAAATGACAGTTTTTGTTTAAGGAACAAGTGTAAATTTAAGAACTTTTTACAGTCCTGAAGGCTAAGGATTTAGGACCTCCATTTTCTTAGTTAGCTAACATCTTCTCTGCCGTGTCTAGTAGAAATCATCTAAAAATCGTAAAGTCACTCCTTAGTAAATTTATGTGTATCTTGTAAGAATATCGCACTTTGACTTTTACAGCAAGCTGTAGAATGCTGAGGTATAGGCAGTCTGTTCAGAAAGCTGGTTGTCAAGGAAACTGCACCTTCATCCAATGAAAAACCAAAGGGATCTTCCAACAACATATTGGGGAGGAAATGTTTAAGCTTTCATGGCCCTCATGCATGTTTTGGTTTGATCCATAGGTGGTGATATGTATGTCTTTATTAATGTTACTTCATAAATCAGTAAAAAGATACTTTTGTCCATTTAATTATAAGTAGGAGCAAAAACTGCTGTGGCCAAAGATATTAATACTCGTGTTACATTTCATGGCTTTTCTCAGAGCATTTTTATCATATGTGAGAAAAAGAATTAAAAAGGAAAAAGTATCCAAATCTCTTGTCTTAAATGGGGAGCAATACGACTGTTTAATTTTCTAACTATCAAAATACAAACTCCAGCACACTGCTCCCCCACTGCCTTTTCTTCCTGGCTAGCTCTCCAGTTCCGACACGTACGGGTCAGATGACGAAAGCAACACAGAGGGAAACAACTCCAAAGATGTCCTCAGAGCAAGTCCCTGAGACAACATTTATTACATATCCCTTCATGGGTTTGTCTCGCTTTTTCATCTGAAAAAGAAAAATAATTAAGATTTCATTAGGTAATTGAGGGAATCACATGAAAGAGTGTGATGGGACAGTATCTCATAAAGGACAGGAGACCAAAGGTGTTAGGATGGGAAGCACATGAAAGGCAGTGTAGCCTCATGGTTAGGAGGGTGTATAGCTGAGTTAGACAGACTGCGTTATAACCCTGACTATATAGCCAAGACAAATTTTTCTCTATGTATCAATGATCCTGCCTGCAAAATGGCATGATAATATGTATGATTACTTCATGGAAGCATAGTGAGTCTTTCATGAAATTAGGTACATAAAGCCATTAGCAATGCCTAGAGGATTGATTGCTATCAGAAGCAAAGGAGTAGATTAAGAGGAGACTCTTGAGAGTCTCCTTGGATCAAGGAGATGAAACCAGTCAATCTTAAGGGAAATCAACCCTGAATATTCATTGGGAGGACTGATGCTGAAGCTGAAGCACCAATACTTTGGTCACCTGATGCGAAGAGCCAACTCATTGGGAAAGACCCTGATGCTGGGAAAGATTGAAGGCCAAAGGAGAAGAGGGTGGCAGAGGATGAGATGTTTAGACAGCATGACCAACTCAATGAACATGAATTTGAGCAAACTCCAGGAGACAGTGAAGGACAGGGAAGCCTGGTCTGCTGTAGTCCATGGGGTTGCAAAGAGTCAGACATGACTTACTGACTTTGTTCAGGAGATCTCATTTCAAGTGGAACCAATCCAAGTAATAGCACTTGGTCTTACTGCTTAAAAACCTGAGAACACTCAGGAAATAATGCAATAAACATGTTCAAATGGAGGAGCTGAGAACACCCTCTCACCTCCACCAGATTGTTACCTGACCAAATGTAGGTCCCTTCACCCAACTCACAGCAAAGCCAATCCACTGAGCACTGGATGTGATGAAGGAAAGTATAGCATTTATTGCAGGGCACCCATTAAGGAGAGCAGGTGGCTCTTGCTTCCCTGAACTTCACAGTGGCTTTCGGAGAAAGGTTTTTGTTTTATTGGAGTATAGTTGCTTTACAATGTTGGGTTAGTTTCTGCTGTTTAGCAAAGTGAATCAGTCATATGTAAACATATATCCTCTCCCTTTTGGATTTCCTTCCCATTTAGGTCACCACAGAGCATTGAGTAGATAGAATTGCTCGATCTAAACAGTAGGTTCTCATCAGTTATCTGTTTTACACATAGATCAATAGTGAATATATATCAGTCCCAGGGTCCCAATTCATCCCACCTCCTTTTCCCCCTTGGTGTCCATATATTTGTTCTCAACATCTGTGTCTCTATTTCTGTTTTGCAAATAGGTTCATCTGTACCATTTTTCTAGATGGCACATAAGTGTATTACAATATTTGTTTTTCTCTTTCTGAGTTACTTCACTCTGTGTGGCAGTCTGTAGGTCCCTCCATGTCTCTGCAAATGGCACAGTTTTGTTTCTTTATGTGATCTGGCAACCCCTCTCCTGGGCATATACCCAGAGAAACCCATAATTCCAAAAGATACGTGCACCCCGATGTTCACAGCAGCACCATTCACCATAGCCAGGACATGGAAGCAACCTAGTGTCCATCAACAATGACACGGATAAAGAAGATGTGGCACGTGTATGCAATGGAATGTTCCTTAGGAAAGGGTTTTAAAGGCAAGATGAGGGAGAGGGTTCACAGGCAGCCTGATCATCTTGTGGACATTTTTCTGATTGATTTCTGATTGGTGGTGAGGTAATACTCAGTGGTATTTTGGGAGTCAACATTATTAGCCTTATCATGGTTCCAAATGGTCTGGGGTCTATATGCTTTTGTCAGCATGCAGTCAACTTCTTCCATTTGGCAAGGAGGCTTAGTATTTGTAAAACAACTCAAAGATATGGTTCAGAATATTATTTATAGCCCTTGAGCAGGAACTAAGGGTCCTTGCCTTTTGTTTTAAGGCTGAATTTCTTTATCTGATTTGACAGTTTTCCTTTGTTTCGGCATTTTCTCACTTCTTTGACTGAATTTGCTATTTGGAACTTGGGGAAGGCCCAGAGCCTGAAATTTTTCTACAAAAAAGAGGTGGGCGCATGCAGGGTGAGGGGTCAGTCCTGTGGAAGGCCTCACAGAGTCCAGCTTTAAACTCCATCTGCAGTCTTAGGAAGGAAACTCAATGCCAACTAATGCTGGTGGAATTCCAGTATCTGATGCCTCTAGTTTAAAAAGTAAGTTTCAGGAGGGAAGGAAAAAAAAAGCAGAAAGATGCATTCAGTTTTACACCCAGATGGGGGTGAGGAGCTCTGTGCTGCTGAGAGAATGAGGCTTCTTATGAGGGACAATGAGAAAGGGAGTGGTCCATTTTCAGAAAAAAAAAAAAACTTGGGTCTACCTAGAAGTCATAAAGGATGTTAAGCTCTTCAAGCAGCTAATGGCTTGAAGGAAGGGGTGGTTTTTCTATATGATTTGGTCGTTTAGAAAAGGCAGTTGGCTTGCCCCCCACAGCAACAGCTGAATCATGGCGGCACGGCCGAAAGTTACGAATGAATTTGAAAAGGTATGTCATGTATCACAGTTCACTTCAGTCCCTCACTCATGTCCAACTCTCTGTGACCCCCATGGACTGCAGCACACCAGACTTCCCTGTCCATCACCAACTCTCAGAGCTTGCTCAAACTCATGTCCATCGAGTCGGTGATGCCATCCAACCATCTCATCCGCTGTCATCCCCTCCTGCCTTCAATCCTTCCCAGCATCAGGGTCTTTTCCAATGAGTCAGTTCTTCGTATCAGGTGGCCAAAGTATTGAAGCTTCAGTATCAGTCCTTCCAATGAGCAGTCAGGAATGATTTCCTTTAGGATTGACTGTTTTGATTTCTTTGTAGTCCTAGGGACTCTCAAGAGTCTTCTCCAACACCACAGTTCAAAAGCATCAGTTTTTTGGTGCTCAGCTTTCTTTATGGTCCAACTCTCACATCCCTACATAACTACTGGAAAAACCATAACTTTGACTGCATGGACTTTTGTCAGCAAAGTAATGTCTCTGCTTTTTAATATGCTGTCTAGGTTGGTCATAGCTCTTCTTCCAAGGATCAAGCGTCAATTTAATTTCGTGGCTGCAGTCACCATCTGTGGTGATTTTGGAGCCCAAGAAAATAAAATATGTCATTGTTTCCCATCTATTTGTTATGAAGTGATGAGACCAGATGCCATGATCTTAGTTTTTTGAATGTTGAGTTTTAAGCCAGCTTTTTCACTCTCCTCTTTCACTTTCATCAAGAAGCTCTTTAGTTCCTCCTCACTTTCACACTTAGCATTTTTCTCTGCCACCAACTCCAAATCCAGGTTTATTGCTTGACCTTCCTTACTGTTCTTGTTGCTCTCGTTGATCTTGAAAATGGTTATCATATTAATATTGCCAATGTAACATTTCTTATCACAGGATTCCCTGGAAAAAGACCTGCCATGGATCCCATTGGGTATCACTGACTCAATGCACATGAGTTTGAATAAACTGCGGGAGATAGTGAAGCACAGGGGAGCCTGACATGCTTCAGTTCAGGGTTCGCAAGAGTCGGATATGACTTAGTGACTATACAAAAACAACAACGGATCCTGTTATGATCAAAACCCACTACAATCCCACCTGGCCTGCCTTTGTAACCCAGTCGCCTGCCTCTACCTGACAGGAGCCCCCACTTCATCCAGGTAATCCCACCCTGCCCAAGCATCCTTGGCAGGCTTACCCTCTTTCCTCGTGTTTTCAAATACTGCTCATTCTTTTAAAGCTCTGCTCAAATTCTGCCTTCTTGTCAAATGCTTTCCCAACCTTCAGTCCCCCATGGTCCCCCATCTTCTGACTCCTGACAGTACTGTCTCCCTTCTACCCTGCGCTTGGTCAGATATTTTCTTTCTTGTTTTTGAAATAGTTTTGCCTAATCTCTTCTACCAGGACAGTAAACATTATTTTTTTTTTAAATCCTCACTGCTAGCACAATGCCTTATACATAACAAGTATTCAAAATATATTTATGGATAGATACAAAATCCTAAAAGAAATCAGTCCTGAATATTCATTGGAAGGACTGATGCTGAAGCTGAAGCTCCAATACTTTGGCCACCTGATGCGAAGAACTGACTCGTTGGGAAAGACCCTGATGCTGGGAAAGATTGAAGGCCAGAGGAGAAGGGGACGAGAGAGGATGAGATGGCTAGATGGCATCACCAACTCAATGGACATGAGTCTGAGCAAGCTCCGGAAGTTGGTGATGGACATGGAAGCCTGGCATGCTACAGTCCATAGGGTTGCAAAGAGTTGGAAATGACTGAGCGACTGAACTGAACAGCATTAGAAAGTCTAGCCTCTCACATTGTTTACATACCATCTATGTTACATTTTCAAATAAATAGAATTCTCTCCACCCACACTAAAATTAACTGAAGTCTTCTAAATGAGTGTCTGAACAACAGATACTGTGCTTGCAGACTCAGCTGTCAACTCTTATTTCTGAAGAGCTAAATAAGCAAATGATCTGACATTTCTAACATTTCAGTACATATCCTACTTTCTTGAGTACAAGAAAAGGTCTGTGAACCTAAAATTCCTAGCTGTGAAATACACGTCTTTGCCTTTCGCTCAAGTTTTCCTTGAATGAAATGTTATCTTCCACACATTTACCCTAAGAATAAAATAGCAACATATTAGAAGCCAGGCAAAGAGGCAGTCTTTTTATTCATGAAAGCTGCTGCTGCTGCTGCTGCTGTGTCGCTTCAATCATGTCCAACTCTGCGCAACCCCATAGACAGCAGCCCACTGTCCCTGGGATTCTCCAGGCAAGAACACTGGAGTGGGTTGCCATTTCCTTCTCCAATGCATGAAAGTGAAAAGTGAAAGTAAAGTCGCTCAGTCGTGTCCGACTCTTAGCGACCCCATGGACTGCAGCCTACCAGGCTCCTCCATCCATGGGATTCCCCAGGCAAGAGTACTGGAGTGGAAAGCAAAAGGCAAATTTAAGATTTTTTGTAGAAAGCAGTGTTTATAGTAACATTGTAGAATTAGAAATTCTTAGTTCTAAGACAGGTCTTGTTTGACCAGTACCTTCTGTGTTTCTTCACATATTAAGTGGTGGCAGTCATAATCTTAATATTTCACACCTCGGGTTTTCCTACTTCTATTTAGGTGAATTCTAGAGGGAATCATTATGGGGTTTTTTCTTTGCATCTTCTAGAAAATTAGATTTGAATCAACATTTATTCCGTTTCCATACTATTCTCTCAGGTTTTTGGTGCAATATAAAATGCAGGCATTCAAAAGGCTATAAGTCTAAAATGGGCACAGGTTAAAGGAGAGTAAAGAATATGGCGAGTCGGGGGGTGGAGTGGGAGTTGGGATAGTAGATGCAAACTATTACATGCAGAATGGATAGCAACAGGGTCCTGCTTTAGAGCACTGGGAAGTATCTCAATCTCCTGTGATAAACCATAGTGGAAAATAATATAAAAAAAAGCATGTATATACATGTAACACTGAGTCATTTTGTTGTACAGCAGTAATCAACACAACATTGTAATTCAACTGTTCTTCAGTTAAACAATTAAAAATATATATTAATGAATATGGCAATAAGGCAATTAAAAGAGAAAAAAAACAAGTTGGTGTGGACCAAAACTCTCCTAATGTTCATCCCACAAAACATTTGCCTAAAATTTGTGCATTACAGAGCACTTTATATTTTCCATTTTGATCCCCCTGACCTTGTGAGGTAAGTCTTGGCTGTATCCACCTTCTTCCCACCCACCCCCGACTCCCAGTTTTTTAAGCATCTGAAGAAAATTGTACTGAGAGGTTAAGTGGTTTTTCCAAGATTTTCCAGTTGTTAGTAGCTGTGGCAGGACGCCAGCTCATAAATGGCAACCCACACTCTTTTTGTGACTCAGGTGACTCTGGGTGCAGACGGACTGAGCGTGTAACTACCGCATCCTCTAAAGACCCAGCTGGAGCAGTCGTCTCACCTTCTCCCCAGCACACCGAGGCTGGGAGCCAACAGGGCCCAAAGAAAGACACTTCATTCATAAGAGGGGAAGGAAAGACATTTGACGGGTATTTAGCCTCCAGGAGCTTTACAAAAATAAAGCCACTCTTGAAAGGTTTATGTGATGCTTTCTAATCACACCCAAGAATGAGGCTCCTGGCTCTCGTTTCTGGTTGGAAGTGATTTTCACTGCTAGTGAAATTTAGAACCTCATCATTAAAAAATAAATAAATTGGCACTCCTAAGAAATTCCTCTGTAGGAGACAATGAGACTTGCCAAACCAGCATAACGATGGGAAGGTCGTATTTTAAAGAAAGACTCAAGCCGTTCTTCCTTCAGCCTGCTGAGCCCCGAGCCACTGTGTTGGCCACAGTGGGAATTCAGTCCTGCCAAGGTCAGCGAAGGGCCAGCAGCCGATGTCCTGTCCTGAGCATGTCTGTGACCAGACCCAGCTCAACGGCAAGTCCGTCTCAGGTGCCGGCTCGTCCGTCCATCCGGCCACAGAACCAGAAGTAGTAACTGGCAGAGTCAGTACTCCAGGTGGTTCTTCTGCAGAGACCGTGCTCCCTGGCGCTGCTCACCATTTCTTTCATCAGCAAGACTTTTGCGAGATCCCCTTCTGGATGAAAGTTCTGTTGATATTTTAGGAGGCTGAGAGAGATGAGGAAAAAGTGCAAGACCTAGGGATAACCCTCTGCTGTGGACAATTTCAGTCTATTTCTGCTACACTCATGGGCTTCCCCAGCGGCTCAGATGATAAAGAATCCGCCCGCAATGCAGAATTGTCAACAAGGATTTGACCCCTGGGTCAGGAAGATCCTCTGGAGGAGGGCATGGCAACCCACTGCAGTATTCGTGCCTGGAAAACCCCATGAACAGAGGAGCCTGGCGGACTACAATCCATAGAGTCACAAAAAGTCGGACACGACTGAGGCGACTTAGCCTGCTGGCATGGAAGACCAGGGAAGCAGTGACGACTGGGACTGATGACCTGGAAAATCAGCTCAGATTAGGAAATGGGAGTCAGGGGACTTGAGGTGAAAGCAAATGGAATTCTCCCCCACCCCTTTCACTTTCTATTTTTATTTGATAAAATGAAAAGGGATGGTTTACAATTTTCTGTAACAAACCATGCTTTAACAAACCCAATTTACTGGTACCATCTGCATTGTATATGCAAAAGCTGCAGATCTTATAGAAAAGAAATAGATAGCAAAAAACTCCCAAGACTACAGCTAGTATTTTGCAAAGATATGTGTACCACAAGTACATCAGAGCCACTAATCCATATTTCACTACACTAGGAACCTGAAATTTCTCATTAAAAATAGCATTTCCTGAAGTGCCACCAGGATATATTGACTGTCAAAGTGGTGCTTTGTTGATTATCTACTGAAGCCCAAGAAAAGTATTATTACACTTTACATCCAGGTCTTTTTTTGTTTCCAGAAAATAATGAAAACGCATTAGTTTGCAGCAGCAGCCTTGATTTCTTCCTATTATATTTGTTCATCTAATCACTTATCTGCCAAATTTAATAGTTTTCTTGCCACTACAAAAATGTCTTCTGAATTTAAGTTGGAATAGAAAGCAGTTGACTCTTTGTGCTTCAGGAAAATGAATAGACATGTGTTAATTCCAAGACAGATTTTGTGATGTTTATACCTTCCTATAACTTGATGTGAGACCTTGTTGTTTCAGACTAATGTGATTTAAGATAATAATCATAGCCAACTTTTGTGCAGTGTTCTCCGTGTGCCAGGCCCTGTTCTAAGTGCTCCATGAGTACTAACTCATTGACCCTCTCATTAACCCTGTATAGTCAGTGCTGTCATCCCTATTTTACAGACACAAACTGTAGATAAGCTGTCAGCAGCCTTTTTGGCACCAGGGACTGGTTTCGTGGAAGACAGTTTTTCCTTTGAAGGGGGGTGTGGAGGTGGTTTTGGAATTATTCTCAAGGAACGTGCAGCCTAGATCCCTCATACACACACAGTTCACAGCAGGGTTCTCGCTCCTGGGAGAATCTAAGGCTGCCACTGCTCTGACAAGAAGTGGAGCTCAGGCTATGATGTTAGCGACGGGGAGCAGCTGTAAATACAGACGAAGCCTCACTTAGTCTCCTGCTGCTCACCTCCTGCTGTGCAGCCTGGTCCCTAACAGGCCACAAAGCCAGGAGCGTGGGGACCCCTTGCTGTAGATGACCCAGTGAGTAAGGAGCACATCTAAGACCCAAAGTCAAGCGGTCTCTCAAGTCGGTTTTTCAACCTCAGTGTGACTGACACTTGAGACCAGGTGATTCTTCATGGTGAGGGCCTGTCCTGCCTGGAGCAGGACATGCAACAGCATCTCTGGCTTCATCCCACAGCCACCTGGAGCATCCCTCTTCACACCCCAGCCTGCGGTCGTGACAACCAGTCATGTCTTCATACGCTGCAGACTTTCCCGGGGGTAAAAATGCTCCTGGTAGCAAACCATTGCTCTAGAGTAAGCATTCTCAAAAGGGGGCAACAGCACCTTCAAGAGGGAAAGATTTGGTTCTAGGGCATCCAATACTTTGGCCACCTGATGCGAAGAGCTGACTCATTGGGGAAGACCCTGATGCTGGGAAAGATTGAGGGCGGGAGGAAAAGGGGATGACAGAGGATGAGATGGCTGGATGGCATCACCGACTTCATGGACATGAGTTTGAGCAAGCTCCAGGAGCTGGTGATGGACAGGGAGGCCTGGCATGCTGCAGTCCATGGGGTCACAAAGAGTCGGACAAGACTGAGCAACTGAACTGACTGAATGAACTGACCAACGATACATTTTAGTAATAGAATTTTACAGGAGGGATCAGGGGGAAAATAAGTCTAGAAAGATTCCTTAGGCGAGAAATAAGGAAAATGGATTGAGAAACAACGGGCCCAAGCTTGTGCTCTTCTTCTCCTTGCTGTACACTCTGAGATGAGTACTTGAATGACTCCCCCAACAAGATCAGGGCAACACGTTCTCTGATCTCCTCCTAGAATGAGGCCATTACCTTCACCTTCTTGAGGGTTCAACATCATCGCCTTTTCCCTGTGGACTGGAAAATTGGGGGCTTAGAAATTTGGGTTCAATGAAAACTTCAGACTATTTTTCAAACATTTTCATTCCAGCAAGAGCTAAAAAACTGTATCTGCCAAGAGCTATTTTTCTTAAACTTTTTAATCCTGGGTGTATTTCAAAGGAGATTTATCCATATGGTTCTCATTCATTTACTCTTAATTCATCAAGATGGTGTTTTGTAAAAGCCAGTTGACAACCAAGGAGCCGTATGCATGTTTTTTTAACTTGAACCAGGAAGTTGGGTTTTGCTTGTGCTAAATAGAATTTAAAACCTTTCAAGTTTCTCCGTATTTGGCTAAACGTAATTTTCCTTCTTTACTAATCATTAATTTGGGGTCTACATTTATGATGCAAAATTTTTATGGTAGAAGAAGCAAGAGAGGAAAGAAAAAAAAACACTTCACTGAGAGAGAAGAACTTTAAAAACTGGAACCTAAGACCAAGGATGTGGCCAGAAAATTGTATGTTTGCAGAATATATTGCTTCTGTAATCTGACTGGCACTGGGTTATACTTAGTAATATAAGAATTGCATACCTCTTTTAGAAGGTGGGGTTGTAATTGCCAAGTATTTCGCTGTTTGGGATAATACTGTATATTTAGGAGACTTGCTGGAAGACTCTTTCCTTCTCCCCCAAATCATGCCCCCCACAACCTTCTAGTTTTTCTTTACTTTGAACATAACCACCAAAAGTAAATAGTGGGTTTAATTAAGATGTGCTAAATATAGTTGTGAAACATAATGAAAGAAATGGGATAAAAAACAAGCATTCATCTTTAAAAGGTGCTTTATATACTGCATGGAATAAATTGTTCAACATTGACTCTAAATGTAAATTTTGAAACGTTTAGATACACATGCTATTAAAAAAAAAAAAAAAGACCAGTCAAATGCTTTGGAAAAACTATTTCAAAATCCTTAATAACTTAACTCTTTGTAACCCTATAATGAAGAAATGCACCATTTTATGTGGCAGGAGACTGGGATCTTTTCCCTTTTCTATTTTTATCACTATTTCAGCTGCTGGGTGTTAGGTGAATACATTAAAAAATGCAAAAAAAAAAAAAAAAAAAAAAAAACAAATTCAAGGAACAAATCATAAAACACAGAAGATTTTTAGTAAGAAAGCACATGTTTTGCTTTTTTACTAATTAATTCTGACTGGAGCATAGCTGCTTTACAATGTTGTGTTAGTTTCTGTGTGTGTGCGTGTGTGCTAAGATGCCTCAGGCGTGTCCGACTCTTTGTGACCCTGTGGACTGTAGCCCACCAGGCTCCTCCGTCCATAGGATTCTCCAGGCAAGAATGCTGGAGGGGGGTGTCACGCCCTCCTCCACCGTTAGTTCCTGCTGTATAGCAAACTGAATGAGCCCTAAGTGCACATATCCCCTCCCTTTCAGACTTCCTTCCATTCCAGGTCCCCACGGGGCACTGAGCAGAGCTCCCTGGGCCACACTGTGCGTCCCCTTCAGTTGTCTAGTTGATCTACAGCACTCATGGTGCATGCATGTCAGGCCCAGCCTCCCAGTTCCTCCCACCACCACCCCCTGCCCCCCTTGGTATCCACACATTTGTTTTTTTCTAAGTCTGAAAACATGAAGATATCTTTAATGCCATGGAAACTTACAGAACTGTGCCAACATAGTACTGATTTAGAAATATTTACAAGTCCTTTTGTCACATACGCATTTCTAAGTTAAGAAATGGGTACTGGTCTCCTCTCTAAATCCACTCAGTCAGCATCTCTAGAAGAGGAGTCCAGGAATCTGCACTTTACAAGCTCCCCAACTAATGTTTATGCATAGATGTGTTTGAGAATCACTGATTTAGGTAATGGTGGTAACTGGCTAAAAGGACTGATTATCACATCAGATTTAGATGATGCAGAGTTCTTAGCCAGGATCAGCTTCACTTAATTATTGCAAGGAAACAGACATTCAGAAACCTTAGGTAGAGCAAAGAGTGTCCTGGGACGTGTGGGATGGGCCCCTCTGGCCCTGAATAGATGGGCCTTTCAGTGAGATCCAGGGGGTCACTCACACAGTAGGAGCATCTCAACCACAAAGCATCTCCTCCATTCTGCCCCCAGGGACCTGTACAGACTGCGTGCCTCTCTAGGAGCTGTAATCAGAGCCAAGGTATCTTTCTCCCAATAAAGTTTCTTAGCCTCTTGACCCAGAGTCCAGTTGAAAAGGAGAAATGGCTCTTTTGTTTCCCCAGGAGGTATTCTGGTAAAAGGAGTAAGTGGATCACAGGCCGACTGCTTTAACTCCCACTTCCCAAATATAGAGTATTCCTCTGCACTGGGTATTCAGGCCGTAGTAGCACAGAGACCATACCACAGGGTGGGTGGTGTCTCAGGCTCCAAAGACTGACTTTCTCTACCCTAGTGTCCATCCCCAACACTCAGCCAGAGTTTCTTGGAATGAAAACTTTTGATGTAACTGAGCTCCTCCTCTGACAGTATTTCTAATATTTAGTTATGGTTAGTTTTTCTCAACTAAAGGCTAATAGTTTCTGATCAATAACTGCTTCCATTTATTGACATAACACCCAAGTTGTTAGAAATATAAATACATAAGAGTTAAATTAATCATCATTTTATGATTTTGATGATAAAAGGTAAATAGTGTTGCTCTTTCCAGAGTTTACATTAATTCTAGACATGATAGAGGTTCTTTGTATATTTGTTAGATAATTAAATACAAATATAAGTTTTAAATAATATTGAATACTTTCCTTTTGAAAAAAAAGACCTTTTCCTTTTACTGAATAGATAATACTAGATTAATATGGCGTAATTCCAATTTGTTTATTATAAAAAGTTTTCAGCTTCAAGTTTGGGAAACTTAGGGTTCAAACTCACTGCATTTTAAAAATTCAAAATGACAAAACTCATTTGTTTTAAATCTAACAGAGTATGTATAAGGCCACATTACTACAAGAAGTTATTGGAAACTATCTTGATGATTCTTACCAGTTTTTTAGGGGCAACCACTGTAAGTGTATGTGCTAATCGCTCAGGCATGTCCAACTCTTTGCAACCCCATGCAGTGTAGCCCGCCAGGCTCCTCTGTCCATGGAATTTTCCAGGCAAGGATACCGGACTGGTAGCCATTCTGTTCTCCAAGGGATCTTCCCCACCCAAGGATCAAACCCAGGTCTCCCACATTGCAGGTGGTTTCTTTACCATCTGAGCCATCAGGAAAGCTCTTTAGGTGTAATTTTTTTTTCAATTTTTATTTTATATTGGAGTATAGTTGATTAACAACAGTATTAGTTTCAAGCATACAGCAGAGTGATTCAGATATATACCTACATGTATCTATTCTTTTTCAAATCCTTCTACCACTGAGGTTACTACCGAGTATTCAGTAGTTTCCTGTGCTCTTCAGTAGGTCCCTGGTGGTTGTCTGTTTTACATCTAGTAGTGTGTACATGTCCATCCCGAACTCCTTCGCTCTCCGTCCCCTCCCCACTTTTCCCCACTGGACACCATAAGTTCATTCTGTAAGTCTGTGAGTCTGTTTCTGTTGTGTAAATAAGTTCCATTTGTATCATTTGAGACGATCATACTAAGTGAAGTTAAGTCAGACAGAGAAAGACAAATATCATATGATGTTGCTTATATGCAGAATCTAAAGGAAAAAACCTATACTTAACTATGTAGGAAAATATCCAGAAGCTCCTCTGTGGGTGCCAATGGCAAGTTCAGTATCCACTAAGCAACTAGTGACCACTTAGAGAAGTCCGAAGTTGTGGATTGAAGCCCATCCGCCAACATGGGGTCTCCCTGAGCAGGTCCCGTGGAAGCCCTTGTATGGCTCAGTTAATATCATACAGCAATCACACAACATTCAGAATATCTTTCTTGGTTAGTCTAGCTAAAGGTTTGCCAATTATGTTCTACATGTTTAACTCAGTACTACATGTTTTCACAATACTATCCTCATTAAGCAAAATACTAAGACTGAGGAAAGCTTTTGCTTGAGAGTGAGTAAAAACCTTTGGGAAGTAACCAGAGTTCCATGACCACACTTCTGAATGACCTTTCTGACTACCAAAGGGAAGGTTGTATGATGGAAGAATATTCATCATTATACAGTGTATGGAACAATATGATATTAACTGCAAAATCTTAACATTTCTATTACTTTCCTTAGGCATCAAAATCATAATCAAGCATAAAAGCTTAAGACTTGCAATACTGTTCAAGAATAACACAAGAAAGATTATGTATTGGTACTTTTTAAAACATACATACATCTGATTTTTTCCAGTAAAATGTGTTAAATTAGTAGTCTTTCCTACTACCATTGTTGAGGTATTACTATTTTCCAGGAAGTTTACCTTTTTACCGTATATATTTTAAGTTCTGACTATATGTCAGGCACTTGATTTAGCTTCATAACTCTATAAGACTGGACAATGACTCTTTTCTGCATTACAAATGAGAAAGCTTTTACGAAAAGAGAAGGGGAGAGTAAAGGATGGACAGAGACACAGACAGAGACAGAGACAGAGACAGAGAGAGGGAAAAGAACAGACTAGAAGCTCATTCAAGTCCACATGGCCTGATGGTGATGAGTGATAGAACCAGGGTTTGAATCTAATCAATCTGACTTTTCTTAAAGCCTCAGTGATACATGATGTTAACAATGAGACAAATTAAGTACACATATTTTATAATTTTATCAAGATATCTGATATAATATTTTATAAATACCTTGTAAACTCTATGAAGTCAATAGCATAACTTTGTTGTTGTTTTTCAGTGGCTAAGTTGTGTTCAGCTCCGTGTGACCCCTTGGACTGCAGCACACCAGGCTCCCTTGTCCTCCACTCTCTTCCCGAGTTTGCTCAAATTCATGTCCATTGAGTCGGTGGTGCTATCCAACCATCTTATCTAGGATGAGTTAAAATTTTGTAAGCTTTTGTAACCAGAGTTCTAACTCATCCATTTAATACATGGGTACTGAGCACCTACTGTTGCCAAGATACTGTATCAGGAGCTGGGAATATAGCAGCAATAAAAGAGGAAAAATGACCCCTATCTTCGTGGAGATGTTTAATGGAGGGACACCGCCAAATGAAATAGCAATAAGTAAACTAGAGTATGAGCCAGATAATGAATGTTATGGAAGAAAGTGGACCATTAAAGGGGATAAGGAGCACCACCCTCATGGGAGAAAGTGAAGAAGAACTAACGAGCCTCTTGATCAAAGTGAAAGACGAGAGTGAAAAAGTTGGCTTAAAGCTCAACATTCAGAAAACTAAGATCGTGGCAACTGGTCCCATCACTTCATGGGAGATAGATGGGGAAACAGTGGAAACAGTGTCAGACTTTGTTTTTCTGGGCTCCAGAATCACTGCTGATGGTGACTGCAGCCATGAAATTAAAAGATGCTTACTCCTTGGTAGAAAAGCTATGACCAACTTAGACAGCATATTAAAAAGCAGAGACATTACTTTGCCAACAAAGGTCCATCTAGTCAAAGCTATGGCTTTTCCAGTAGTCATGTATGGATGTGAGAGTTGGACTATAAAGAAAGCTGAGCACTGAAGAATTGATGCTTTTGAACTGTGGTGTTGGAGAAGACTCGTGAGAGTCCCTTGGACTGCAAGGAGATCCAACCAGTCAATCCTAAAGGAAATCAGTCCTGAATATTCATTGGAAGGACTGATGCTGAAGCTGAAGCTCCAATACTTTGGCCATCTGATGGGAAGAACTGACTCATTGGAAAAGACCCTGATGCTGAGAAAGATTGAAGTCAGGAGGAGAAGGGGACGACAGAGGTTGAGATGGTTGGATGGCATCACCAACTCGATGGACATGAGTTTGAGTAAGCTTCGTGAGTTGGTGATGGACAGGGAAGCCTTGCATGCTGCAGTCCATGGGGTCACAAAGAGTCGGACACGACTGAGTGACTGAACTAATAAGGAGTACCAAGGCTTCGGAGTGAGTTTGTCACTTAAAAGAATGTTCAAGGAAGGCCCTGCTGAGGTGACACTTAAGCAAGGAACTGAGGCAGTGAGGGAAACAGCCTTGGGCATCAAGACAATTTTGAGGATGGACTCAACAATGTGGATGACTTGTTGTTACTTGCCATCAATATGTGTGGCAGCCATTTCTAGTACACTGTTTGATAAAATTAGGACCTAAAGTGTCACAGTATGTGAATATGAACCAGATTTGACTCAGTAAACTTTAGAATGAATAAACACACAGCCCTTGTTGTGCATAAGAAAGTAAATAACTGCCTACCCATAGAAACCTGGATTATCAGTGATGTATTTGGAAAATAATTTGTAACTAGTCTGTTTGAGCTAGCTGACACAGAGCTACGACTGCGAAAATAAAGCTAATTGGTTATTAGGCATCATTAACAAAAGTGATATCCAGTAATATCAGATTGTACTTACATGTCTTGGAATCATGCTTTAAAAGACGTGCAAGGTGGAGGATATTCATTTACAGAACAATGACTAAAGGGGTATCTTTACATTTAGGCTTTGGGGCGGCTACATGCCACGAGGAAATGCTCCCCCCAGAAAATGCACTAGGTTAGTAATCCTGAAACTATTAACCTTCCAGTATTTAGAATTACACACAATTACAGATACTAGTTGATTAATGCAACCCCTAACTGGAAAATCTAGTTTATATAAGCAACAATAGAAAGCATTTAACCTAGCTTTTGGTACAACAGTCTTTTTCAGGCTTTCTCAGTCAAGGTTCCTACAGAGGGGAAAACTAATCTTAAAATCAGCAAATGTAAAAAGATAAAGCAAGAGAAAAACGTGGAGATGATTTGGAGAGTAATAATCATATAGACACAAGTTGATTAACTGATAGGATTTCCAATTAGGAGGGTTCCACTCAGTAGAGAAACCTTTAACAGTAAGGCTTCAGCACAGAGGATGTGAACTGAGAGGCATTAACAATATACACAGTGATCTATAATCCAGTTCTCTTAGAAAGATGGTTAAAAACGTTTTTAAAGCGAGGTCTTTTTTTCAAGGTCTGACACTCGTAGTCAGAAAAGGGAGCTATTTGTTTGAAGTTTCAGTGTTTACAGCTCTAGGCTCTCTCCATGAAGATCTTTTGGTATCTATCAGCAGAACTGGGGCTTCCCAGGCAGCGCTAGTGGTAAAGAATGAACCTGTCAATACAGTAGACATAAGAGACGTGAGTTGGATCCCTGAGTGGGGAAGATCCCCTGGAGGAGGGCATGGCAACCCACTCCAGTATTCTTGCCTGGAGAATCCCATGGACAGAGGAGCCTGGCAGACCACTCCATAGGGCCACAAAGAATCGGACATGACTGAGTGACCAGGCACACATCAGCAGAATTAATTTTACCCTAAAATTCAAAGCTAGTAAACTTCTTAGTCCACCAGATTTTTGGTCAACCTACATGTATAAGGGGCTTCAGCATGTGAAGAGCAACTGAAATACAATAAATGGGTAGATAAATAGATACATAAAGAAGGTAATTAAAGCCAGAGAAAGGAAAATGTTTTTTTAACTAGAGAAAAATAAAACCAAGATAAAAGCAAAGATGAAAGAAGCTAAGAAAAATTAAGAAACAAGCTAAAAGATATGGACTTGAGATGAAATGACGAGAAAAAAAACAAACCCTTTAGGATGCAAAAATGCAAGATAGGCTAAATTCAGATTGAAATAAGCTAATGCACATTTAAAAGCTCACACACCGTGATCAAGTCGGGTTTATTCCAGGGATGCAAGGATTCTTCTATTCCAGTATTTTTTAATTAATATTCATTGGAGTATAGTTGCTTTAGAATATCGTTGTAGTTTCTACTGTACACCTACGTGCATCAGCTATATGTATACATATATCTGGGCTTCCCAGGTGGAATTGGTGGTAAAGAACCTGCCTGCCAATGGAGGAGGCCTAAGAGATGCAGGTTTGATTCCTGGGTAGGGAAGATACCCTGGAGAAGGAAATGGCAACCCAGTCCAGTATTCTTGCCTGGAGAATTCCAAAGGACAGAAGAGCTTGGCAGACTACAGTTCATAGGGTCACAAGGAGTCCAACACAACTGTAGCAACTTAGCATGCAAACATTTATTCTCTTTTTTTTATTTCCTTCCCATTCAGGTCACCACAGAGCACTGAGTCAAGCGCCCTGAGCTTTACAGCAGGTTCTCATCAGTTACCTATTGTGTCATAGTATCAGTAGTGTATATATGTCAATCCCAGTGGCCCAGCCCAGCCCATTCTGCCCCTGTGGTTTCCATCTATTCATTCTCTATGTCTTTGTCTCTATTTCTGTTTTGCAAATAAGATCATCTATACCATTTTTTCTTGGAGAAGGGAATGGCAACCCACTCCAGTATTCTTGCCTAGAGAATCCCATGGGCAGAGGAGCCTGATGGGCTACCGTCCATAGGGTCGCACAGAGTCAGACATGACTGAAGCGACTTAGCACACCATTTTTCTAGATTCTGTATGTATGCATTAATATAAATTATTTGCCTCTCTCTTCCTGACTTATTTCAGCCTGTATTACAGACTCTAGATCTATTCACATCTCTGCAAATGGAACTATTTCGTTCCTTCTTATGGCTGAGTAATGTTCCATTGTATATATGTACCACATCTTCTTTATCCATTCCTCGGTTGATGTGATACATCTATGTTCCATTATTTATAAACTCATCTTCACAACTCTTTGAGCTGGGATATCTTGCACAACTTATTGTGCTTTAGTCGCTAAGCTGTGTCCAGCTCTCGTGGCTGCATGGACTATATAGCCTGCCAGCTCCTCTGTCTATGGGATTCTCCAGGCAAGAATACTGGAGTGGGTTGCCATTTCCTTTTCCAAGGGCTCTTCCTGATCCAGGGATTGAACCTGGTCTCCTGCATCACAGGTGGATTTGTTACCATCTGAACCATCAGCAAAACTTACAGTCCCTGTTTTAAATGACAAGAATTACTTGACCCTATATGTTTGAAAATCCCTCAAAAAAAAAATGGCAGCTAACATTTATTAAGTTCTTACTATGTGACAAGCAGTGTTCTAAATGTACTTTTATCACCTCATCTAATGTCTAATTCTCACCACCACACTATGAAGTATGTATTACTAATATCTCTCTTTTACAGATGTGGAAACTGAGGAAGTTAAGGAACTTGCCCTAGATACATGGTATAGGATAGAATCTAGATTTCAATAGCCAAGTTCAAGATAAAGAAAAAAGAAGCATGGGGCTGTGAGAATGTTATTTAAAGAGAAATTTTGATATCTTTATGATTTGTCAGGTAAACACCCTTATCATCTCTCCATGAAACCTATTGTAACCATCAATGTCACCTTTCAAGGGCTTAGCCTCAGATTTGTGGTTTTGGGATGAATGGGAATGTCCAGATTGGTCTTTAAATTACATCAGGATGATTCCACAAGGCCTGTTACATGAGGTCACGCAAAGATTAATGAAGGTTGTCAAAGCATAACCACATATTAAAACCAAGATGTTTGCACACATCCTCTGCCTCACGCACTTTTTAAATTAATCTCTATTTTAGAATGAATAAAATTATGCAAGCAAACATGACATGTTCTGCGATTTCATCAATAATGTATGGGAAATCCTTTTGCTATAGAGTAAGCGCCTAACAAAGAAAAGGAAGGTCAAGGAAAGGAGGAGTGACAGGTTTGATTTCATTCGGTTTTGAAATGAATCATGGGCAGAAGTTGCAGAGATGAGTGACAAAGAGTTTTGTCAAAGCATCTCTGTAGATATCCAGCCTTCTTGACACATTTTGTTTATCACTAAGGAACAATGATAACAATGGAAACAATCTCACATTTGGTGAGCAAATGTATAAAAACCCTACACATTAAAATATAAGATGTTTCTTTCCAGGAGCCAGTTGTTCACCCATTAATTAAGTGAGCTCTGTGTTATCATGGAATCAAAATGTTTTTGCTAAATTGCATCCTTAGACAAGAACATATTCTCTACTTTGTCAAGAGTTACATTTGGAAAGAAATTTGCTTTGTTTTGATCAGTATATATGGTCAAGTAATTAATAATATAATTTAGCCAAAAAAATAGTGTTCCCTCTCCTTAAATTTTTCTTTATAATTACTTCTTATTTCTGCTTTTCCAACTCAGCATTTGAAGCACAAAATGAAAAGAAACATAATAAGATCGTTAGATTCTTGGACCTGTCATATAAATGAACGTCTTCCAAGTTTGCAAAATAATGTCTATTATTGTAATTAGAGCTTGGAGAGCTAATTCAGAGAATAACATCAGACTGAGCCTTTTCCTGAACTGAACTGAACCTTTTAGGGTTCACAGGAATTCACTTCTTCCTAGAACCTTGAAAACTGTGCTGTTTTTAATTACAATGGCTATCAGAAGCAGCTCGTCATCATTCTATATTAACCAGGCATGTGTCAGGCATAGTTCGATGCAGTATTTCATGCTTCTTGCCTTCTGACCGCCAGTGACAGACCGAGAAGATTGATGAATGTAAATAGCAATGCTAAGATAGGAAAGGTTAAGAACGCGAAACATTTTTTATTTAGTAAAAAATGATTTTACACAACCTAAAGGAGGCCAAGAATCCTGAAAAGACTTGCTGTGCTTCCTGACCCCCTGGGCTGGCTGGGTGGAAGGAACACTGCATGTTGTGTGACTAGTTATTTTTGACAGTGTGATTCCAGTGGCTCTTAGTTCCAGTTTGCAGTTTTACTCCTCAGGCCACATTCAGAGGTTTTGTTGTTTTTTTTTTCAATTCATAATAGTCCCGCTTGTGAAACTCCCCTTTTGTTTTCAACTTCTTCCTAGCCACATCTTCTACATTCTCTCTCTTATAAAAATTGTTCTCTAATCCTTTCATTACCTCCAATTGTTTGACCCATCTAGCTAGTTGATATCATGGCAATCATGATTTTTACTAAGAATTTTATATATAGTTTCTCATTTAATATTCAAAGGCATGTACTTTGATTTTCTCCATTTGACAGTGGAGACATGTTGGTGCAGAGACGGTAGATTTATCAGCGACGCTCTTTCTATGCATTAAGTCTGCCCAAGCAGGAAGCTCATGTTCTGAACCAACGCAAAATATGCCCTCCGTCTTTTTACATTCATCCCTGTCCATCGTTGATGTCACAGTCGGCTCGCCAACACCATGTATAATATCTTGCAGTGTTTCTCTTTCATTTTTGAAGGCGCATATCGCACTGCCCTCAAATCCTAGGTAAGCCCCTTTGTTTTCTCTGGTTTTGCTCTCAGCTCCTGAGAAATGTTAGAGAAAACTAAGTTCATGTGTTCAAAGGCTATATTACAAAAATATTATTTCAAACTTCAGTTAGAAGCTTAAATATACACGGCAACATTTTCACTAATTGTAAGCCACTTCCTTTTCTCAGGCTCCATCCCAGCTGTCCAGAATCTGCAAGTTTTTCAAGGTCTCCAATTCTGCCCCAAGTTATCTTGCCCTTAGAAGAACATGGGTTCTTAAACAAATTTATTTTTTTAATCAGGAAGTCCATAAATTTTCTTTCTTCCTCCAAACCTTAAAATAAAGGATATCAATAATTTTCACCCCAGCTTTAGGGACTTCTTCAACTTATTAAATTGTAAACAGAAATCTGGGTTTATGTACAATTTTTTTTGAAAAGACAATAGTATTTATTAGATTCTACAAAGGAATCTGTGATCCAAAGAAGATAATGCCTAAAAGATTTGACCTAAATCTTTTCTTTTTAACTTTCTCTTTAATTTCAGAAGCACATGAACCTTTTTCCAAATTTAGAATTATTATATCTTCCTGATAAATGAAAGCTTTGTATTATAATGAAATACCTACTTTTAACATGCTTCTTGGTTTGAAGTGCTTTTATTTATTAATTTTTTTGAAGTGCTTAAAAATTAACATAGGTATACGAGCTTCATTTTGGTTAGTGTTTGCATGGGTAACTTTTTTCATTCAATTATGTTCAACTTACATTAAAGTTATGTGTCTTGTAAGTAACATGAGTTGAGTTTTGAATTTTTGACAATCTCCAATTGTGTCTTCAATTGAATTATTAACATATTTTCTAAAATAGTGGGGCTTAAATCTGCTACTTTTTCTTTTCATCTTGCTTTTTATCTCCCTCCTGCCCCTGCCTTTTTTAGGAATGTACTTTTTATTATTCTAATTTTCTTCTCTTCTATTATGTTACACACTTTTTTATACTTCTTTCTGGTTTATCATGGAGATTCTGGTATTAAGTCTTTACTTATGAAAGTCTAAAAAAAATTAGTACATTTCCACTTCTCAGACAACACAAAAATCATAGAATAACTATTTATCTCTCCCCTAATTTGCATACCATTGTATTGCTGAAATTCCGCAGACATTATGTCTTATATTAACATAGATTTAGACATCTGTTTACTTTTTTCAGTGTTTTTTAGAACTTCTAATATCTCTGGAGTGTTCATCTGGGATTGTCTTCTGCCCAAACACATTTTTCAGTATTTCTATATTACATGTCTGCTGTCTACAATTTTTTTTATTTTTTAATTATCTAAAAATACCTTCATTTTATGTCAATTTTTGCGATGTATTTTTACCTAGAATTCTACGTTAACAATTCTATGTTGACAGTTATGTTCCTTTCAGTCCTTTAAAATTATCAATCCATTGTTCACTGACTTCCACTGATTCCACTGAGAATTCCACCATTGCTACTTTTAAAATAATGTCTTTTCTTCTCTATTAGTTCCTTTGTCTTTATCTTTGGTTTTTAACAATTTTAGCATACAGGTTAGCTTTTCCAAAACTGATGAAAGACATTAAGCCATAGATTCAAGTACTGTGACCTCTAATTCGTGTAAATACAAAGGACATCACCTCATTACTTAGGCTTGTTAAGTTCTCAGCAGAAGTTTGTTCTGAACCCTAGAACTGCCCTTGCCAATTGCACAATAAGTTCTGGAAACTTTTTCCCACATTAACCGGGCCATTTGCACATACTTTCCTCATTTATTTTATCTGCTATTCAGGCTTTGTTACACTCACGTCTCTCCCACAGGAAAAATATTTTAAAACCCTGCCTCATCGAAATCACCAGGGTCTTTCTTCATAATTGCAGTCACTGGCCTTGTTTCAGTCCATAATGACGTGGGCTTGTTTATATGATCCATGCTACTGACTCCTCCCTCTTGTTAAACTTATTCATCCCCTGGTTTCTGTGACTCTGATCGCTCTCATTTTCTCTCTACAAACCCTGCATTATCTCCTCTTCCTCTATTATCTCTAAACTTTGTGTTTTTATGGTTTTTTCCTCAGTTACCTTTGCTTCTCACTATAGTCTTCACACTATATGGCTGCATCTTCATATGTAAACTTTCCATTCTTTCTCCTGTATTATGTGTCTCAAATGTCCACCTAAGTCATTTAAACTTCAATTTTATCATTAGCTACCTCACCTTAAAAAGCCTCAAATTAACATACTTTCCATTCTTTCTTCCACTAAACAAGTAACACTTATCAGGCTTTAAATGTCCTATAGCTCATTTCACAGTTTAAAACATCAAGTCTCCAAACTGGATTCAGGTATATTTTATTTTCTTTAGTTTTTTGTTGGAGTATTGTTGCCTTACAGTGTTGTATAAGTTTCTACTCTAGAGCCAGATGAAGCCATACATATCAGTTCAGTCACTCAGTCATATCCAACTTTTTGAGACCCCAAGGACTGCAGCATGCCAGGCTTACCTGTCCATCACCAACTCCAGAGTCTGCCCAAATTCATGTCCATCAAGTCAGTGATGCCATACAATTGTCTCATCCTCTGTCATCCCCTTCTCGTCCTGCCTTCAGTCTTGAACAGCTTCAAGGTCTTTTCAAATGAATCAGCTCTTCCCATCGGGGGGCCAAAGTACTGGCGCTTCAGCTTCAGCATCAGTCCCTCCAATGAACACCCAGGACTGATCTCCTTTAGGATTGACTGGATGGATCTCCTTGCAGTCCAAGGGACTCTCAAGAGTCTTCTCCAACACCACAGTCCCAAAGCATCAATTCTTCGGCACTCAGCTTTCTTTATAGTCCAACTCTCACATCTGCACATGACTACTGGAAAAACCATAGCTTTGACTAGATGGACATTTGTTGTAAAGTAATGTCTCTGCTTTTTAATATGCTGTCTAGGTTGGTCATAACTTTTCTACCAAGGAGCAAGTGTCTTTTAATTTCATAGCTGCAGTCACCATCTGCAGTGATTTTGGAGCCCACGAAAATAAAGTCTGTCACTGTTTCCATTGTTTCCCCATCTATTTGCCATGAAGTGATGGGACCAGATGCCATGATCTTAGTTTTCTGAATGTTGAGTTTTAAGCCAGCTTTTTCACTCTCCTCTTTCACTTTCATCAAGAGGCTCTTTAGTTCTTCTTCGCTTTCTGCCATAAGGGTGGTGACATCTGCATATCTGAGGTTATTGATATTTCTCCTGGAAATCTTGATTCCAGCTTATGCTTCATCCAGTCCAACATTTCTCATGATGTACTCTGCATATAAGTTAAATAAGCAGGGTGACAATATACAGCCCTGAAGTACTCCTTTCCCAATTTGGAACCATTCTGTTTTTCCATGTCCAGTTCTAACTGTTGCCTCTTGACCTGCATACAGATTTCTCAGGAGGCAGGTCAGGTGGTCTGGTATTCCCATCTCTTTCAGAATTTTCCACAGTTTATTGTGATCCACACAGTCAAAGGGTTTGGCATAGTCAATAAAGCAGAAGTAGATGTTTTTCTGGAACTCTCTTGCTTTTTTGATGATCTAATGGATATTGGCAATTTGATCTCTGGTTCCTCTGCCTTTTCTAAATCCAGTTTGAACATCTGGAAGTTCACAGTTCACGTACTGTTGAAGCCTGGCTTGGAGAATTTTGAGCATTACTTTACTAGCATGTGAGATGAGTGCCATCGTGCAGTAGTTTGAGCATTCTTTGGCATTGCCTTTCTTTGGGATTAGAAGGAAAACTGACCTTTTCCAGTCCTGTGGCCACTGCTGAGTTTTTCCAAATTTGCTGGCATATTGAGTGAAGCACTTTCACAGCATTATCTTCTAGGATTTGAAATAGCTCAACTGGAATTCCATTACCTCCACTAGCTTTGTTTGTAGTGATGCTTCCTAAGGCTCACTTAACATTGCATTTCACAATGTCTGGCTCTAGGTGAGTGATCACACCATTGTGATTATCTGGCTCATGAAGAACTTTTTTGTATAGTTCTTCTGTGTATTCTCACCACCTCTTCTTAATATCTTTTGCTTCTGTTAGGTCCATAGCATTTCTGTCCTTTATTGTGCCCATCTTTGCATGAATTTTTCCCTTGGTATCTCTAATTTTCTTGAAGGGATTTCCAGTCTTTCCCATTCTATTGTTTTCCTCTATTTCTTTGCACTGATCACTGCGGAAGGCTTTCCTATTATCTCTCCTTGCTATTCTTTGGAACTCTGCATTCAGATAGGTATATATTTACTTTTCTCCTTTGCCTTTCACTTCTCTTCATAGCTGTTTGTTGGTGCCTCCTCAGACAGCCATTTTGCTTTTTTACATTTCTTTTTCTTGGGGATGGTCTTGATCCCTGTCTCCTGTACAATGTCACAAACCTCTCTCCATAGTTTATCAGGCTCTCTGTCTGTTAGATCTAGTCCCTTAAATCTATTTCCCACTTCCTCTGTATAATCGTAAGGGATTTGATTTAGGTCATACCTGAAGGGTCTAGTGGTTTTCCCTACTTTCTTCAATTTAAGTCTGAATTTGGCAATAAGGAGTTCATGATCTGAGCCACAGTCAGCTCCTGGTCTTGTTTTTGCTGACGGTATAGAGCTTCTCCATCTTTGGCTGCAAGGAATATTATCAATCTGATTTTGGTATTAACCATCTAGACATACATGTGTAGAGTCATCTCTTGTGTTGTTGGAAGAGGATGTTTGCTATGACCAGTGTGTTCTCTTGGCAAAACTCTGTTAGCCTTTGCCCTGTTTCATGTTTGCACTTCAAGACCAAACTTGCCTGTTACTCCAGGTATCTCTTGACTTCCTAGTTTTGCATTCCAGTCTCCTATAATGAAAAGAATATCTTTTGGGGGTGTTAGTTCTAGAAGGTCTCATAGGTCCTTCATAGAACCATTCAGCTTCAGCTTCTTCAGCATTAGTGGTTGGGGCATAGACTTGTATTACTGTGATATTGAATGGTTTGCCTTGGAAATGAACAGAGATCATTCTGTCATTTTTGAAATTGCATCCAAGTACTGCATTTCAGACTCTTTTGTTGACTATGATGGCTACCCCATTTCTTTAAGGGATTCCTGCCCACAGTAGTAGATATAATGATCATCTGAGTTAAATTCACCCGTTCCAGCCCATTTTAGCTCACTGATTCCTAAAATGTCGATGTTCACTCTTGCCATCTCCTGTTTGACCACTTCCAATTTGCCTTGATTCATGGACCTAACATTCCAGGTTCCTATGCAATATTGCTCTTTACAGCATTGGACTTTACTTCCATCACCAGTCACATCCACAACTGGGTGCTGTTTTTGCTTTGGCTCTGTCTCTTCATTTTTTCTGGAGTTATTTCTCCACTGATCTCCAGTAGCATATTGGGCTCCTACGGACCTGGGGAATTCATCTTTCAGGGTCCTATCTTTCTGCCTTTTCATACTGTTCATAGGGTTCTCAAGGCCAGAATACTGAAGTTTGCCATTCCCTTGTCCAGTGAACCATGTTTTGTCAGACCTCTCCACCATGATCCATCCATCTTGGGTGGCCCTACACAGCATGGCTCATAGTTTCACTGAGGTAGATAAGGCTATGGTCCATATGATCAGATTAGTTAGTTTTTCTGTGATTGTGGCTTTCAGTCAGTCTGCCCTCTGATGGAGAAGGATAAGAGGCCATGGAAGCTTCCTGATGGGAGAGACTGACTGAGGGGGAAACTGAGTATTGTTCTGATGGGCGGGGCCATTCTCAGCAAATCTTTCATCCCATTTTCTGTTGATGGGCAGAGCTGTGTTCCTTTCCTGTTATTTGACCTGAGGCCAAACTATGGTGGAGGTAATGGAGACAATGGCGACCTCCTTCAAAAGGTCTCATGCACTCACTGCTACACTCAGTGCCCCCAACCCTGCAGCAGGCCACCGCCGACCTACGACTCTGCCAGAGACCCCTGGAAACTCATAGCAAGCCTGGGTCAGTCCCTTGTGGGACCAGCACTCCTTTCTCCTGAGTCCTGGTGCACAAGGTTCTGTCTGTGCCCTCCATGAGTGTTTCCCCAGTCCTGTGTATGGTCTGGAGTCCCTGTGGTGGGTTAATGATGGCCTCCTCCAAGAGGGCTTATGCCATGCCCAGGTCTGCTGCACCCAAAGCCCCTGCCCCACGGCAGTCCACTGCTGACCCATACCTCCTCAGGAGACACTCAGATACAGTTTTGTCTCAGTCTCTGTGGGATCTCTGGGTCCTGCTGTGCACAAGGTATGTTTGAGCCCTCTGAGCGTCTCTGGCAGGTATAGGTTTGATTTTAAATGCGATTTCGCCCCTCCTACCATCTTGCTGGGGCTTCTCCTTTGCCCCTTTTCTCTCTTTAATATCATAGAGAGTACCTTAAATATAAGATGCATATCTGCATCCTGAGAAATATGGAGTAATGATATGAGTGGTATTCAGAAGAAATAATGACTAGATCTGTGACTTTTCCTATGTTTTCTTTCCTTCAGTATCTTCCTTTAGCCATTAGACAACTCACAGTAGCTACGGTATCTATCCATAGGTTGTTGTGACAATTGAATATCAACACACATTCCCTGGTGGGCTTCCCTGGTGGCTCAGTGTTAAGAATCTGCCTGCAGTGCAGAAAACCTAGGTTCAATCCCTGGGTTGGGAAGATCCCCTGGAGGAGGACATGGCAACCCACTCTAGTATTCTTGCCTTGAGAATGCCATGGACAGAGGAGCCTGGCGGGTTGCAGTCCATAGCGTCGCACAGAGTCAGACAGGGCTGGAACAACTAAGAGACAGCAGCAGCACACATTCCCTGGAGACTCAGACGGTAAAGAATCTGCCTGCAATGCAGGAGACCTGGGTTTGATCCCTGGGTCAGGAAGATTCCCTGGAAAAGAGAAAGGCTACCCACTCCTGTATTCTTGCCTGGAGGATTCCATGGACAGAGGAGGCTGGCAGGCTATATATAGTCCATGGGATCTCAAAGAGACACTACTGAGCGCTAATGCTTTTACTTATAAAAATGTAGTCCCTAACACAAAATAAGCATTGTTAAATTTTTTGTCCTCTGCTAGTAAGACAAAATGCAGATTCAGAGAACAAACTTATGCTTACTAGTGGGGAAGGATGGGGGGAAGGCGTAGCTAGGGATTTGGGGATGGACATGTACACACTGGTATGTTTAAAAGGGATAGCCAACAAGGACCTACTGTATAGCACAGGGAACTCTGCTCAGTGCAGTGTGGCATCCTGGATGGGAGGGGAGTTTGGGAGAGACTGGATGCATGTATACGTATGGCTGAGTCCCTCTGCCATGCACCTGAAACAGCATTGTTAATCAGCTGTACTCCAGTAAAAAGTAAAAAGCTTAAAAAAAAAGATGCCCAAGGGAACAAACGTTTAAAGGACAGGTAAAAGAGGGGGTCGGATGTGAAAGAAGCTGCACAAGAAACTGAGGAAAAGTGGCTGAAGAGGTGAGAGTACACACCACAAACATGCTGCTGCTGCTGCTGCGGCTGCTGCTGCTAAGTCACATCAGTCATGTTCGACCCTGCGTGACCCCATAGACGGCAGCCCATCAGGCTCCCCGTCCCTGGGATTCTCCAGGCAAGAACACTGGAGTGGGTTGCCAGTTCCTTCTCCAATGCATGAAAGTGAAAAGTGAAAGGGAAGCCGCTCAGTCGTGTCTGACTCTTCGCGACCCCATGGACTGCAGCCCACCAGGCTCCTCCGTCCATGGGAGTTTCCAGGCAAGAGGACTGGAGTGGGGTGCCATTGCCTTCTCTGCACCACATACATACATGTAAGCAAACACACATACATACACAAACATGTATGCACACAGGAGTACATAGTCATAGGACCCAAGAGGAGGGTGTGGCCAGAAGGAAGCAAGGCAATAGTATTGAATGTACCCGTGACATCAAGAAGATGAGCAATGGAAGTTGCTCCCTGAATTTAGGGGATAGGGGATCTGTGAACCCTGGAAGCGGTAGTGTAAGACCAGGTCAGCAGATTGAGAAGTGAACGAAAGAAATGGAAGAAGTAAAGGTAGGGATAATAGACAATTCACTCGAACAGTCTGAATCTGAAAGAGGAGAAACAAAATAAAAGCTGCTGGAGCACGGTTGACAGACTGAGCGTTGTTTTTTATTTTGCACTGGGTTGACCAAAAGGCTCATTTGGGGTTTTCTGTAAAAGGTTACAGAAAACTTTCCGGTCACATAAATGAGAGAAACTATTAATAGATGGAGTAACTTTTTTAAGGCGTTTTATAAATATGAACTCATTTCATTTGCACATATTTGAGGTAGACTGTGGTAGAAATAACCCAGTACAAACTTGGAATTACAGGAGAATACTGATGGAGTATCTCTGGGAAATAATTGGTTAACATAACTGCCTTGTAAGATAAAAGAAAACATTTGTCATTTCTCTGTCTCATTTGGGTATACATAAATATACTTGTCCTGATTTGAAATAAGTGAGATACATATTTATACAAATATAGCTATAGATATGTATATATATCATGATCAATCAGGATCTGTCATTCAAAAAAGACAGAGAACAAATGCCTAGAAAGACACTGTGTTACGAGAAATCAATAGTAACTTCAGTGATGTATATCCCATATCATGGGATTTATGATACAAAAGAGGGATATAGGAAATGCAGAGACAGAAGGAAGTACATTAATAAGTTTAATACAAGGTGGTAAGTAAGAAGTGATAGTAAATGCTGCTGAGTTTGGAGGGGGAGAGAGTTGAGGTGGTCAGAGAAACTTTCCTGGGAGAAGTGACTTTTGCATTTGAACTTTATGAACAATTTGGATTTGGAAATACAAGTGGTGGGCTTATTTTATTCCAGGTAAGAGAGTAATGTTTCATAGAACACAAGAGATGAAAAGGCTATAAAAGGAGGAAATTGAAGAATTTCAAGAACCTACATTTTCATATTTTTTGTTATTTCCACAAAAGAGCATGCATTTTGAGTGGAAGTCACTTGACCGTTAAAAAAGAGAATGGAATAAGAAGAAATGAGCCGATGGCCAACATGTGGACAGTGCAAATCACTATCACACTTGCTGCGCTGTCCTCTCTCAGAGCTTGGAGGGCAGCGGACAACAACACTATAGGACCATACTGAGTCGCTTCAGTCGTGTCCGACTCTGCAACCCCACGGACTGTAGCCCGCCAGGCTCCTCTGTCCATGGGCATTCTCCAGACAAGAATACTGGAGTGGGTTGCCATTTCCTTCTCAAGGGGTCTTCCCAGCCCAGAGACTGAACCTATGTCTCTAATGTCTCCTGCACTGGCAGGCGGATTCTTTACCATTAGCACCACCTGGGAAGCCCATAGGACCACAGGCCTATTGAGAAATGTTCCATCAGAGACTTCAAAAATCATGAGCTAGAAACTCTAGGCATTAATTATTATTGTTAATTATTGCTATCATTAATATTGATAGTAATAATAAATATTAATATCAACATTAATGTTAATATTAAAATGGATAGCATTCATTTAATACTACTGACAGCAGTATGCATCAGGAACATTAATATTAGTGATGGTAGTAACCCAAAGCCTGGCCTGGCCATGCCATGGCTGATCTGCTGAGCCTGTGCAGGGGGCCCATAATGTGATAGGTGTGGGCACTGGCAAGACAGGTATATTTTACAACATGAGAGTCTAGACCAGTCAGCATCTTAAAGCCATTTCAGGCCCTTTACGTAAAGGCTCAGTCATTGGAAGCCATTCCCAACCCAAGCTGTATAAACCAATTTAGGTGATGAAGGTAGCAGGCGCTGCAAGCACAAGGGATTTATTCATAAGAATATTTATAGCAAAAATTCTCTGTCTGCCTGTCCCTCCTTCTATGTATGCAGAATTATAGAAAGGACTAGTCTCCTTACAATAGGGAATTCAGGACTCATCTTAATTTTTAGTCGTGTACGGAACTGCTGATCTATTCAAAAAATTAAGAGCAGTGTTTAAATTGCTTTTCTTTAATCAATTCGCAAATATTTGTTGGGACATTTAGCAAAATTGAAAATGGTAGAGTTGCCCAGTTTTGCAGAGCTCTAAGCTTGGCAGCAGAGCCTGCTGCCGCGTTCAGGTTTCATGGGAAGCCCAGACTCAGGGTGAGTCTTGAAGGTTGAGCCATCATAAAGCTTCCTCCATCTCCCTCTGTGCAGGGCTGACTGGTGAAACGCTTAAATAAGAAGGAAGCTGGAAGGTGGGGGCGGGCAGAGGGTAGAGGTGGGGGTGGGAGCATGTACAGCTGTGGGTCATTAGCAATAATCACAGCCCGCCAGCAGGAGAGGAAGCCGAGCGTGGTGAGTACCCCCTCTCTCCCTCTCCCTGTAAGAAGCCATCTGGCCAAGGCAGTTTCGAATAAACGCTAGTAAGGGAATTTTATTCTGTTTGACTTTATTTAAGGTCCTAGTGTAGACCACGCCTTGGCTTTGGCTTTGGCTTTGAAATGTGGGACTGCAATAAAAGCACACCTCTGGGTTTGCAGCACCACGGAGTTGTCCTAAATGAGAGTTCACGGCGGGATGGGGCGCGTCTTGCCCTCCGTGGGTGACGGGGGGGAGGACGAGTCACCCGAGTGCCCCCGTCCACCACCCCTGGGTTCTGATTGGGGTTGAATGACCAGCACTCTCCTTGCTGTCTGGTAGAAACGTCAGCGTGCTTATAATCGCCACTTTGCTTAAAAATCCAGCCCTTATATTTATTTAGAAATAAAAGACACTAAAGGAAATATTTTCAAGAGGAAGAAAAGGAAAAAGAACAAACTCCCAGATTTCTTCTGGAGTATAAAATCTACTGATGGCTTCGCCTTTTTTTGTCTCAAAGTTGTCTTTTATCTCACTCACCAAGGTCATTCTGTGTGAAACTTTAACGTATCCAAGCAATTGTAGTTATTCATGTGGTGCATGAAGCAGGACTCTGCTACATTAAATTCTTCTTTTAGTGCCATCTTTGACATTTTTATTACACTTTGAGGATTGTATAGAAGTATGTTCAGTTGAAACAGCCATTTGTTTGAAGACACCATTTTTGATTGGCCAGTTTTATTTATTACAGAGAAGCAAACTAATGTGTGATTTGTAATGAAATCATAGAGGCCCCTGAGTTGCCTCTTATTAGGAATGGAGTTGCTCTCTTGTTATATTTTAGAACACAATTTTTATTGTGAGGTTTGACATCGAGAACCCAGTGATGTGGTAAAGATGATTTAAATACTAGAGGATACATGTGTGAACACTCAAAGTTAGTCCTTCAACTTCTCATAAGTTACATATTGGCTCAAAATTGTTGGCCTTAAAGCAACATCTCCGAGCCAGTGGGCAAAAAACAGGATGCTGCATTGTGGCACCATAGATGTCCACAAATAGTCAAACACGCAAAGCCCAGCTGGAAAATGTTGTATAAAATTAGCCCAAAACTTAGGCATTCTCACCCAAAAGGAGTAATTTTAGTTCCCCAAAGAATTCCATCTGTCTTTTGCTTGAGCATATAATATATGGTTGAGATTGGAGCAGTAGAATTGAAGATGAGAAAAGATCGTGACATTCAGAGAAAAAGGTGATTTATACATTTTTACCCAGGGAAAAAAAGTTTCCTTGTGGCATCTTTATGTAATTTTATAGCATGTTTGTTGTATAATTTGCATTTTAAAATAGTATAGGTTTGGTTGAAAGAAATAAGGCAAATACAATTTTAAGCTTGATTTTTTTAAGATGTTACTTAAAAGAGAAGAATAAATTTTCTTGTTGTTGTAGTGTTAGCACTAAAGAACACATGCAATTTTATTTTCCCTCCTCTTATCTGATGTCTTTATAAGGTTCTATATTTAGCCCCGCTTAAACCAATCAGTCAAGACATGAAGCTAGAAAGCTGCTAATGGTGCCTTGATGCTCAAAACCTTTTTGTGTGAGGATTGACTTAGTGAATTATGTCAGTTAGAGTTTTCTCCTCAAGATCTAACTGGAGCTCGGTTTACAAAACTCAAAATGAATCCAACAAAAATAAGCTGAGAAAAGACCAGCTGTCCTCATTTGTCCCGCTGTCCTCTTTTCAAGCTATTTTTTTTCTTCGGTGGTAAAGTTTTTACTTTGGGGTTTCTGAAATGCCATAGCTGGCTGTATTTACGTTTTGAGTACCTAGTCATGTGGAAGTTTTAATTCTCTATTGACACAGCTTGGAATGACGTGTTTCTTTGAGAATGGTCCAGAGAGAATGTTCTGGATTCACAAACAGCTGATGCCACCCCTTATGTCTAAAATGGAAAAAAAAAAAAGAGACTAAAACCTTCACAGCCAGAGTGGTTCTGTTGCTGCTAGAATAATGTGTACCACTAAAAATGATGGACTCATTTTAAAGGCAGTGTTGTTAGAACGCTTTCCTCAGTTCCTGCTGTGGTGGAGGCCCTACTCGAGAAAGGACTCGGCAGAAATAAATGGTCACCGTCCGGAGATGTCGTGGCAACATGACAGAATGAAAAGAAAGGACTGCACTTTAGAATCACCTAGGGAAGCTTCCCCTGGGAGGAAGGGGCACTGGCGACCATTGAAGGGGGTAAAATACGGGTTAGGAGCTCTGCCAGGAAAAGAAGTACCAGCTGAGAGTCTGGGGGTTGCCAGCGAGTTTAAAGGGGTGGCCTGAGTCTATGGGGAAGCTGGTGCTAGGCTCATCTGTATCACCAGTCCTTGGGGCAGCTTCCACCCTGAGCAGAGGCGGGATATACGTGGCAACAGCTGATGCCACAGCTGACAATCTTCTTCACCTGTACTGAACCTTGTGCGGGGATTCTCCACTGCCCGCCCCCCCTAAAAACGCCTGTGAAGGAGCTCTGGCCCCACTGCAGAGTCCATGCCTGATCTCCAGGGACAGCTTCTCTGCAGGCCCGCCCTCCTGCTGACCCAGACTCACATCGCCCCTGAACCCCCAACCGTTTCTGGGACTTCTTTCAGGGAGACACACAATCCTAGCTTTCTATTTTGACCATGTACTATTTGTCTACTTAAAAATCTTCCCTTGAATTTAAAAAAAAGAAAAAAAAACCCTCAAAATGTCTAAAATCAGAGCTTTTGTATTTTCCATGAGCTTCTGATCCTCATCTTTCCCCTCAATGAATGGTACCACCAGCCTCTCCTGTCCTCTCAAGCAGGCATCCTTGACTTGAACAATCCTCTCAGGCCTACATCCGGTCCATCGCCCATCCCCATTGGCTGGACTCCCAGCCAATCCACCACCTCCTCTTTAGTGCAACCCATTATCTTGGAGGCAGATGGCAGCTCGTCCCGCCCCTCCGCCTCCCGGCTCCCCACCCCCTTCCCCGAGCCGACTCGTTCATCAGGCAGCGTTCAGGATGATTGTATGAAACTTTGCTTCCTGCAATCACCTTCCTCTGCTTAAAACCCCTCAGTGTCTGCTCTTAGAGTAGAGTTGGCCCCTCACCTCAGCCTTCAACATGCTCCACCTTACTTTTCTTAACTCACCTCCTCGGCTTCATTCCTTTCTCCCTCTTGTTACAGCCCCCTTGTCTTCCCTTCTGACAACGTGCTGTTTGCTTAGACCCTAAACATTTCTAGGAACTGAAACCAGCCAGACCACGAGACCCACCACAGCTCTACCCTTCTGTCTTTCCGCTGGTTCTCGGCCATCCCTCTCTCCAGTGTCAGCCATGCTCACATCAGCATTGTATCTAACGTCCTTTCTTTCAGTCTGCATCCTCCCTTGCCCTTGTTGAAGCAATGGATGTGCTTCTATGCCTCCATCCTTCAGAAATGGTTTTTATGAGCCGGGGGTAGGGGGACTTAATGACTCTGGATATCAGAGGGTACTCACTATGTTGAAGATTTTGCTGCCAGGTGTGCTGGGTTGTATTTCTAAGTCTGTCACTGATTAAATGTACGGCCTTGAGAAAGGTGCTTGGCCTCTCTTAAGTCTCAACACTCTACCTATAAAATGAAGGAACTAGTCGGTGGTGTAACATGTGAGGTGGACAACACAATTCCAGGTCCAGAGTGAGCATAAGTAGACATAGCCTGTACTTTTCTGTTTCAGTGGGCAACTTTAGGGGAAAAAGTGCCACTGTGTATAATCACAAGAAATTCTGAAATGATTATTTGATATGGGAGGAATACAAACTAAACCCTTCCAGGACACTTGAAACCCATTTATCCAGCCCTTGCGCTTGATTGTCTCTGCACCTGAACTCTGGGTTGAGAACAATTTGCTCTCAAAATTATGACAAACTAGTGAACGCCAAAAAGTCAAATTTTCCCCAGGCTATAATTGCAATAAATTTAAAATGTGTTCTAAGAAAGTGATACAGTGACCCAAATTCATTGAAGTCGTTCTAATTATGCTGTTGTTTATTACTCTGACAAGTGTTTTGACCACAGGATTGATATTAGAAACAAACAGAGGCTTTATTAACTGGCCATAAATTTTTTAAAATATGTGAGCTGTGTTCTGAACAAAACGTGCAGCTCTTACATAATTGCAGGATCGTGTTTTAAAAGTTTCAAGAAATACACGGATAGACCGTTTTTTATTTAAAAGGTATAAAAGGATAAAAAGGTTTAAAAGGATAAAAATATTTTCTTTGTTTGGTTTTTTTTCTTCGTAATGTAAAACAACGGAGTTAACTGCTCAGAGGCTGAGATAAGCAGTGAGCCCACAGGCTTCCAGCAATCCTGAGGGAATGGTGAGAGGCCTTCAGTGCAGAAAAAGGTGGGCAGGATTCAGGGAGAGAGAGTAAGAAAGTGCCAGCATGCGAAACCTATGTGTCCATCAACAGAGGAATGGATAAAGAAGATGTGGCACATATTTACATGTGTGCGTGCTAAGGCACCTCAGTTGTGTCTGACTCTTTGTGACCCCATGAACTGTAGCCCACCAGGCTCCTGTGTCCATGGGATTCTCCAGGAAAGAATACTGGAGGGGGTTGACGTTCCCTTCTCAGAGGTTCTTCCCTGACCCAGGGATCAAACCTGTGTCTCGCTTGTCTCCTGTGCATTCTTAACCACGAGTGCCACCTTACAATCTGGTATATATATACAGTGGATTATTACTCAGCCATAAAAAGGAATGGATTTCTGCCATTTGCAGCAAGATGGATACAACTAGAGATGATCTTACGAAGTGAAATCAGACAGAAAAAGACAAATACCATATGATATCACTTATATGTGGAATCTAAAAAAAAATGGTACGAATGAACCTATTTACAAAACAAATAGAATCACAGATGTAGAAAACAAACTTATTATTACCGGGGGAAAGGACAGGGGAGGAATAAATTTGAGAGATTGGGATTCACAAAAAGCCAGTACCACATATAGAATAAATAACTAATAAAGACCTTCTGTGTAGTACAGGAAACTCCACTCAATACTCTGTAATGGACTATATGAGAAAAGAATTAAAAGAGTAGATATATGTATAATATGTATAACTGAATCACTTTACTATAGAACTAAACACTGTAAATCAACTATACTCCAATAAAAATTAATTTTAAAAATTTTTCATAAAAGAAATTATAACAGCAAGAGTGTGTTAATGGCTTCTTTTGAGCATTGACCACTTGGAATGCTTCCAAGGTTTCCCATTTCTCTTAGGGATTTGACCCCACCATTTTGAAAGAGAGGGAGAGAAGGGGTAGGAAGGGAAGGTGGGAGGGTACATGCTGATAGAATACATTCCCTGGAGGCTCTTAAAAGCAAGGAGAGAGAGGACACCGAGGCGGCTGTGCTGTCCACCCAGGCCTGGGAAGTGTGGGCTGAGCCTTGGACAAGACTGAGAGATGGCATTCGGAGAGAACCTTCCCCACACACCACCTGCCCTCCAGGGAGGTGAAGCTGGTGCTGACTGCAGTTCCCACTCTTGTCCATGAGCTTGTCCAAACTTTGATCTTTGAATCTAGACTTGAGCCTTTACTCACATTTCATTAAATGGGCTAAAAGCAAACAGAAAATCCTACCCAATTTAGAATGAAAATGTAACTACAGCTCTCATAGCAGTCTTCTCTTTTTCCCTTTGTAATTTCTTTCCCCCGGAATGGTCTTGTTTTCAGCTACAAACAACCTTTCCCACGTGGCAGAGACGTGTTTCAATGGGTGGGATCGGTGACGTCAGGGAGCTGGTAAGCCTGCAGATTCCCAGACCTGGCCCAGACCTACGGGTCTGCTTGAGTCACTGCCACAGTTTGAAGGCTACTGGATTTAAAAAAAAAAAAAAGCCTGAAACCTTGAAGTCTCAGCACAACAGGGTCTGTGTCCTTGATCATTTTTAAACCCTAGAATACCAAACAGAGTTGCTGGCATATAAGAGACAACTGATCAATAGTTATGAAATAAAATGTTGAATTTTGGACACCAGGACTGATGGGGGTGGTCTCCCTGTGGCCCACAAGTACTGTCCAGCCCAGCCTTCTGATGTGGGGTCTCCGGGGAAGGGAGGCTGGGGAAGGGGCAGCTCCAGGGTCCCAGTTAAGTGAAAGGAGGTTGCTCTTCTAATTTGCAATGTGAATAGCGAGGTAACTCCCCCAAGGACAGTCCTGCAGAGAGCGAGAGCTGCTTTCAGGGGAAGCACATTCATTTTCAAATTTGCACAATTGATTGGGGAGTTCTTACAGGCTCTCAGAGGAATTTAGCCAAGTACTTAGTTGTACATTTCTGTAAACTGCTACTTCCCATGGGCGGATTTCTGTAGAGTCTACTTTTTATAATTTTCACCTAAGGAATTTCGTCAGTTGGCGCTCAGATTTATCCAGAGTAATCTTAGCTAATAGGAAACTGTTTCAGTCTGCAAATGATTTGCTAATAGCAAAAATCCAACTGCTGATCCTACGTTTGTGTAGCACTTCATGGCTTTTTAAGAATGAGCGTAAAAAGATAGAAGAGTGACCATTTCAAGGTAGAGCCCCTGAAGTGTAGTTGCTGCGGTTGGGGTGCCTTTCGTCTTCCTCCTCCATTGTGCTTTCTAAGTTCCCTTTGCCCTCAGCTGTCCCCTCCATTGGTCTCAGTGGTCTACCTGGTGGTGTGACCCAAGCCCCATTGCTCGCATCACCAGGACAAGATCAACATTCTTGTGTGCAGACTGTGTTGTCTCCTGGTGCTACTATCTAGTACTTCCGTTTTTGCGTTGTGGAATGCAAGATTTAATAATTCATCTTTTACTTTGGAGGGATGTCCCCACATGCTCCAACCACTAAAGCCCAAAGAAAGTACTGATATCCAAACCCTATGGTGTCATGGCAGACTCACACCAGCATCTCAACCCACTTATCAGAATCTATAATAATGGTTATCTTATCATTACCTTATGGTCAGGAAACCAATGCCCATGATTATCTCTGGTGATGGTAATGACAATTTCTGGCAATTATTTTCTTGTTCCACTAGATCTCCTATGTTCTTTTCAAGGATAATGTCAGCAATTCCTCCTCCCACATCAAAATGTCTTTCTCTTTATTATTGCTACAGCATCTATAACATAGATGCATGTACTTTTCTTTATTGCAGTGAAACCATTGATCCAATTTTCTTTGCCACCTAATGAGCTGTTTCTCTTTTTCCTCTTACAACAAAATACATGGAAGATTTACTACACTTTCTTACAGTTCTCTCTTGAACACCTTCTAACAGATTTTCTGCATCACGAGTAATACCAAAATTTTCTAACAGATTTTCACCATCACAAATATACAAAATTTTCTCTTTCCAAACTAGATCCAATGATCAGATTTTAATCTTCATCTTAATGATCCTAATAGAAGTATCTGACAAACACACATACTTCACATGGCTTTGAAATGAGAGTAAGTGACTTTGAAATGAGAGAAAGAATGTAGGTTGATTAGGATATGATTTTGCCAACATCAGTTGGATCACAGAAAAAGCAAGAGAGTTCCAGAAAAATATCTACTTCTGCTTTATTGACTACTCCAAAACTTTGACTATGTGGATCACAAGAAACTATGGAAAATTCTTAAAGAGATGGGAATATCAGACCACCTTACCTGCCTCCTGAGAAATCTGTATGCAGGTCAAGAAGCAACAAGTAGAACCAGACATGGAACAACGGACTGGTTCTAAATTGGGAAAGGAATATGTCAAGGCTGTATATTGTCACCCTGCTTATTTAACTTATATGCAGAGTACATCATGCGAAATGACAAGCTGGATGAAGCACAAGCTGGAATCAAGATTGCTGGGAAAAATAGCAATAACATCAGATATGCAGACGTCACCACCCTTATGGAAGAAAGCAAAGAGGAACTAAAGAGCCTCTTAATGAAAATGAAAGAGGAGAGTGAAAAAGCTGGCTTAAAACTCAACATTCAAAAAATGAAGATCATGCCATCCAGTCCCATCACTTCATGGCAAATTAATGGGGAAAAAATGGAAACAGTGACAGACTTTATTTTCTTGGGCTCCAGAATCACTGCAGATGGTGACTGAAGCCATGAAATTAAAAGATGCTTGCTCCTTGGGAGAAAAGCTATGACCAACCTAGACAGCATATTAAAAAGCAGAGACATTACTTTACCAACAAAGGTCCATCTAGTCAAAGCTATGGTTTTCCCAATAGTCATGTATGGATGTGAGAGTTGGACTAGAAAGAAACCTGAGTGCTGATCACAGCAGAGTCTAAATCTATCAGTTACAATTTGTTTTCTGTAGGTCTCATTGCTACTTCTTTTTTTACACACATAATCTGCCTTCTAGATCAACTATTTTTTAAATAATTTATTTCACCATTGTTGGCTTATTAGCTATAACATTTTGTTTTGTTGTTGTTTGGTATTTGAGGTGTATGCCTTTAATCCATCACGGTCTACTTGCATGCACTATTGTATCACTGGTGTACAGGTTAAGAGCCTTACCACAGTAGACGTTTCTTTTCCCACTCTAGTCTTTGTGCTAGTGTCATACACTTTACTTCTACACTGGTTACAAATCCTACAATAAAAATGTTGTATTTTTGGTTTTATATAGCACATTACCATTCTTTAACAAATTTATTGATATGAATTGCATATATCACAAGATTTACCCATCTCAAATGTACAATTCAAGGATTTTTAGTAACTTTACCAAGTGGTACAACCATTATATCCTGTAAACATAAACTCATAAAGGTGTTCTGTTTGTTTTGTTTTGTGGCATGAAATAAATTGACTAACATATCAGGTCTTGACTCTCTTAAATGTAAAGTAAGGAAGTTGAACTGCCAGGTAATCTCCAAGGTGTCTTTAAAGTTTCAAGATTCTTTGGTGAAACTCACCGTAGAAGGGCTGACATGATAAAGTGTCAACAGCCACTGACAGCATTGTTTCGAGTTCCAATGGATGGAACCATCACAGCAAGACACCAGTTGCTTTTAGTGACAACTCAATGGGACATATACAAAAGAGCAGTTTCCTCTCCACAGATGAACTGCTTTCTCTTGGCTTTTTAAATATGCTTTTTCTAGTGTGTAATAGTGTTTTTAATTAACATGTCCTTTTACAGGTTCTTTTCAGGAATGGTTTAACCTTAATAATTGAGGTAGATGCTATTCTAAAAATGTATTTATACGTTATTTTGTATGATCACAATGATCATAACCAGTCTGAAATCAAATGTTATCAAGATTTCTAACTGAAATCAGTTGAGGAAACAAATCAGTTGAGCCCTAAACTTTCTCTGACTTACTGTGTTGAGAGTTTCTAAGCTGCAGTACTGGGAGAGGGAACCCAGATATAGACATCCCTAAGGAGACAGACTTGAAAATATAAGAGGCAAAGGAACTGTGTTTGCAGAGCAGAAGCCTGGAGGGAAGAAAGTCACACAGAAATAGAACCCTTGGCTGGGGGGATGGGGGTTGGGAGGGGAGGGGAATGGACACGTGTGCACGTAGGACTGAGTCCCTTTGCTGTCCACCTGAAACTATCGCAACACTATTACTCGGCTATTGTTGTAGTCAGTCATGTCCGACTCTTTGCAACCTCCTAGACCGTAGCCCGCCAGGCTCCTCTGTCTATGGGATTTCCCAGGCAAGAATACTGGAGTGGGTGGCCATTTCCTTCTCCAGGGGATCTTCTGCATCCAGGGATCAAACCCATGTTTCTTGCATCTCCTGTATTGGCAGGCAGAGCCTTTATCGCCGAGTCACTTCCAATATAAATTAAAAAGTTAAAAAAAAAAAAGAACTGGTCTCATGGAAATGGAAACAAAGCAACCCTGGAGCCAAAGGCTAACTGTACTTAAAACAGTCAAGGTGACGCTGGTCAGACCACCGATGGCCAATGTCAAGATGACTGTCAGAGGTGACTGCTGTTGCTACACGTAGCCCCTCCCTCCGTCTCTAAATGCTCCAGCCTACTGATTGTCAGTGATGGGGAGCTGGCCCTTGGACAGGAGTTTGCCCTCCCTAACCCACCCTACTCCCATTGCTGGCATCCAAAGTAAAGCAAACTTTCCTTTCCACCAAAAAATAAAAAGAATAGAATTCTGGATGTTTGTGGGGTATTCTCCACACTTACTTTTCAGCTGAGCAATGTAGGAACATGTGCATGCAGAAACCACCTGAGGCCAGGTAAGGAACCACCCGGAAGGGGTCCTCAGGGCTCAGCCAAGACCTGTGATTGCTGATACTTCCACCAGCCAGAGAGGGAAAGACGCTGGACTACATTAGGAAATTAGGTAGAGGACTAAGAGAGCGGTGTGGGACAAAGTCACGCCAAGACTACAGGTTGCTCTGGTCTTGCCAAACAAACAAGCACAACCTTAAAAGCAAATGTTGAATAAATCAAAATCTTTCTAAGTACCTTAACTACACCCAGAAAAATACAACATGTGGGACAACTTCAAGCAGTCTCATACACATATAATCAGGAGGCTTGAAAAAAAGGAGAGAGAAGTGAGCACATAAAAAACATTTGAAACAATAATGGCTAATTTTTTCTCCAAATTTGACAAAAATTCTAAACACACGGATCAAGGAAGCCCAATGAGGTACAAGGGAAAGTGAATTTAGGAAGCCTGAAAGCATATCAAGCATCTTTTGGCTCAGACGGTAAAGAGTCTACCTGCAGTGCAGGAGACCTGGGTTCAATCCCTGGGCTGGGAAGATCCCCTGGAGAAGGAAATGGCAACCCTCTCCAGTATTCTTGTCTGGAAAATCCCATGGACGGAGGAGCCTGGCGGGCTACAGTCCAGGGGGTTGCAAAGAGCTGGACATGACTGAGTGACTTCACTTCACTTGACAAGGAAAAAAGCCTGCAGAAAACACAAAGATGTGGAGGTAAGATAATATGCTACTAAACAACCAGTGTATCACTGAAAAAGTCAAAGAGGAAATAAGAAATACCCTGAGACAAATGAAAACAGAAACACAGCAATTCAAAATCTATGGGATGCAACAGAGGAAGTTTTAAGAGGTTAAGTTTTTATCAGTAGAAGCCTAATTAGGAAACAAGAAAAATCTCAAATAAACAAGCTAACCCTAACCTAAAAGAAACAGAGAGAGAACCAACAAAACTCAAAATTTGTAGAGGAAAGAAACCATAAGGATTGGAGCAGAAATAAACGAAACTGAGACTAAAATCAATAGAAAAGATTAATGAAAGAACCGGTCCTTTGAAAGATAAACGAAAGTGAAAAACCTTTAATTAAACTTCTCAAGAGAGAGAGAGAGAAGGCCTAATAAATACAATCAGATATGAAAAAGGAGAAGTTACAACTGACACCACAGAAGCACAAACATCCCAAGAGAATACTATAAACAATTATACACCAATAGAATGGACAACCTAGAAGGAACGGACAAACTCCTAGAAATGTACAGCTTCCCAAGACTGAGCCAAGAGCAAACAGAAAATATGAACAGACCAATTACTGGTAAAGAAATCGAATCGATAACAAGAGAAACAAAAGGGATCAAATATTGTATGACTTCATTTAGACAAAATGTCCAGCAAAGGCAAATTTACATGGATAGAAAGCAGATTTGTGGTTGTCTGGAGCTATGAGTGGAGGAAGAATTAACTGTGAATTGGCACAAATGATATTACAGGGAAATGAAAACGTTCTAAAATTGATGTATTATAATGGTTGTACCACTTGGTAAAGTTACTAAAAATCCTTGAATTGTACATTTGAGATGGGTAAATCTTGTGATATATGCAATTCATATCAATAAATTTGTTAAAGAATGGTAATGTGCTATATAAAGCCAAAAATACAACATTTTTATTGTAGGATTTGTAACCAGTGTAGAAGTAAAGTGTATGACACTAGCACAAAGACTAGAGTGGGAAAAGAAACGTCTACTGTGGTAAGGCTCTTAACCTGTACACCAGTGATACAATAGTGCATGCAAGTAGACCGTGATGGATTAAAGGCATACACCTCAAATACCAAACAACAACAAAACAAAATGTTATAGCTAATAAGCCAACAATGGTGAAATAAATTATTTAAAAAATAGTTGATCTAGAAGGCAGATTATGTGTGTAAAAAAAGAAGTAGCAATGAGACCTACAGAAAACAAATTGTAACTGATAGATTTAAACACAGCCATGATGACACAAATGTTAAATGTGAATGGTCTATATAGCCCATTTAAAACACAGAGACTGTCAAATGTAGAACATAAAAAAGCAAGACCCAGTTACATGCTGCCTATAGGAACCTGTGTCAAATACAAACACAGTTAAGTTAAAAGATGGAAAAAGATATATCATGCTAATACTAATCCAAAAAAATCCCCGGAATGGCTATATTAATGTTAGAAAAAGTTGGTTTGAGATCATAGAATATTGCCAGAGATAAAAAAGTTCATTTTAATGCAAAGGTCCATTGGTGGAAAGGATATAAACAATCCTAAACGGTTATGTACTTTATAACAAAGCTTCCCAATATATGAAGAAAACACATCATGGAATATATGACAGAGCTAAGGAGACACGGGCAGCCAGTAGTTATAGTCAACAATTTCAACATCCTTCTCGTAATAATCGCTAGATGTGATATCAGGTAACCCATAGAAGACCTGAACAATATGGTTAATCAACTTGACCTCATTGATATGTGTAGAATATTCTACATAGGAATAGAAGAATGCAGAAGTACTTCAAGTGTATGTGTATACAAAATGTTTACCAAAGAAGACTGTATTCTGACTCATTTAAAAAACAATAAATTTAAAAGGACATAAATCATCAGATTTATTATCTGCTAGTTATTAAGTTAGAAATCAATGGCAGAAAGCAAAAGGAAAACTGAATGAAATTAATGTGTGGGACTAAATCATTATATAGATGAAAATTTATAGCACTAAATACCTACATTGGAAAATAAAGGTCTAATATCAGTTACCTATGCTACCACCTAGAGACACTAAAGAGTAAAGCAGAATGAGGAAATTATTAATGTAATTATGATAATTACATATAACTATATTTATTAGTTAATAGTTATATATGATTATACTAATTATACATTTTTTAAATTATATGTTTAAATCAGTTCAGTTCAGTCACTCAGCCATGTCCAACTCTTTCCAACCGCATGGGCTACAGCACACCAGGCTGCCCTGTCCATCACCAACTCCCAGAGCTTGCTTAAACTCATGTCCATAGAGTTGGTGATGCCATCCAACCATCTCATCCTCTGTCGTCCCCTTCTCCTCCTGCCTTCAATGTTTCCCAGCATCAGGGTCTTTTCCAGTGAGTCAATTCTTCCCTTCAGGGTGACCAAAGTACTGGAGCTTCAGCTTCAGCATCACTCCTTCCAGTGAATATTCAGGACTGATTTCCTTTGGAATGGACTGGTTTGATCTCCTGCAGTCCATGGGACTCTCAAGAGTCTTCAATACCACAGTTCAAAAGCATCAATTCTTTGGCACTCAACTTTCCTTATGGTCCAGCTCTCACATTCATACATGACTACTGGAAAAACCATAGCTTGACTAGATAGACCTTTGTTGGCAAAGTAATATCTCTGCTTTTTAATATGCTGTCTATGTTGGTCATAGCTTTTCTTCCAAGGAGCAAGTGTCTTTTAATTTCACGGCTAGAGTCACCATCTGCAAAGATTTTGGAGCCCAAGAAAATAAAGTCTGTCACTGTTTCCATTGTTTCCCATATATTTGCCATGAAGTGACGGGACCAGACGCCATGATTTTCATTTTTTGAATCTTGAGTTTTAAGCCAATTTTTTCACTCTCCTTTTTCACTTTCATCAAGAGGCTCTTGAGTTCTTCTTCACTTTCTGCCATAAGGGTGGTGTCATCTGCATATCTGAGGTTATTGATATTTCTCCCGGCAATCTTGATTCCAGCTTGTGTTTCATCCAGCTGGGCATTTTGCATGATGTACTCTGCATAGAAATTAAATAAGCAAGGTGACAATATAAAGCCTTGATGTACTCCTTTCCCAATTTGGAACCAGTCCGTTGTTCCATGTCCAGTTCTAACTGTTGTTTCTTGACCTGCCTTCAGGTTTCTCAGGAGGCAGGTCAGGTGGTCTGGTATTCCCATCTCTCTAAGAATTTTCCACAATTTGTTGTGATTCCACACAGTCAAGGATTTAGCATAGTCAATGAAGCAGATGTTTTTCTGGAATTCTCTTGCTTTTTCTATGATCCAACAGCTGTTGACAATGTGATCTCTGGTTCCCTTGCCTTTTCTAAAACCAGTTTGAACATGTGGAAGTTTTCGGTTCATGTACTGTTAAAGCCTGGCTTGGAGAATTTTGAGGATTACTTTGCTAGTGTGTGACATGAGTGCAATTGTGCGGTAGTTTGAACATTCTTTGGCATTGCCATTCTTTGGGATTGGAATGAAAACTCACCTTTTCCAGTCCTGTGGCCACTGCTGAGTTTTCCAAATTTGCTGACAATACTGAGTGCTGCACTTTCACAGCATCACCTTATAGGAGTTGAAATAGCTCAGCAGGAATTCTATCAGCTGTACTTGCTTTGCTCATAGTGATGCTTCCTAAAGCCCACTTGACTTCACACTCCAGGTTGTCTGGCTCTTGGTGAGTGATCACACCATCATGGTTAGTTGGGTCATTAAGATCTTTTTTGCATAATTCTTCTGTGTATTCTTGCCACCTTTTCTTAATATCTTTGTTTCTTTTAGGTCCATACCATTTCTGTCCTTTTTTTGTGCTCATCTTTGCATGAAATGTTCCCTTAGTATTTCTAATTTTATTTTTTATTTTATTATATATTTTATATTTTCTTTAAATAAATATAGTATAATATAAAACATAATATTCTCTGTTATTTTTAGAGAAAAATCAATAAAAAAAAACCCACAATTTTTTCTTTGAAGAGATCAAGAATATTGATGAGACATTAGTAAGATGTTAGAAAATACAAAAGATAGAAATTGCCTGTATTAGGAATGAGGCTAGGGTCGTTACTACAGAGCCTACAATTACACATGTTACAGTAATTGAATCCATAGCTGAAAACTTTCCCAAATCGAAATCCCCAGCATATAGTTTCATCAGTGAATTCCACCAAATATTTAGGGAAGAAATTATAACAATTCTGTACAAACTCTTCCATAAATGTGAGATAAGAATACTTCTCAAGCCATTCACCAAGGGGAGTATTAATTGGATACCAAAATAAGACAAAGAAAATACAAGTAAGTAAAACTGAAGATCATTAGCCCTTATGAAGATATAGAAATTCCAAATTAAAATTTAGCAAATTGGATCCAGCATTATATTGAAAGGATAATATTCATGACCAAGTGAGGTTTGTCATAGAATATAAGACTAGTTCATCATTTAAAACTTGATTAATATAATTCACCATATCAACAGCCTAAAGATAAAAAAATATTCAACCTAATAGAAGAGCAAAAAAAAAAAAAAAAAAGACAATTCAACATACACTGAAAATAAAAAATTAGCAAACTAAGAAAATATAAGCTTCCTCAATTTGATAGGGAGTATTTGCAAAAAGCTTACAGCTAATATCATACTTAATTGTGAAAGAATTATTTCCCAATAAGATCAGTAATAAGTAAATATGTCATTTTCCACTATTCCTGTTCAATATTATACTGGGAACCATAGGCAGCAGAATCTTAACAGAATGAGATAAAAGGCAGACAAATTGGTAAGAAATAAAATTATCTCTATATGTAGGGGAATAATTTTCTATGTAGAATTTTTTTTAAAAAATTACAAAATTGCTGCTATACTTTCTAAGTGAGTTTAAAGTTTTTCAGGATAAAAGTTCTGGTAAAAAAATCAATAGTATTTCTGTGTGCTAGCAATGAATCATTGGAAATTTAAATTAAAAGAGCATCAAAATATATGACATACTTTGTAAAAAATCTAACAAATTCTGTCCAAAATCTGTATGCAGAAAAGTACAAAGTACTGACAAAAGAAATCAGAGTTCTAAATAAATGGAGAGATAGACTATGTTCATGAATCAGGAAACCCAGTATCATTAATATGCCAATTCTTCCCATGGTTATCTATAAATTCAATGTAAATTCAATCAAAATTCCATCAGAGTTTTTTGGTGGAAGTTGATGAGTTAATTCAAATATTTACATCAAAAAGGCAAAGGAAGAAGAAGAGCCAAAACAATTTTGTAAAAGTAAAAAATTAGAAAATTCATACTACCCCCAACTTCAATTCTTTAAGATAGATTACAAAAATTGTAGTAAGCAAGACAGCATGGTATGATGAAGGTAAAGATTTATAGATCAACAAAATGGAATAGTGTCCAGAAGTAGATCCACATATATATGATAAATTGATTTTTCAACAAAACATCAAAGGAAATTCAATGGAGAAAGGATAATTTTTTCAACAAATTATGATATTTCAATTGGATATTCACATTTTTTTTTAATCAGACTCATCCCATACCTTCTAGCATACACATACCTCAACTGTTTAGTCACTAAGTCATGTCCAACTCTTTGTGACCTCATGGACAGCAGCCTGCCAGACTCCTCTATCTATGGGATTTCCCAGTCAAGAATACTGGAGTGGGTTGCCATTTCCTTCTCCAAGGGATCTTCCTGACCCAGGGATCAAACCCACATCTCTTGCACTGACTGGCAGGTGGATTCTTTACCACTGAACCACCATGGAAACCCCAATGTGGATCATAACTCTACACTAAAAATCAAAACCATAAAACTGCTGGGGAAAACATGGAGGAGAAAATCTTCAAGACTTTAAATTAGACAAAACTTTCTTTGATAAAAGAGTAAAAGCATTTGCCATAAGGAAAAAGTTTAGTTAGACTTCATCAGAATTTTAAAATTTCTATTCTTCATAAGACACTTTGAAAAGAAAAAATAAGCCATAGATTAGAAAGAAAGTGAAAGTGAAGTCGCTCAGTCATGTCCGACTCTTTGCAACCCCATGGACTGTAGCCTACCACGCTCCTCCGTCCATGGGATTTTCCACACAAAAGTACTGGAGTGGGTTGCCATTTCCTTCTCCAGAAGATCTTGCCGATCCAGGGATCAAACCCAGGTCTCCTGCATTGTAGGCAGACGTTTTAGCATCTGATCTACCAGAGAAGTCCTCCTAGATTAGAAGAAAGTATTTATAATTCATATATCTGATATAGAACTTATATCTAGAATATATGAATACTCTAAATACAATAGGAATAAAAGAAACAGTGATTTTAAAGTGAGAAATGATTTGTAAAGACACTTCACAAAAGATCAATCAATGGTAAATAAGCACATGAAAAATTCTAAATATTAATAATTATTAGAGAAATGCAAACCGAGCCCACAGTGAGCTAACACACATCTGTTAGAATGGAAATATTAACAAACAAATGAAATTTGTCAATATCAAATGCTGGCAAAGATGTTTAGAGCAACTGGAGTTTTTCAAACATTGCTGGTAGAACTACAAAATGGTACAGGCACTATGGAAATAGTTTTGCACTTTCTGGTAAAATTAACATACACTAATCATGTACTCCAACAACCCTATTGCTCAGTATTTACTCTTGAGAAATGCAAACTTACATTTATATAAACACCTGTAGATTAATGTTTGTAACAGTAGTCAAAACCTGGAAACCGTCAAAATGCACTTCATGTGGAGAATGGGAAGACAAATGGTGAGTTCTTACAATGGAACACTCCTCAGAAAAAAAGGGAAAACACACTACTGCCAATATAACAGTATGGATGAATTATGCACATATGCAAATATGAATAGTAAGCGTATCATGATAAGACTCCAGAGGTTTCCTGCTATAGGATTCTGTCCTTATGATGCTTTGGAAAAGGCAAAATTTAGGGATAAAAATCCCAGTTGTCAAAGACTGGGGTTAGGGGAGAGGGTAACCATGGGTAAGTTTTGAGGGGTAGTAACCGGTCGGTATCTTGATTTTGCTTGCCTATTTGTGAAAATTCACAGGACTATACTCTTAAAAAGAGAAAATAGTGTACCTTGATAAAATAAGAAAAAAGCCAGCTGAGTTTTTACAAAGCCTTTTGTATGAAAATTAAGGTCTGATGAATCTAATACAAAAATTAAGAACTTGCTTTCTCACTAAAAGTTGCCTGCAAGCCCAAAATCTGTATCTGGGACACTTTCAGGGTCACATGTGGCCACATGTAGATGGGCGAAAAATTTGAGTCGCCCAGTGACCACGTTCCCAGCTGAAGCCAAAGAAGGTAATATTCAGGTGGCATGCTGCAGGCGAGGGTCCTTTTCCTGGTCTCTTTAGTAAGACATTCACGCATTTCTGTGCTTTTTGGTGATTTTGCTCTTTAAAAGGGAACAGATCGCCAGTCCAGGTTCGATGCGTGAGACAAATGCTCAGGGCTGGTGCACTGGGATGACCCAGAGGGATGGGATGGGGAGGGAGGTGGGAGGGGGGTTCAGGATGGGGAACACATGTAAACCTATGGCTGATTCATGTCAGTGTATGGCAAAAACCACTACAATATTGTAAAGAAATGAGCCTCCAACTAAAATAAATAAATAAATTTAAAAAAAATAGAAAATAAAATGACCCCTAAGTATAGTGCTGGAGCGCTGTTTCATGTTTCTCAACTGAGGTGGGCTCAGACGCAGCCTTTTGGTACCATCTTCTTAAATGCAATGTAAACAGCTTCTCTATCTGTAAGTCAGTTCTTGGGTAAGCATGAAATATGCAGACTCTAATAACTTGAATTACTACAATCTTTTCATCTTTAAACTTAAATAGCATCTATTTAATGCATTTTTCATTTGACCTCACTTTGAGATTACTGTGTATAGTTGAAGAAATACTATCAACGTAAAGTTAAGAAGTGCTTTGATTGATACTCAATTGAAAGCATTTTGTTGAATAAATTTTAGTAATAATAGGAATTATTAAAGTAGATTTTTAAAACTTCACTTTTACAGTCATCTTATGAAGCAGGAAGATCATGCCCCAGTTTTAGAGATGAAGCGTCTAGACTCAGTGTGGCTGCACCTTCCAGGTAAGAGAGCTGATCCAGCACCCAGGGGAAGAGGGCTAAACCTAGTGGGTCTGACTGCAAAGCCCTTGCCTGCAGCCATTATGAGACAGTAATGTTTGCAGACTTTCTTTTTCTTCTTTTGCCAATGAATATTTAGTTTTAAAAAATAGTCCAAAATGTCAAAGTTCAAAGTTCCTATTGCTTACAGTTCACATCATTTTGCCATCACAGCCAGCAAGTTTAGTTAGGGACAAAGTGTATATTAGAAAACTGTCCCTACAAATAGGTCAATGATTAGATAATCCTTCCTGTTTATTGTTCTGTTCATGCAGGAGCATTCCCACGTGTTGTTTTTATAGCAACAACTAGATGTCTCTTTCTTTCTAAATAAAACTTTTCACAATGCATTTTTTTCATGGGGGTGTAGGTATTGAGAAAATCCTGCGTTAACCATCTAAATACATAATGTTTTCCAGTTTACACAAGGAGCAAACAGCAAACTTGTTGGTCCAAGTTTCTCTTCATTATATATGTAAATCTTGTTGGCTCTGATCAAAACCTGGACCTGGTAGCTCAGAAGTTACCTGAAATCTGGTTTCTGTCCTGAAACTTCTCCTAGAGCGTGTATGCCAGCCTCTGTTGAATTACGGAAAAGTATACACAAAAACGGAGAAGGCAGTGGCACCCCACTCCAGTACTCTTGCCTGGAAAATCCCATGGACGGAGGAGCCTGGTAGGCTGCAGTCCATGGGGTCGTGAAGAGTCGGACACGACTGAGCGACTTCACTTTCACTTTTGTGCATTGGAGAAGGAAATGGCAACCCACTCCAGTATTCTTGCCTGGAGAATCCCAGGGACAGGGGAGCCTGGTGGGCTGCTGTCTATGGGGTCGCACAGAGTTGGACACGACTGAAGCGACTTAGCAGTAGCAGCAGCATACACAAAAAAAGGACTTGGCTCATAGCTCAGTTGGTAAAGAATCCATCTGCAATGCAGGAGACCTGGGTTCAATTCCTGGGTTGGGAAGATCCCCTGGAGAAGGGAATGGCAACCCACTCCAGTATTCTAGCCTGGGAAATCCCATGGACAGAAGAGCCTGGTGGACTACAGTCCACGGGGTCACAATTGGACACAACTTAGCGACTAAACCAACCAACCATACACAAAAAAGGAAAACAGCTTATCACTGCTTGGTTTTATTTGGTTAGTTTTGAGAGATAAATACAGAACATTCAACACAGACAATTCAAGTGATTTTGAGAAGTCTGGGTACCATTAAGGGATCTGAAAATTGTAATTCTGAACTTATACCTTTCTCAGGTCAGTGTGATTCCAAATCTGTAAACTTAGTTGTTGGGTGGGTGGAAGGAAGAGGACCCTAACTGATTCTTCTTGCACGGGTCCAATTATGAATTCCTGCATTCTCTCAACTCACTTTAAGCACAATGTATGTGTGTGCCAAGTCACTTCAGTCGTGTCCGACTCTTTGCGACCCTATGGACTGTAGCTGGCCAGGCTCCTCTGTCCATGGAGTTCTCCAGGCAAGAATACTGGAGTGGGGATGCCTTCTGCCGGGGGATCAAACCTGCATCTCTTATGTCTCCTGCATTGGCAGGTGGTTCTTTACCACTAGCACCAGCTGGGAAGACCTTAAGCCTAGAACTGTTCATAATTGTCAAATGGGGAAACACTATTTAAAAATAAACTAGTATATACCAGTTATCAGAGGAAGTAATAAGGATTAAGTCACAGCAACATTAATGCCCCAAAGGGAGCCTTTGGTCACTGTCTGCCTTCAATTGCCTACTTCTTCTAGCCACAATATTTCTCTCTTCTAATTAACTCAGCATATCCGTTGGCCACTGAAGTACTTTGCCAAATAAAGCTATTGACTTTAAAAAAGCAGTACCAATAGTAATACATCAGTAGCCAATAGGATTTTTTTTTTTGCAGTTGTATAGAACATATAACAGCTGTGTTTATAATGGCAGAAAAATTGGGTCTTAGGTGGTGGGGCTGAGAATTGCAGATGTATAATATCATTCAGACATTGGGTGTTTATGGTCCATTTCCACGGGAACATACTATTTCTTATTTCCTTTGATGTCATTAATCACTTTCCCAAGATGTATTTCTATAGCCCTTCTTGTCCTCCTAAATCAATTTATCTTGAAATGAAATTAATGACTCTTCAAATCCACTCTGAAAACAAAATTGTGTTCAGATAGTAGTTATTTTTCTTAGGAAAATGCAAATTATAGTAATGTCTAATATATGAAAATGGAACTCCGTAACACAAGAGCAAATAACTTGTTTTGGACCCCAAAATCCATTTCACTAACACCATGATATTCTGAAGTGAGCATTCTGTTAAAAACAACACCGACAACAGAAAGGAGAGTCAAATAGAAGCAGTGAATCAGAGGGTTAGATTTTCCCATATGTCAAAGAACTTCTTTCTTTTTTCTTCATGTGGACAGTTGCCATCTAAAGCTCCATTAAAAGCTTGCACTTCATCTGGGAGAACGTATGATAGGATGTTATTCCAGGAAGAAGGAACTCGAGTTTCTCATGCTTCTTCTTTGGCCTTGCATAATGAAACTAAGCACAAGGTGTTTTCTTGGCCGTTGGCAGGCTAGCAACTTTTGGAGTAAGACCAGTGAGTAGATTTGATTTTAAAACTTACCACGACTTTTCTTTGACATTTAGAGGCAGAGAGACAGATGTTAACTTGTAATAAACTTGAAAGCATAATTCCATTCTCAGAGCCATGAACCAAATCTGAACTTTCCATGGCTCTATCCATTCAGCCATCACTTTTTAGTATTTAATATAATTCAGTCTAGTAATTTTCTAGAAATTCTTCTATTTAGATGAGTTGAAATACTGCAATACTATCTTTTTTTTTAACCAGCCTTGTGCATGTTAAGTTGCCTCTGTTGTGTCCAGCTCTTTGTGATGCCATGGATTGTGGCCTGCTAGGCTCCTCTGTCCATTCTCCAGGCAAGAATACTGAGTGGGTTGCGATGCCCTCCCCCTGGGATCTTCCTGACCCAAGGATCGAACTCATGTCCCTTACATCTCCTGCATTGGCAGGAGGGTTCTTTACCACTAGAGCCATTTGGGAAACCCTTTTATTGAAGTGTAATTCAAATATCATACAATTCACCCATTAAAAATATATGATTCAGTGTTCTTTAGTATATTCAGAGTTGTGCAACTGTCACTACAATGTAATTTTAGAATATTTTTATCATCCCCAAAAGAAACCCTATATTCACTAGCAGTCATCCATATTCTATCCCCAAACTCCGGGTAACCACTTACTAGTTTCTGGAGATTTGCCTCCTCTGGACATTTATGTGATAAAGTCAGTTTGTGATCTTTAGCAGCAGACTTGTACTCAGCACAATGTTTTCAAGGTTCATTTAATTATGAATTACTATTCCTTTCCTTTTATGGCTGAATAATATTCCACTGTGTATGTAAATAGCTATAAATATATAATATTTTATTTATGCATGTATTAATTCATGAATATTTGGGATTTTTCCACTTCTTGGCAGTCATGAATAGTTGTACTATATATGCTCATATACAAGATTTTGTATAAATGAAGGTTCTCATTTCTCTTGGGTATATCCTAGAAGTAAAATTGCTCTAGAAACCCAATGTTTAATATTCTGAGGAGCTGTCAGACTGTTTTCCAAGGCAGCTGTACAGCACTGTATTCCCATCAGCAGTGTGTAAGCGTTCTCATTTCTCCACCTCTCCAACACATGACACTGGCTACCTATTTGACTATAAATATCTAAGTAAGAATAAAGGGCAAAAACACATAATCATCGCATTGTGCTTTGGGCTTGCATTTCCCTGTTGACTAGTGACACTGAGCCTCTTTTCAGGGGCTTGCTACCATCCGTACATCTTCTCTAGAGAAATGCTATTTGGATACTTTGTGCATTTTAAAATTGTGTTGTCTTTGTACTGGTGAGTTGTAAGAATTGTGTATTATATATTCTACATACAAGTCCCTTATCAGATAAATGATTTGTAGTTTTTCCCTTCCTTTGGGTTGTCTTCACAGCTCTATACTTTTCGCAGTTATGGTGTTTTTTGTTGCACCGCAGTTTTTGGTTTGATAAAATCCAGTTTATCTACTTTGCCTTTGGTAGGTTGGGCTCTTAGCACTGTATTTAAGAAGAAATCACTTAACTCAGGGTAAGTAAGATTCACTCCTATGCTTTCCTCTAAGAGTTTGATAGTTTTAGCTATTACATATAGGCCTATGGTCCAATGTGAATTAATATCGTGTATGGTGTTTGGAATGGGTTCATTTTTACTCTTTTGCATGTGGATATCCAGTAGTTTCAGTACCATTTATTGAAAAGATTATTTCTCCCCATCAAATTATTTGACATCATTGTTGAAAATCAAGTTTCATAAAGGTAATGGTTTCTTTCTGTACTCTAGACTCTGTCTCATTGACCTGTATGTCCATCCTATGTCAGCACCATGCTGCCTTGATTATCCTAGCTTTGTAAAAAGTCTTGAAATCATGAAGTGTGGTTCTTACATTTTTACTCCTGTTTTTCCAGATTGTTTTAACTAATATAGGTGCTTTGCAATTTCCTATGAATTTTAGAACTAATTTATAAATTTATGCAAAAAAGGAAGCTGAGAGTTTGACAAAAATTGTTTTGAAATTGTTGACCAGGTTAGTGAGTGCTGACATATTGACACCTTAAGTCCTCTGAGCTATGAACACAGGAGGTTTTTCCATTCTTTCATGGTTTTATAATTTCCTTCAACAATGTCCTGAGCTTTTCTGAGTATGAATTTTGCACTTCTTTTGTTAAATGTATTCCTAAGTATTTGATTCTTTTTGATGTTATTGTCCGTGGGATTTTCTTAATAATAATTTTCAGATTGCTTACTGCTAATCTATAGAAATACAATTGATTTTTATATATTGACTTTTATCCTGAAATGTTGCTGAACCTAATTACTACTTCTAGTGGTTTTTTAGTGAATTCCTTATTTTCTGTATTCAAAATCACATCATCTGTAAGTGGAGATGTAGTTTGCTTCTTTCTTTCCAGCCTGGGTTTTTTTTTACTTCTTTTGCTCATCTAATTGCCCTATCTAGAACTTCCAGTAAAATATTGAATAGAGGTGGTTTAAGTAGACATCCTTATTTTGTTCCTGATTTTATGGAGAAAGCGTTCAGTCTTTCACTATTAAAAACATTAGCTGTCAGTTTTTCATAGATGCCTTCATCATGTGGGAAAACTACTTCTATTCCCGGTTGTTACGGATTTTTACCACGAAAGTATGTCGACTTCTGGCAGTGTTTTCTCTCTATTGACATGATTGTGTGTTTTTGTCTTTTCTTCTATTCAGTTCGGTTCAGTTCAGTTCAGTTCAGTCGCTCAGTCGTGTCCGACTCTTTGCAATCCTATGGACTGGACTTCTTTCTTCTATAATAAGGTATAATTAATTTTCCCATTTTGAATCAAACCAGGATGAATCCCCTTTGGCCATGATGTATAATTTTCTTTTTTGTGTTGCTAGATTCAGTTTGCAATTATCTTGTTGGGAATTTTTGCATCAATTATTATAAGAGCTATTGGTATGTAGTTTTATTTTCATGAGTTGTCTTTGTCTGGTTTTGATGTCGTGTTAATGTTGGCCCCGCAGAATGAGTCTGAAAGTGTTCCTCCTTTTCCTGTTTTTTGAGAGGAGTCTGTGAAGTATTGGTAATATATTTTTTAAATGTTTGGTAGAAACATCCAGTGAAGGCATCTGGAACTATTTACACGTTCTATTTCTTGTTAAGTTAGTTTTGATTGTTAACATCTTTCTAGGATTTGGCTATTTCATTAATATTATTTCATCTGTTGACATATAGTGGTTCACAGTTTTTCCTTGTAATCATTCTTATTTCTGTGAAGGAAGCAGTAATATTCACTCATTCCTGATTTTAGTTAGTTGAGACATCTCTTTCTGGCATGGTCATACTAGCTAATCATTTGTCAATTTGTTGATATTTTCAAATAAATATCTTCTGATTTTTTTCATCTTCTCTGTTGTTTGAGTGCACAAATTTTGGCATATTGTGATTTCATTTTCATTCATCTCAAAGTCACCCCACTCCAGTACTCTTGCCTGGGAAATCCCATGGATGAAGGAGCCTGGTAGGCTACAGTCCATGCGGTCACGAACAGTCAGACACGACTGAGCGACGTCACTTTCACTTTTCACTTTCATGCACTGGAGAAGGAAATGGCAACCCACTCCAGTGTTCTTGCCTGGAGAATCCCAGGGACTGGGGAACCTGGTGGGCTGCTGTCTATGGGGTTGTGCAGAGTCGGACACGACTGAAGTGACTTAGCAGCAGCAGCATCTCAAAGTATAATGTTTCCTCATTTCCTTTGTGATTCCTCCTTTGATTCACTGGCTATTTAGGAGTACATTTTTTAATTTCCACATATTAGTGAGTTTCCCAAATTGCCTTCAGTTATTGAGTCCCAATTTAGTTCCATTGTGTTGGGAGAACATACTTTGTGTGATTTAAATACTGTTCAGTTCAGTTCAGTCCCTCAGTCATGTCTGACTCTTTGCGACCCCATGAATCGCAGCACGCCAGGCCTCCCTGTCCATCACCAACTCCTGGAGTCCACCCAAACCCATGTCCATCAAGTCAGTGATGCCATCCAACCATCTCATCCCCTGTCGTCCCCTTGTCCTCCTGCCCCCAATCCTTCCCAGCATTAGGGTCTTTTCCAATGAGTCAACTCTTCGCATGAGGTGGCCAAAGTATTGGAGTTTCAGCTTCAACATCAGTCCTTCCAATGAACAACCAGGACTGATCTCCTTAGGATGGACTCGTTGGATCTCCTTGCAGTCCAAGGGACTCTCAAGAGTCTTCTCCAACAGCACAGTTCAAAAGCATCAATTCTTAGGCGCTCAGCTTTCTTCACCGTTCAGCTCTCACATCCATGCTCAACATGTGGTCTACTCTGGATAACATTTCATGTGCTTGAGAAGGATGGGCATTTTGCAGGGCAGAATATTCTATATATGTCTGTTAGCTCTGATTGGTTTGTAGTGCTGTTAAAGTCTTCTGTGTTCTTACTGATGTCCTAAAGAGTTTTCTATTTGTTACTAAAAAGGGGTTATTAAAATTTCCAGCTACTTTAATTGTCTATTTTGCCCCTTTGGTTTTGTCAGGTTTTGCTTCATGTATTTAGGAGATTTGTTTTTAGATGCGTATGTATTTTTAATGATATCTTCCTGGTGGTTGACCTTATGATAAAATGTGTTTCATTGTCTTCAGTAACATTTTCTTTCAATATCTGTTTTGTTGGATATTAGTGTAGGCTTTCCAGTTCTTTTAGGATGTTATTTGCATAGTATATAATTTTCCTTTCTTTTACTTTCAACATATTTTTATCTTTGAAACTAAAGTGTGCCTCCTGTAGACAGTGTATAGTTAGATCTTGTTCTGTATACAGTCTGACAGTCCCTACCTTTAACTGGAATGTTTGAAACACTCACACTTACTGTTACTGTTGATATGATTGGGTTTATGTCTGCCATTTTACTTTTGTTTTATGCCTGTCTCATGTCTTTTTGTTCTCTGTTCCTTCTTTCCTGTTTTTTCTCACATTAAGTGATTATTTCCTGTGTAACACTTTGATTCCTTTAATAATTTAAACTTAAAAATTAGTTTTCTTAGTGTTTGCTCTAGGGCTTAAAATATGTATCATAATAAAATCTATTTCAGATTTATACTAACTTAATTCTAGTGAGATAGTGAAAATTTACTCCTTTATTTTCTCTTCCCCTTTTAAGCAGCAACGGTATTATATATAATATGTTTATATATATTATAAACCCAACAGTACAATGGGTTTATCATTGTTACTTTACCTAATTTCATGTCTCTTAACAAATTGAGAAATTAAAGGGGAGCAAGTATATATAGTTTGTTATATTAACCTTGCTTGGCATTTCTTCTCTTCATCTCTTCCTCTTTCAGTTACCATTTGGTGTCACTTCCTTACTCCAATATAGCTTTGCTCCCACTCACCTTTTTTCTGCTGTTATATTTTATATTACATATGTGTTAAATTACTATATGGTATAAACTCAGCAATACAATTATATCGATATTGCTCTATGCATTCATTTTAAAACACGTGAAGAAACAAACAGAGAAGAAATGTGCCATTATACAGTCTTACTTACCTATTTATCTTTACTAGTCTCTTTGTTTTGTCATGTAGATTTGAAATATCTCCAGTGTCACTTGTTTTTAGCTTGGAAAACTTTCTTTAATGTTTCTTATAAGAGTCTGTTCATGAATTCTGTTTTTATTCATGTGGGTATATATTTTGACTTTGTTTTTGAGAGATAGTTTTGCTGGAAATAAGATTCTTGGCAGACTGCTTTTTTTATCCAGCACCGAATAGCACTTGTATTTGGGCATCGGTTGTTTCTGATGAGAGTTAAGCTTTTAATCATACTGGGGTTCCCCCTTAAGTAAAGAGACATCTTTCTTTTTTGTGTTCAAGGTTTTTCTGTTTCTTTTCAGTTTTCAACATTTGACTGACTGATTTGTCTGTATGTGGATCTTTGAGGTTTTATCCAAATGTGTTGCGCTATTAAGCTGTGTAGATGAAAGTTTTTCATCAAATTTAGGAAATTTTCAGCGATTTTTAAAATATTTTTCTATTCCTCTCTCTCCTTTCCTCCAGATACCCTTATCATGCAAGTGTCAGTACACTGCATTTCTCAGAGGCTCTGTTAAGTTTTGTTCATTCTTCTCTGTTCTTCAGATTGCCTTTTATACATTTCCAAGTTCACTGATTCTATTCTTCATCCCCTCTTGTAAATAGTTCCCTTTTTTATTATCATACTTTTTACCACCAGACTTTCTAATTGGTTCTTTCTCATAATCTCTGTCTCTCTTTAATAGTCCCACTTGATGAGACATTGGCATTTTAAAAATTCTTTAATCACAATTTCCTTTGCCATCTAGGCTACTTCAAAGGCACTATGAACTTTTTTTTTCCTGTGTATCATTCAAACTCTTGATGTTTCCTATTTCTTGGTAAGGAGTGGACATTTCAGGCAATATATGGCAGCAACTCTGGATGCTGATTTCCCCGCCCCCAAGCGTTTCTGCTGTTTCTTTTCTTGCTTAATGTCTCAGCTGCACTGGTTCAGTGAAGTCTGCTTCTCCCCTTCTTTGTGTGCCCCCTGAGGTTGTTTTCCAGAAGGGCTGGGGCAGTGTAATCAGAACCCAGTGTTCTCAGCCTGTTGTGCCTGAAGTAGAGGTTCTATCCGCTGAGTGGGTCTGGGTGGGAGAAAGGAGCTCTCAACCTCAGCTGCCTGGAATAGAGCTTCTGCCACTTGGGGCTGGGGGCGATGAGAATTCCGGAGTCTTACCTCTCGCAGGGAGAAATGGTTGCCCTAGATTGGAAACTAGGGGTGAAGTGAGCTCCGTCTTCTTGATGAGAGACACCCAGAATAGTGCTTCAATCCCATTGAACTGGGTTTGGGGCATGCCTTCAATATTGTATACCTTCACAGTTCTTACTCAGATCAGTAAATTTCCTTTAATAAATATTTCTCCATCTGCTTATGTCCTTAGGATAACTTCCAGAGACTTTAAATAGTTGCTTTTTAAAATAATTTTTACCACTTATGGTTGTTCCATTGGGAATAGAGTTCACAGATATACTTACCTATCCATCCCAGAAGTCTTGCTGCCAAATCACCTTGTTCATCTTCACTGGAACTTGAAAAGATTTTTAAGTTCTTAGCATTGTCAAAACAACACAGATACGGCCACTGTATGGTCCTTTGATCACTCATCTCTGATTCCTAATTTTCTTTCTGACATGACAAGATGTGAAGAGAAGAGGGAAATATAACACCTTTTTCTCACTTTATACTTTCAATTGCTGACTTAGAAAAGATGCTGCAAGTGAAGAACCCTAAGCCCTGCCAGCTGTATTCAGCTTTTCAAAGCTTTTACTAAAAGTGCTGCTGTGATGTGCTGTGCTGTGCTTAGTCACTCACTCATGTCTGACTCTTTGGGACCCCATGGACTGTAGCCTGCCAGGCTTCTCTGTCCACTGGGATTCTCCAGGAAGGAATCCTGGAGTGGGTAGCCATGCCCTTCTCCAAGGGATCTTCCTCTGGAAGCACAAATCATACCCAGAGCAGCACTTTTGTTTGGTAGATTGATGATGCTTTTTAGGGTGCCTTGATAAAGTTCACATAAATGTGTGCTGAAAATGTTTCTATTAAAATATATTTAATATACCAATGGCTGAGAGAAACTAGTTAGCCTGAGTAGTTCAGATTTTCCCCCGGTCTTCCAATACAAAAAAAAAAAAAACCTTGTCCTCAACCCTTTGAGAGTTCTTGAAAATTTATACCACAAATATCATCTATAGTGGTATAAGAACCATCGCACATGTGTGTACATGTGTTAATGTTGCCAAGAAGCCATATTAAAAGTACATAAAACAATTTTACTACATATATTAGCCACTTTTGCCTCTATAAGGTAGCTCTTAGGAGTGTAAATCTTAAGCTAATACAAGTGGTAATATAGTTAATGTTTCTTTGTTTAAAAAAATGGCACTTTCAGTTTCAACTCCAAAGTTGTCAGTCCAGATCTTACAAGAAATGATTTGAGCAAATTGGAAGTAGAAAAGGGAATTTTCTTGAGGCTGCAAGGCAAACTGGCATCCAAAAGTCTAGAGAGACAGACAAATACAGAGAAATATGGCTAGTTACTCATGCGATAAGTTTAAAGGTAAATTAACAATTAAATGTTAATTTTGATGAATTTCTAGAATCTGAGTGTGGACCTCTTTGAGAGGGAAAAACTCCTGTGGCTGTAGATTTAGGGGATTCACAATACTTTCACGGGTTTTTACCCCCCAAAACCCATCAGGTTTGAAGGATGAAGAAAAATCATTTCCTGTCTTTGGCAGGAGGATTGGAAAAATAACCATTCTGATGTATGCCCAGTGTTATTCCATAACAAAGGTCGACTCTTCATTGAAAAGAACTTTACCGGAGGCTTATCTCATGTAGGTGAGAGGCCACTTCAGCCCCCTGTAGACTTCCTCTCTCACTTAGGGAGTGGTTGGGAGGTGGGCGGGGGCAGGGCGGAGGAGGGAACCAGAGATAAAAAGCACCTGCGAAGGTCACAGTCCAGGGACCTATCATCACAGTTTCCATGCCTCACTTGCTCATGGAGCCAGTTAAGGGCAGAGCTTGGACAGCAAGGAGAGCAAAGCAGCCAAAGGAAATCAATCCTGAAAATTCACTGCAAGGACTGATGCTGAAGCTGAAGCTCCAATACTTTGGCCACCTGATGCGAAGAACTGACTCATTGGAAAAGACACTGATGCTGGGAAAGATCAAAGGCAAAAGAGAAGGAAGCAGTAGAGGATCAGACGGTTAGATAGCATCACCAACTCAACAGAAATGAATTTGAGCAAACTCCAGAAGATAGTGAAGGACAGAGGAGCCTGGCATGCGGCAGTCCACGGGGTTTCAAAGAGTCAGACACGACTTAGTGACTGAAAAACAACAACAATAAAAAAGCTATCAAAAGGGACATTCTTGAGACAACCAGGTTGAAAATAAAACAAACATATTTCAAGTTTATAAAATAAAAGTGGAAAAACTCCCATCTGTCAGCGTAAACAATAATAGCTCAAAGTGCTCAGCTGCCTTTTGAGACATCATAGCAAATATTCGTAGACGGGCAAAAGTCCCTGGAACCAAGTCTTTCTGGAAAGAGTGGCTGATCAAACTATTTTTATGTGGTCAGTGGCAAAAGGTAGCTATGAAGTAATACAACTAATTTTCAAATGTGGGCTATAAATTAGCTCCAAAGGGTTATAAATTCTAAAATAAGTTAGGTTTCTAAAGAAATTGATGTCTTTCCAGACTGCATCAATCTAGAGAATACATAAAAATCATTGTAATGGAAACAAACTGTTCTCATTGGCTTGGTTCACATCTTCAGAACTGCTGTCCCTGCCAGCACCTCTACCGTCTGTTCCAGTTCCACTACAACAGTGAGGAACCCCAAAGGATGTCTCATAGTGGCCATTTACAGACCTTCAGCGACTTGCCCTTTGTTATGCTCCTGTCTGTCCCCCACACTCACCCAGGACTGGGCTTTTCTGGTGGTTCAAATGGTAAACAATCTGCCTGCCTGCAATGCAGGACTGGGCTTTTCTGGTGGTTCAAATGGTAAACAATCTGCCTGCAATGCAGGAGACATGGGTTCAATCCGTGGGTGGGGAAGATCCCAGGAGAAGGGAATGGCAACCCACTCCAGTATTCTTGCCTGGAGAATTCCATAGACAGAGGAGCCTGGCAGGCTACAGTCCATGGGGTCGCAGAGAGTCAGATACAACTGGACAACTAACTATCTGCCCCCCAGGGATGGTTGCAAGGATCCCAGTCACTGCTTGCCGAGACCCCAGGCCTTGCCCAAGAGGAAATGCCCCTCCACAAAGCAGCAGTGCCTGGTCCTTACTCAGAAGCCCTCATTTTGGTGGTATCTGTTGAAATAGTCATTGTCTCTCTCCAAAACACTGGGTCAGATTTTGAATTGTGGGCGATGAACAGAAGAGAGAAAAAGGTCCACACTAAATCCGAATAATACACATTATCATTTTTGCATTGTCCTTTCCATCTGTCCTCAGAAGTGGCTACATATGTCTTTCTTACAGTGAGTCTCTTCCCATGAAATACTGAGTCCTTCCTACAAACAGAGCTAAAGCGGTCTCAGAAGTGGGCTTCCCAAGTGGCTCAGTGGTTAAGAATCCACCTGCCAATGCAGGAGATGCAGAAGATGCCAGTTCAATCCCTGGATGAGGAAGGTCCCCTGGAGTAGGAAATGACTACCCACACCAGTACTTTTACCTGGGAAATCCCACGAACAGAGGAGCTTGGAAGTCTACAGTCACAAAGAGTCAGACACAGCTGAGCACACACACACAGGGCTAGTTACAGCTGCACTGTCAGCGGTTTATATATTTGGATCTGGAACTTCCTGATACATTAGTACGGGTAAAAATAAGATGAAAATTTACTGGACTTTTTTGTCCAACATGAAATGTGTGCTATTATTTTCTTAACAGAAATATTTATATTTAACTTGTGCAAAAACCTGTACAGAGAGAGAGGAAATAAAGAAGGTTGTTTTGGTTTAGAAGTTTCTGGCTTATCAGTATATACCACCACAAAATGTTTTTTTTCCAGAACAGAGTAGAAACAGCTCATTCAAGGTTTGAAGATTGTCTTTATAAAGCTTCTTATGAATCACAAATTAATACCCTAGATTAAAATTTCTCTAATATCGCTTTTCCCAGTATTAACTGCTGAGCACTCATCTGTTCAAGTAAGACATATCCCTTTAGTCCTAGATTGACCTATAAAGGTTACATTTCTTAGAATTTATTTATACTATGACTTGAATTCAAGATGGCTAGTGAGTATGAAAAAGCACTTAGATTCCTTCTGTCTCTGAAATTCTGCATTCCAGGACCTAAAGTAAAACATATATGATCAAGAAAAAAAATTGTTGCTTTTTCTGGCCTATTTAGCTTTAAGCATTTATTGAGGACCAACTGTGGGATTAAGTTATTTCCATAAGATGTAGTAACTTGCAGATGTTATAGTCAATTTGGAAATAAAAATACGCATATAGGTAAAATAATTTGAAGTATTGCATCACAATAGGAAAAAATTGTCTAGTAAGAAGTAATACTGCTATACATAAATGAGCCGTGAAAATAATATGAAACCTCCCTAAATAGCTATTGGAATAATGCGTATTTTCATTTCAAAGGCCAAATCTCACACACATTTTTGTAAACACTTTTGTTTAAACTTTCTATTTTGAAACCTCATAGGAGTATTACTTATATCTCCTTTTCATTTTTATCTGTAATTATTTGCTTCAAAATAAGTTTTTTATTATTAATTGTTAAGTTTAGATTAACCCTCTCACTGCATATAGAAATATACAGGGTTAATACTATCTCATTGCAGTATTGTGGGTATTGAGGCTTTCTTTCTCCTCATTGTTCCTGAGGGTGCATATGTTACTTTAGTAATACTGCTCTCTAACCATGAAGGAATTGTTTAGACTGAAGACGTGAAGGTCAAATGTTGACCACGTTGTAAGCTAAGTATCAGAATTGGTACAGACATATTTCTGCCTATTCCTCTTACTAAGAAGAGCTAAAAAACTTTGAACATTATATATAAAAGAAACATAGGGAGACTCTGTAAGTGGAGAGAAGACCAATCCATGACCATTGGAACCAAGGAATGATATGGTGGTGAGTTTCCTAGGTTTTCTTGTTGTCTCATATACCCTGTTGGGTACTAGATTCCCTAGTGCCCAGAGATGCCGTCCAACACAAAGGTGACCCAAGTAAGGCCTGCTCTATAACCAAAGGACCAAGAAGGTGGCCTGGCAAGACCAAACGTTTTTAGACAATAACCACCCCCTCAGGTCAAACGTCAAAACAAACAGTCCTACAGCCTCCCCTACCAACTCTATCAGCAAGGTTTAAGAAGAGAGTCTGGGCTCCGCCATCCTCAGACTATAGCACAGTGTCCCAATTTCCTACCTATGAGGGGGTCAGAGAAGGATGGGTAGCAAGGAGCTGAAGATGTTATTCCCACCCCAAAGGGACACCCTACCCTTCTGTGTCAGTGGAGGCAGGACTTACACTCTGACATGAGAGTGACGAGATGCCCAGTTCCCTCCTTGCAGGATTAGTGTCAGAAGGGGATAAATAGGAATCAAGGGCTTGCATGACTTCCCAGCAGCAAGGACTGGCTCACCGTCCCTGTATCAGTAGAGGCCACAAGGTGAGGGGCAGTAACACTCTCTCTCTTCTCCTTGGGTATCAGTGAAGGCCAGGTGGTGAAATACTCCCATCTGGCAGTAATGAAGTATCACCACATTGCCTCCACCAGGATAGTGTCAGAGTTGACCTGCTAAAATAGAAGATTTACCTACGACCCAGATCTTCATAGACTAATGCCTCAAACATCCAGAATACAATGGAAAATTACTCATTATACCAAGAACAAGGAAAAACTCAACTTGAATGAGAAAAAGCACTCTCTGCCCAGCTGAACAGAACTTCAGGGACATGTGGGGCTGTAGCTAAGATTGAACATCTATGTCATCCTTAGCTATATGGTAAAAATAATCTGAACAACAGCAGATTTCTCATCAGAATTCCCGAAGGCCAGAAGAAAGTGGTACTTTTTTGTCAAGTGTTGAAAGGAAAGTATTATCAGCCAGAATCCAGTATCCAGTATAAATATCTTTTAGGAATGAAAGAAAAATCAAGACATTTTTTAGAAGAAAAACTAAGAGAATTTGTTGCCATTATTGAAAAAAAAAAAGGTGACTAAAGGAATTTCTTGAAACAGAATTTTTAAAAAAAATCTTGAAACATCAGAGCAACAGAAATAGTAAAAATGTGGGAAAATGAAATAGACTTCCCTTCACATCTTAAGTTTTCTAAATTTGTTTTATGTTTGAAGCAAAAACTTACAACACTGCCTGAAGTGGCTTGTGGTGTATGTATAGGAATTATTTAAGACGATTTTATTATAGTCATGAGAAAAAGGGGACTTAAAGGGAAATAATGTTACTATACATGCATGCTTAGTCGTTCAGTCATGTCTGACTCTTTGCAACCCCATGGACTGTATGTAGCCTGCCAGGTTCCTCTGTTTGTGGGATCTTCCAGGCAAGAATACTGGACTGGGTTACTCAAACTGGGTAAGATGACAGCAGTGATATACACTGATATAAGAAGTAGAACGTAATAAATTGCATATATATATAGTGTAACATATCTAGAACAATCACTTTAAAATTTATATAGAGATACACTAAAATACCACAATAAGTAAATCAAAGTAGAAGTCTAAAAAATGTTCAAATAACCTGCAGAAAAAAGAAACAGAGAAGTGAAAAATGGTGAGAACAAGCAGAAGACAAGAAACCAGAATGTCAGACTTAAAGCCTAACGATTAACCATTACATCAAGTGTAAATGGTGTAATTACACCAACTGAAAGACAGCGATTCACACGGTGGATTCTTATTGATACAAACAGCTACTTGATGAGTTTCAAGGGCATTATGCACCTCCACAGAGCACCAGGCACACAGCTGTTATGGTGCCTCAAACACCTGTTCCAGGAAAGAGCAGCTTTGGCACCATCACTGTGGGTCTCACAGCCACCAACTGTCACAGCAGTGATGGGGAGGAAGACTCGGTAAGTGGCAGATGCTAGCAAGGGTGCGGGAAGAAAACAGCACCAATGAGTGAACATAGCTGAGACCCTCATGGTTTTCCATATAATGACTAGGATGGATTCAACTTTAATTAAGTTAACGAGGCCAAAGAATGCTATGATGAGATGATACTTTATATTTTATTAGTGTTATTTTTCACTTTCCCCCATCGAAGTTTTTACCAGAGTGGAGGATGGAGAAGAAAAATTCCCAGATAAATATACACACGTTGGGCTCTGAAAAAAATTATGCAAAAAATGAGATAGTTTCATGAGGTATTATCTTGTATACAATGCTATCTATAGACCAACATCTATGTTATGAGTAATACCCTGATATATCAATAGGCAAGTTAATTCAAGTACATTGAGGCTTTAGTTCAGCACAGTCATAAGCTTCAGAAGATTCACTGTAACTCGATGTGATTAGACTCCTGGTCAGCATGAAATGGTAGGAGTGTGACTCGATTCAAACAGGCACGATTAACGGCAGGTGAGACGGTGTGTGGCCCAATTAAAGGAACTGTCAGTCTGCAGTCGGAACCCGTGAATCTTAAGCATCGATGCATTTGCCTGGCATTTATGAGAAGAACAAATAGGAAGGATGAGTAGGACTCATATCCTTCAGGCATATATTACACACTACAAAGCCAGATATAAAAAAGGAAGGACATTTTCTGGACGCAGTGCACAAACTTGACAAGTAAATGTAATGCTGTGGAGAGTCAAAAATAGCTGGATGTCTCCTTTTGGGAAAAAAAAACAGAACACTTAAGGAATACTCTCCTTGTCTTGCTCAAAATTTTAACTCCCATGAACCACATTTTAGTGGGGAATAAAGCCAATAAATAAGTAAATAAGACAAGACTACAGTTAATGACAAAGTTCTCTGAAGAAAATAAAGGTATGCCGATGGCGAAACAAACCGGACATAGCTGCTGTTTATCACCGACGAGATGATACAAAGAAAAGCTGAGTTTTTTTAACCTTTCCTTCTAATGTTTTTGTCAAAATTATTTTTCACACCCAAAAGAATGAACACATGTTGATAGAATAAATTAAATCTAAGATTGGTAAGATGATAATGAAACTGTATTTTGAGTGTCTTCTTTAAATTGCCAAAATATGTTGTAAATGGAATGGAACATGTTATATACCAGATTAATACATTGTCATCAGGGTAGACTGATGATGAGTCAAACTTAATATGATGTAATCTGATGGCAATAAATATAAAAACTTTCACTTGTGGCCAAAAAACTCACAACTGAACAAGAACAAGATAGGGAACACATGCTGTTTTTTATATCCTACTTCATCACCAGACAAGGTCATTATAAAATGTGACTGATGGAAGGCTAAGAGCAAAGATAGAAATAGCAACTGTTGTGTTGAATTACAGGGAATGGGGTGATATGGACTTTGATGAGAAGCCAGAACCTTGTCAATGATGAAGCAGAGATTGGTTTGGTCAGATACTGTGTTGCCTCAAAAAGACATGTCAAACTGAAGCATGGAAATGCCAGAATCAGAATCCCTAGGAAAATCAATGATCAAACTATAAACAGACAAAATACAGGTCCCTAAGCAGGTGTGCAGACAATCCATACAAATAGTTATGGATAGCATTTCTGCCAAGTTTTTTTTCTTAAGGACAGTTAGCTTTACCACTGTGCCTAAAATTTAATATGACATCAGGTAGCTTAATATAACCATATAAAATCTTTAGAGGTTTGTATCTGAGGACAGCCTAGTTTGAGTTAGTATTGGGATGCAAATACCAAAAGTAATAATAATACTTATTCAGTTCAGTTCAGTCGCTCAGTCTTGTCCGACTCTTTGTGACCCCATGAATCACAGCACACCAGGCCTCCCTGTCCATCACCAACTCCCAGAGTTTACCCAAACTCATGTCCATCGTGTTGGTGATGCCATCCAGCCATCTCATCCTCTGTCATCCCCCTTCTCCTCCTGCCCCCAATCCTTCCCAGCATCAGGGTCTTTTCCAATGAGTCAGCTTTTCGCATGAGATGGCCAAAGTATTGGAGTTTCAGCTTCAACATCAGTCCTTCCAATGAACACCCAGGACTGATCTCCTCTAGGATGGACTGGTTGGATCTCCTTGCAGTCCAAGGGACTCTCAAGAGTCTTCTCCAACACCACAGTTCAAAAGCATCAATTCTTCGGCGCTCAGCTTTCTTTATAGTCCAACTCTCACATCCATACATGACTACTGGAAAAACCATAGCTTTGACTAGATGGACCTTTGTTGGCAAAGTAATGTCTCTGCTTTTTAATATGCTGTCTAGGTTGGCCATAACTTTCCTTCCAAGGAGTAAGCATCTTTTAATTTCATGGCTGCAATCATCATGTGCAGTGATTTTGGAGCCCAAAAAATAAAGTCTGACACTCTTTCCACTGTTTGCCCATCTATTTGCCATGGGGTGATGGGACCAGATGCTATGATCTTAGTTTTCTGAATGTTGAGCTTTAAGTCAACTTTTTTTACTCTCCTCTCTCACTTTCATCAAGAGGCTTTTTAGTTCTTCTTCACTTTCTGCCATAAGGGTAGTGTCATCTGCATATCTGAGGTTATTGATATTTCTCCCGGCAATCTTGATTCCAGCTTGTGTTTCTTCCAGCCCAGCGTTTCTCATGATGTACTCTGCATATAAGTTAAATAAGCAGGGTGACAATATACAGCCTTGATGTACTCCTTTTCCTATCTGGAACCAGTTTGTTGCTCCATGTAACCACAGAAAACTAGCCAATCTGATCACACGGACCACAGCCTTGTCTAACTCAATGAAACTAAGCCATGCCGTGTGGAGCCACCCAAGATGGATGGGTCATGGTGGAGAAGTCTGGCAGAATGTGGTCCACTGGAGAAGGGAATGGCAAACCACTTCAGTATTCTTGCCTTGAGCACCCCATGAACAGTATGAAATTATACTTATTAGTACATATTAAAAGAAGTACAGTATAAATAACTAGAGAGTATTCGGTGTTTCACGGCTGTATTCTAGTTCAAAGATCCATTAAATTTGTACTGGGAGCCATAATTTAAGAGAAGCGAAAAACAGGAGGGTTTTCATAGGACAGTAAACTCAATGAAGAGTGAAATCAAATGTTTATTCTGGGTTAGAGAAACCTCAGCTAAAAGAAGTTAGCTGTGTTCAAATACTTGAAGACTTACCATTAAAAGGGGTATGATTTGTCCTACACAATCTCAAGGAGTGGATCTAAGACTAGTGGTTGATCTAAAATAGATGCTTATCTTAATTAAAGATAAAAATGAACCCTGAGGATTTTTTTTTCAAAATTCAAATGAACTAGATCAGGATATAGTGAATTAAAAGCATAAATTGTAATAAAAAGCTTATAGGGGGAAAAACTCAAATGCTGAATAAGGTGATTCAAGTAAACGACTAGGACCTTTTGACCCTAAGGTTCCATAATTGCAGTCATTAAGTGTCAAAATGACTGAATTGAATCTTTAATTTTAGGCTGTTGACTCAACAGTCGAATAAGGATAACATGGGAGACTATGGTGAAAAGAAAGCACATGAAAGGCAGAAGTAATTCCAAGAAATAGCAATCTGTTCTCACTGTCTTTTTCCTTGATCTTATCCATCATTATCACTACTATAATCATTCAATTCTCCTTTAAATTCTTTAATAATTCTAGACTTCTCATTCAGTAGAACTTCTCGGTCTAATGTTCAAATGTTTCTAATAATTAATCTATAACAACTCTCCAACCCAAGCTTTTGATTCAAGTCAAATTCATTCTCATCTTTCAAATCTTCCTTCTCCACCAGTGACCTATACTCTTACATAATTTGTTCCCACTAAGATATGTAGCAAAATACCAGTCAGAGAACAGATTCTTAGCAAAAAGCTGTAGAGTAGACAATAACTAGCCGTGCTCTAAAACCTGAATCTGCATTGTAGAGTGGAAATCTTACAAGGTTCACTTTTTCCTCCAGCTTTAAGACTCTCTAGGAACATCTGTTTAGCTGCGGAAGCACTGATGAACTTATGATCCACTTTTCTGTCAGTTGATACCTAGGCATAGCCAGTTTCAACCATAGAAACAAATACTGAATATCTTAACATGAGAGATCAACATCACAGGCCTAAAGGAATGCATAGTCAAAGAGGTAAGAAAGAAAAGAAAACAGAGTGTGAGGTTGTCACACGAGAATCTCAGTGTGTACTGGGGGAGTCCCTAACAGTGGTACTAAAGCATGTGCTTGTGACAATCGGTCAGGTTGATTTGAAGGGTAAGACTTAGCTAGGCAATGAAAAGCTGTCCAGAGTCCGGAAGCAAAGGGAACTATATGTGGAAAGAGTCAGAAACAGGAGGAGCTGGCATATTCAGTGATCTGCAATTTTTTTAATTTAAAGGGGAGGTAAGAGATGAAACTGAAGAGGTAAAAAGGAGACGGTGAAAGATCCTTGATGCCATGATAAAAAGTTTCTTTCTTGTCTGTGGATGATAATCCATAAGACATTATTAATGTAAGAAGCAATTTTTGATCCATGGAGGAAGATGCTGTCTCAGAGCCTTGCTATCAGAGACTTGTGTCTTTAGGTCTTCAGTACTGAAGTTCAACTGTGTATATCATGGTGTCCCTAGTATCGATACTAAGCCAATATGGTAACAGTTCAGTCAGTGTACAATGGCTGCAGATAAGGCCACACGAGAACGTAACTAAGACCAAGTCCCCAGAGATCAGGGGTGGTCCTTCCTGTGAGAAACAGAAGGTAGATGAAAGCAAAGTGAGGAGCTTGGTTCTTCGGTGATTTCTAGGTCGATGGTTGGAACTCATGAAGCATTTCATCCTGGAAACGTTTTGGCAAACCGTGGTGAGACCTTCTTCTTCCCTCCTTCCAACTAGTAGGAGCTAGGAACTCTGGCTTCTTGGACCTCAGGGGGATTTTATCAATAAAGACAGGTAATGAGATGGGTGGAGTGTGTGGCGATCCCAGGATAAGAAACAGGAGGCAAAAGAGAGAAGGGCTGCTCCAGGCAGAGGTGCTGTAAGCGCCCAGAAGGTGCTGTTCGCCTGACTCTCTGGGGACCTTTCTCTCCCTCTTGCTTCCATTTTTAGCTTCTAATCACCCATACTTTCTCACCCGAGCCAGTCCGATCGTGGAAACAGTCAGTCAGCCTTATGTAACTCTGAGAGAGAGAATGTGTGTGTGTGTGAGAGAGAGAGGTTTTCTAAAGGGTGTTTTTATTGTCGTGATGTCTTTCTGTCTTCAGAAAGACAGATGGGGCTCATTCTGAAGGTTAAGGCACAGACCATCAACATTTTTCTGTCCCAAGTGTTTTTAATCTAAGGAGGAAGTGAGACAAGGTGTAAACAGGGAAAGGGTGTGAACAACTTTTTCTTTTTCCCTCCCTTTTCTTTTTGTCATAACTAATCTTTCTGTCCAATACCCTGGCCTGAACTCTCACCTTGGGCTGGAATGAGAAATTGGAACTCCATTTCTAGGAAGGCAGGATTAGAAAATTGTGCAATTAAACACTGAAAACTAAAGACTTAAAAACAGCCTTAAATGTTGATTTCTTTTTATTCTAAAGAATTTCTTTTACATTTAATTTCAAAATCTTTATGTTTTTAATAAAATATAAAATATACAGACAAAGATCTAGCTAACTCATGGTTTATAGCTATGTTTAAATTATTTTCCTCACATAAATAGGCCTTTGTGTCATTATAGTTTTGGTCAACTCTTACTAACTGGAACATAAGCTCTTATTTTTGGCTTCAACTTCCTCAATAAAAATGCCTTTTTAGAGGGGGAAAGTATCTCCCTGTTGGACAAATGCACAATGAATAAAATATTAAAGCTCTTAAAATAGCAAAGTGGTGTGATCCCAGAGAGAGGACTTCTTTATACACGCGGTACTTTCCTGATCAGAACAGATACGTTTTGTTATCTCTGAACTGAAGGTTGGTCTCCTTGACCTTAACCAACCTGTGCAATCAGCCAATGGTGTTTTAAGTGATGCTTCCAGTAGCTACACATTTAACATGGAAGATATCAAATCCCAGCTCCACTTAACAAAATGCAACTTCAGTATTGAACTATTAAACAGAATTTTCTAAAAACCATGTGAATCCAAAGAAAAAGGAATTCTCTTAATCAAAACACCATTAGTGTAAATTAACTAATTCTAGCCAAGGGAGCATAAACTATTTAAAAACACAATTTTAATAAGATGATAAAACATTGATTTAAAACATATATTATTAATCACAAGTATCAGCTGTTAAAGTGGTGTTAAGGGAAACTAAATGATTTAAATCACAAATTACCACCATTTAGAATCTGACACCATTTAGAATCTTATAAGAACATTGATATCCCCAAAGTTTGGGATAGATGTGAGTAAGATGCTAATTTTATTTTTAATATCTTCCAACATCACCAACAATGAGGTTCTATTTTTCTTTTTTCTAATAATTTGTCTGTTCAATTTTGTGGGGGAAATTAAAAAACATTAAGAGCCAGAAGAACAAGCATGTATTAGATTCAGTTCAGTTTATAAATTTCAATCTGAAGCTCAGGAAAGATGGCTGATAGTCAAGAACCATTATCCCTGACCCCTTTATTCTGTAATACTCTATACAATGCCTGGTGGGCTGCCGTCCGTGAGGTTGCAAAGGGTCGGGCACGACTGAGCGACTAACACTTACTTACACAATGCCTTCTCCATTATAAGTTGCAATAAGACTGTCAAGTTTTTTTTACCATTTGGTTTTGACTTGCATGTCACATTTCTTGACTTGAAGGCTTCATCAGGTGTACTGCAAGCTGAGTTTCCCATGGCAGTGCTGGCCCAAATTACTACTCAGCTGCCATAATTGATGGTTCCATTCCTATTCTCTGAAGACAGAGTACAGTACTCTCTGGGGGTCAGTGATGTTGAATAAGTATGTTTGTCACCACTTGATTGAACAGTTCTGTATTCTTGGGATTTCAACTCTCATATTTTCTGTGATGTGGGCACATCAAGAGCCGAATTGCTCTGTTGGATGAAAAGAGATCACTCTGGCAGCAGTCGTAAAGCTACCATTCAGCAAAAAGCACATTGCCCGGAACGTTGTCAGATGTGTTGGAGAAGTAAGACAAGGTACACTGGTTAGGATTCTGCCAGTATTTATACCTGATCATTCTTTCTCAGGAGAAGGCAATGGCAACCCACTCCAGTGTCCTTGCCTGGAGAATCCCAGGGACGGCGGAGCCTGGTGGGCTGCCGTCTATGGGGTCGCACAGAGTCGGACACGACTGAAGCGACTTAGCAGCAGCGTTCTTTCTCAAGGGCTTCCCAGGCAGTGCTAATGGTAAAGAAATTACCTGCCAATGCAGGAGACAGGAGAGACACGGGTCTGATCTGGGTCGGGAAGATCCCCTGAAGGAAAAAATGGCAACTCACTCCAGGATTCTTGCCTGGAGAATCCCATGGACAGAGGAGTCTGGCAGACCACAGTCCGTAGGGTCAGAAAGAGTCAGACACGACTGAAGCAACTTAGCACACACGCACACAGCCCTTCTTAACTCTTCTTATGAGGAGCTTGCAATCTGGATCCATAATATTCATTAAGCAGAGAATAATCTGTGCATGCTGTAAATTTCAGCAGATAGAATGATTTTATTTCGGGGAAGACTGGGAACAATAGAGCATTTGTAATGCTTGAGGTGAAGGAGAGACATTAGATTAATATTTATTCAGTTCTAACTATGTGGCAAGCACTTTCACATATAATATTGCATTAAAACTTCCATTTGAAGAGCAGTCACGATGAATGAGTAGAAAAACCCTGAACTCATCTCCTCTCATGAGCACACCAAAATCACAGATAACTGCAGAACAATCATCAGTGAACAAGATTGGAACCGACAGGAAAAGATCTTCTACAACTAAAGACATAAAGAAGGAACCAGAATGAGGCAGGTGAGAGGGGTGGACATGCAGTATAATAAATCCTACAGCCCGTGGTGTGGGCAGCAAACAGACTGGAGAGTAAGTATATTTCAGAGGTTCTCCCATAGAAGTGGGGGTTCTGAGCCCCATGTCAGGCTCCCCCAGCCAGAGCATTTGGCTTTGAGAGTCATCAGGGCTTAATTGAGAAAGCCCCACGGGACTGGGAGGAATAGAAACTCTGCTCTTGAACGGCACATACGAGATCTCGCGTGCACTGGGACCAAGGGCAAAAGCGGTGATTTGATAAGAACCTGGACCAGACCTACCTGCTGGTCCTGGAGAGTCTCCTGGAGAGGTAGGGGTGGCCGAGGCTCACCCTGGGACACAGACACTGGTGGTTGACATATTTGGGAATATTCAGCTGCCGCAGCTGACATCTTAGCTCATTAGCACCGAGACCTGGACCCACTCAACAGCCTATAGGTGTCAGTCTTGGGACGCCTCAGGCTAAACAACGGACTAGGAGAACACAGCCCACCATCGGCAGGCAGGCTGCCTAAGACTTTCAGAGCCACTGTGGTTGTTCCGTGGCTCAGTCGTGTCCGACTCTTTGTGACCCCATGGACTGCAGCACGCCAGGCTTCCCTGTCCTTCACTACCTCCCGGAGTTTGCTCAGACTCATGTCCAGTGAGTCAACAATGCCATCCAACCATCTCATCCTCTGCTGCCCCCTTCTCCTCCTGCCTCTAGACACACCACAGACATGGATGAGCCCACCAGAGGGTCAAGACCCAGCTCCACCCAGCAGTAGGCAGGCACTGGCCCCTCCCACCAGGAAGCCTGCACAAAGTTTAGACCAGCCTCACCCACCAGAAGCAAGAAGACTATGCTCCCACAGCCTGCAGAACAAGTCTGGCCAACACAGACAGACCCTGCCCTGGGACCTGGTGAACCCCAGACCTGCTCACCAGCAGGCCAATGGAACCTTCTGGATACCATGGATCCCACACCTGATTATATCAGGAATAGTACCCACCCCCCACCCTTAGTGATCTGACACAAGCTCTGGAACCAGCACTGCCTGCCCGTAGTCTGGCACTAACCCCAGGTTCTGGCTCTACCCATCAGTGGGTGGGCAACAGCTCCAGCACCTTTGGGACTCTGACCCCCTCAGCACTGAGCCAGTACTAGCCCCAAGGCCCCTAGGGTGTCCCGCCTCTGGGCCAGCAGCCAGTCGCACACACGCAGTGTATGGACTGGCAGCCAACCAGACTAGGGACCAACCAAGCCTAGCAGATGGCCCACACAGTCAGCCTGCCACAACAGGGGAACCCAAGCAGCCCTCTTAGGGGGCCCCTGGAGCATACGGCTCAGGTGGTGGGAGGGGAGTGCCCAGCGGGGATGCACAGGACATCTCCTACAGAGGGCTGCTGCTCCTAGGTCGAGAAATGTAACTAGCCTACCACATACACGAAAATACAAGTGACAGTTCAGACTAAATGAGGCAGCGGAGGAGTATGTTCCAGCCTAAAGACGATAAAAATCCCAGAAGAACTAAAGGAAGTGGAGATAGGCCGTCTACCCGAGAAAGAGTTCCGAGTTCATTTCAGATCATTGGTGCGGTTGGGGTGGGGGCACCATTCCTAACACAGTCGGGTGTGGGATCCAGGGTATCCTGGTTCCATTGGCCTGCTGGTGAGCAGGTCCAGGGGCCAGCTGGTCCCAGGGTTAGGGTCTGTCCTGTGTTGGCAGACTTGTTCAGAGTAGTGATCATAAAGATGATCAAAGAACTCAGTAGGACAATGGACACACAGCGAGAAGGCAGAAGTTTTTTAACGAAGAGTTAAAACGTATAAAGAACAAAACAAAAATGAGGAATAAGATAACTGAAAGGAGAAATACGCTGGAAGGAGTCCGTGGTAGAGACTAAATGAGGCAGAAGAACGCGTCGGTGACCTGGAGACAGAGACGAGGGGACCACTGTCACCAGGAAGGAATCAGAAGGGGTGAGGGCAGTTCAAGAACCTCTGGGACACCGTCAAGGGCACCAATAGCACTCACCTTACACGGGCGCCAGAATGAGAACAGAGAAAGGGCCTGAGGAGACAGTGGAAGACCTAACAGCTGGAAACTTCCCTACCTGAGGGAAGGGAACAGTCCCCCAAGTCCAGGCGGCCCAGAGGGCCAGGTACAGAATTAAAGCAAAGAGGACTATACCACGGCACCTTGTGATCAAAATGACAGGAACTTAAAATACAGAGCGACTATTAAGAGCAGCAAGAGAAAAGCAACGAATAACATATTAATACAGGGAGACTCCCATGAGACCACCAGCTAAATTTTCAGCAGAAAATGAAGGCCAGAATGAAGTAGCATGACATATTTAAAGTGATGAAAGGGACAACCTACAACCAAAAATACTCTACCTGACCCGGGCTCTCATTCAGATTGAGAGAGAAATAAAAATTTTCACAGACAAGCAAAAGTTAAAAGAATGTGGTAGATTAACAGTACATTTTAATCCTATATTAATGAATGAGAACAAATAGGAGAATTTCTATTTTTATGTATTGTGTATATGCCTACTTATAAGTCACAAAAAATAATGGCAAAAGACAGACGGCTCTTTATTCTTAACTGAAGCAAAAAATAAAATATTACTTATCACCAACCGGGACTAACGGTGACACGTGGGTGGAGAAGGCAAGGAATAAGGGTAAAGCCTCGGTGCTAAAACACGAGAGTGGCTTGGCCTCGAAATTCCAGCGCGGGACAACCCAGTGGAGGTCACTGTAATTTCCAAACTGGATCAGAGAATCCAGCCCGTTTGTTATTTTGTCTGTCTGGTAGCACAAAATGGCTTTTCTTTAAGACAAAGTTTTCTCTGATAAGTCTTTTTGGAAGTGTTCGCTATGGCGTAACATAAAAATATTTCAAAACCATTTGTATTTTTAAATTTTTTCTTCTAGTTATATTGCCAGAGTCCAGAAAACTGATAATATAATCCTTGATACAGTAAGAATGGTTTTACTATGACAGTAGTGATAATGTCACAAAGATCTAACACTTGCTCTATACTTTACAATTGTCAAAAGAATGGGACTTCCCAAGCATCTCCTCAGCTGAACCTCATATCGGCTGCATGATATGAGTTATTACAAGTCCTGTAAATGAGTCAATGAGCTGGCCTCCTCCACATTTTAACAGGGCCATTTGGAGTCAGGATTTCTTGACACCCAAGATCAAAGCATTGTTACTAGTGTATAATCATGATTTTAATTTATTTTTTTTTGCAGGGGACAAGGGAGAGGCTTGGTCACCAGGATGAAAAACACAGTGTAAAAGGTACCAACATTCCTTTTGATAGAATCCTCATTCTTGAAGGCCAAGGGTGACTGTTAGTTTCTCTGAGAAGAATGCCTCGCTGCCCTAGGACTTTCTTTGTTCTTTCCCTGCTGCCAGAGGTACTTGATCAAAGCTTCCGTGTATCCTCCACAGACTGTGAGTTCTTTCAGGATTCTTTTATCCTCTTGTACATGAGCAGCATGCAAATCAGTGCTCAAAGCACAAAGTAGATGTTCAGTAAGTAATATTGACTGCCCCATGACCTAAATGAGTAAATGAATTGATAAATTATTCATAAGTGGGACCACGTCTATGGGTTGACGATGTCTCACAAAGTCAGGATTTCTAAATTGAGCAAGGATTTATGAACTGGAGGATCAGGAAGTCTCTATAAAGTTTTAATGCAGAACCTCACTCGTCAGGATCAAGCGCAGCTTGACATCAGCACTCTTTTCTGTAATGCTTTAAAATCTGAGTAACATTCTTAAGAGATACACATATATGCAGAAAATGATTAGACTATTAGACATGTTTAGGAGGATGCCTTACAATTTTGTCCTTTCCATAAACTAAGGGATCCATAAGGGATGGAATGCATTCTGGTTACTCTTTTAAATGCTTGCAAAAATTCTCAAAGGCAGCAGTTTGTAGGCAAGGCTCCTGGGAACATTCTGGTGATTTACATACTCAGTTCTGAAGAAGGCAAACGTGGAGAGCGTCCTCTTCACACAGCAGTTATCCTTAGCACTGATAAGCTGCTTGTCAGCACTGACTCCACGTTCCATGGAAAAGCTGCAGGCTCTCCTCACTGATTAGCACAAGAGCTCGTAAAAGGCTTCAATAGCGACATTTGAGACAGATCTCTGTAGCTTCAAACATGTAGTCAACAGAGTTCTTTATGGAAACCCAGCTGAAGTTCATACTTCACACCTTGGTACATTAATAACATTAATTTCACTCTGCCTTTATAATCAGAGAGTCCCACCTACAGACATTTATTTGAAGATGTCTGAGGACCCACACGAGTAGGGAGGTAATAACACTTCTTTTAAAGAGAACTGCTCCGTGGAAAAGGTGGAGATTTAGGAAGAGTAATAATTATACCTGAAATGTTAATAACTGGATATCTTTCTCTGAACTCTTACGAGTATTTACATTTAAAAAGAAAACTGCTAAAAAAAATTTAGAAGAATAAGAGCAGTTTCAGTGGAAAATGGGCAATTTTCTTTTTTGTTGATGTTACTGCTAGTTTCCTTAGTGATTCTTCTGTGTGAGCCTGGAAAACTGAAGGGGACCATTATTATGCAAAGCATTCTGGCACAAATGGCCTCACATATCTCCCAGGATAGGGGATTTCTTGAAAAAGAAAAGAAAAACGAGGCATTCAGTGTTTGGGGTTCTCAGTGAAAACCATCACTGTGCTTGCCAATAGTGTCCTGCAGCTGGATGTATGCTCAGTGCTATACCAGGAGGGGGGGAACTGGGAATTCAAACAGTTCATATTCATAGTAGACTCTTCAGTTCAAGCTAGGGGATACCAGAACATAACTTCTGATACCTTTCAACATTTCTCTATTCACAAAAATCACATAAGAAATATTATTCACAGAACTTGGAGAGTATAGAAAAAAATCAAATGTCTTTAAATTTATTATGAGATAATATTAGTGAAAAATGGGAAAAGCAAGCACTGTACATTTTTAAATTCAATATAGAGGAACCCTAATCCTAACAAAGCAACGAACTCAGCTACTAAAAACTCTAAATCTGTAATATTTGCAAGGTCTATCTGTTGCTTCCCTCTTGGCCCAAATGGGGGTTAGGTTTATTTGATGTAAGAAGAAAATCAATCCTGTCTATTTCAAGTTTAGATTCAAGGCTATCCTGTCTTAAAAAAGAAATTCCCGGAGGGCTGGTGGGTTATGACAACTCTTCCCTTTAACCCTCAGCCAAGGCTAAGTTAGTCCTGTCTCAACCTTTGTTCACATCTTCTTCGTCCATAGACTGGTCCTCAATCTGGAAGGGGTGGAGGAACATAGTTAAGAGGGAATTTTACACGAAAGCAGATCTCCAGTTCCATATACATTATATTCCAAACTAATTAAAGATCTTAAGATACTTCATGATGTTGTTTCAGTAGCACATAGAGTAATAGTGAAGAACAAAACAGTCATAAGAAGTCTAGAGAAATGCAAACACTATTTGGGCTTTTTTTTTATCTTTTATTGTTGAGAATTTGAAACGTGTTTGAAAATAGAATAATGCAACAAAGTCCCTTAAACTTACTCTGCAGCTTCAGCAATTGTCCACTCTTGTTCTATCCCCCGCCGCCTACGGTGTACCTACTTTCTCCAGCCTGTAAACTTTGGAGTAAACCTCAAACTTCCTATTATTTCATCTCTCCATTTCAGCATCTGTCTTAAATAATTCACTTATTAATAAATGAAACTATCAATTAATGAAAATATCAACATCCTATCTAGAAACTGCACACTTTAAAAAACTGTCAAATACCCAGTGAGCATGCTAACTTCCCATTATCTCATAAATGCTACAAATGGATTATTTCAGTTTATTTGAATCAGAACCCAAGTAAGTCCATACGCGACAGCTGATTTTTTTTGCATTTCTTTTAATAATTTTCTTCTATATCTCTACTTCTTTACCCCTCTTTTATTTCTTGCTTTTGTTGTGTTGTTGCTAAAGAAACACACGATGTTTTTACGTATTTGAACAACTATAGACAGAGAGGAATAGATTTTGGACAGAGACAGTTTCCTAATAGAACTCGGCGTGATTAAGTTTTCAGCCAGCAGCTAAACATGATGAATTTGAGATTAACATACTAATTGCACATGGAAAGAGTCTGTTAGGATTCGTGACCTGCTGGAGGTTAAATTCTAGTGTGACCAAAGTGATAACAGTGCTCACCAAATCTGATTCCAAAACTTTGCTAACTACAATGGGATTAATCATGATATTTGGATAATTTGCAGAAGCCACAAACCTTGAGGGGCATAACTAGTGTGCTTGTGGATACAGTGTTTATTTTTACATTCATCAGCAGAGATTGATATTTATTCAGTGGAGTATAAATACAGCAATAATGGGCACATCTTAAAAATGAAGGTTAATAAGTCTTGACAAACATAACTCAAATTTCAATCAAAATACACAGGGCTTCCATGACTCAGATGGAGTCCCTTCTGCCTCACTCCATTCAGTTCCAATTGTGAGAGCAACTACTCCTGCAGTTTCCATCACCATCGACTAGTTTTGCCTGTTTCTGAACTGCTGTACATAGTGGAATTATATGTAAGCACTATTTTGGGTTGGATTCTTTCTCTCAACATAATTCTTTTGAGATATATGCATATTATTCTGGGTCAGTTGTTCACTCATTTTTATTCCCCAGTGGCTCAATGGTAAAGAATCTGCCTGCAGTGCAGGAGACAAGGGTCAGGAAGATCCCCTGGAGGAAGGGCAAGGCAACCCCCGCCTAGTGTCCTTGCCTGGAGAATCCCCAAGGACAGAGGAGCCCGGCGGGCTGCAGCCCATGGGGTCGCAAAGAGTCGGACATGACTGAAGTGACCGAGCATGCATGCAGAGTCTTATAAATTTTGTTCCTCTATTTTCTAATTGTTGGATGCAGAAGCTGTTTCCATTTGGCGGGAAGAGCTTTTAATAATACTTCTTGTATATGTCTTTTAGTGGAAATATGTTTTCACTTTTCCAGGAGTATTATTGCTAGGGCATGTGTATGTTTACTTTATAAGAATTTACCCAACAGTTTCCCAAAGTGTTTATACTCCCACTAGCAATATTTGAAAACTCCAATTGCTTCATATTCTCACCATTTCATGTTCTCAGTTTTTTTAATTTAGCCATTCTTGTGAGTGTGAAGTATCTCATTTTAGTTTTAAATTGTTTTAAATTTAAATTTATCCAATAACTAACATTATAGTATATTGTATTGAGTACTTAGTAGCCATTTTATATCTTTTTTTTTGATGTGTCTGTTTAATTGCTTTATTTTCTCAGGAGTTATTTATTTTAGATATAAGTTCTGATTAGATATTTGTAATGTGCATTTTCTTTTGGTGGGTAATGAATTCTTTAAGGTTTCATCAATTGTAAAATGTCTATTTTCAAAGGATATTTTTGCTAGATATAGAATGCTAGGTGGATATACTTTCCTTCTTTGACACTTAAAAGATGTTTCATTGGCTTTCAGCTTTCATCTTTCTGGTGAGAGTTAGCTATCATTTTTACCATTGTTCACCTAAAGGTGAGTTCCCCCCTCTCCCTGATTTCTTTTAAGATTTGCTGTTTATACCTTATTTCCAGAAACTTGATTACGATGTGCCTTTGCATTAGCCAAAATTAAAGTTATTAGAACCCTTGAATTTCTGAGCTGACATTTTAAATTTAGAAAACTTTTGGCTGACATTTTTTAGGTCCTCTTTTCCATCTTCATTCGGTCTCTCCTCTCCTTCTGGGACTGCAGTTACCCACGCCAGGCGGTGTGACACTGGCTCACCTGTCACTGAGCCCCGTCTCGCTTTCTTCAGTCTTGTCTTTCTCTCTTTGCTTCAGCATGAGCATCTCTGTGGTTCAGGGGGTTTTCTCCAAACGTCTGTGTCTCCTGTGTGTGACGGGTCACACTTTCCTGCTCTTTGTGTGTCTCAAGTTTTAAATTTTATTGTGCATAAAAGCTAGCGGATATTCACGTACAGTTTTATTCTACTTATTTCATAAAAGGATGCCCGTCTTTTTCTCAGTCTAGGGTTGGGTAAGGGTCTAGGAGAGCAAGTGTTCCGGGGACTGGGTCTGAGCTTCGCTTGGGCCGAGCTCAGTGACTGGCCATGCTGAACCCCGACAGCACTGTCTCCACTTTTTCTACAAGTCCAAGTGGAGAGGCAACTGGGCATCCGAGTTTTGTTTCCTTTCGCTCATCTCTGGATTCATCTCCCCACAGCCTGAGAACCGTGCAGATGTAGGGACTACCGCTCCTTCCTCCACTTCTAAGCCCGCTGTCCACAGCTCCTTTCCTGGCAAATGCAGGGCTTGCTTAGGACAAGGGACTGGTTGGGCCACACAATTTGTCTGTACAGTTGCCACTCTTTCAGATCCCTCCAAACCCCATCAGCCCTCATGCCCACAGAGTCTCTTTGTTTATGGGGATTCAGCCCCCCACCATCCATGTGTCCTCCGACTTGAGAACTCTCAGTCTTAGAAGGAGCTGGGGCCCTCTCCTTGCTGTGAAGGGCTCGTTTCTGCCTGCAGCTCAGGTTGACGAGGATTCTTCCCATCCTCTTCTTTGCTATACTCATAGCAAAGTATCGTTTCTGTGTTCCTCCAGAAATCTGTGTTTCTTGTGATTACCATGGAGTCACAGGTATTTCACATCCTATATCCTAGCTGGAAGCAGAAGTTTGGTAAACAATATAAAGATTTTAAGAGATCAGAGTGAACTTCAAATATTGCCAATATCACCAAAAATAAAATTTTCTATGTAAAGACCCTTTTTTGGATTAATAGTATTGATAGAAAGTTTACAGAGTACAGAAAAATTAAAGTAAACCTAGTATAATCCATAATCTCATCTGGCTAATAAATCATTCTTAATATTGTAGTTCAGTTCAGTCACTCAGTCATGTCCAACTCTTTGCGACCTCATGGACTGCAGCATGCCAGACTTCCCTGTCCAGCTTGCTCCAACTCTTGTCCATCAAGTCGGTGATGCCATCCAACCATCTCATCCTCTGTCATCCCCTTCTCCTCCTGCCTTCAATCTTTCCCAGCATCAGGGTCTTTTCCAATGAGTCAGCTCTTCGCATCAAGTGGCCAAAGTATTGGAGCTTCAGCTTCAGCATCAGTCCTTCCAATGAATATTCAGGACTAATTTCCTTTAGGACTGACTGGATGGATCTCCTTGCAGTCCAAGGGACTCTCAAGAGTCTTCTCCAACACCACAGTTCAAAAGCATCAATTCTTCAGTGTTCAGCTTCTTAATTTCTTTAATATTTAGCATTTAATATTTAATTTAATTTATGTTACAGGTTTATCTAATACAAGCTTCCCTGATAGCTCAGTTGGTAAAGAATCCACCTGCAATGCAGGAGACCCCAGTTCGATTCCTGGATTGGGAAGATCCACTGGAGGAGAGAGAGGCTACCCACTCCAGTATTCTTGGGCTTCCCTTGTGGCTCAGCTGGCAAACAATCTGCCTGCAATGTGGGAGACCTGGATTCAATCCCTGGGTTGGGAAGATCCCCTGGAGAAGGGAAAGGCTACCCACTCTAGTATTCTGGCCTGGAGAATTCCATGGACTATATAGTCCATGAGGTCACAAAGAGTCGGACACAACTGAGCAACTTTCACTTTCAATTATCTAATATAAAAACACACTCAGATACATACAGCTACATGTTTATAAAAATTTGGATTATCTTCTTAAAATTTTAAAGTTTATTAAAATTTAGTTCAATTTGTTTTTATTTAATGTTTAACTGCAGATATATTAAAGAACTAAGAATGGAAACATGTACAGGAGCCAGATCTTAATCTCCAGGATTTTGCCATCTGGTAGGAGATATATAGGAGGTTCCCTCATAGCTCAGTTGGTAAAGAATCCACCTGCAATGCAGGAGACTCCGGTTCAATTCCTGGGTCGGGAAGATCCACTGGAGAAGGGATAGGCTACCCACTCCAGTATTCTTGGGCTTCCCTTTGTTGCTCAGCTGGTAAAGAATCTGCCTACAATGTGGGAGATGTGTGTTTGACCCCTGTGTTGGGAAGATCCCCTGGAGAAGGGCAAGGCTACCCATTCCAGTATTCTGGCCTGGAGATCTCCATGGATTGTATGATCCATGGGGTTGCAAAGAGTTGGACATGACTGAGCAACTTTCACTTCACTTCACTTTGGGAGATAGATATGGGTACAACAAAGTATACGACAGTATTTGTCCTTGCCTATCTCAAGGACATTTGACTAGACCTGACGTCACATTAGGATCCCATGAGTGTGGTGTGAGTGCTGTACTGTGTGTGTGTCTGTGCACACCTGTGTGGTGAGCAGTTGCTCAGAAGAGGGATGACGACATTCCAGCTGGAGTGAGTGATACAGAGGCGGAAATGTGTAAGATACACTCAGGGAGCAGCTGGGGCCCAAAGAGCAGGACACGACTGAGCACACAGGGGCAGCACACAGGGTCCAGTGTGGCTGGAGGGGGGCGTCCGTGGAGGGGCTGGTGGGGGGAAAGCAGCAGGTGAAGGTGGACAGGAGGTTGGAGGCAGGCGGTGGGGGCACGCGGAAGGCCGGCTGACAATTACAGATCGTGCCTTAGAATAAAGACTTTGCATCCCTAAGGGGACATCTGACGTGTTTAAGCCCAAGAATCATGTAAATGTATCTGTAAGCCAGAGCTGTAGCTATGCCGATAGTGCGGATGAGGTCAAATGGGAAGAGACCGGCCTGGAGGCAGGGCGGCTCCTACTCAGGCTGCCCCATTACCCGAGGTGGGGGCTAAGGAGAAACTGAAGTAAGAGGCTGTAGGGGTGAGGGTTGATCAGTCCTACAAGACCAGGATTGAAGAGACTTGGTGTGAAGATAATTTATATACAAACCCAGAGGAGCTGGGCTTATGTGGGCATCGCTGAGGCTTGGGTTAGTCTGAGTTAACAGACTCGTGATGCTTGCCCTGTACTCAGCCTGAGCCGGACCGCATTCTAAGGTGCAGTGTTAATTCCCAGCCCCACGTGGAGTCTGGCATTTACTCTCTGGACTGTACCCAGAGAAAAGTGACACAGTGAGAAAGCGACTTACAGTTGTGTCTGTTGCCCAGTTCAAGGTCCCAGGAGTATTTGGTCTCTGTGTCCCCACAGCACTTCGCTTCTGCCACTTGTGTAATGTAATGTACCTCACACTCTGGTGAAGATAATTACAGCATTTCCAGTATATTACAGTCCTATTTTTCACAACTGAGCACCTACTGTATGCCTGACATAGTCATGGGTAGTTCACAAAAATTATTGCATTCAGTTCCTATAGCGAACTTACGTGGAAAGCATCATAAATAATCAGTCATGGAATGGACTCTCTCTGAGTATATAAGACAAACACATAGTTCAGTTCAGTTCAGTCGCTCAGTCGTGTCCGACTCTTTGTGACCCCATGAATCACAGCACACCAGGCCTCCCTGTCCATCACCAACTCCCAGAGTTTACCCAAACCCATGTCCATCGAGTCGGTAATGCCATCCAACCATCTCATCCTCTGTCGTCCCCTTCTCCTCCTGCCCCCAATCCTACCCAGCATTAGGGTCTTTTCCAATGAGTCAACTCTTCGCATGAGGTGGCCAAAGTATTGCAGTTTCAGCTTCAACATCAGTCCTTCACTAGAACTAAAGTGGGCAAAACCATCTGAAAGAGGTAGTGGGCTATATGGGCCTCGTAATTAATACACTTAGATAAAATTTCAGTCCAGAGAAAGCGTGATCATTTGTAGAGGCACAGGAAAAGAAATAGTGTAGAAATGAGGAAGCCTTGCATTTTCTGGTCCCGGCGGCTCCGGCTCTCATCAAGGGAGAGAGGATGTAAAGCTGGCAGCACTGGCCTCCCACTGTTTCTGCGCCCACGACAGAATCACCTTTTTGGCACAGTGAGTGGATCCAGATTCTCTCAGGGGTGTGGCGCTGTTAAATACCCACTTCTTTGTACTTGCTTTATTCTGTTTGCGTACTCAACACTGCGTTCTCATCCCCACAGGAGGAAAAAGCACTAATCGTGTAGGTACTTCCATCCCACTTCACAGTGATTTTTCCTGAGAAGTCAGTGCACTGCTTCCTGATGAAGTTTTGGCTCTCCGAGCAGCTTGACACAGGAGAGCGTTGCTGTGCAGACGTCCAGCGCCTGCGTCTGGTCTGGCTGGCAGGAGTCCCTCACTGTAAGTCAGTGAGTGAGCCCTCCAGCGTCTGAGCCCCTCTCGTGGGGGCTTCTGTGCTCATGAATCCGGCTGTCAGGGTCTGATCACCCCTTGATATGACAGGAGTTAGTCTTCCAAGCAGTAGGCCAGACCACACTGCTGGTTTCCTTTACATCACAATGATGTGTGTGTATATGTATACACACATGTATATATATGTATGTTATATTTTCAACTTATTATTAAATGTTTATTATAGTTGATTTACAATGTTGTGTTAGGTTCAGACATACAGTGAAGTGAATCAGTTGTACATATACATATATCCACTCTTTGTTGGATTCTTTTTCCATACAGGTCATTACAGAGTATTGAGAAGAGTTTCCTCTGCTATACAGTAGTTTCTTGTTAGTTACCTGTTTTATATATAGTAGTGTGTATGTGTCAATCCCGGTTTATTGCCCACCCCCAGCTTTCCTCCTGGAAACCATCAGTTTGTTTGCTACATCTGTTGCTCTATTTCTATTTTGTAAGTTTATTTGTACCCTTTTATAGATTCCACATGTAAGTGATATTCTATAATATCTTTCTCTGTCCAACTTACTTCCTTCAGTACGACAATCTGTGGGTCCATCCATGTTGCTGCAAATGGCATTATTCTGTTCTTTTTTATGGCTGAATAGTATTCCATTGTGTATATGTACCACATCTTCTTCATCCATTACTCTGTCAATGAACATTTAGGTTGCCTCCATGTCCTGGCTGTTGTAAATACTGCTGCAGTGAGCATGGGGTGTGCGTGTGTTTTCAAATTATATTTGTTTTGTTATGTGAAATAAAGCATGATGTAGACTCTAAGCTGCATGAGATCCACATCTTTTTTGTTCACCACTGTTTATGGTTGGTGATACTCTGACATGTGTCAGAAGCTTCATGACTGTGTTTTCCTCATTGACTAATCAGCACATTTTGCCAAAGAAAAACTGGAGAATGTGAGTAAGCAAGAAGACAACAGACAGCTCAGATACGTGGAGACAATACTGGAGACAGCCTTGGCCAGGGGCAGTGAGCTGTTTCCGTACAGAGCTAGTCAGTATTCTAGTCTTACCAGCCAGCAATAAGCTGTCTGTCACAAGCACTCAGCTCTGCAGTAGTGATGTGAAAACGGCCACAGGTAATATGTAATTGAAACAGCGTGGCTGCGTTCCAGTAAAGCTTGAAATAGGTAATGGGCCACATTTGGCTCATGGGCTGTAGTTTGCTGACCTCTTATCTAGACCATTACACTCTGGAGTAAGGATGATGAGATATTGAACCTTATGTTCCTAAATGCTAAATACATGCTGCGTTGGAAGGAACCTAAGGTTGAAGAATGTTGGGGAATATTTATCACACACAATCTCATATCTACTCACTCCCTTACCCCCACTCTCCTACCCTAAGTTCCCTCAGAGGGTCCAGAGGGTGCTTCACACAGCCATTGAGAAAGGCACGGGGGGGTCACTGACATTCCTGAGAGACTGCACAGGGGCTGTGCTCTGTGGATGTAGGATCTGCTTTGGGGGTGGGCTCTTTTACTTCAAGGGTATCATGGGGCCCTGGAGAGGCCAAGACCAACATGGCAGCACTTCATTGCCAAGAACATGATGGCACAGTGACCATAAAGGGAGGTGAGGAGGACATGGTTATCAGAGTTGTGACTTTCAGTAGCCCACCAGGCCCTTCTGTCTATGGGATTCTCCAGGCAAGAATACTGGAGTGAGTTGTGATTCCCTTCTCCAGGGAATCTTCCTGACCCAGGGATAGAACCTGGGTCTCCTGCATTGCAGTCAGATTCTTTACCGTCTGAGCTATAGGGAAGCCCCATGGTCTTTCACGCTGGCTAGTTAAAAATACAGGGTGTAAAAGCAAATAATTGAAGTTAGAGAATCACCTCTTGTTATTATATAAAATGGATAATTTGAATAACTTAAGACTTCCTAAATCTGGAATGTTAGGCTCTAGTGATTTTGATATCTTAGTTCTCAGGAAAGTTCATATAAAAATTAAAATTCTGACTCTCTGCGACCCCACGGACTGTATGTAGCCCACCAGGGTCCCCTGTCCATGGGATTTCCCAGGCAAGAATACTGGAGTGGGTTGCCATTTCCTTCTCCAGGAGATCTTCCTGACGCAGAGACAGAACCCACGTCTCCTACGTCTCCTGCATTAGCAGGCAGATTCCTTATCACGAGGCCATCTGGGAAGTGTTGCTCTACAGATGTTTAAATAAAAGTGAGAAAATGCGCAGGTATGCGGGGGGCCAAAAAAGGAGACTTTGCTAGTTATCCATCTGTTGTGTCTTAGCACCAGCCTTACCTTTACTTTACGAAGCTGGGGTTGGGATTCTCTAAGTTACATTTTCCAGACTACTTTGGAAACCTCTTTCCAGTTGGTTTTGGCCAGTGGCAGTCACTGACGGCAGGCAGGAGGGAGAGGAGAAAGAAGGACTTGTGCTCTGCTCGGAGCCCTGTCAGCTTTCCGCAGGCAGTCAAGCACAGCTATGGCTCTGTTCTTCAGCCTCACTGCACCGCATTACCAGTGGTGCCAGGCCCCTTCCGGGTTCCAGAACCAGCCGAGCACTCCACTTCCGGTGCCAGCCGAGCACTCCACTTCCGGTGCCAGCCGAGCACCCCACTTCCGGTGCCAGCCGAGCACTCCACTTCCGGTGGCCACGCCGCCATTGCTGAGCATCGTTACCTCAGGGACAGCTGAGCCCCAGCTGCGCTGTGCGGCCCACAGAGGTCTGCGCGCCCACCCCCAGGTGGCGCGACTCTCTCAGCTCCGCCTCTTTAGCGGCGACCCCTGCTTCCTGCCGTTACTAATTTCTGGGGCAGTAATGCTTCCTGCAGACACTGATAACTGGTGACTCAGCATCCTAACCCTTTCAGCCTTTCAACTCTTAGCAGTCAATTCTCTGTATTAAACCCCAGTTGCTTGAAATTCCTACTATGCCTTGTCTCAATTTTTTACTTGCGGGGCTAGCGCCTGGCTGGTACGCTACTTGAGGACCCGCATTACCTCTGATGGATCGTTGATTCTTGGCACTTAGCCCAACACTTGACACACTGCATTGCTGAATAAAGACAAAAGGTGAGACGCAACAAGTTTTAAACAACATCAGAAGCACTGCCAAGTTGATGATGGAAGATGGTTTTCAAGTTGTATCTGGTTATACTAGAAATTGGTGGTTCAGATGGTAAAGAATCTGCCTGCAATGGAGGAGACCTGGATTCGATGTTTCAGTTGGGAAGATCCCTTGGGGGCGGGGGGGTGGTAGGCATGGCAACTCACTCCAGTATTCTTGCCTGGCAAATCCCATGGATAGAGGAGCCTGGCAGGCTACAGTAAGTCCATAGCGTCGCAAAGAGTTGAACGTGACTGAGTGATTAGCACTTTTATTTTTCATACTAGAAATGAAGATATCAGTCTAACATAAGGATAAAATTTCTATTTCCTTTAGCTGAATAAACTGCCTAAAAAACACCAAACTGCCCATTTCTGGAATTATTGAAGCAGAAGTTAAGTGACACCTTGTCAGAAATGCTGTAGAGGACAATTCCTTAAATGTGTTGAAGATCAGACAGTATTATGTTTGGATTACCTTCTAGGACTAAGATTCCATGATCCTTGTCTATGAAATATGCCCTAATTCAACTCCAGTATGCTCTTTCTATTGATAATGACAGACGCTCTTACAGCACAGGAGAATGGTAATCATTTATATACTCATATAGTGCTTGACCATTTGCAAAATGCCTCCAATTCATGTTCTTTAAATTTCACCAGTTTGTGTGAGGTAGAAAGAATAGTAATTATGTTTCAGATGGGAAAACTGAGGCTCTGAAGGTACAGCTCATCCCTTGTTTATCTGGAAAAAAAAAAAGTCAAGATCGCAACTAGAGCTGTGTTTGGACTCTTTAAACTCTGTCGTGTGTGTGTGTGTGCATGCACACGTGCATGTGCACACATGTGTGAGACAGAGAGAGGACTCAGAGGGCACCAAGGTAGGATCTGGAATTTCTGAATCCCTAGAGGCTTTGAACTTTGATTTGTAAAAAAATTTAATGTCACTTTCCAAACCATTATTCCTGTTTCCTGGTACAAAATATATTTTAAAATCTAATCGTTTGCCCAGAATTTCAAGAACAGCTGAGCTTTTAAAAGAATGTTTTCTTTACTAAAAAGCAAATTACATACTCTGTACTGGTGGAATACCCATTTCTGAAATATTGAGCTTAGGACTATTCCTGGTTTTTGACCTTTCTTCTGCCTTTGGCTCAGTGTTTCTCTGGGTTTAGTTTTACACGTGAGAACGAAACGGTGTAACCCTTCTGATTTTATATGTGCAAAAACAAAGGAATGACGCCAAGCAAATACTTCTGCTAAAATGTGGAGGTTATGGAAGCATTCTTAGGCACCAGTACCTTGAGAAGTCAGACTTTTCTGACCCCCCCCAAAACAGTGTGGCATTTAAACACTGAATGCACACAAGCACTTAGTGTTCATTAAAATTAGTAACAGGAAACACAGAGCTTTGGAAGTCTGCTCAATGCTGAACTCAACACCAGGAGCTTAATATGCATTTGAACTAGGTGTAGTTTTAGGCCCAGGAGACATCTTGTACACTTAAAAATATTCTCTGGTTCAGACATACCCTCCTAAATTTAAACACTGAACTACATACAATTACATTTTGTGTATTTACCTTGGCAACAAACAAATATAAGCATACACCTCTATTCTGTAACATTTTCTGTGACATTATTAGAATTAATAAGCACTGATTTCAGGGGGAAAATACAGTAGGCCCAAACTATTTTCCACTTGCTGGGTAATATTTGAAACTGCTTCTCCTAAGTGTTTGCAGTGATGTAACAAATATGTGGTACTGTCTGTCCCCAAGGGGCCTCCCTCTGAGTGGTGGGATGATCAGCCTCCCAGGTGGAGCAGTGGTAAGGAGCCCACCTGCCAATGCAGGAGATGCAAGTTCCATCCCTGGGTCAGGAAGATGTCCTGGAGAAGGAAATGGCAACCTACTCCAGTATTCTTGCTGGGAAGAACCCCATGGAAAGAGGAGACTGGTGGGCTACAGTCCATGGGGTTTCAAAGAGTCAGACACAACTGAGCAAGCAAGATTACTACTAAGAGGAAGATGGGCCTCTTGGGTGTTCAGTCAGTGACTGCACAAAATCCATGGAATTAATAAATGATAGAACAGGTATTAAAACCAAAGGCTTAAGAGGTCCCCAATAACTTTTGAGTTATTCTGCCATACTCAAGAAGTTCTTCCATCTGTTTTCTTAAATTTTCAAGCAAATAGCCATTGCCTCTTCCCATTGAAAATAAGTGATTTTGGCAGGTTATGCTGGATGACACAGGAGTTATACTTCTAATTCTTCCCATTCTGGAATTACCTTTATTTTTTTACTCATTTTTATATATTGAATGCCTATTCTTTTTGACACTAAGGTTATGCTAGGGGATAAAATAGATCAAGGAGAGGGAAAGAGGCCAAGATGGCAGAGCAGGAAGACCCTGAACTCGCCTCCTCCCATGGGCACACAAAATTACAACTATTTACAGAGCAGGTATCAAAAATAGTGATGTAAAGACCAGCAGAAGAGATCTTCTACAGCCAAAGCTGTAAAGAAGAAGCCACAAGGAGATGGGTAGGCGGGGTGGAGACGCAATACAGTCATGACCCAGACCCCTGGATAGGTTGCCCACAAATGAGATAAGATTGTTAGTCGCTCAGTTGTGTCTCTTTTCCAGTTCCATAGTCTACAGCGTGCCAGGCTGCTCTGTACATGGGATTTCCAGGCAAGAGTACTGGGATGGGTAGCCATTTCCCCCTTCAAGGGATCTTCCTGATCCAGGGACCAAACCCAGGTTTCCTGCATTGCAGGCAGATTCTTTACTGCTTGAGCCATTAGGAAAGCCACACCCTTGGGTAGGTGGCCCACAAATAAGAGGCTAAGCACAACTGCAGAAGTTCTCCCCAAAGAGTGAGAGGTCTGAGCCCCACGTCAAGCTCCCCAATCAGGGCGTCTTGCACCAGAAAGACAGCCCCCAGGACACTTGACTTTGGCTCCAGCAGAGCTTGCTTTTTGAGAGCCAGAGGGCCGTGGGAAATGCAGACCCCACTATTAAATCACTCAGGATATCTTGTGTGGGGGAACTTAGTCTTTTCATCTTTCTTTTTTCTGTAGTAAAATTTAAAAGAAAGTTAGAGCCACAGAATAGAGTCATATGTCACTCTAACAGGTTCAACCCCTAGGTCAGGAAGAGCCCCTGGAGAAGAGGATGGTGACCCACTCTGGGATTCTTGCCTGGAAAATCCATGGACAGAGGAGCCTGGGGTTGGCTACCATTCATGGGGTTGCAAAGATTCAGACACGACTGAGTGACTAACAACAGCAGCTAATAGGTAAGAACATGACCAGAAAGAACAAGGAAGATATGAACAGCATCTGTATTCCTGAGACTAGATTTACAGTTTATGACTGAAGCAACTAAGCATTTTTCCTTCATACTATTTCATATGTATGAACAAAAAATTTCTTTGTATAACCTGTCCCCTATCTTTTTATGTAATGGTTGCTTTTAGTGGTAAACTTGGTCTTTGTGTTACAAAATAGCCAAAACAGTCTGGAGAATGAAGAACAAAGATAGAGATATCACACTCTTGATTTCAAACTACACTACAGCTAAAGTAATCAAATGGTAGTGCAGAAAAACAGACACATAGATCAGTAGAACAAAGTAGAGAGCCCAGAAAGGAACCCAAGCTTATATGGGCAGTGAATCTATGACAAAGAGGCAAGAATATACAATGGGGAAAAGACAGCCTCTTCAATAATGGTGTTGAACAACTACATGTGTGTGACCCTATGGACTCCAACACACCAGGCTTGCCTGTCCTTCACAATCCATTGGAGCTTGCCCAAACTCATGATCATTGAATTGGTGAGGCCATCCAACCAACACGTCCTCTGTTGTCTCCTTCTCCTCCTGCCTTCAATCTTTCCCAGCATCAGGGTGTATTAAAGTCAGTCACCTCTTCAAAACAGGTGGCCAAAGTATTAGAGCTTCAGTTTCAGCATCAGTCCTTCCAATGAACACTCAGGACTGATCTCCTTTAGGATTGACTGGTGGGATCTCTTGCAGTCCAAGGGACTCTCAAGAGTCTTCTCCAACACCACAGTTCAAGAGTATCGATTCTTCAGCATTCTGCCTTCTTTATGGTCCAACTCTCACCTCCACACATGACTACTGGAAAAACCATAGCTTTGCATACCTTTGTTGGCAAAGTAATGTCTCTGCTTTTTAATACACTGGTTGGTTTGTCATAGCTTTTCTTCCAAGGAGTAAGCATCCTTTAATTTCATGGCTGCAGTCACCATCTGCAGTGATTTTGAAGCCCAAGACAATAAAAACTGTCACTGTTTCCATTATTTCCCCATCTATTTGCCATGAAGTGATGGGACCAGATGCCATGATCTTAGTTTTTTGAATGCTGAGTTTTAAGCCAGCTTTTTCACTCTCTGCTTTCACCTTCATCAAGAGGCTCTTTAGTTCCTCTTCACTTTCTGTCATTAGGGTGGCGTCATCTGCATATCAGAGCTTCTTGATATTTCTCCCAGCAATCTTGATTCCAGCTTGAGTTTCAACCAGCTCAGCATTTCACATGATGTACTCTGCATATAAGTTAAATAAGCAGGGTGACAATATACAGCCTTGACATATTATCCTTTTCTAATTTTGAACCAGTCCATTGTTCCATGTCTGGTTTCTAACTATTGCTTCTTGACCTGCATACAGATTTTGAAGGAGGCAGGAAAGCTGGTCAGATATTCCCATCTCTTCAAGAATTTTCTACAGTTTGTTGTGATTCACACAGTCAAAGGCTTTAGCATAGTAAATGAAGCAGAAGTAGAGTGTTTCTAGAATTCTCTTGGTTTTACTATGATCCCAACCAGTGTTGGCAATTTGATCTCTTGTTCCTCTGCCTTTTCTAAACCCAGCTTTTACATGTGGAAGTTCTCAGTTCACATACTATTGAAGCCTAGCTTGGAGGATTTTGAACATGACCTTGCTAGCATGTGAAATAAGTGCAATTGTGCGGTAGTTTGAACATTCTTTGGCCTTACCCTTCTTTGGGATTGGAATGCAAACTGACAGTTTCCAGTCCTGTGGCCACTGCTGAGTTTTCCAAATTTGCTGGCACATAGAGTGTAACACTTTAACAGCATCATCTTTAAGGATCTGAAATAGCTCAGCTGGAATTCCATCACCTCCATTAGCTTTGTTCATAGTGATGCTTCCTAAGGCTTCCTTGATTTAACATTCCAGGATGTGTGGCTCTAGGTGAGTGATCACACGATCATGATTATCCGGGTCATGAAGATCTTTTTTGTATAGTTCTTCTGTGTATTCTCGCCACCTCTTCTTAATATATTCTGCTTCTGTTAGGTCCATACTGTTTCTATCCTTATTGTGCCCATCTTTGCATGAAATGTTCCCTTGGTATCTCTGATTTTTTAAAGAGAACTCTAGTCCTTCCCATTCTATTGTTTTCCTCTATTTCTTTGCATTGATCACTGAGGAAGGCTTTCTTATCTCTCCTTACTATTCTTTGGAACTCTGTGTTCAGATGGGTGTATCTTTCCTTTTCTCTTTTGCCTTTCACTTCTCTTCTTTTCATAGCTATTTGTAAGGCCTCCTCAGACAATCATTTTGCCTTTTTGCATTTCTTGGGGGTGGTTTTGATCACTGCCTCCTGTACAATTTTACGAACCTCTGTCCATATTTCTTTGGGCATTCTGTCTATCAGATCTAATCCCTTGAATCTATTGTCACTTCTACTGTATCAGTTCAGTTCAGTCGCTCATTTGTGTCCGACTTTTTGCGACCCCATGAACCACAGCATGCCAGGCCTCCCTGTCCGTCACCAACTCCCAGAGTCCACCCAAACCCATGTCCATTGAGTTGGTGATGCCATCCAACCATCTCATCTTCTGTCATCCCCTTCTCCTCCTGCCCTCAATCTTTCCCAGCATCAGGGTCTTTTCCAATGAGTCAGCTCTTCGCATGAGGTGGCCAAAGTATTGGAGTTTCAGCTTCAACATCAGTCTTTCCAGTGAACACCCAGGACTGATCTCCTTTAGGATGGACCGGTTGGATTTCCTTGCAGTCCAAGGGACTCTCAAGAGTCTTCTCCAACACCACAGTTCAAAACCATCAATTCTTTGGCGCTCAGCTTTCTTTATAGTCCAACTCTCACATCCATACATGACCACTGGAAAAACCATAGCCTCGACTAGATGGACCTTTGTTGACACAGTAATGTCTCTGCTTTTTATTATGCTATCTTGGTTGGTCATAACTTTCCTTCCAAGGAGTAAGCGTCTTTTAATTTCTTCTACTTTAATTTCTTCTACTGTATAATCGTAAGAAATTTGATTTAGGTCATACATGAATGGCCTAGTGGTTTTCCTTACTTTCTTCAATTTAAGTCTGAATTTGGCAATAAGGAGTTCATGATCTGAGCCACAGTCAGCTCCTGGTCTTGTTTTTGCTGACTGTCTAGAGCTTCTCCATCTTCAGCTGCAAGGAATATAATCACTCTGATTTCAGTGTTAACCATCTGGTGATGTCCATGTGTAGAGTCATCTCTTGTGTTGTTGGAAGAGGGCGTTTGCTATAACCAGTGTGGTCTCTTGAGAAAACTCTGTTCACCTTTGCCATGCTTCATTTCATACTCCAAGGCCAAACTTGCCTGTTACTCCAGGTCTTAACTTCTTACATTTGTATTCCAGTCCCCTGTGATGAAAGAAAGTGAAATCGCCTAGTTGTGTCCAACTCTTTGCGACCCCACGGACTTTAGCCCACCAGGCTCCTCCATCCATGGAATTTTCTAGGCAAGAGTACTGGAGTGGGTTGCCATTTCCTTCTCCGGAGGCTCTTCCCAACCCGGGAATCAAACCCGGGTCTCCTACATTGCGGGCAGATGCTTTTCCATCTGAGCCACCAGGGAATCCCTCTGTGATGAAAAGGACATCTTTTTTTGGTGTTAGTTCTAGAAGGTCTTGTACATCTTCATAGAACCATTCAGCTTCATTGTCATTAGTGGTTGGGGCATAGACTTGGATTCACTTGTATGTGGAATCTTAAATAAACTAAAGGGAAACAGTCGCAGATACACAGAACAAACAAGTGGCTGCTGGGTGTGGGGGGTAGGGAGATGAGAGAAATAGATGAGGAATATTAAGAGGTACAAACTTCCAGTTATAAAATAGTTCACTGCGATCAAGTACAGATGTGCGAGTTGGCCAAGTGCTGAAGAATTGATGCTTTTGAACTGTGGTGTTGGAGAAGACTCTTGAGAGTCCTTGAACTGCAAGGAGATCAAGCCAGTCAATCCTAAAGGAAGTCAACCCTGAATATTCACTGGAAAGACCGATGCCGAAGCTGAAGCTCCAATATTTTAGCCACCTGATGAAAACAGCTAACTCACTGGAAAGACCCTGATGCTGGATAAGATTGAGGGAAGGAGAAGGAGATGACAGAGGATGAGATGGTTAGATAGCATCACCAAGTCAATGGACATGAATTTGAGCAAGCTCCAGGATACAGTGAAGGAGAGGGAAGCCTGGTGTGCTGCAGTGCATGGGGTCACAAAGAGTCAGACACATCTTGGCTACTGAACAACAAAAAAATCAAGTGTACATATGGGAGTGTAGTCAATAATTATATAATATTTTATCTAAGATAAGAAGATTGCTGCGTGAGCAGGTTAGACATAACTTGCCATGAGAGGGATATCCCTTGTAACCTTTTCTCAACATATTGACCATAGAAGTCTTCTGACATGAAGCTGTTTTTAAGATTCATTTACAAGACACATATATGCTTTGAGGAATGCTGTTCCAGGTTTTACATTTCCTGGTAACACATGACATCACCCCAAAATGCAGTCCCAGTCAAAGCGTCGGCACACCCCACTGAGCAAAGAATGGCTGTAAAGTCCTTACCTGACTTTTTCAATCCCTGTGGGAGGCAGTTGGCTTTTGAGTGCACATGATAGAGAGCATCAGCAGGAATTCCACATGTGAGAAATCAGTCGAGAATTCGTTCACTCACTTTTCCAGTCTTCAAACCCAAACTGATGACAGCTATTTTTACTCTGTCTTCATGGTTCTCTGGAGTAAATACATTAGTGATAAAGACAGAGATAAAGTCTAAAATGGGAGACAGTCCAACACTAGATGCCCTATTGGCATTCTCATCCATCTCCTTAATGTGTTCTCTTTCCTGTTTTTAATTTAGTCTAAAAGAGGAAGTCCTCTATTTTTTCAAGGATGAAGCTCCATCTCCTTTAAACAGGAGAAATTTATTTGCTTTTTTATGTAATTTTCCTGCTCTTTGCAGCACTTAAACCATGCTTAGTTTAGTATTTCCCATTTTCTTATTGTCAAAATAATGCTGCAAAAAGATGTTACAAAAAGATGTATTTGTCAGTATATAAAGTAAGGACAACATGGTCAAAATCATGTGCAAATTCTTTACAACCTTCTTTACAATGTATATGTGGAGCCATGCATAAATAACATTTCTATTTGTAGCCAAAGAAGTTGAATAACAGAGGACTTAAAGGACTTGCTTTAGGTCAAACAGAAATGTGCAATGCACACCTGACCTACTAAAAGGGAGGGTTCTGATATACAGTACAAAGCCATGAGTAATTCACCCTGTATCCTGCTATCATAGCAACACTGAGTTCCTAATATCAACCAAATAGACAGCTAGAATATTAAATAATGATTTGTAATTTAAAAAGTAAAGCTTAAAATGGGTCTTTAAATAGTCATTCCCATCTCGCTTTAAAATCTATTCAATTCAAGATAATGGGGCAAGGAAATACCAGCTTTAAAGGGAACTGTCCCAGAGGCAGAGAAAACAGAATGCTCTAAGGGGACAGCCCTTGGGAGAATGACAAGAGCCTCTCTAGGAAGAATGGATGGTTCAGAGGGGATGTAGCAGAGTTCAGGCAGTGCTGTGAGCGTCTCGGGCACTGTTTGCCATGCTAAGCTCTTGGGATCCTTACCCAACCCTGAGTACTACACGATGGAAGTCCAGTTGTAAAGCCAAACTTCAGGATTCATTTGGCTTCATATTGTTTCTTAAAGTGGTGAGACCAAGCTTCCAATATTCGTTCATAGCAGCACAGTGATTTTCCTTTATTGATTTTTCAGTATTAGATTTTGTTGCCATTTTGAATTTTAATATTTTAGCTTTATTCATACATCCAGTTTAAAGGCATTAAAGACCCTTAATGCCTTAAGAAAACAGAGGGAATCCAGGTCTACTTGACAGTCTGAGAGCAGGAAAGATATACTGTAGAGAAAATCTATCAATATAGACACGTCTTCTCCTTTAGATTTATGATTAAATCACTGGTGTCAATAGTATTACAAATACCTTCAAAATATTTACTTAGCAGGTTTAGTTCAGCCTGTGAAATTCTGCCAAAAGATCCTGTAGGGGAGGATTTTGAAAATTCTCTTTTATGAGGAATCTCTAATGAAAGCAAAACTTCGTAGGGGGAAAGGCAGTTTTGGTCACTCCGTTTGTTACGGATGTGTTTTTCTCTGGTTTACGTGAGTTAGAAACTGTGTAAATGTGCTAAACTGATGGCCGTCTAGAGATGCCCATGCCCTGCTCCTCAGAAGATTTGATGGTGGTGTGTTACATGGCAAAGGGGAATTAAGGTAGTAGATGAATTAAGGTTGCTGTGTGTGTGTGTGCGCTCAGTCGTGTCTGACTCTGTGCGACCCCATGGACTGTAGCCACCAGGCTCCCCTGTCCATGGGATTCTCCAGGCAAGATTATTGGATTGCTAGTTAGCTAAATTTCATACAGGTAGATTATACTGGATTGTGTGCCTGGGCCCAATGTAATCACAGGGGTCTTTATCTGTGGAAGAGAGGCTGGTGAAAAGGTCTGAGTGATGAGATGTAGGAAGGACTCAACCTACTGTTGCTGACTTTAAAGATGAGGAAAGAGGGTTATGAGCAGAGGAATGTGGGCAGCCTGTTGAAGTGGAAAAGGAGAATCAACGAACACTCCCTTGGGTCTCCAGGATGAAAGGCAGTTCTGCAGTCACCCTGTGTGTGTTCAGTCGCTCAGTCATGTCTGACTCTTTGCAGCCCCATGGACTGCAGCTTGCCAAGCTGCTCTGTCCATGGAATTCTCCAGGCAAGAATACTGGAGTGGGTACCCTGTCCCTTCTCCAGGGGATCTTCCCAACCCAACCCAGGGATCGAACCTGGGTCTCCTGCATTGCAGGCAGGTTCTTTACCATCTGAGCCACCATGGAAGCCCTCTTAGTCACCTCAGCATGCCTAATGAGACTGCTTCAGTTTTCTGCCCTCCAGAGTTATGATAAGATAATAAATGACATAAGTCATGTGAGTGTCAAGTGTACGGTATGGTAGCTCCACACTGAGACATAACAAGATGAGCCCCATGATGTCCAGCACCATCTGTCACCTTTTAAAGTCGTTACTGTATTATTGACTATATTCCATATTCTGTATTTTACATTCCCATGACTTACTGATAACTAGAAGTTTGTGCCTCTTAATTCCCTTCTCCTGTTTTGCCCAAATCTGCCCCCTCTTTGACAACCACCAGTTTGTTCTCTTTATCTATTAATCTATTGCTTTTTTATTTTTTAAAATTGCACATGTAAGTGATATCATACGGTATTTGTCTTCATCTATTTGTCTTATTTCACTTACATAATACCCTCTAGGTCTACCCATGATGTCGAAAAAAGGGAAGATTTCGTTCTTTTTTGTGCCTGAGCAATATCCCATTGTGTGTGTGCATATCCCACAGTGTGTGTCTGTGTGTGTGGGTATTGCACCTTTACCCATTCACCCATCGGTGGGCACTTAGGTTGTTTCCATATCTTGGCCATTTTAAACAGTGCTGCAGTGAACATGGGGTGCATATAGCTTTTTCAAGTTTTTGTTTTCTTAAGTGAACACCCAGGGGTGGAGTGGCTAGCTTGTATGGTAGTTCTTCTTTTATTTGCAAGGGGAACCTCCATACTGTTTTCCATAGTGGCTGGTATGAGACGGTATCTCACTAGAGTTTTTACTTGCATTTCCCTGGTTAGTGACGTTGAACATCTTTTCATGAGCCTGTTGGCCATCTCTCTGTCTTTGGGAAAATGTTCTGGTCCTTTGCTCATTTTTAATGTTGTTTATCTTGGGTATTAAGTTGTATGAGTTCTTTGTATATTTTGGGTATTACCCTCTTATCAGACACATTGTTTGCAAATATTTTCTCCCATTCAGTAAGTGGGCTTTGTTTTGTTGCTGGTTTCCTTCACCATGCAAAAGCTTTTTACCTTGATGTAATCCCATTTGTTTATTTTTGCTTTTGTTGCCCTTGATCGCAGAGTCAGATTCAAAAAAGTATCCTTAAGACTAATGTCAAAGAGCATACTATACCTATGCTTTCTTCTAGTTTTATTGATTCAGGTCCTACATTCAAGTCTTTAATCCATTTTGAGTTCATTTTTGTATACAGTATAAAATAATGGTCCAGGTTCATTCTTTTGCATGTAGCTGCCAGTTGTCACAATGCGTTTATTGAAGAGGGTGTGTTTTCCCTATTGTATAGTCTTGCCTTCTTTGTCATAAATTAATTGTCCATATAAGGGAGGGTTCTTTTCTGGGCCCTGTATTCTGTTCCGTTGATCTCTGTCTGTTTTCATGCCAGTACCATATTGTTTTGACTACTGTAGCTTTGTGTATAATACAGCTTGAATTCAGGGCATGTGATACCTCCAGTTTTCTACTTCTTTCTCAAGATTGTTTGGCTGTTCGGGATCTTTTGTGATTCTGTACAAATATTAGGATTATTTGTTCCACTTCTGTGAAAATGCTATTGATAGAGATTGCATCGAATCTTCATTGTATTTGCTTTGTATAATATAAATATTTTAACAATATAAATTCTTCCAATCCATTGGCACCATATATCTTTCCATTTATTTGTGTCACCTTTAATTTATTTCATCAGAATCTTATGGTTTTCCAAATATAGGTCTTTCACCTCCTTAGTTAAATTTATTCTGAGGTATTTTATTCTTTTGAATGCAATTGTAAATAGAATTATTTTCCTGATTTCTCTTTCTGGTAGTTTGTTATTAGTGTATAAAAAGGCAACACATTTCTGTGTATTACTTTTGCACTCTGACTTTACTGAATTCACTTATTCTAATAGTTTTTTGGTGGAGTCTTTAGGGTTTTCTATATATAATATGTCATTTGCCAACAGGGTCAGTTCTACTTCTTCCTTCCAGTATGCATGCTTTTATTTCTTTTTCTTTTATCACTCTTGTGGCTTGGACTTCCAATAAGAAGTTAGAAGTGGTGAGAGTGGGCATCCTTGTCTTATTCCTGGTTTTGAAAGAAAAGCTTTCAATTTTTCATTGTTGAGTATGATGGTAGCTGTGGGTCTGTCATAAATGGCCTTCTTTGTGATGAGATATGTTTCCTCTGTACTAACTTTCCGAGCTTTTATCATAAATGGTATTGAATTTTGTGAAATGCTTTTTCTGCGTCTATTGAGATGTTCATGATTTTTACCATTTATTTTGCTAATGTGGTATATCCTGTTGATTGATATTCAAATGTTCAACTCTCCTTGCATTCTTGAATGATATTTTTTATATTATTGAATTCAGTTTGCTAATATTTGTTAGAGGATTTTTCCACCTGTGTTCATCAAGGATATCAGCCTGTAATTTTCTTTGTATTTTTGTAGTATTTTTGTCTATTTTTGGTATCATGGTAATGCTGACCTCATAACATTAGTTTAGAAGCTTTTCTTTTTCTTCAACTTTTTGGAAGAGTTTCAGGATAGGTATTAACTCTTCTGTATTAATAACTGTTTTGTGAAATTCACCTTTGAAGCCATGTTGACTTGGACTTTTGTTTGTTGAGAGTTTTTTGATTACTGATTTAATTTCATAACTAATAAAAGCTCTATTCAGATTTTCTGTTTCTCTCTCAGTCTTAGAAGATTGTGTGTTTCTAGGACATTTTTCCACCAAGTTTGGGGCATATAACTTATTTGTAGCAGTTTTGTGATATTTGTATTTCTGTGGTATTAGTTGTAACTTCTGTTTCATGTCTGATTTTAGTTTTTAGTCCTTTTTTTTTTTTCCTGGTGAGTCTTTTTAAAGGTTTGCCAATTTTATCTTTTCAAAGAATTGTCTCTTAAGTTTCATTGATCTTTTCATTTTTTTTAGTCTCTGTTTGATTTATTTCCATTCTGATATTTTTTATTTCCTTCCTTTGGGCTTTGTCTTTTTGTTCATTTTCTAGTTCCCTTAAATATCAGGTAAGATATTTTATTAGAGATTTTTCTTCTTTTTTGAAGTAGATTTATGTCACTATAAACTTCCCTGTTTGAACTGCTTTTGCTGTGTCCTACATATTTTGGAAGGTTGTGTTTTCATTTTTCTTAGGACATTTTTAAATTTTCTCTTTATTTGTTGATTCATTGATTATTCAGTAGTATATTGCTTAGCCTCCATGGGTTTGTGCTTTTCAAGTTTTCTACTTGTAGTGGTTTTCTAGTTTTATACTGTTATCATCATAAAAGATGCTTGATATAATTTCAGTCTTTTTAAATTTCTTGGGACTTGTATTGCAACCTAATATTTGATCTGTACTTGTGAATGTCTCATGTGTACTTGAAAAGAATGTGTATTCTGGTGTCTGGGGATGGAATGTTCTGTATGTATACACACACACATATGTAGATATAGATATGTGTGTATATATAGATAGATACAAAGTTCATTTGGTGTAATATGTCATTTAAGGCCATGTTAAGTCACTTCAGTGCCATCCGACTCTTTGTGACCCTATGGACTGCAGCCAACCAGGCTCCTCTGTCCATAGGATTCTCCAGGCAAGAATACTGGAGAAGGTTGCCATGCCCTCCTCCAGGGGATCTTCCAGACCTGGGGATCAAACCCACATCTCCCGTGGCTCCTGCACTGCAGACGGATTCTTTACCACTGAGCCACCTGGGTAGCCAACCAGTGTTTCCTTATTAATTTTCTGCCTGGAGAAGCTTATCCATTGCTGTAAGTTGGGTATTAAAGTTCCCTATTATTATTGTTTTCAATTTCTCTTTTACATCTGTTAATATTTCCTTTATATGTGTAGATTTTCCGATATTGGGTGACTGAGTATTTACAATGTTATGTCTTATTGTTGGATTAATCCATTTATCATTATGCAATGTCCTTTTTTGTCCCTAGTTATAGTCTTTGTTTAGAGTCTATTTTGTCCAAGTATTACTACTCCAACTTTCTTTTTGCTTCTATGTGCATGGGATATTTTTCCCATGCCTTTATTCTCAGTCTGTATGTGTCTTTGGATTTGTAGCGAATCTTTTAGGCAACATATACATGGGTCATGCTTTTCTTTCTTAATCCAGTCAGCCACCCAGTGGCTTAATCCAGTCAGTGATTATTAACTGGACCATTTATTCCAATTATCTGGGCTTCCCAGGTGGCTTGGTGGTAAAGAGTCTGCCTGTCAGTGCAGGAGACGTGGATTCGATCCTTGGGTTTGGAAGATCCCTTGGAGAAGGAAATGGCAAACCGATCCAGCATCTTACCTGGGAAATCCCATGAATAGAGGAGCCTGATGAGCTACAGTCCATGGGGTCACAGAGTCAGACATGACTGAGTGACTGAGCATACACGCGCACATTCCATTTACATTTAAAGTAATTATTGATAAATTTGTACTTATTGCCATTTTGTTAACTATTTCCTGGTTGTTTTTGTAATTTTCTCTGTTCCTTTTTTATTTTCTTGCTCTCTCCTTTTATGGTGTAATGACTTTCTTTAATGTGCTTGGATTTCTCTTTATTTTTGTATACCTGTCATAAATTTTGTGTTTATTGGTTGCATGAGGTTCATGTATAATAATCGATGTACATATTAGTCTGTTTCAAACTGAAGTATGAACACATTCTGAAAACATTGCATTTTTACGTCTCCCTCCTTGTATTTTACATTTTCGATGTTATAGTTACATCTTTATATTTTTGTGTTCAGTTCAGCTCAGTCGCTCAGTCGTGTCCAACTCTCTGCGACCCCATGAACCCCAGCACGCCAGGCCTCCCTGTCCATCACCAACTCCTGGAGTTTACCCAAACTCATGTCCATTGAGTCGGTGATGCCATCCAACCATCTCACCCTCTGTCGTCCCCTTCTCCTCCCGCCCTCGATCTTTCCCAGCATCAGGGTCTTTTCCAATGAGTCAGCTCTTGGCATCAGGTGGCCAAAGTATTGGAGTTTCAGCTTTGTTTACTAATTACTGCACACAGCTGATTTTACTACTTTTGTCTTTTAACCTTTATATTAGCTTTGTGGGCAGGTGATCCACTGCCTTTACTGTCTGTTTGCTTTTACTGGTGAGATTTTTCCTTTCATATATTTCATTATTTCTAACTCTGGCCTCTTTATTTCTGCTTAAAGAAAACCCTTTAACATTTCTTATATGACCCATTTAGTGGTGATGAAACCATGTAACTGATGCTCTGCTGGAAAACTCCATGCATTTCCTTTAACGCTGTATAATACAGCCTTTCTGGACAGGCCACTCTCGGTTTGTTAAGTTTTTAATTTTTATTTTATATTGGACTATAGTTGATTAATAATGTTGTATTAGTTGCAGGTGTATAGCAAAACGATTCAATTAAACATATACACATATTTATATTTTTTCAGATGCCTTTCCCATTTAGTTTATTGCAGAATATTGAGCAGAGTCCCTGGATCGTACAGGAGATCCTTGTTGGTTATTTTAAATATAGTAGTCTGTATACGTCAACCCCAAACTCCTAATTTACCCCTCCTAATCTCGTTTTCCCCTTTGGTAGCCATAAGCTTGTTTTCTGAATCTGTGTGTTCCTGGTTTTGTTTTTTTTTTCCAGGAAAAACTCACTCAGTGCTCTTTATCTTATAGCCAAAATGAAATGAATTCTGCCAGCAACTTGAGTGAGGTTGAAAGCTGACTCAGCCTTTGCATGAGAATGCAGCTTACCAACACCTTGATTGTAGCCTGTGAGCCCCTGAGCAGAGGACCCAGTTAAGTCATGCCTAGACTTCTGACCACAGAAACCATGAGATAAAACATGTGTATTGTGTTAAGCTGCTCAATTTGTGGTCATCAGTTACATAGCAATAGAAAACTGATACACCTGGGAAGACGGCCCCTCCCAGCAGCAGTTCCATGCTCAGAAGTCGGTTCTGACTCTCGTTCAGTGGGGACCTGACCTTTGCTCTGCAGGCCTTGCTTCAGCTCCACTTTGCTTCCCACCACGGTGCCCCTTCTGCCAGGCTCCTTGGTCATCCTGCAGCTACTTCTTGATCTCATCTGTGCCACAGAAGGACCAGGTAAAGTTGCTCAGAAATGCTAAATTTTAGTACCTTTCTTTGTCTGACCAAACCACCCTGGCGGATTGACACAGCAGCTCCTTGAGTGAGTGTGAGAGCCACACAGGGCCATCACTTCCAGAAGTCTGAAACAAAATGGGGTCAGATTTTCCTCTGCCTTCAGCGTTGTCTTTACTTGTTCAATGCTCAGAAATCAGGGCACACATTCTGGAGTCTTCCTCCTTCTTTTCTCTTCCTCTATAATCTCCTTGGGGAGATACGGGTGAAACCTCCTTCCTGCCCCCTCCTCTCCCAGCAGCACATTCTTTCTTTGATAGAACAGGCCTTCGTTATTACAGAAAGTTTTATTTTCTACTCTAGGGGAGAATTCCATGAATTTGGCAACTCCAGGTTGAATTGGCAACTCCAGGCTTGGTTGCTGGTATATTAAAGGAGGAGATCAAGATATAAACTCCCTCGTTCATTTGTTCATTCGTCCACTAAATATTTGTTGAATGTCTGCTCTTTGTTGAGAGTCTGTTACTGGGCTCTGTTCATAGGGGATGCAGCCATAAACAAAACAGAAAATACCTATTCTCCTGGAGATTATAGTCACTCAAAAGGAATGCCTGACATTCAAAGTTATTTCTTGCTGCATAATCTTATTTTGCATACTAGAAGCTGGAAATCACTTCATTCTTTCTCTTTGCATCCTTAAAAAAATAATTTATTTGTTTATTTTTGGCTGTGCTAGGTCTTTGTTGCTGTACAGGTGTTTCCTCTAGTTGTGGCAAACAGGGGCTACTGTCTAGTTATAGTGGACCGGCTTCTCATTGCAGTGGCCTCTCTTGTCGAGCATGAGCTCTAGGATGCACAGGCTTCAGTAGCTGTGGCGCACAGGCTCAACAGTTGTGGCACATAGGCTTTGTTGCTCTGCAGCATGTGGGATCTTGCTGGATCAGGGATAAACCCGTGTCTCCTGCATTGGCAGGCGGATTCCTTACCACTGAGCCTCCAGGGAAGCCCTTATTTGCATCTTTGAGTGAAAAAATCTTTCTCTCTACTCCCTCCCCCAGCCAGATGTCAATCAATATGATGGTCTCATACTCAAAAAAAGTCAGAATAAAAAGCACATTAATGGCTTTCAAAATATTGCAATCATTGAAAATATTTCAGTTCAGTTCAGTCATTCAGTCATGTCTGACTCTTTGCGACCCCATGGACTGTAGCACGCTAGGCTTCCCTGTCCATCACCAACTCCCTGAGCTTTCTCAAACTCACGTCCATCAAGTCAATGGTGCCATCCAACCATCTCATCCTCTGCCGTCCCCTTCTCCTCCTGCCTTCAATCTTTCCCAGCATCAGGGTCTTTTCAGATGAGTCAGTTCTTTGCATCAGGTGGTCAAAGTATTGGAAGTGATTATTTCTCGTGAATTTAGTGTTAGAAAGTGTTTTTAAAATTTTTTTTCATTTTTATTGTTTCTTTTATTTTTTATTATTTTTAAATATAAATTTGTTTATTTTAATTGGAGGCTAATTACTTTACAATATTGTAGTGGTTTTGCCATACATTGACATGAATCCACCACGAGTGTACATGTGTTCCCCATCCTGAACCCCTCTCCCACTCCCTCCCCATGCCATCCCTCTGGGTCATCCCAGTGCACCAGCCCCAAATACCCTGTCTCATGCATCGAAACTGGACTGGTGATCCGTTTCACATATATATGATAATATACATGTTTCAATGCCATTCTCCCAAATCATCCCACCCCTGCCTTCTCCCACAGAGTCCAAAAGACTGTTCTATACATCTGTGTCTCTTTTGCTGTCTCACATATACGGTTATCGTTACCATCTTTCTAAATTCCATATATATGTGTTAGTATACTGTATTGGTGTTTTTCTTTCTGGCTTGCTTCACTCTGTATAATAGGCTCCAGTTTCATCCACCTCATTAGAACTGATTCAAATGTATTCTTTTTAATGGCTGAGTAATATACCATTGTGTATATGTACTGCAGCTTCCTTATCCACTCGTCTGCTGATGGGCATCTAGGCTGCTTCCATGTCCTGGCTATTATAAACAGTGCTGCGATGAACATTGGGGTACACGTGTCTCTCTTTCAATTCTGGTTTCCTTGGTGTGTATGCCCAGCAGTGGGATTGCTGGGTCATATGGCAGATCTATTCCCAGTTTTTTAAGGAATCTCCACACTGTTCTCCACAGTGGCTGTACTAGTTTGCATTCCCACCAACAGTGTAAGAGGGTTCCCTTTTCTCCACACCCTCTCCAGCATTTATTGCTTGTAGACTTTTGGATAGCAGCCATTCTGACGGGTGTGTAATGGTACCTCATTGTGGTTTGGGTTTGTGTTTCTCTGATAATGAGTGATGTTGAGCATCTTTTCATGTGTTTGTTAGCCATCTGTATTTCTTCTTTGGAGAAATGTCTGTTTAGTTCTTTGGCCCATTTTTTGATTGGGTCGTTTATTTTTCTGGAATTCAGCTGCAGGAGTTGCTTGTATATTTTTGAGATTAATTCTTTGTCAGTTGCTTTGTTTGCTATTATTTTCTCCCATTCTGAACGCTGTCTTTTCACCTTGCTTATAGTTTCCTTCGTTGTGCAAAAGCTTTTAAGTTTAATTAGGTCCCATTTGTTTATTTTTGCTTTTATTTCCAATACTCTGGGAGGTGGGTCATAGAGGATCCGGCTGTGATTTATGTTGGAGAGTGTTTTGCTTATGTTTTCCTCTAGGAGTTTTATAGTTTCTGGTCTTAAGTTTAGATCTTTGATCCATTTTGAGTTTATTGTTGTGTATGGTGTTAGGAAGTGTTCTAGTTTCATTCTTTTACAAGTGGTTGACCAGTTTTCCCAGCACCACTTGTTAAAGAGATTGTCTTTTCTCCACTGTATATTCTTGCCTCCTTTGTCGAAGATAAGGTGTCCATAGGTGCATGGATTTATCTCTGAGCTTTCTATTTTGTTCCATTGATCTATATTTCTGTCTTTGTGCCAGTACCATACTGTCTTGATGACTGTAGCTTTGTAGTAGAGCCTGAAGTCAGGCAGGTTGATTCCTTCAGTTCCATTCTTCTTTCTCAAGATTGCTGGCTATTCGAGGTTTTTTTTATTTCCATACAAACTGTGAAATTATTTGTTCTAGTACTGTGAAAAATACCGTTGGTAGCTTGACAGGGATTGCATTGAATCTACAGATTGCTTTGAGTAGTATACTCATTTTCACTATATTGATTCTTCCAATCCAAGAACATGGTATGTTTCTCCACCTATTTGTGTCCGCTTTGATTTCTTTCACCAGTGTTTTATAGTTTTCTATTTATAGGTCTTTTGTTTCTTTAGGTAGATATATTCCTAAGTATTTTATTCTTTTCGTTGCAATGGTGAATGGGATTGTTTCCTTAATTTCACTTTCTGTTTTCTCATTGTTAGTGTATAGGAATGCAAGGGATTTCTGTGTGTTAATTTTATATCCTGAAACTTTACTATATTCATTGATTGGCTCTGGTAATTTTCTGGTGGAGTCTTTAGTGTTTTCTATGTAGAGGATCATCTGCAAACAGTGAAAGTTTTACTTCTTTTACAATCTGGATTCCTTTTATTTCTTTTTCTGCTCTGATTGCTGTGGCCAAAACTCCCAAAACTATGTTGAGAGTGGGCACCCTTGTCTTGTTCCTGACTTTAGAGGAAATGCTTTCCATTTTTCACCACTGAGGATAATGTTTGCTGTGGGTTTACAATATATGGCTTTTATTATGTTGAGGTATGTTCCTTCTATTCCTGCTTTCTGGAGGGTTTTTAGCATAAATGGATATTGAATTTTGTCAAAGGCTTTCTCTTCATCTATTGAGATAATCATATGGTTTTTATCTTTCAGTCTGTTAATGTGGTGTATTACATTGATTGATTTGTGGATATTGAAGAATCCTTGCATCCCTGGGATAAAGCCCACTTGGTCATGATGTATGATCTTTTTAATATGTTGTTGGATTCTGTTTGCTAGAATTTTGTTAAGGATTTTTGCATCTATGTTCATCAGTGATATTGGCCTGTAGTTTTCTTTTTTTGTGGCATCTTTGTCTGGTTTTGGTATTAGGGTGATGGTGGCCTCATAGAATGAGTTTGGAAGTTTACCTTCCTCTGCAATTTTCTGGAAGAGTTTGAGTAGGATAGGTGTTAGCTCTTCTCTAAACTTTTGGTAGAATTCAGCTGTGAAGCCATCTGGTCCTGGGCTTTTGTTTGCTGGAAGATTTCTGATTACAGTTTTGATTTCCATGCTTGTGATGGGCCTGTTAAGATTTTCTATTTCTTCCTGGTTCAGTTTTGGAAAGTTGTGCTTTTCTAAGAATTTGTCCATTTCTTCCAAGTTGTCCATTTTATTGGCATATAGTTGCTGATAGTAGTCTCTTATGATCCTTTGTATTTCTGTGTTGTCTGTTGTGATCTCTCCATTTTCATTTCTAATTTTGTTGATTTGATTCTTCACCCTTTGTTTCTTGATGAGTCTGGCTAATGGCTTGTCAATTTTATTTATCTTCTCAAAGAACCAGCTTTTGGCTTTGTCGATTTTTGCTATGGTCTCTTTTGTTTCTTTTGCATTTATTTCTGCCCTAATTTTTAAGATTTGTTTCCTTCTACTAACCGTGGGGTTCTTCATTTCTTCCTTCTCTAGTTGCTTTAGGTGTAGAGTTAGTTTATTTATTTGATTTTTTTCTTGTTTCTTGAGGTGAGCCTGTATTGCTATGAACCTTCCCCTTAGCACTGCTTTTACAGTGTCCCATAGGTTTTGGGGTTGTTGTGTTTTCATTTTCGTTTGTTTCTATGCATATTTTGATTTCTTTTTTGATTTCTTCTGTGATTTGTTGGTTATTCAGCAGCGTGTTGTTCAGCCTCCATATGTTGGAATTTTTAATAGTTTTTCCCCTGTAATTGACATCTAATCTTACTGCATTGTGGTCAGAAAAGATGCTTGGAATGATTTCAATTTTTTGAATTTACCAAGGCTAGATTTATGGCCCCGGATGTGATCTATCCTGGAGAAGGTTCCATGTGCACTTGAGAAAAAGGTGAAATGCATTGTTTTGGGGTGAGATGTCCTATAGATATCAATTAGGTCTAACTGGTCTATTGTATCATTTAAAGTTTGTGTTTCCATGTTAATTTTCTGTTTAGTTGATCTATCCATAGGTGTGAGTGGGGTATTAAAGTCTCCCACTATTATTGTATTATTGTTAATTTCCCCTTTCATACTTGTTAGCATTTGCCTTACATATTGCAGTGCTCCTGTTGGGTGCATATATATTTATAATTGTTATATCTTCTTCTTGGATTGATCTTTTGATCATTATGTAGTGTCCATCTTTGTCTCTTTTCACAGCCTTTACTTTAAAGTCTATTTTTTCTGATATGAGTATTGCTACTCCTGCTTTCTTTTGGTCTCTATTTGCATGAAATATCTTTTTCCAGCCCTTCACTTTCAGTCTGTATATGTCCCTTATTTCGAGGTGCGTCTCTTGTAGACAGCATATATATGGGTCTTGGTTTTGTATCCATTCAGCCAGTCTTTGTCTTTTGGTTGGGGTATTCAACCCATTTACATTTAAGGTAATTATTGATAAGTATGATCTTGTTGACATTTACTTTGTTGTTTTGGGTGCAAGTTTATACACCCTTTCTGTGTTTCCTGTCTAGAGAAGATCCTTTGGCATTTGTTGGACAGCTGGTTTGGTGGTGCTGAATTCTCTCAGCTTTTGCTTGTCTGTAAGGCTTTTGATTTCTCCTTTATATTTGAATAAGATCCTTGCTGGGTACAGTAATCTGGGTTGTAGGTTTTTCTCTTTCATCACTTTAAGTATGTCCTGCCATTCCCTTCTGGCCTGAAGAGTTTCTATTGAAAGATCAGCTGTTATCCTTATGGGAATCCCCTTGTGTGTTATTTGTTGTTTTTCCCTTGCTGCTTTTAATATTTGTTCTTTGTTGTTGATCTTTGTTAATTTGATTAATATGTGTCTTGGGGTGTTTCACCTTGGGTTTACCCTGTTTTGAGACTCTCTGGGTTTCTTGGACTTGGGTGACAATTTCCTTCCCCATTTTAGGGACGTTTTCAACTATTATCTCATAAGTATTTTTGCATGGTCTTTGTTTTTGTCTTCTTCTGGGACTCCTATGATTTGAATGTTGGGGCATTTAACATTGACCCAGAGGTCTCTGAGATTGTCCTCCTTTTCATTCTTTTTTCTTTTTTCCTCTCTGCTTCATTTATTTCGACCATTCTATCTTCTACCTCACTTATCCTATCTTCTGCCTCCATTATTCTACTGTTGGTTCCCTCCAGAGTGTTTTTTATCTCATTTATTGCATTATTCATTATATATTGACTCTTTTTTATTTCTTCTAGGTCCTTGTTAAACATTTCTTGCATCTTCTCAATCCTTGTCTCCAGGCTATTTATCTGTAACTCCATTTTGTTTTCAAGATTTTGGATCATTTTCACTATCATTATTCTGAATTCTTTATCAGGTAGATTCCCTATCTCTTCCTCTTTGGTTTGGTTTGGTGGGCATTTATCCTGTTCCTTTACCTGCTGAGTATTTCTCTTCCTTTTCATCTTGTTTATATTGCTGTGTTTGGGGTGGCCTTTCCGTGTTCTGGCAGTTTGTGGTTCCTGTTTATTGTGGAGGTTCCTTGCTGGGGGTGGGGTTGGACGAGTGGCTTTTCAAGGTTTCCTGGTTAGGGAAGCTTGTGTCGGTGTTCTGGTGGGTGGAGCTGGATTTCTTCTCTCTGGACTGCAATGAAGTGTCCAGTAGTGAGTTTTGAGATGTCAATGGGTTTGGTGTGACTTTGGGCAGGCTGTATATTGAAACTCAGGGCTATGTTCCTGTGTTGCTGGAGAATTTGCATGGTATGTCTTGCTCTGGAACTTGCTGGCCCTTGGGTTGTGCTTTGTTTCCATGTAGATATGGAGGCTTTTGATGCCAGTGCCAGTGAAGTTGCTCAGTTGTGCCTGACTTTGCAATTCCATGGACTGTAGCCTACCAGGCTCCTCCATCCATGGAATTTTCCAGGCAAGAGTACTGGAGTGGGTTGCCATTTCCTTCTCCAGGGGATCTTCCCAACCCAGGGATCGAACCCAGGTCTCCCACATTGCAGACAGACACTTTACCGTCTGAGCTACCAGGGAAGGCTGTTGATGAGCTCTTATCGATTAATGTTCCCTGGAGTCAGGAGTTCTCTGGTGTTCTCAGGTTTTGGACTTAAGCCTCCTGCCTCTGGTTTTCAGTCTTATTCTTACAGTAGCCTCAAGACTTCTCCATCTATACAGCACGGATGATAAAACATCTAGGTTAATCATGAAAAGTTTCTCCATAGTGAGGGACACCCGGAGAGGTTCACAGAGTTACAAGGAGAAGAGAAGAGGGAGGAAGGAGATAGAGGTGACCAGGAGGGGACATCAAAGACAAGACAAAGACAAGAGGACATCAAAGACAAGAGGGGAAATCAAAACGGGAGAGAGCAAGTTAGCCAGTAATCACTTCCCTATGTGCTCTTCACAGTCTGGACCCCTCAGAGATGTTCGTGGAGTTACACAGAGAGGAGAAGAGGGAGGAAGGAGACAGAGGTGGCAAGGAGGAGAAAAGAGGGAATCAAAAGGGGAGAGGCAGATCCTGCCAGTAATCAGTTCCCTAAGTGTTCTCCACAGCCCGGAACACAGAGATTCACAGAGTTGGGTCAAGAAGAGAAGAGGGAGGCAGGAGATAGAGGCAACCTGGTGGAGAAAAAGGAGAGTCAAAAGGGGGAGAGAGCAATCAAGCCAGTAATCTCATTCCCAAGTAAAAATGGGTGCTAAAGATTGGGTTCATAAAGGTACAAAATTGATAACAAATACCAAAAAGCAAAGATTAAAAATCTAGAGTAGAGGTTAGATTCTCAAAAATACAACACTGAAAAAAACAAAACAAAGTCACAAAAATTATGAAATATATATATGAAGTTGGCTTTAAAAATAGGGCCTTTGTTTTTTGCGAGGTAATAGTAGGTTATAAAAATGAAAATTAAAGAAGTAATAGAGGGCTTAAATATTTTTAATTTAAAAAATGATAATAGTAAAAACATATCTAGGACTTTCTCTGGAGCTGTTGTGGACAGTGTGAGGTCAGTTCATTTTCAGATAGTTCTTTGGTCCAGCTTGTACTTCCCAAGGTCTCTAGGCCCCTTCCTATGTAGTTGGTGCTCACTACAGGGTTTTAATCGATTGCACCTGTCACTTTCAAAGCTGTTCCCTCTGTTTATTTTAGCTTCTTCCGTTTGCTGGTCTCTTCAGTGTCTAATTTCTGCCCTAACACAAGGGGCGGTGGTGGTCACTTTTTTAGGCTCACTTGTTCAGTCGTGCTGTGGGGAGGGAGGAACACTGCAAACAAATATCACTGGCATGTGTGGGGAGTGTGCACAGTGTCTCAGCCACACTGGGTTTGCCCCCGCTCATGGCGTGTGTGCTTTCATGGTCTACACTTCTCAGGCTCTAGGTTGCTCTGCCAGGAACTGTCTGAGCTGGGCCCTGGGTTGCGTGTACTCCCCAGGTCTAAGCCGCTCAGGTTCCAGTTCTCAGGTACTCCACAAAGGCGCAGACTTGGTTGGGCCTGCGTTTAGTGCCCTTCCAAGGTCCGAGCAGCTCAGGTGACCAGGTGCTTGGCGAGCACAGTTGCCCCCATTTGGAGGCTGCGTCTTATTGCCCCCCTGCCCCAGCCACTCAGTTTTCTGGGTGTACAGCGGGCACGCTTTCCAGGTGTGCCATGTGTCTCTTCTGGGGAGCTGATCTCTGGCTGCGACCCTCCGGCGGATGTTGACCGTCCAGAATCCCAAGAAGTCCTGGTTAGCAACGAAGCCTGCTTGCAGTTTGGTAGAGGATTCCTCTCTGGGGCCGCGATTGTGCCCTTCCGGCTCTGGCTGCCCTCGCTTGCCTGTCTCCAGCAGGGGATGGGTTGGTCCGCTGCTGGCTAGCTCTGCTCAGTCCTTTGTTCTGTGGGTGGCCCTGGCGGTGTCTTAGGTTAGGGCGTTTCACAGGATAGTTCTCTCTTTTTCCCTCTCTCCCTCCAGCTATCCCACAGTCTGGGTTGCTATCTCAAGTTAGTTCCCTCATAATGCTCTCGGGGCATTCAGGCCTGGTCCTTACCCTAAGCAATGCAGCCCACGCCTCCCTGTCCAGCCCCTGCTTGCTAGAGGCAGATGCGAGTGTCTGGGCTGCTTCTCCACTGGGAGTTGCCATTAGGCACGTAATCTGTGGGGGTTTAATTATTTACTTATTTATTTTTCCTCCCGGTTATGTTGCCCTCTGAGATTCCAAGACTCACCACAGACCCGCCAGTGAGAGTGTTTCCTGGTGTTTGGAAACTTCTCTCTTTTTTAAGACTCCCTTCCCAGGACGGATCTCCATCTCTACCTCTTTTGTCTCTCTTTTTATCTTTTATATTTTGTCCTACCTCCTTTCAAAGACAATGGGCTGCCTTTCTGGGTGCCTGATGTCCTCTGCCAGCATTCAGAAGTTGTTTTGTGGAATTTGCTCAGCGTCCAAATCTGTATTCCTGTTTATAAATAAGTTCATTTGTATAATATTTTTAGATTTCACATATAAGCAAAATCATATGATATTTGTCTTTCTCCATCTCACTTCAGGAAGTATGATAATTTCTAGGTCTATCCATGTTGTTGCAAATGGCATTATTTCATTCTTTTTTATGGCTGAGTAATATTCCAGTAATATTCCACATCTTTATCCATTCCTCTGTTAATGGACATCTAGGTTGCTTCCATGTCTTAGTTATTATAATAGCGCTGCAGTGAACAGCTGGGTACATGCATCTTTTCAAATTATGATTTTCTCCAGATATATGCCCAGGAGTGGGATTGCTGGATCATATGATAGCTTTATTTTTAGTTTTATAAAGAAATTCCATACTGTTCTCCATAGTAGATGTACTGATTTACATTCCCACCAACAATGTAGGAGGGTCCCCTTCCCTCCACGTCCTCTCCAGCATTTATTTGTAGACATTTTAATGATGGACAGTCTGACTGGTGTGAAGTGATAGTTCATTTTAGTTTTGATTTGCATTTCTCCAACCATTAGAGATGCTGAGCGTCTTTTCGTGTGCCTGTTGGCCATCTGTATGGGTTATTTTGTTGTTGTTGTTAAACATTTATTCAGGTCTTCTGCCTAATTTTGGATTGGGTTATTTGTTGTTGTTTTTTTTAATTGTGACCTGCATGAGCTGTATGTAAAATCTGGAGATTAATCCATTTTCTGTTGAATTGTTTGCAAATATTTTCTCCCATTCCTATGGGTTGTCTTTTAATTTTTTTATGGTTTCCTTTGCTGTGCCAAAGCTTTTTAAGTTTAACTAGGTCACATTTGTTTTTGTTCTCATTTCCATTACTCTAAGAGATGGATTGAAAAAGATATTGCTGTGATTTACATCACAGTGTGTTCTGCCTATATTTTCCTCTAAGAGTTATAGAGTGTCAGGTCTTAGATTTAGCCCTTTAATCCATTTTGAGTTCATTTTTGTGTATGGTATTAAAGAATGTTCTACTTTAATTTTTTAATGTGTATAAGTCCAGTTTTCCCAGCACCATTAATTGAAGACCCTGTCTTTTCTCCATTGTATTGTCTTGCTTTCTTTGTTATAGCTTAATTGACCATAGGTGTGTAAGTTTACATCTGGGCTGTCTATCCTATTCCATTGATGTATATTTCTGGCTTTTTGTGCCAGTACCATATTGTTTTGATGACAACAGCTTTGTAGTATAGTCTGAAATCAGGGAGCCTGATTCCTCCAGCTCCATTTTTTTTTCTCTACATTGTTTTGGCTATCCGGGGTCTTTTGTGTCTCCATAAAACATTTAAAACTATATATTTTTTTAAACTCTGTACGATAACCTTCCTGGGTAGACTACTCTTGCTTGTACATTTTCTTTTCAGTACTTAGAATATATTGTGCTACTCCCTTCTGCTCTGTAAAGTTTCTGCTTAAAAATCAGCTGATGGTTTTATGGAGGTTTCCTTGTACTTGACTAGTTATTTTTCTCTTGTTGGTTTTAAGAATGTTTATGTTTAACTTTGAAGTTTTAATTATAATGTCTCTGTTTCCTGGACTTGGATGCCTGCTTCCTTTACCAAGGTAGGGAAGTTTTCAGCCATTATTTCTTGAAATAAGTCTTCTGCCCTTTTCCCTCTCTCTCCTCCTTCAAAGAACCCTATAATAAGAATGTTAGTATGCTTGATGTTATTCCAGAGATCCTTTAAGCCAGGGTCCCCAACCTCCAGGATCTAACTCCTGATGATCTGAGGTGGAGCTGACATAATAGTAATAGAAATAAAGTGCACAATAAATGTAATGTGCTTGAATCATTCTGAAACCACCCCCCTCCCAAGTCCATGGAAAAAGCTGTCTTCCGTGAAACCTGTCCCTGGCGTCAAACAGGTCGGGGATCATTGCTTTTAACTGTCCCCCTCTCTTCCTTTCTGCTTTGCAATTTGGTGATTTCCTCTTCCCTTTCTGCGAGATCACTGACCCATTCTTCTGTGTTATCTAACTGCTGTTGATTCAATGTAGTGTATGTTTCATTTCAGTTATGGAATTCAACTCTTATTGGTTCTTTTGTCTTACTCTTGGTTCAAGATCTTACCATGTTTATCCATTCTTCACCTAAGCTCAGTGAGCATACTTATGACCATTATTTTGACCCCTTTATTAGGAGATTGCATGCATGCTCAGTTGCTAAATTGTGTCTGACTTGGTGACCCCACAGACTATAGCCCACTAAGCTCCCGTCTGTGGGATTTCCCAGGCAAGAATACTGGAGTGGGTTGCCATTTCCTTCTCCAGATCTTTTCAGAGATTATGTATCTCTATTTTGTTTAGTTCTTTTTCTCTGGGGTTGTCTTGCCCTTTCATTTGAAACATATTTCTTTGTCCCCTCATTCTGCCCAGTCTGTGTGCTTATTTATGTGTATTCAATAGATCAGCGACATCTCCCATTTTTGAAGGAGTGGGTTTATGTAGAAGCTTTTCTGTGGGGCTCAGGAGAGCAATCCCCCACGGTCACCAGAGCCAGGTACTCCAGGGTGCCCCCTCCTTTAGTGGTGGTCTGTGGTTGCTGTAGGTGCTTTGGTGGGTGGGGCTGGCCAGTGTGACCGTCTGTGAGGCCTGGTTTCTGCAGGCAAACTGGTTGCCTATAAACATGTTTAAGCCACTATCTTCGTAGTTACTAATTACAGCAGCCATAGAAAACTAACATAATGCATGATCTTCAAAATGACACTGATTATAACTTTAAGTAGAAGTTCATAATGGAGTGTTTCCTCATGAATAAAGATGTATATATTTTAAATAATAAAGTATTTTCTCATAATTAAATCCTATTTTGTGTGAGTTACAATTAAACTATCATGTATAGACCTTTGACTTTTTCAAAAGTTTTGTGCACTCTGTAGTTTAATACTCTTCTTTTGGTTCAGAAAAAGTGAAATTTCCAAATCTTATGTCCTTTTATTACTAGTAAAATAATAAAATAAAAACATTGTCCATATATATTTCTCCCTTGGTAATGACAATTTCTAGTTGCTCTTTCTTGAACTAACACACCTACTTCCCAGGAACAGAAAATAGGAAATTAAGCAAGGGAAACTTTGCAATGTTATAATTGAGATATTCACTCTATTTCTGAACTATCACTTCATTTTTTTTAAAAAAAAGCAAGCAAAGGTAGACTGCCTTTAGTTATTTCTTTTAATTCATGGTTTGAAAATATCACAACTACCTAAACAATCCTGTTTTGAACCTCAAAACTGACGTAGGAATCCCTTGCATACTGAGAGTATATTTTTTGGATGCTGTATTCACTAACAAATTTTCTAAAACACTGAGAGAGTGTTTACCGATAAAAAGCACTTTTCTCTCACCTTTTCATCATCCTGCTCCTCTGGGGCTGAGGAACTTGGAGCCCCCAGCTCCAGCTCTTGGATAAAATCGTATCAGTGCCAGGAGGGAGCAGCCCCATAAAAGAGGCTGTGTCAGCAGTTCTACGTGCACTCTTATTTTTAGTGATTCCTAAGTGTGCCATAAAACATCTATTGTAAGCTGAAACTTGACACACCAAAACCTCAGCCTAGGAGCAGTTTTATTTTTCTTCAATTTGGAGGAAAGCATCTCAATGGATTGAATTTCCAGCAACATTAGAAGTTAGGTGTTTCAAAGATTCCCTGTGTTTTCTTATAATAAGATGGCTCGCTTCTCTTAATTACAGAAAAGAAGGATGATGTTATTACTGTGGCTCCCTCCCACCCAGAAAGGGCCATAGTTTGACTTATTTGTTGGTTAACCAGTGGCTGTGAAAACACCGCACTGCTGTCTGTTAAAATAATGATTAAATGACGTGAAGTTGCAATTTACAAAGAAAGTCTTTTACAGCAAACACTCCCCTAACAAGACCATATAAAATCCTGTCTAATAATCTGTCGGCCCAAATGAAAATAGCATCTAAAATGAAACACAACCACATTACCAACTTGAACTAAATGACAAGGGGCAAAGGCCAAACTGAATTCATCTGAACTTGCAATCTTTTTAAAGAGATGAACATCATTAAAAGGGGAGTGAAAGCTCAAAATAGGCAAGAAAATTAAGAGACAATTGTTTTAAATGAATTCAAAACTCTAGGCCTACACAGGTGATACACCAGAATAATGAAAAATCCTAGAGATGGAATTGCAAAACCACTCTGTGTCTGAGGAAACGTGGAAGTTGCCAGAGAATTTAAAAGGGCCAGTGTTGCGCAGGCTTCACAAAAGGAATAGATGGGTTTAGAAAATGACAAATCAGGAATAGCTTGTCTGTCTTCAGAAATATTACAGGAAAAAAATCGGCAAAAAATTGTGTGACCTTAGAAAATAACCAAAGGCAAGTGTTACTTGTTGGGAATCGGTACGAATGGTCCACCTGCGCCACCACGCCGCCCTTCCCCACCTGCTCACTTGCAGTCCCCCCCCCCCGCCGCTCCGCTGTGCCCCCCATTTCTCGGGATGGACTGTCATCCTGTGTTTCAAGGCTCAAAGCCAAGTCTTCCTTAACTTCTTCTCCTTCTCTGTATTCATGTCAAATTTCTTGGAAGACATTTGGAGAGTTACATGATGCAGGGTCTTATAGGACATTTTTTAGAATGTTTTAGGACAACTCAACTTTCTATTCTCTTTGTGGAAACTTCAAAGGCAACAACTTCTGCATTTCACAAATTTTACTGTGGGCCCTTGAAAATGTTATGCTAGTTATTTGTCATGACCATTTGAAGCCTTCCTGGATTTAGTTAAAATCAACTTTTATGATTCTTTATCAACCTAAGAGAACACATAAACAACATGTCCTTAATAAGAGTCCTTATTTTTGAGAAGAGTAAGGAAGATCCCCTGGACAAGGAAATGGCAACGCACTCCACTATTCTTGCCTGGGAAATCCCATGGACAGAGGAGCCTGGTGGGCCTCAGTCCATGGGGTTGCAAAAGAAGCAGACACAACTGAGCAACTAAACAATTTAATTCATGGCACAGAAACTTTACCTTCATCAATAGTCTTTCATTCACCAAACCTTGCTGATATTTTAAAATCATATAGATCCTGGATGGCTATTGTTTAGCCTCTAAGTTGTGTCCTACTCTTTGCAGCCCCATAGACTGTAGCCCGCCAGGCTCCTCTGTCCGTGGGATTCTCCAGGCAAGAACACTGGAGGAGTTGTCATTCCCTTCTGCAGGGGATCTTCCTGAGCAAGAAAAAAAAAGAAAAACCTCTATCATCTACCTTTGTTAGTTTCATTTTTAAAAAATCTGTTGAAAACCCTAAGCCACTTTGACGGTTCCCAGTTGTAGATTCTTTGATAAATGTCAATAGCCTGTGACCATTGGAAGCAAGTGGGGACCGTGTGCCCCTCTGCCCTCATCCTCACCACCTATAATGATTACGGACCCAAACACTAAGGATGAACTTGCTATGAATGCAAACATTTATCAGACAGCCCCCAAATAATCATAAGGCCAGCTCCAGGAGGTGGGCAAGCCCTTTGCTTTCTGGCTTTGCAGGCATTCCAATAACCACTTGGCAATAAAGGTTACCACAAGGTGGAAGCAACATGATTCTTTAGGCAGGACCAGCAGACCTCTTCTTGTTCATCCTCTCCTAGGTGGAAGGAGTCAAAAACCAGTTTTTCTCTAAAGCTGCTAGACTGTTGGACTTGCTGTTCTCACATTTTGATCTTGCAAAATGCAGATAACTATACACTGTTTCTAGCCAATGGCATGTCTTGAATATGGCTCGGTTGTCCAGTTATTTGTAATATCCTTTATCTAACTGACGAGCCTTCTGATTCGGTCATTCATGCTTGAAATAGCTGCTCTAGACTGCCCTGTGTTGTCGATTCTTGATTGTCAAGAGCAAACCAAGCAACCTGTAGATTCTGAACTGCTGTTGTTTAGTCGCTAAGCTGTGTCCTACCCTCTGTGATCTCACAAACTGTAGCCCGCCAGGCTCCTCTGTCCATGGACCTCTCCAGGCAGGAATACTGGAGTGGGTTGCCATGCCCTTCTCCAGGGGATCTTCCCAACCCAGGGATCAAACCTGCGACTCCTGCATGGGCAGGCGGATTCTACACCAGTGAGCCACCTCGGAAGGCCCAGATTCTGGATGAGGGTACTTGATAGGCTAACAACTTGCACAGGTCCTCACCTAGGATACAGATTAAAGAAAAATTACACATCTGAACAAACTGCTCATACTGAACTATTTTAAAGAGAAATAATACACTATGTTCCAAAAAAATGTTTTAAAAGTCATCAGTTCAGTTCAGTCGCGCAGTCGTGTCCGACTCTGCAACCCCATGAATTGCAGCACGCCAGGCCTCTCCGTCCATCACCATCTCCCGGAGTCTACCCAAACCCATGTCCATCGAGTCAGTGATGCCATCCAACCATCTCATCCTCTGTCGTCACCTTCTCCTCCTGCCCCCAATCCTACCCAGCATCAGGGTCTTTTCCAGTAAGTCAACTCTTTGCATGAGGTGGCCAAAGTATTGGAGTTTCAGCTTCAACATCAGTCCTTCCAATGAACACCCAGGATTGATCTCCTTTAGGATGGATTGATTGGATCTCCTTGCAGTCCAAGGGACTCTCAAGAGTCTTCTCCAACACCACAGTTCAAAAGCATCAATTCTGTGGTGCTCAGCTTTCTTCACCGTCCAACTCTCACATCCATACATGACCACTGGAAAAACCATGGCCTTGACTAGTCATAAATAGTTATAAATAGGATTACCATTTTATCAAAATCAGGGTACTTTAAAAAGCAACAACAAACAGTAACTTGAAGGATCCAAGTCTGGTCATTCTACATACAAAGGGTAGTTCTTTAAATAACATTACACATGTAGTACTGTCTCATTTGATAATTGTTATTAATTTGGCTGCCTTATTATTGAGTTGTAAGAGCTCTCTCTCTGTGTAGCCTCAATTTAAGTCCCTTTTGAGCTGTATGTACTACAAATGTTTTCCTGGTCTATGGTTTGCATTGTTCTTGTCTTAAGAGTGTCTTTCTTTTAAAAGAAGTTTTTCATTGTGATAATTACCAATTTATCATTTTTCATTTTATAGTAATCATTTTTTGTCCCAAGAAATCTTTGCCTGCTCTAGAATTATAAAGATTATATCCTATGTTTCTTTTTAAAATTTTCATGGTTTCAGCTTTCACATTGAGGTCTCTGGTCTCTGCTAGTTTATTTTCTGAAGCAGTGAGGTGTAAGGGTCAAAGATGTCTTTTCCCATGTGAATTAGTAAAAGTTCATTTGTTGAAAAGGCCTATTCTTCCCTCCATTAAATTACCTTGGTCACTTATTGAAAATCAGTATGTGTCAATATATTTCAGGACTCTCTCTTCTGATCTATTGATCTATATGCTTTATCTTAATACTACACCATTTTGATTATGGTAACTTTATTATAAATCATAAAAATCAAAGTGTGAATCCTCCAAATTTGTTTTCCTTTTTAAAAATTTATGGAGAACAGTGTGGAGATTCCTTAAAAAACTGGGAATAGAACTGCCATATGACCCAGCAATCCCACTGCTGGGCATACACACCAAGGAAATCAGAATTGAAAGAGACGCGTGTACCCCAGTGTTCATTGCAGCACTGTTTACAATAGCCAGGACATGGAAGCAACCTAGATGTCCATCAGCAGACGAATGGATAAGGAAGCTGTGGTACATATACACAATGGAATATTACTCAGCCATTAAAAAAAATACATTTGAATCGGTTCTATTGAGATGGATGAAACTGGAGCCCATTATACAGAGTGAAGTAAGCCAGAAAGAAAAACACCAATACAGTATACTAATGCATATATATGGAATTTGAAAGATGGTAACGAAAACCCTATATGCGAGACAGAATAAGAGACACAGATGCATAGAACAGTCTTATGGACTCTGAAGGAGAAGGTGAGGGTGGGACGTTCTGGGACAATAGCATTGAAACATGTATATTATCATATGTGAAACAGAACGCCATTCCAGGTTCAATGCATGAGACAAATGCTCAGGGCTCGGGCAATGGGATGACCCAGAGGGATGGGATGGGGAGGGAGATGAGAGGGGGGTTCAGGATGGGGAACACATGTAAACCCATGGCTGATTCATGTCAATGTATGGCAAAAACCACTACAATATTATCAAGTAATTAGCCCCCAACTAAAATAAATAAATTTATTAAAAAAAAAATTGTTTTAGCTATTCAAGGTCCTTCCAGTCAATTCTACCCCCCCAAAAAAAAACCCTGAAATTATAGAATCTGAGGATTAATTTTGGAAAAACTTTATCTTAACACTGAGCTGGCCAAAAAGTTTGCTTCACAGCACTTTATGCAAAAATCCAAATGGACTTTTTGGCAAACTCCAGTGTAATCTCACAATGTCTAAAAAGGATGCAGTTCACCACTTCTTCAAGATTTCTTTAACTCCTCTCAGCAGTGTTTATAGTTTTCCTTATGGAGTTCTTATACATCTTTCTTAATTTATCCTTAAGAATTTTATGTTTTTGACCCTTTTGTACATGGAATTATTGTATACATTTGATTTTTCATTTGTTTGTTGATAGGATACAGAAAAAAATGGCTTTTGTCTATTGACTACATGTGCTTTGACCTTGCTAAATTCACTTATTAATTATAATGAGCTTCTCTGGTGGCCCAGATGGTAAAGAATCCACCTGCAATGCAGGAGACCCAGGTTCGATCCCTGGGTTGGGAAGATACCCTGGAGAAAAAAATGGCAACCCACTCCAGTATTCTTGCCTGGAGAATCCCATGGACAGAGGAGCCTGGCGGGCTACAGTTCATGGGGTCACAAAGAGTCAGACATGACTGAGCGACCAAACATAGTTATAATAGCTCTTATGCAGATTTCTTGGGATCTACATACATGATCACGTTGTACAGAAATAATGAGAGCTGTACTTTTCTCTTTCCAGCCTGAAAGCCTTTTCATTTTCTTGTCTTACTTTTGGAGGGCATCCAGTGCAACGTGTTAAATAGCAGCTATGAAGGACACCATTCCTACTTTTCTTAATACTAGAGATTAGTATTTAAATGGAGGTTATCGTCTGGTTTTAATAGATACTTCTTATCAGGTTGATATAATCCCTTTATTTAGTTTACCAGGAGATTTCATCTTAAGTGGATGTTAGATTTTGTCAAATGCCCCTATAGCTATCAAGATGATTATGTTTCCTGTTTATTCTATTTAATGTAAAGAACTAGATTTTTTTATTTTTGCTTTTACTGATTTATATTTTCCCTTTATTCTGATAATGTGATTAAATACATTAATTATTGATGCATGGTTGTTTTGAATGTTAATATTACATCAATGGGATAAACTCCATCTGGTCTTGAAACCATAAACTATATTGTTAATATTTTCTTTTCTTTTAATATCTTCTCTGGTTTTAGTATTGAGATATATAGAATTGAGAAATGTTTCCTTCTCCTCTACTCCCTGAAAGAGTTGATGAAAGATCTGTATAATTTATTATTTAAACGTTTGATAAGTTCACAAGTGAATCCACCTGGACAAGGAATTACTTTTAAAGGAAGTTCATACTATGAATTCAGTTTTTTCTTAGGTATGTAGCTAGGGAGAATTTTAATGTTTTATCTTCCAGTTTGTGAAATTTGTATTTTTCAAGAAGTCCATTTATTTTATCTAAGTTCTCAAATTCATTGGAATAAATCTGTTAATAAAATCTCTTATCCTTTACATGTCCATAGGGTCTGTAGTGATGTCCCATCTTTTATTCTTGACATGAGAAGTAACACGTTAGAACACTTGATATTTTTCTAGAACTTACCAATGCTCTATTCATTATTTTTTCCAGTTTTCTTTTTTCCCTTCTTTGTGCTTCAGTTTGGTTAATAGCTATTATAAAATATTTAACTGATCTTTTATTTTGAATCGTCTAATCTATTAATCCCATCAAGCATATATTTGACTTGAGACTGTATTTTTTCAGCTGTAGAAATTTGTTTGGGTTATTTTAAGTCTTTCATTTTCCTGCAAATTATGTTAATCTTTTCTTTTTAAATCACTGAAATTTATAAAAGCTGTTCCTTTCATTCCTTCTGTGTCTGTGTATAGTGACTGATTTTTCTTTGAGCTAAAATGAATCCCATGCACATCACATATCTAGAAGTTTTTGGATTAGATGGTTGACATTTGAAGTTTTAATCTGTTTGTTGTTCCCTTTTAAAGATCTAGATGGTTTCTGTTCGTTTGGTAGGTATGTATTACAACTTATTGATCTGTCCTGTTCTGGTCTGTTTAGTCGCTAAGTTGTGTCCAACACTTTGTGACCCCCATGGACTGCAGCATGCCAGGCTTCCCTGTCCTTTACTGTCTCCCAAAAGTTTGCTCAAATTCATTCATTGAGTCCATGATGCTATGTGACCATCTCATCCTCTGCTGCTCTCTCCTTCTTTTGCCTTCAATTCTTCCCAGCATCAGGGTCATTTCCAATGAGTCAGCTCTTTGCATCAGGTAGACACAAGTATTGGAGCTTCAGCATCAGTCCTTGCAATGAGTATTCAGAGTTGATTTCCTTTAGGATTGACTGGTTTTATGGTCTTGCTGTCCAAGGGACTCTCAAGAGTCTCCTCTAGCCCCACAGTCCAAAAGCATCAAGGACTCCAGCCCCACAAGTTCAAAAGGTGCTCCACCTTCTTTAGCTTACTTGTGCTTAGTCACTCAGTCATGTCTGACTCTTTGTGACCCCATGGACAGTAGCCTGCTAGGCTCTTCTGTCCATGGGGATTCTCCAGGCAAAAATACTGGAGTGAGTTGCCATGCCCTTCTACAGGGGATCTTCCCAACCTAGGGATCGGACCCAGGTCCCCACATTGTGGATGGATTCTTTACCATCTGAGCCACCAGGGAAATCCTTAACTTACTTCTGGATCACCCTAATTTTTGAGGCTTATTTTTAAGCTGTATTAGGAAGGTTCTGTAGTAGTCTTTAAAGATAGTTTAGCTCTTTTAGGTTTATCTTTTTAGAATCTCTATTTAGTATCCTGCCAAAGATTCAAGAGTCTCCTCTGTGTGACTTTTGGTTTTTTTTTTTTAAGTATTGCTTTCCTTTCTGGTGGCTCTGCCTTATAAATTCTAGCCATGTTGGCTTCCCCACATGCTCATTTCTCTGCTATGTGAGACACACTCTGCTTAGATGATGCTTCCTTGCACTTAGTCTGGAAAGTGCCTCCAGCCAGAAAGCCAGAGTAATATTAGGGCTTGTTTTTCCTCCCGTCTTAGCAATCACATACTTTGTGCTGTGTTCATGGCTATAAACAGTTGTTTCACATTGTCGACTGAAACAAATAGACTGTCAGAAATTCATACAGCAAAGATAGATTTATTTGGGATCAGCAAAGAATTGCAATTTGGGATCTGAAAACATGGTAAGCCACCTGCAAGTTCCCCACATGGAAAGGGAAGGAGAATGCTTTTAATAAAAAATAGGAAGTCAGAAGTCGGGAGGGCTATGTAAACAGAGAGTCAACGGCTTTTCATTGGCTGAGTCCTTGCCAGTCAGGGCTCCTTATTCTTGCCATTGGCTCTGTTCTTGTACCAGGGCATGAGAGCTTCCCCTGCTGGTCTCCCAATTCTATTTAATTGAGGTTTTTATTAATTTTTTAGAGTATTTAGTCCAGTTTTCTAATCATTTCCTGTCAGGAAAATCTGGTGACAGTTACTCCGTCATGACTAGAGGTGCAAGTTAAGGTTATCTTTTAAAAATGCATACTTTTAATGATACTATTCGGAGGGAAATAAAACAGCTCATAAAACTATTTTCATTTGTATAACAGTTTATTAATATATACTCATAGAAAGGACACAAGTGTGCAGATTTAAAACATGACTGTGGGGATTCGTAGTGAAATTCTTGCCTTTAGCTTTATTTTACAAATTTTCAATAGCCAAAATGCGTTTATTTTTAAATTAGAAAGATGTTATTTTTTTATTGAAGTATAGTTGATTTACAATGTTTCAAGGTATACAGCAAAGTGATTCAATTATATAATTTTTTTCAGATTCTTTTCCCTTATAGGTTATTACAAGATACTGAATATATTTCCCTGTGCTATATACTAGGTCCTTGTTTATCTATTTTACATATTGCAGTTTGTATATGTTAAGCCCAAATTCCCACCTTATCCCTTTCCCCTTTGGTAACCTTAAGATTATTTTCTATGTCTGTCAGTCTGTTTTGGTTCAGTTGTATTATTTGAGATTCCGCATATAAGTGATGTGCTATGCTGTGCCTAGCCACTCGGTCACGTCCAGCTCTTTGCGACCCAATGGACTGTAACCCCCCAGGCACCTCTGTCCATGGGGATTCTCTAGGTAAGAATACTGGAGTGGGTTGTCATGCCCTCCTCCAGGGGATCTTCCCAACCCAGGGATTGAACCCAGGTCTACTGCATTGTAGGCGAATTCTTTACCATCTGAGCCACCAGGGAAGCCCACATATAAGTGGTATCATATATTTGTCTTTCTCTGTCTGACTTCACTTAGTATAATAATCTCTAGAAAAATGTTATTGTAAAAGTTCTGTTTAGAATGTTGTATGATATAGAAAATGGTATGGTCTTTCTATACTGTATACTTTTTAATAAGCCTTATTAACATGACATTAAATAAATACATGCTTACGAATTCCAATTATTAAATTTAGGGAGACTTTCTCTACAAACCACATTTGAAAAGTTGGGTCATTGTTAATTTAAGACTTAATAATGGCCATGAACCTTAGAATTGACAGGAACTTCAAAAGCTTGTCTGGTTCAGTCACTGTAAGTATCTGATATTTTACAAAGTGATTTTGTGGAGGTTTGATAGTTAATTAATAACAGAATCAGAACTAATTTCCATTATAGGGGTTTTCTGAAACTAGTCCAAGCTGCATCCTTCTTTGAAGAGGTCTGGAGATAACTTATAGGTTAACAGGTCATTTCTAAATTAAAGATTTAGGTGTTCATTAGAATTAAGAAACAAAGCAGAACTAGATGATACTACTAATCTAAGACTGTAAAACTGGGTAGAAAATTAAGTTTTCTGTTGAGACAAAATTGGAATATACTTCCAGCTAGAATAAGGATGCATTTTTATATTTATAGAGGCACACATTTTTTTTATCATAAATAGGATTTTACTGTGTGAAAATGCACTCATGTATATATTTATAACACATTAAATGACTCACTGGTAATTAACAGGATCAGTTTAACTCATTTATGTGCAAATGTCATGGAAAGAGTATTTCTAAGTAAGTTAAACATCTGCAATATCATTTGTATTAATAATTTGTTAAGCAAACCTTAGCTTCATATACCATAAAACAGTAAGCTTTAGTTCAGCTCAGATCAAAATAAGACAACTTCTCTATCAATTTGTTCAGAATAAATGAGGTTTTATTAAGGACAGTCATGATTCATATTCTGGGACACACTTAATTCTCTTTGTAAGTTGCTCTTGTGGCTTTGACACTAGTCTTGACAAAGTCAGGCAGAGATTGGCAAGGCAACAATTAGAATTGATTGTTCATCTCATCTCAAAATGCAATTATTCTCTTCATCCAAAGTTATTTTAATCTTCATAAGCCCAAGTTGGTGTTCAGTTGCTAAGTCATGTCTGACTCTTTGTGACCCCATGGACTGCAGCATGCTAGACTTCCCTGTCCTTCACTGTCTCCCGGAGTTTGCTCAAATTCATGTCCATTGAGTCAGTGATGCTATCTAACCATCTTGTCTTCTGCTGCCCCCTTCTCCTCTTGCCCTCAATCTTTCCCAGTATCACAGTCTTTTCCGGTAAGTTAGCTCTTCGCATCACATGGCCAAAGTATTGGAGCTTCAGGTTCAGCTTCAGCATCAGTTCTGGTAATGAATATTCAGCTTTGACTTTCTTTAGGATTGACTGATTTGATGTCCTTGCAGTCCAGGGAACTCTCAACAGTCTTCTCCAGAACCACAGTTTGAAAGCGTCCATTCTTCAGCTGTCAGCCTTCTTTATGGTCCAACTCTCACATCCATACATGACTGCTGGAAACACCATAGCTTTGACTATATGGACCTTTATTGGCAAAGTGATATCTCTTCTACTTAATATGCTGTCTAGTTTTATCATAGCTTTCCTTCCAAGGAGCAAGTGCCTTTTAATTTTGTGGCTGCAGTCACCATCCACAGTGATTTTGGAGCCCAAGAAAATAAAATCTGCCACTGTTTTCCGAGATTCAGTCTCAAAACCTCCCACATCCCCAAACCCCTCCACCGTGCCTTGAGACATGTTACTTTTCAGAATTAAAATCCCAGTATGCCCATCCTCTTCTGCGAAAGTATCTTTACCTTCTGCTACTAAAGCGGGGATGCTCCCTGAGGAGCATCTGATTCCACAGAAAATGCTTCCCTCCTTTCACGCTCACATCCAGGTGAGGCGGGGAAAGGGAGTCAGTGCTCTTATAGCTGCTGCTTCCTTTTCCATAAAACGCCCTGAGCCTGAATCCCCATCACCCATTCCAGCCAAATGATGCAGAGGCACAGAGTGCCCGCAGGGTAACTTCTAACCTGAGGGCATACTGGGCCTCTTCTTGGTAAGTCAGGAGCCCTTGCTCAGGGCGTGAGTGAGGTTCTTCTTTCTTAGGAGCTCAAAATACCATTCACTTCCAAGCTGACCTGCACAGCAGCGTCTGTCCAGAGGGCTTGCTGGGGTGTGTGTGTGTGTTTCTCATCTGCATATAGGCATCCTGTGGGTTGGTGGTCTTGGCTTCTCATGCACAGATGTCTGAGTCCCTTGCCCATATTCCTCAAATCATTTCCTATCTGGTTTACGGCTACTCTCTCCGAAACTGCCACCATCATAATCTCAGTGATTCTTCAGTTTTTTCGTCCTGTGGTTATTATCCAGGTGTATTTATTACCAACGAATAACTGCAGTGGCTCCACAATCTCCTTTCAAACATTCCCTTCTCTGACTCCTGCTGCCTGCTTTTCAAGCTTGTTCACTCCAGAATCTAAACCCCAAAAATGTGCGACTCCACTGGGGTTTCCAGTCTATCAACCATTCTTTATCCCATGCTCTCTCTTCCCTCCTTACTGACTTTAGATTCCGTGACCCATCATAGAAATCACTCCTTCCTGTGGATCTCCAGTTATCTTACCACTGTCTCTTTTTTTCCTGCTTTCTCTCTGAGACCCCAACACTGGCTCAACTTCAACTCTCCACTTATTGCACCCCTTTCACCCAAACAACTGAATGTAACTGAAGAGAAACAACTCCGACTGACCCTGCTTTGAGATGATGACCACAAACTTTGAGTCTTAGGGTTAACTGTGATCCTACTGCATTGTATTAGTCCAGAGACTGGCCCTCTTCTAGGTGACTCTTTCCTGTAGTCCTCAGCCCAGCAACTCCTCATCACACCTTCACATGTTCAGCTTCTTATTTCAGGAGAAGCTAGGAGCCATCAGATGAAAACTCATACAAGTTCCCACCAATAAACACGTAAATGACACGCAGGGTGTCTTTCCGCAAGTTGCAAAGCCCTCCGCAGAGCTGAGTCCAGCTTTTCCACTTGTGTACTGCGGAAAGGGTCTTATCCCTTCACCTGCTAAGGGCCTTACAGGAGCAATGACCTATATCATCTATTTTCCCCAATACGCGGGATAATTTTCCCAAGAACACAAAAATGTGATACATATTATTTTTGTACTCAATGAACGTTTGTTACTATTTTTAAGTAAGCTAACAATAATGCTTGTGGTAAGTGCTACATTGGAAATGCGCAGGGTTCTAGGATAGACGATTGTGGGGGAGGGAGCACATAAAGCTACAGATTTTTTAAAAATTTGAGTTGGATGATAATTGCTTTACAGTGTAAATATGATGGTTTCTGCTGTACATCAGTGTGAATCAGTTGTGCACATACATGTATTCCCTCCCTCTGGAGCTCCCATCCTGCCCGAACCCTCTAGGTCAGCACAGAGCACCGGGCCGAGTTCCCTGTGCGCTACAGCAGCTTCCCACTAGCCATTTTCTCCTTCCCCCACTGTGTCCAGAAGTCTGTTCTCTGTGTCTGTGTGTCCTGCCCTGCACATAGGGTCACCAGTACCATTTTCTAGATTGCATATATACGCACAGTATACAATATTCCTTTTTCTGATTTTCTTCCCTCTGCATAAGAGGCTCTAGGTTCATCCACCTCAGTTCAACTGACTCAAATTTGTTCTTTTAATGGATGAGTAATATTCCACTGTGTATATGTACCACAACTTCTTTGTCCATCTGTCAGTGGGCTTTTTTAATTGAAGGAATTTTTTAAATTACCATCAGTTAAAAAGAAAGCATGGAAGATCAAAGAGAAAAGGTGGAACTAGTAGAAAACCAAAAATAAAGTGATGAAAATAAAATCTAAATAGTATTATTAAAATAATTAGGCTAGACTATAAAACTCAGATACATCACATTTAAAAGTACCAACCCTAGAATATAAGACTGTCCATATAAAGGTTCTATGTAAAATTGTAGGAAAATACATATCAGAACAAGACATACAAAGGAATGAGTTACAATGTTTCATGAGGATTCAATAATCAACATCCAGAATATGGGAAAGTATATGACAAACAACACAGCTTTCACTAATTAAAATCCATGGAAAAAAGAAGTTGGATGCAGACACCTTAGGTTAAAAGAGACACAAGAGACATATTAAGCTATTGTTAAAAACCTTTTGTATTACCATGAGGCTGGGTGAGGGGAACATGGGATCTCTGCAATACTTTTCTAGCACTTTGTGCATCTACTGACATTTCAAGATTAAAAGTTCAAAAATAATCTTTCCCTTTACCCAAATCTGTGTCTAGCTGCACCTTATTTATCTCTCCTTTTATAGGAAATCCCCTATAAAGAACTGTATGCACTTACTATTTCCCCTGTTCTTTCACATCTTTGGAATACACTTTAATGACTTTAGTCCCCACAACTCTATTGACTACTCTATGAAGCACAAGCTGGAATCAAGATTGCCAGGAGAAATATCAATAACCTCAGATACGCAGATGACACCAACCTTATGGCAGAAAGTGAAGAACTAAAGAGCCTCTTGATGAAAGTGAAAGAGGAGAGTGAAAAAATTGGCTTAAAACTCAACATTCAGAAAACTAAGATCATGTTATCCAGTCCCATCGCTTCATGGCAAATAGATAGGGAAACAATGGAAACAGTGAGAGACTTTATTTTGGGGGGCTCCAAAATCACTGCAGATGGTGACTGCAGCCATAAAATTAAATGACACTTGCTCCTTGGAAGAAAAGCTATGACCAACTTAGCATATTGAAAAACAGAGACATTACTTTGCCAAGAAAGGTCCCTCTAGTCAAGGCTATGGTTCTTCCAGTGGTCACGAGTGGATGTGAGAGTTGGACTTTAAAGAAAACTGAGTGCTGAAGATTTGATGCTTGTGAACTGTGGTGCTGGAGAAGACTCTTGAGAGTCCCTTGGACTGCAAGGAGATCCAACCAGTCAATTCTAAAGGAAATCAGTTCTAAATATTCACTAGAAGGACTGATGCTGAAGACAAAACTCCAATACTTTGGCCACCTGATGGGAAGAACTGCCTCATTGGAAAAGACCCTGATGCTGGAAAAAGTTGAAGGCAGGAGAAGAAGGGGATGACAGAGGATGAGATGGTTGGATGGCATCACCAGTGGGATGGACATGAGTTTGAGCAAGCTTCGGGAGTTGGTGATGGACATGGAAGCCTGGTGTGTTTCAGTTCATGGGGTCACAAAGAGTCAGACACAACTGAGCAACTGAACTGACTGATTGACTCTACGGACATTGATTATGTCAATGACCACTTCATCACCAAAGTCAATCCATCATTCTCCATCCTCATCCTAACCTGCTTTTCAGCATCTTTTGACAGAGCTGACCTCCCTCCAAAAACTCCTACCTACTTTGGCTACCTGGACTTCAGAGGTGGAGAAGCAATGCTTTTTCCTTTTTCTCCATCCTCTTCTCTTCAACTTGGGGCTTCCCCGACGGCTCAGTGGGTAAAGAATACACCTGCAATGCAGGAGACATGGGTTCGGTCCTTGGTTCAGGAAGATCCCCTGGAGAAGGAAATGAAAGCCTAACCCAGTATTCTTGCCTGGAGAATCCCAAGGACAGAGCATCCTGATAGGCTGCAGTCCATGGGGTCACAAAGAGTCAGACATGACTGAGCACACACTCATTCTCTTCAACTTGTTTTGACAAAACACTGACGTGCCCAGGGCACATCCCTTGATCTCTGTGTATATAGTCACTGTGTAACCTCACCCCATCCGTGACTCCAGACCCGCACCTCCAGGCTCACATTCTGCCATCCATTGCTGACTCCTATGATCACCTCTCTACATCCCCACCTGTATGTCAAACAGACACCCCAGACTAAAGCTGGTGACAGGGCTCAGTTCCCGCGAGCCCAGATAAGGCGCCTTGGTACATTAAATACCTTAAAAGAGTTTCCTCACATGGCAGAAGCAGGAAGCACATTCTGATTAGTCCTTTCCCCCTCCTCTGAAACTTCTCTGGACTTCAGAAGTAGACGGGCACCTCTGGTCATCAAGCTCCCGTGTGAAAGCTACCATCCCTGCACCAGGAGGAGGGAACACCTTATCACCGGGTCTGGGGACTCTGGACCAAGAAATTTGTACAAGCAGACCTTGTTAAACTAACCTTCATCTTCTTAGCTGCTACTTGATGCAAACACCTTTGTCTTGTCAGTTTTTCACAATGGCTCGTTTCTTTGTCTGGAAGGTATAAAAGCTTCCCACTCTGGCCACTTCTTCATGTCTTCATTCTCTTGTGAAAACTCCCATATATATAACAATTTAACAAAATGTATCTACTTTCCTCCTGTTAATCTGTCTCTGTCAGTTTCACTTTTGGACCCAGCCGGGGCCCCTCAGAGGGTCAAGGATAGCTTTCCCTCCAGAGCACTGTCCAGAGCAGGGCTCCTCTTTCATCCACACCCACAAACTAGCTCTTCCCTCTGCGTCCTCTACTCAGGACAGAGCAGGATCACTGAGCAAATTAGTCAAGCCCCAAATTTCGAAGGCACTGCTAATCCAGATGTGCATCTCACCATTAGGGAATGGTGTGGGCTCTGCCTTCTGGATGCTTCCAGAATCAGTCCACTTCTCAAGCCTGGGTCTAAGCCCCCAACAGCTCTCTTGAACCATCTCAGTGGCCTCTGAACCAGGGTTCCCACGCCCACCACGGCTCCATACAGGCTTCCCTACCACAGTATCCAGAGTGATACTCTAAACACTGTAAGTCGCTCAGTCCTTTCCAACTCTGTGACCTCATGGACTACACAGTCCGTGGAATTCTCCAGGCCAGAACACTGGACTGGGTAGCCTTTCCCTTCTCCAGGGGATCTTCCCAACCCAGGTCTCCCTCATTGCAGGTGGATTCTTTATCAGCTGAGCCACAAGGGAAGCCCAAGAGTACTGAAGTGGGTAGCCTATCTCCTCTCCAGCGGATCTTCCTGACCTAGAAATCGAACCAGGTTTCCTGCATTGCAGGCAGATTCATTACCAACTGAGCTATCAGGGAAGCCCTACTCTAGGGCTTTAAACACTAAAGCCATGTCAGTTGTGACTTTATGTTATATCAATCTGATGTTCTAGAACCTTCTGACAAATTTCCATCACACTTAGAATAAAATCCAAAACCTTTGTCATAGACTTAAAATACCTGCATGAAAGACTTTTCAGACCTAACTAGCTACCCTCCCCTTCTTTGCTGACCTGCCTCACTACTGTCCCTTAAGCTCGGTGGGTACCATTTTGCCTCAGAACCTTTGCATCTGTTGTTTCCTCGGCATGGAATGCTCCCCCAAGCCCCCGATACCTGCATCATCTGTTTCCACGTGTCCTTCAGGTCTTTGCCCACAGAGAGTCATATGTGAGGTGGTCAGGCCTTTTGGAATCACTGTCTGTAAAAGACAGTACCCTCCTATCTGGGGCCCCTCTGTTTCTCCACTTTGCTTAATTTCCTTCAGACCACTGATCACAACCTGATACTTTCTCTGTTTGTCATCATCTTCATCCTTTATTAGAAAGTAATCTCAATGGGGATTTTTTCTCTTTTTTTCATGGTGCTAAAGCTAATGCCTTGACAGTGCTTAATTAGCATATAGCAGGTGCTCAAGGAGTAGTTTTGGATGACTGATGACTTGTTGAATGAATGGACTTTAAGGCCTAGCTCTACAAGAACACAGTTTACGCTTTATCTGCCTTTCCCCACTCCCCACCCACAATGAACATTTAAGAACATCCAGGTGCTGTGCTAGGCATCAGAAATACAAAGGTAAAAAAAAATGGTAAGAAAAAAGAAAACACTATACACAGTTGATAGTAGACAGAAAGACAAAAATAGACATCTGTTGAAATAAATTCAACTTGTGATTCATTCTAACAATGAGACAAGGCATTTGGAAAGCCTATGGAAAGAGACCACCAACTCAGCCTGAGGAAGGAAGGAGTCTTAGAGGGAAGAATATTTGGCAGAGAAAGTGAGTTGATGCAGATGCATATCGCACACAGAGAAAATGAGACAGAAAGACATTCTGCCCGCTCATAAGGGTTGCTAGGGTCTCATCATACTTAACAAGAGTCAGAAAAATAAAGTAAAATCAGTGCTGAAACCAAAGCAGCCAAATAGTATTTGGTCTTTGGCCAATTTATTATTCTTCCCCCACTCTTATCTCCATTCTTCTACTTGTTAGTTGCAGAATCTAGCTGTTAAGAGACCTGATTTGAAAAAAATTGATTTTCAGAGTCAGAAAAGTTCAAAGTCATTTGGAGTAAAGCCCTAAGAGACATAAATGTTAAGATTTCCTTTACCTATAGATATCTAAATATTGATTTTTTAAATACACCTGTGTTTCCTTAGGATACCTAGTTCTGTGCTTCGTTCTTTTTTTAATTGAAGTACAGTTGATTTACAACATTATGTCATTTTCAGGTATACAGCATAATGATTCAATATTTTTATATATTATACTCCATTTAAAGTTATTACAACATAATGACTGTACTTCCTTGTTCTATACAATACAGTCTGGTTGTTTATTTTATACAGTAGTTTGTATCTCTTAATCTTATGCTTCGATTTTGCCTCTCCCCTATTTCCTCTCCTCACTGATACCCACTGGTTTGTTTCCTGTATATACTGGTTACACATTTGCTTGTTTTGTGTTTTAGTTTCCACATATAAGTGATGAAACCATATTTATCTTTCCCTGCCTGAATTTCATTAAGAAACATACGTTCTGGGTCCATCAACATTTGCAACATTGCTGCAAATGACAGAATTTCACTCTTCTCTATGGCTAATATTCCATTGTGTGTGTGTATACATCACATCCTCTTTACCCATGCATCTGTCAATGGACGCTTGGGTAGTTTCCGTATTGTGGCGATTACAAATAATGCTACTATGAACACTGGGGTGCATGTATCTTTTGGAATTCATGTTTTTACTTTTATTTTTGCATATATACCCAGGAGTGGAATTGCTGGATCATATATATGCCGAAAATAAGATATTCTATAAAACATAAAGCTCTTAAAATGTTAATACATAGCATGACACATAGTGAAAACTCAGTCATATATAGTGAGGTGCGAAAATAAGAACCAGGGTTTTATACCTGTTTCCTTATACTTCTTAACCTTTCTCCAATTTGAGTACTCAGGCCATTAATCTTCAGATGCAGTAGGAAAGAGGTATTACAAAAACAAAGTGCAGGGAAGGGCCATTTCTGACTTATGCTTGACAAAGCAAAAACCTCAAAGAGATGGGGCCCAAGTAGTCACTCAGTTGTGTCCGACTCTTTGTGACCCCATGGACTGCAGCACGCCAGGCCTCCCTGTCCATCACCAACTCCTGGAGCTTACTCAAACTCATGTCCATCTAGTCGGTGATGCCATCCAACCATCTCATCCTCTGTCGTTCCCTTCTCCTGCCTTCAATTTTTCTCAGCATCAGGATCTTTTCCAATGAGTCAGTTCTTCACATCAGGTGGCCAAAATATTGGAGCTTCAGCATCAGTCCTTCAGTGAATATTCAGAACTGATTTCCTATAAGATTGACTGGCTTAATTTCCTTGAAGTTCAAGGGACTCTCAAGAGTCTTCTCCAACACCAGTGGTAGTTCCAAAGCATCAGTTCTTCGGCACTCAGCTTTCTTTATAGTCCAACTCTCACATCTATACATGACTACTGGAAAAACTATAGCTTTCACTAGATGGACCTTTAGTGGCAAAGTAATGTCTTTGCTTTTTTATATGCTGTCTAGGTTGGTCATAGATTTTCTTTCAAGGAACAAGTGTCTTTTAATTTCATGGCTACAACCACCATCTTCAATGAATTTGGAGCCCAAGAAAATAAAGTCTCTCCTGTTCCCAATGTTGCCCCATCTATTTGCCATGAAGTGATGGGACCGGATGCCATGATCTTAGTTTTTTGAATGATGAGTTTTAAGCCAACTTTTTCACGCTTCTCTTTCACTTTCATCAAGAGGCTCTTTAGTTCCTCTTCACTTTCTGCCATAAGGGTGGTGTCATCTGTGTATCTGAGGTTATTGAAATTTCTCCTTGCAATATGATTCCAGCTTGTGCTTCATTCAGCCCAGCATTTTACAAGATGTACTCTGCATACAAGTTATATAAGCAGGGTGACAATATACACCCTTGATGTATTCTTTTCCCAATTTGGAAGTAGCCCATCAATCCATGTCAGGTTCTAACTGCTGCTTCCTGACCTGCAGACAGATTTCTCAAGAGGCAGGTCAGGTGGTCAGGTATTCCCATCTCTTTCAGAATTTTCCACAGTCTGTTGTGATCCACACAGGCAATACTTTGGCAAAGTCAACAAAGCAGAAGTAGATATTTTTCTGGAACTCTCTTGCTTTTTCGATGATCCAACCAATGTTGGCAGTTTTATCTCTGGTTCCTCTGCCTTTTCTAAATCCAGTTTGAACATCTGGAAGTTCTCGGTTCACATACTGTTGAAGCCTGGCTTGGAGAATTTTGAGCATTACTTTGCTAGCGTGTGAGATGAGTGCAATTGTGCGGTATTTGGGCATTCATTGCCTTTCTTTGGTAATGGAATGAAAACTGACCTTTTCCAGTCCTGTGGCCACTGCTGAGTTTTCCAAATTTGCTGGCATATTGAGTGAAGCACTTTCACAGCATCATCTTGGAGGATTTGAAATACCTCAACTGGAATTCTGTGACCTCCACTAGCTTTGTTCATAATGATGCTTCCTAAGGCCCACTTGACTTCACATTCCAGGATGTCTGGCTCTAGGTGAGTGATCACACCATTATGGTTATCTGGGTCGTGAAAATCTTTTTTGTATAGTTCTTCTGTGTATTCTTGCCACCTCTTCTTCATGTCTTCTGCTTCTGTTAGGTCTATACCATTTCTGTCCTTTATCCAGCCCATCTTTGCATGAAATGTTCTCTTGGTATCTCTAATTTTCTTGAAAAGATCTCCAGTCTTTCCCATTCTACTGTTTTCCTCTGTTTCTTTGCATTGATCACTAAGGAAGGTTTTCTTATCTCTCCTTGCTAGTCTTTGGAACTCTACATTCAAATGGGTATATCTTTCCTTTTCTCCTTTGCCTTTCAGTTCTCTTCTTTTCACAGCTATTTGTAAGGCCTCCACAGACAACCATTTTGCCTTTTTGCATTTCTTTTTCTTGGGGATGGTCTTGAATACTGCCTCCTGTACAATGTCACAATCCTCCATCCATAGTTCTTCAGGCACTCTGTCTATCAGATCTGATTCCTTGAATCTATTTCTCACTTTCACTGTATAATCATACGGGATTTGATTTAGGTCATACCTGAATGGTCTAGTGGTTTTCCCTACTTTCTTCAACTTAAGTCTGAATTTTGCAATAAGGAGTTCATGATCTGAGCCACAGTCAGTTCCCGGTCTTGTTTTTGCTGACTATATAGAGATTCTTCATCTTTGGCTTCAAAGAATATAATCAATATGATTCTGGTGTTGACCATCTGGTGACGTACATGTGTAGAGTCTTCTATTATGTTGTTGGAAGAGGATGTTTTCTATGACCAGTGCGTTCTCTTGGCAAAACTCTGTTAGACTTTGCCCTATTTCATTTTGTCCTTCAAGACCAAACTTGCATGTTACTCCAGGTATCTCTTGACTTCCTACTTTTGCATTCCAGTCCCCTATAATGAAAAGAACATCTTTTGGGGGTGTTAGTTCTAGAAGGTCTCGTAGGTCCTTCATAGAACCATTCAACTTCAGCTTCTTCAGCATTAGTGGTTGGGATTACTGTGATATTGAATTGTTTGCCTTGGAAATGAACAGAGATCATTCTGTCATTTTTGAGACTGCACCCAAGTACTGCATTTTGGACTTTTTTGTTGACTGTGATGGCTACTCCATTTCTTCTAAGGGATTCCTGCCCACAGTAGTAGATATAATGGTCATCTGAGTTAAATTCACCCATTCCAGTCCATTTTAGTTCACCGATTCCTAGAATGTCGATGTTCACTCTTGCCTTCTGCTGTTTGACCACTTCCAATTTGCCTTGAGTCATGGACCTAACATTCCAGGTTCCTATGCAATATTGCTCTTTACAGCATCGGACTTAACTTCCATCACCAGTCACATCCACAACTGGGTGCTGTTTTTGCTTTGGCTCCGTCTCTTCATTCTTTCTGGAGTTATTTCTCCACTGATCTCCAGTAGCATATTGGGCTCCTACCAAGCTAGGGGGTTCATTTTTCAGTGTCATGTCTTTTTTCCTTTTCATACTTTTCATGGGGTTCTCAAGACCAGATTACTGAAGTGGTTTGCCATTCCCTTCTCCAGTGGACCACATTTTGTCAGAACTCTCCACCATGATCCGTCCGTCTTGGGTGGCCATACACAGCATGGCTCACAGTTTCACTGAGTTAGACAAGGCTGTGGTCCATGTGATCAGACTGGTTAGTTTTCTGTGATTGTGGTTTTCATTCTGTCTGCCCTCTAATGGAGAAGGGTAAGAGGCTTATGGAAGCTTCCCGATGGGAGAGACTGGCTGTGGGGTAAGCTGGGTCTTGTTCTGATGGGCGGGGGCCATTCTCAGTAAACCTTTAATCCAATTTTCTGTTGATGGGCGGGGCTGTGTTCCCTCCCTTTGTTTGACCTCAGACCAAACTATCTTAGGGGTAATGAAGATAATGGCAACATCCTTCAAAAGGTCTTGTGCACGCACTGTTGTATTCACTGCCCCTGACCCTGCAGCAGACCACTGTCAACCCACGCCTCTGCAGGAGACTCCTGGACAGTCTCAGGCAAGTCTGGGTCAGTCTCTTGTGGGATCACTGCTCCTTTCTCCTGGGTCCTGGTGTGCACAAAGTTTTGTTTGTGCCCTCCAAGAGTCTGTTTCCCCAGTCCTGTGTAAGTTCTGTAATCAAATCCCACTGGCCTCCAAGGTCAAATTCCCTAGGGGTTCTCAGTTCCTTTGTCAGATCCCCAGGTTGGGAAATCTATTGTAGGTCCTAGAACTTTCTTAACCATGCAAGAATTTATTTCGTATCATTGTTCTGCAGTTTGTGGGTCATCTGCTTGGCAGCTCTATGGTGGGGTTAGTGGCAACCTGCTCCAAGAGGGCTTATGCCCCACACTGTGTGACCCAGGTCTGCTGCACCCAGAGCCCCTGCCCCTGCAGCAGGCCACTGCTGATCTCTGCCTCCACAGGAGACACTCAAACACTCAAAGGCAGGTCTGGCTCAATCTCTGTGGAGGTCCAAATAACAGATTAAAAGCCCACATGAACTCAGAGCAGGGCTCCTGTCGAGACCTAAATTTTACTCTTCCCAGACTGCAGTGGGAAGCTCCTTAGAAGGAAGACAGGAGAGTTTAAACTGCTGAGGTTTTGAGAAACTGCTGTCTCCTTGGGATGTGGGCCCATCACCTGATGCGGATGTGCAGAACCCTAGGTAGTTGTGCAGAGCCACCAAGGGCAGACTGTGCCCCTGCAGTCTGCTGCACCAGACGGAACAGGGCATTCACAGTCACGCTCAGGGCTGGCCTACACGTCGACAGGGTTTTCATCCTACAGAATTTCCAGGGTTAGTATTATCTGGGGACAAGAAAATGATGCTTTTCCCCAGGAGAGGCACCAAAGTGACAATGGCCAGACCCCACCAGGCCTTGAGTTTAGAGGTGAGGGACAGTGCACTCAGCCTCATGAGGAGGATGGAGGACCAGAGGAATGAGGATGTGACCACAGATATTGTCTTAAACAACAGAGACCAAATGGGACCTCTCCCTCCCCTCAACCTCTGCGTGTGTGCTGTTGCTTCAGTCGTGTCTGACTCTTTGAGACCTGTGGACTGTAGCCTGCCAGGCACCTCTGTCCATGGGATTCTCCAGGCAAGAATACTGGAGTGGGTTGCCATGCCCTCCTCCAGGGGATCTTCCTGACCCAGGGATCGAACACACACCTCATATGTCTCCTGCATTGGCAGGTGGGTGCTTTACCACTAGCGCCACCTGGCAAAACCAAACTGAGGGCAACTGAAGTGAAAATCAGAAGTCGGTGACAGAGGAGCCAAGAAAGTTCTTCTCACACCTTTGAGTCATAGGCTAAGAACTCGACTTTTACACTTGTTATCACCCACACAGTCATAGCAAATGTCTAAACCTTTAGATGTGCCTGTTGGTCACAAATCTAAAGGTACAATCCTCTTTCACTTTGTGGGATTGGAAACAAAGGATAGTATCGAGTTCTTCAACTGGGCAAATTCTTTATCTTTTTAAATATCCGTTGTTGTTAGAGGTGTTTGAGAAATAGTGTTTCTGACAGAGAAATACACGAGACAAGACAGGATGGCAAAGGGCCTCCACCCGATATGCTTTCCTCTTAAATGAGTCGTGTCCAGCCCTTTGCGACCCCATGGACTGTAGCTCACCAAGCCCCTCTGTCCACAGAATTTTCCAGGCAAGCATACTGGAGTGGGTAGCCATTTCCTTCTCCAAAGGATCTTCCCAACCCAGGGATCAAACCCAGGACGTTTTAGGCATTTAATTCACATAAAAATGGCCTCAGACCTACTGAGAAGGTAGGTTTAACTCACCATCACGAAAAAACACTTAAAAACTTAGGAGAGCCAAGATTCTGCTTAAAATACAGACCAGTGAAGACTGAAAGCTTTTGTCAGGCTTTAGAGGGAAAATATCTGGGTGTTTGAGGAGCTTTAGCATATTATTATCACTAATAACGCGGCATCTGAATGCTGATCTCAGAGAAGCCATCCACTTGGCAAACACGTCAGGGCCTCCCACTCCCAGAGCAGCTAGGATGAGTGTCAGGCCCTGACGTGGGAGATTCATTTCCCGAGAACCCGTCGTTAACGCCATCTCTGAGTCCAGGAGTCTGTTCTTTGCATCTGTGTCTCCCTTGCTGCCCTGCATGTGGGACTGCCAGTGGGATGACTTGAGAGCGGCGCTGGAGCAGGTACATGACCGTATGTGAACTGGAGGACCGTGCAGGTCCTGTGCGTGGGGCAGGGCGCCCAACGCCGGCACTCTGGGACAGCGCAGGGGACAGGGTGAGGAGGGGCTCGGGGGTGGGGGACACAGGTCCCAACGCCGGCGCGGTGAGGAGGGGCTCGGGGGTGGGGGGGACACATGTCCCAATGCTGGCGCTCTGGGACAACCCAGAGGGACAGGGTGAGGAGGGGCTTAGGAGTGGGGGACACATGTAACCTGTGGCCGATTCATGTTGATGGATATAGGGCAGAGACCATCACAATATTGTAAAGTAATTATCCTCCAATTAAAATGAATTAATTTTAAAAAGGGAAATAAAAAAGTAAAGCCAGATCTAGAAAAAAAAAAAAAGCTAGCTCTGCATGCTACATACCACGTCTTGGCAATGCAAGGTCTGCGGCATCAGAGACCCAGGTTACCTCCCGCGGAGGCACAAAATCCTATGCGGAAGAAGAGAGGCAGGCCGGGGCCACCCGGGGTTTTGAGTCGCGTGCTTTTCTCGTATTTCCCAGGACTCAGCTGCTGTGATCTGTATTTCCCTGGAGTTTAGCTGTGACAGACCACTGGCGAGATTTAGAAGGTGTCCTCTTAAGTATTTATGCAGAAAAGTATGGAAATGTCCCCCCCAAAAAAGTCAAATGGCTTTTTTAATGCTCCTTGCATGTGCTCATACAGCGCCTTAATTTAAAATAGCATCTACTGCACAGTATGCAACATATTAACCAGCTGGAATCTCTGGGCCTTGAGATCGAGAGGAGAGAGGCAGCCACGTGAAAATTGAGAAGAATAGAAGCCTCGTGTGTTGCCTGTCTGATGAGAGCTGCCTGGGGACACTTGATCAGAGGGTCCACAGAGCTCAGCGGCCTCAGATGAAGTCCCCCAAAGAAAAGCGCACTCTGCTTTCTGCTGCATTTTGTATTTTTCATGCAGAGGATCAAATCTGTTGCTTTGATTCAGTGCACCCATCGCCCTTTCATTAGGAAAAGGATTTCAGAGTGAACCTTATACTTGAACTAATTCACTGTTATGCGATTAGCCTTAAAAAAAAAAAAGTTACAACCCTATGGACTGTAGCCCACCAGGCTCCTCTGTCCATGGGATTCTCCAGGCAAGAATACTGGAGTGGGTTGCCATTCCCTTCTCCAGGGGATCTTCCTGACCCAGGGATCAAACCCAGCTCTCCTGCATTGCAGCTGCCTGCATTCTTTACCATTATGAGCCACCAGAGAAGTCCCATTTGGAAAATTAAGGGGCTTGAATTTACTGAATACTGAGTACTGGTCTGATCACTTGCTAAATATTTGCATGTGTTGATTCATTAAGCATCTGAAGTAGATATTACCTCCTGCTTACAGATGAGGAGGGGCCTCCCAGGTGGCAGTGGCAAAGAACATGCCTGCCAATGCAGGAGACACAAGAGACTCAGGTTCAATCCCCCTGCAGGAGGGCACGGCAACCCACTCTAGTATTCTTGCCTGGAGAATCCCATGGAGAGAGGAGCCTGGCGGATACAGTCCATGGGGGTCACAGAGAGTCAGACATGACTGAAGTGACTTAGCATGCCTTTACAGATAAGGAAGATGGAGTTAAGAATGCTCCTAGTCACAGAACTAAAAAGAATAACAATGCCAAGTCTCAAAGGCAAGTCTCTTGGACTCCAAAGTCCTTGTTTGTCCTACTATGCCATGCTCCTCCTTTTCCTGAAGACGGAGCAGTAGTAAATACCGTGCTGGCTCTCACAGGGGGTCTCCGAGGTTCAGTGGAAATGCACACCTTGGCGTGCAGCATCCGATGAGCTCCGTGGGAAACCAGGCAGGGGCTCATCTCCCAGGAGCCATGCTGCCAGCATCCCCTGCCTGGCGGGCTGACATCACTGCCCAGATTGTGCAGAAAAGATATTATCCCTTGAGGGGGTCTCGAAAGTTACTGGCTGAAAAAGGAACAGAAAACAAATCCATTGAACATTTAAACACAAAACTAACAGAAAAATAGGCACTGGGGCTGTCGGTTGAAGGAAATTACACTGAACCAACCTCTGTCAGTTCTTGGAGTAGGTACGTAAAATGCAGATGAGGAAGAACAGGGGTCATAACTGGAAATGGATTGAGGCTTTCAAACATCTGTCCCCAGTGAAAACTGCTGGGCAGCAGAATGACGGTCAGTCCTGCGGCCTCTCTTGCCTGCAGAGCCACAGCAAAGATGCAAGCCGGTGGAGGAAAGAAAGACACACTGCATCGAGGAGAAATGTGGGTGGTCTGGCCCCCCAAGGAATGCTTGGGGAAAGTTTACCTTTAAAATTGTATGTACATAATCTTAAAGAATAAAGGCAAGAGAAGGGGGTGGCAAAGGATGAGATGATTAGCTAGCATCACTGACTCAACGGCCATGAATCTGAGCAAACTCCGGGAGATGGTGGAGGACAGAGGAGCCTGGCGGGCTGCAGTCCGTGGGGTCACAGAGAGTCAGACACGACTTAATGACGGAACAACAAAAAAAAGAGAATAAAACTCCACATCATACACAACGGAGTCTAACTGGAAATACTGAGACAACAAAGATGCTGGCAGATTTCTCCAAGATCACGTGAATGGGCCAGGAGTCGAGAGATGAATCCGAAGGGGGCAAGAAGGAAGTAACATGTGCTCGGTCATTGCCGTTTCAGGTTTGAGACCAGACACTGGAAATAAGAGGCTCCGACAGCAAATGAATTCAGGGCCCTTGGTTTGTAAGTGCAACCCTGTGGTCTGTGATGCCAGATAATTTGAACAAAGTGGATAAAAGTTTCTGTCTGTAAGGGTATAAAGTGTAGATACAAGGAACTACCACACAACATGGCAGATACACGGGAGATACACGCAAGGAACGCTTCAGCACAGGGCTTCTCTGCCTCAGTGCCACTGGCATTAAGTTGGGTGATTCTGAGATGCGGGAGCTGTCCTGTGTGTTTTAGGATGTTTAGCGCCATCCTTGGCCTCTGCTTAGTGGATGCCAGTGCACCATCTCGTCACCGAAAATGTCTCCAGATATTGTCAAATGTCAGAAAGGGGGGGTGTGACCCTGCTCTTCCTTGAGAACCCCCACTCCTTAGCAGCTTGTACAAGGGGCCTCTAGCTCAGCCCTGAGATGATGGCGGGGAGAGGCAGTCCAGGGGTGAGAGGGGGCGGGAGGCTGGAGGAAGGCTGGGGGAGATGTCTAGGCAGAGGTTTTGAGGATGAGTAGGTGGCAGCCAGCCAGAGGCAAGACTTGGCGGATCAGAAGCATTCCTGAAGGTAGAAGCTAAGGAAAACCACGGTTCCCAGTTTGGAAATTCAGTTTGCTCTACTTCATTAGATATCCTGCTGAGTGCCCACCATACGCCACAGGCTCAGAAGACAAAAGTTCAAGGGAGCCCCCAGTCTCAACATCTCCCCACACTTGCGTATTGTGATTGTTCACAGGGGTTGTCTTACACAATCTGTTACCAATACTTCATCTTTAAAAATGTTTGGTAGTGGTTTTGCTGCTACTGTCAGTTATCCCTAGCTTTCTGGTGTTTGTTTTGAGTGACAGGTAACGGCGTGGTGTTCATGGAAGGCTATTTTACTGAGTGAAACATGGTTTGTCCTAAATTTGCCTTGTTTATGATGCAGCTCAGAGATGGTTGCCCAAGTGGCTACTATTAGTTTTGCTGGACAGAAGCCTGAGATCTATTTAAATCAGAGGAAAGAAACAATTAAAATACTGTGATAAAACTGAAACAGACTCACAGACATAGAAACGAAGCTTATGGTTACCAAAGGGGCCTGGTGAAGGGGAGAGATAAATTAGGAGTTTTCAGTTAACAGATATAAACTACTGTATATAAAAGACATAAACAGTATGGACCACTATATAGCACAGGAAATGAATCTGAAAAAGAATATACATAACTGAAGTGCTTTGCTGTACAAATGAAACTAATGCAACACTGGAAATCAACTATACACCCATGAAAAATTAATTCAAATGGAGTGTGGACAGAGAGCTAAGCAGACATTTCTCCAGAGATGACAGACAGCCCACAGGCATGCGAGAAAATGCTCAACATTGCTAATTATTAGAGATATGCAAGTTAAAACTACACTGAGGTATCACTTCACACTGGTCAGAACAGCCACCATAAAGTCTACAAACAATAAATGCTGGAGATGGTGTGAAGAAAAAGGAACCTTCCTACACTGTTGGTGGGAATGTCAACTGGTGCAGCCACTGTGGAGAACAGTATAGAGGTTCCTGAAAAGCAAAACACAGAGTTACCATGTGATCCAGCAGTCCCACTCCTGAAGAGAGATATATATGTATCTCCAAAGAAAACCATAATTCAAACAGATACATGGACCCCAGGGTTCATAACAGCACTATTTCCAATAGCCAAGACATGGAAGCAACCTAAATGTCCACTGATAGAAGAATGCATAAAGTAGATGTGATACATAGATAAAAGGGAATACTACTTAGCCACAAAAAAGAAAGAAATAATACCATTTGGCAACATGGATGGACATAGAGGTTATCATACTAAGTGAAGTAAACCAGAAAAGACAAATTTTATCATATACCACGTGTATGTGGAATCTAAAAATGACACAGATGAAGTTATTTACAGAAGAGCAGCAGACTCACAGACAGAAAACAAATGTGGCTGCTAAAGAGGAAAGGGGTGGGAGACGGGTAACCTGGGCGTTGGAGATCAACGCCTGCTGTGTGTGCACTCAGTCGCTCAGTCGTGTCCAGATCTTTGAGGCCCCACGGACTGGAGCCCACCAGGCTCCTCTTCCATGGAATTTTCCAGGCCAGAATACTGGAGTGAGTTGCCATTTCCTACTCCAGGGGATCTTCCTAACCCAGGGATCAAATCTGGGTCTCTTGGGTCTCCTGGCATTGGCAGGTGGATTCTTTATAACTAGTGCCACCTGGGAAGCCCCTAACATACACATCACTGTGTGTGTGTGTGTGTGTGTGTGTGTGTGTGTGTGTGTGTGTGTGTGTATAATAGGTAAACAACAAGGATCTATGGCATAGCACAGGGAACCATACTCAGTATTTTATAAGAACTCATAAGGGAAAAGAATGTGAAAAAGAATATTTCTTACACACACACACACATATATACATGTACAACTGAATGTCTTTGCTGTACACCTGAAATTAACACAACATTGTAAATCAGCTATACTTCAGTATTTAAAAAAACTTGATATCCCCTAAAAATAGAGCGTGGTAAACCCACTCACATACTTTTGATGGTTTTTATCTGAGTTTCTCTCCTTTTGGTTTCTTTGGCACCATCCTTCCTAGTTTTCCTTCGCCCTCTTCATCTGCTTTCTGCTTTAGTCTTGCCTGGCATTTTCTCTTGCTGCGGTCAATATTCGGCACATGTTTTTTGAGAGCCCACTGTGTGAGGGCCACTATTTTCGGTAATTCTGCTGCTCCTCAGGGATGCCTGTGCTGGTGAATTCTATTAGTGGCTCCCAGTCACGTAGGCATCCGGTGGAGACTATGAAAATGGGTCTGTTTTGTTTTGGCTGTTGTTGTGGCCCTCTCACCTTGGGGTGAACTTGCGGCCTTGCTCAAAACCTCTGCAGGAGGAAAGGGCTGGTTGTGAGGGGCGTATGCCTTAAGCGTCCAGTATATTGGATAAAACAGCAACAAGAGAGGTTTAGCATCCTAATGGTTTCAAATACCCTTCTAGAACAATCATGCAAAGTTGCGGCCTCCAACGCCACCTCTACCTTGATGACTGATTCTGATGCATCCAGGCCTTCCTCCCAAGCCCCTTAACTGTTCCTACACACTCTGAAAGTAGAAAGTTAAAGTGTTAGCCGCTCAGTCATGTTGGACTCTTTTACGACCCCATGAACTGCAGCCTGCCAGGCTCCTCTGTCCAAGGGATTCTCCAGGCAGGAATACTCGAGTGGGTTGCCATGCCCTTCTCCAGGGGGTCTTCCTGACCCAGGGAAGACACACTCTGAGCACACCCACAAACTGAGCACATCCAAACATCAATGTATTATTTACTCCCCAAATCTTCTGTCTCCTGCAGTCTCTCCCTCACAGTCACAGTCCTGCACTTGGCACCTCAGCCAGAGACCCACTCATCTGATGTCCCATCCTCCATCATCCCTACTCGTCACTCATCAAGAGCTGGGTATTCTGTCTTCTTAATATGTTTTCTGTCATTATGTCCTCTTTTTCTCTTTCTCACTGACTTGTTCAGAAAATCCAGCTTGCCTTTGCTCTTTTGGTCCACATGGTCCTCATACGATGGTCAGATTAACTCACATCCCAACTTAAAAATCTGAAAATTCCACACTTCCCCACAGCGGTAAGACAAATGGACCCTTGCCACCCAAATTCTCTTACGTTTTGCCATTCCTATCCGTTGGCCTGTCTTTCTTCAACCCCAAGACCACAAGCCTGCCCACATCTCTGTCGTATCTTGCCTGGGTAAGTAAAGCTTTGCTTTTGTTTGCTCTGTGGTCATACTTGTCTCCTCCTAATCCATCCTCCTCAGGGTGTCCATCCCTCTGTAAAGCCCTTAATAGCTTCTCTGTGAACTGAGGACAAAATACCACCTTTAACTTGCCTGCGAGTCACTGCTGGAGGCGCCCCTCCCGGCCACCCCGACCTCCGCTAGCTCCCCGCCCAGGGTGCCCTCCACAGTGCTCCCCTTCAGCTCTGCAAATGTGCCTGGCTCCCCCCTTCCCCAGGGTCTTCCCACACACTGTTTTCTCTGCCGAAAATACTCGTCCCTTCACGTCTTCCCCAGCTAAGTCTTACTCATCCTGTGGGCATCGTGAGTCCAAGTAACTTGTGGTTTTGCAAAAATGCTGGGTTATTTATGCAACCATTCCTTGCTATTTTTTATCTTTTTTTATTTGAAATAGTTTCTCCCACACCCAATATTGTGTTACTCTGTCTTAAAGAACTCGGTTCATCAGTGTTCTCATTCTGAACCCTTTCTGAAAGTCTTAGGCTGACGTGGAAAGCCTCCTCTGTGTTCCCATGGATTTTGATCTTCCTCTGCCTACTTCGTTCCAATGAGAGTCCCCAGAGAGCTCTTTCCTTGCTGACTTTCTCCTTACTCGTGAAAATGTTCGCCAGCCGCCTTCATTCAGTGAATAGTCCAGTAGGAGTGCAGTGCTGCCTTCCCTGGGAATTTAGTTTTAAAAGTCAGAACTTTGCTTTTATTGCTCCCATTTAATTATTTTCTCCAGTGACCCACAGGACAGAAATCATAAGGACCACTTGCTTAAATGAACTTATATTTACATCTCCTCAGAGTAAAAGTATTTTGGATGAATCTGAGTTTTGCTAGAATTTTTATTTTTTCTCTTGAGATTGGAAGACGGATCTAGAAGGGGAGAAATGAACTCTTTTGCTTTGCTTTTTATTGTTTTTGCTTCAATAACTTCCTACTTCTATGGCTCTTAAGCAGAATTCTCTGCTTGACCGTGTTGTTTTTCATTGTCTCTGAGCCTACTGGCAGCCCTGCCGGGCAGTCTTCACAAGGTCACAAGGCTGGTGTCTCTTTTGCACATGACAGAGGCCCTGGAGCTTCCTGCAGGAAGAACTCCTGGGGACAGCGTTTCTCCCGGGGTGGTGGGAGCAGGGTTCGTCAGGCAGCCCCACTGTGTGGTCGGCATTTTCAAAATGCTCCACCATAACCGATTCAGTGACCGCCTTCACTGTCTCCAGTATTGAGGGACAATTAGAATGGACTCAAACGAATCAGACGGTAAAGAATATTCCGATTTACCCTCAGTCATTACAGTTACTGGCTCTCTTGCCCTTTCTTTCTGTTTTCCCTCCTATGTCTTTGGCATCTAATCAACTTATTAGACATGTATCTGTGTCCATAATTCAATATTTGATTGTAGTTTACTTTTTTTTCTGCCTCAATACTTTTCTTTCTTAGGAATATCAATTTTATATACATTGAATCACTTCTATATATTTTTCACATGATTTTCTCCATTCCTTTTAAATTTCTTCTTCATTTCCACTTTATCTCTTTTTAAAATCTCTATCGTCTCCCTGGCTTGGGGCAGTATCTCTTCTCCTTTGTGCTAACACTGATGTGGCCTTCACGTGTCTGATCTGTTTTTCTCCTGATTTCCGATGGCTCATCTCCACAGACGCTTCTCCACTCAGCCTCTCTGACTCACTGGTTCATGCAAGTATGACTTCCTTCTCATGACACATACATTCATCATATGAAACATACTTTCATCAAGAATTAAGTTCCGCTGTCAATTACAAGTCTGAATCAGCCGAATAACGTGTTCTGAATGCATTCTCTGTCACACGATGTTTTACTGCTAGTGCTGCTTTAAATTTTCATTTTTGCCACATTGTTTATGAATTCTCCAAGAGCAGCAGCCATAACTTTTTTCCCCTTAAATCTCTACTGTGTAGCCTCAAACACTGTAGGTGCTCAAAAAATAAGAATAAATTTGGTTGGTAGGTAAGGAAATTAAGCAAAAGGTATTGGTCACACAGAGAAGGTTTTACAGACAATGGAACATTTAAATTTGATTTTGAAAAATTAGGAGTTCTCCAGGACAGTAAAACTGGACAGAGGATTGCTAAGCCAGGAGAAGGTTACAAACAAGCTTGGGGCTCAGGTTTATCAGACTTTAGTGATTCCCCGTGAATCACAGGCCATCTTTGAACTGGTCACAGTGCTCTCCGGGCCGGAGTCAGATTTATGCTGATGGTTGTTTGGATCCTTTGATGAGGCAGATCCCACCTCAAATGAGAGGGACTATAAATGGGAGAGAAATAACCTTATAACAATTAATGAACTAGAAAAGTGTGTTCAGAAGAGGTCTTCTGACATTTCCTAGGCATATCATTTCTCTATGGCAGTTGTAACAAATTATCACTAGCTGGATGGCTTTAAGCAAGAGAATTTATTTCCATAGCTTAGGAGGCTAGAAGTCCAAAGTCAAGGTATTGGCAGGGCCAGGCTCCCCCAAAGGGTGTAGGAGCGAATGCTTCCTGGCCTCTGCCTGCTGCTGGTGATTCCCTGGTGTTGTTCTGCTTGTGACAACATACCTGTCATCTCTGCCTCTTGTATCAGATGGTCTTCTTTCCTGTGTCTGTGTCCAAGGTTCTCTCCTCTTACAAGGATACCAGTCATTGGATGAGGGCCCTAGTCTAGGATGACCTCATTCTAACTTGATAATGTCTGTAGAGACCCTCTGTACACATAAAGTCACATCTCGAGGTGCCTGGGCAGAGGTGGATTTTGCTGGGGAAATCATCAACCCAGGACAGGAGGTGTCACCAAGCTCCTCCTTTGCCTGGAGCCTTTGCACCTGCAGATAACAAAACTCTCTATCAGGACCTATTAAACGTCACCTCCTTCAGGAGGAGTATAATCTAAGGTAACGTCTTCTCATTGTTCTCTATAGTGTATTTGTTCAGCTTCTTTAGTTTCATTTATCAGAACGTGTAATTGTTGGTTTACATTTTCCCTCAGAAAAGTACAATCTCCCTGAAATTGCAGAGCCCACTACCGTTATTTGCTTAGTCACATGCAACTCTCCTTGCGGAAGGATTAAATGCAATTTCCATCTGCATGAATAATGGAACTATTAAAATGAGAAATATTGGATGGAAGGTGTACATACTCCGTCCCTCAGTCGTGTCTGACTCTTTGCAACCCTTTGGACTGTAGCACACCAGGCTCCTCTGTCCATGGAATTTTCCAGGCAACAATATTGGAATGGGTTTCTCCTTCCAACAGGTGGAACCCACATCTCCTTCCTTTCAGGTGGATTCTTTACCATTGAGCCATCAGGGAATGGAATGGAATGTATGGAATAACTGATTATAAACAATAGGAATTTTCTGCTTAATTACACTTGTTCAAGCAACATTTTGCCTTTCATGCTAATAAATGACTATTAATTCATACACGTAAATATTTGTATCTCAGTTAAGATCTGCAGAAAATATTGAGGACTTTCAACAGTGTCTATGAGGAAAAATGAAAACAGCCTGGATTCAGTCCTTGCTCCCAGAGGCTTATAATTTAAAACAGAAGAAACATGTTTTAAAAAAGAAAACAATAATCACCCTTAGGGGTTTTATCTTAATGTTGGTATCAATTCAACATACTCAAAAAACTGCAAAAGTGTAGGTTCATATGTAGTTCACATTCTTCCGAAATTGCTACTGCGTAGCAATAGTAAGAGTTAGCTCTCTTTGAGCTCTCTTATGCCTGGAACATAATAAACACTCAGTAACTATTAGCTGGATAAATTAATGAATGAACAGTTTGTCAACAGGCAGAGGAACCCAATTCTTATCGCTAAGGAACAGGCACTGGTTTTGCAGAGCTTCAGTGGACAGGAGCCATTCATACTTGCAGTGTTCCTGACAGTCTTTCCCACCAGAATTCCTGGCTAGACTGACTCGTGTGTGGCAAAGTTTGTCTTGCTGTCTGAAAATTTGTGGGAAACGATCCAAAAGTGACAACCAACTTAGCTGGAGTCCTCTCTTTTAAATTTGGGAACATTCCACGATCTCTGTCAAAGAAGGATTGATTAGCAGATTTTTTTTTGCTTAGTGAAACCCTCCATCTTGATAAGCAAAGAAAAGCTTAGTAGTAAACTGAATTGTTTATTTTTATTTTTAATTAGAGAATGATTGCTTTATAATTACATAAATTGTAATCCTAAAAGAAATCAACCCTAAATATTCATGGGAAGGACTGATGCTGAAGTTCCAAGACGGGCCACCAGATGCAAAGAGCTGACTCATTGGAAAAGACCCTGATCTGGGAAGGATTGGGAGCAGAAGGAGAAGGGGACGAGAGGATGAGATGGTTGGATGGCGTCACCGACTCGATGGACATGGGTTTAACCAAACTCCAGGACATAGTGAAGGACAGAGACACCTGGAATGCTGCAGTCCATGGGGTCACAAAGAGCTGGACACGACTTAGCAACGGAACAACCATTTCTTTACAATGTTGTGTTGGTTTCTGCTGTACAACAATGTGAATCAGCTACAAGCATATGTACATCCTCTCCCTCTTGAGCCTCCTGGGCCCTTTAAATATATATATTTCTTGCTCTCCACTATATAAGGAGAGTGAATTTTGACTTTTTTGACTTCCCGCGAAACATGTCTCATGACAGTTTGAGCCACGGTGTTGGCAGCTTCCTCGGCCAAAAGCCTGAGGCTGTATTACTAATTTATCAGTGTCACCATGCACATCTGAGCTGCCTTCTGTAATTTTCATGCTCTCCCTCTCTTGGACCCTTACAAGGATTCTCCACATTAAGAGTTAATAGCATTCCTCCTTTCTAGTGCACCTGCCTTTAGATAAATAATTTTCTCCATCGCTGTCCAGGAACCCTTTGAAACCCCCTTTGTTGGTCAGCCCCACAGCTGTATCCTGATCCTGGGGCTGCATCGGAGGCCCGAGGACACCGGCTCTCACGATTCTTATTGTCCGTCTCGGGAAGCGCCTCTCCTTGCATGCATGTTTCTTGCAAATAATGTCGTCTTGAGTTTCTGACTTGATCCCAAACAGTCAAGCTGGCGCTTTATTCTCCCGGAGATGAAGGAGCAGGAGTGACTGGTTTCTTCCCCCGACCCTTCCCAATTTGCTCAAATCTGCGAGCGGCTCAGAGAGAAGGCACGGCTACACGTGTCACAGGCACTGTCAATTAGGGTGACGGGCAGCCGGGCCCTGGCCCTGAGCTGTGTCAGGCACGACGCTGGTTTACACAGACCAAAAGCAAGAGGGTCAGGAGCGCTCTGACTCACGGCGTGCTCTTGTTGAAGAGCGCATTGTGATTTCTGACAGAGGAAGGAAGGCATTTGGACAAAACAAGGGAAGGAAGAATTTGTTATTTCTTTCCACCAGCCAAGTCTCTGGTTCCTGTTGCCAAGAATATAACTTTAATTTATAAGACAAATACAAACCTAATTATATACCATTTAAAATTTAATTCAGAGTAACACCATCTCTTTGGAGTCAAGTTCTCTATTTTGAGGTTAAAAAAAATGAGAAAGATAAGAATCCTGGCAGATCCCTTAATGCAAATTCTGTCACCTATATGTGTGGTTAACAAAAATATGGGTGTGTCTAATAAAATTTAATGAATTATATTTATTTTTAAATTAAGTCTGCTGAATATATTTGCCATACTACAGTCAGGAGTGTGTTCTGGTTTTCAGCAAACTGGATAATAGGAAGAAGGAAAGCAGAGAAATGACATGAATACAAACTGGAATTATCATAGGACAGCGTTGTTGTCAGGATACAGCTTAAAAGGAGCAGGCTTCACCGCGTCACCTGCGAAGCTGAAAGCACAAAGTTACGTTAAAAACACACGAGAAATCTGAAATCATGCTGAAAGAATCCTTTCCTGTTTTTTTTCCATCCCAAAGTAAAAACGTTCCCCACCAAACCTCACCATCGAGAAAATGTCTGTAAGGAATATATTTCAGTTGAGCTGACCCTTATTTTGTTTAACGCAATAGTTTGCCTGTCACCACGAAGGCTTCTGGCATGAACACGTCTCTCAAGTTCCAAACAATTAGCTTCAAGAACAAAAGAGTGACTGCGCACAAGTCATCGGCTGGTCAACCTCAACTGACAAGTCACACCAAGGCAGCTGCTTGAGGTCTGATCAACTTTGAGAATGAGCTTTGGCCTCATGCTCTAGTGATTCCCGATGTTAGTAAACCTACATGAGCGACGGCTTTTCACCTTTCCATGCCCATGTGAGTAAAATCATAGAAAATGTGAGCAAAAATGTTTTAAACAAAACACAAATTATATGTTCAAATAACATATTCAGGAAATATCAATATTAAGGTAGTTTTTAGCAATGTTAAATTGAGAACGTTGTTCACTGCCTTTTCATGGAATTGTTTATTAGTATAAAAATTATTATAGCACACTATGTAGGTGGGGTGTGATAAAAATGAACACTGCACTAACAAGAAAAGAAAACCCAGTAGAGAAAAAGAGAAAAAAACAGCCATAAGGGATCCATTATTTATTTTACTCTTACAGAGAAAAGTGAGCAAAAATTGTACCTGTTTTGCATTTTAATAGTAACGTTCAGAGTTCGTGTTTCCCCGTAGATCTAAAAATGCCTAGGAATCTTTTAAAGTTAATAAACCTATGATGCTATATTTTGGATTATAAAAACATTTATTCTACAGTTATATTTATTTATTCTGCATAAAACAAGAGAGAAAACTCACTGCATTTTCCTGTGAGAAATTTCCATTCTAAAGGAAAAATGTATCTTCCCACTTGGTAATTCAACAAGTTTCCAGGCTCCTTGTGATCTGTAAGAGGGCACTCCTGCTCCTTCATCCTTCATGGAGCAGAGGCAGAGCTCACCACTCCTGTCTGTAAGACAGACATGCAGCTTCTAAAAGACTGAAGGCAAGAGGAGAGGGGTGACAGAGGATGAGATGGCTGGATGGCATCACCGACTCCATGGACATGAGTTTCAGTAAACTCTGGGAGTTGGTGATGGACAGGGAGGCCTGGCGTGCTGCAGTCCCTGGGGTCGCAAAGAGTCAGACAAGACTTACATGTCAAACAACAACAACATGAACCTTTGGACTGATGCTTGCAAAACCCCATCAGTTAGCACACTGCTTAGAAAGTTAAGAAACATAAAAACAAGGTATAGAATCGGTGTGGTTGAAATTTCTACACAAGTCATTGCCAACAGGAATCATATGTATTTCAGATCATAACAAAGTTTCACCAGAAAAATTTGCAACGGGGACTTTGCACATGACAGTGCCCCATCCCCTACCTGCATGGATCTTTCAACTTTCCGTTTTAGCTGAATCAGCATATAACCCTATAATACTTCTAAATCCTGAGAGTGTCCCTTGACCTGCCATCCCCCATCCAACTTCTGCCCAATTTCTATGCCCTCCTTTACAAAACTCATAGCAAAAAAGTAGCCCTGTTCCCCCAGTCCAGCTCTTAATGCACAGCCTCTTTAACCCACCAGTCACAGCAGCACTAAAACCGTTCTGTGGAGCTCAAGGTCACCAACAATATCCACGTCTTCCAACCAAATGTTTAATTCTCTGTCGCCATCATTATATGCCCTAAGCAACGTTTGCCAGAATGGGTCACTCCTTTATGACAAGCCTGCCAGCCTGCATCTTGCATAAGCAAGTGCTATGACTTCACCATCTGTTCATGTCAATATTCTTTTAGGGGATCTTTTCTGTATCTACTCTGGCTTCACAGGTGGTTTTATTCAACCGTGTCCTTCCTTTTATCCCTCCCACCTAAGGACACTACCATTCTGACAGCTGACACCTGAACCTTAGGACTAGATTTGCTTGCTTTCTCTCACTTACCATCACAGCACTGGGAGTCACTGCTGCTTCTGTTGCATTATCAGTAGTTTGTTCTTTTACACTACTATACAGTATTCCATTGCATGAATATTCCACATTTATTTCCTCTATCAATTGTGGGTTGTTTATAATTTGGGGATATTATGAGTCAAGATGCTATAAACATTCATGAGCATGTGTCTGATTGGACGTAAGCACCTGTTTTGGTTGGGAATGTGTTCAAGGAAGGAAATGCTCAATTCCATTCTGAGATGTAGGTATTTGTCGTGGCTGCTGTTCAGTCACAAAGTTGTGTCTAACTCTTTGCAACCCCATGGAATGCAGCGTGCCAGGCTTCCCTGTCCTTCACTATTTCCCAGAGTTTGCTCAAATGCTTCCCTGATGGCTCAGACAGTAAAGGATCCATCTGCAGTGTAGGAGAGGTAGGTTTGATCTCTGGGTTGGGAAGATCCCCTGGAGGAGGGCATGGCAACCCACTCCAGTATTCTTGCCTAAAAAATCCCCACGGACAAAGGAGTGAGGGAGGCTACAGTCCATGGGGTCACAAAGAGTCGGACAAGACTGAGTGACTAAGCACAGCATAGCACATACCATTGAGTCAATGATGCCATCCAACCATCTCATCCTCTGTTGCCCCCTTCTCCTGCCCTCATCCTTTCCCAGGATCAGGATACAGGTATAAGCATATTTATTTTAGCGGGTACTACCAAAGAGTTTCATAAAACATTTATATCAATTTACAGACCTATAGTCAATATAGGAGAGCTCCACTTAATTCAAATTTACACCAAACTTGATACTAATTGTCAATTTTAGCTATAGTGAGTATTTAATGGCAGCTCATGATTTTACTTTGTATTTTTTTCCTAATGCTGAATGATACTGAGAATCTTTTCATATATTTTAGTGTCTATTTTTACATCTTCCTTCATGAAGTGTCTTTTCAAGTCTTTGCTTATATTTCTCTTGAATGATCTTTGTGTTATCAATTTGAAAATTACTTTTTAGAAATGCTCAGGGGCTTTATGCATTTTCTGTGTTTGAAATATCTTTTACTGGTCTGTGCTTTGCTTACCTTTTACTTTCTTAATAGTGGCTCTGATGAGTAGAAATTTTAAGTTTAAGGAAGTCCAATGGACTGTTGATTTCTTTTATCATTAGCAATTTCTGTTATCCTGTTTTGTTTTTTAAGCTTTTATTGGAGTATAATTGCTTTGCACTGTGGTTAAGTTTCTGCTCTACAACAGTGTCAATCAGACAAAGCTGAGCTCCATGTGCTGACAGCACGTTTCCACTAGCTGTGTATCTCACACGTGGCCGTGTATGTATGTCGACGGTATTCTCCCAGTCCATCCCCCCTCCCTGCCTGTGTTCACGTGTCCATTCTCTACACTTGTGCTCCTATTCCTGACCTGCGAGTAGGTTCCTCTGTACCATCTCTCTGGGTTCCACGTATACACGTTAACATACGCTATTTGTTTCTGCCCTTCTGAGTTACCTCACTCTCTGTGACACACTCTACACCCATCCACATCACTACAGATGACCTAATTTTGGTCCTTTTTATGGCTAAGTAATACTCCACTGTATATATGTACCACAGCTTCTTTATCCATTCATCTGTCGTTGGACATTTGGATGGCTTCCATGTCCTAATTATTGTAAACAGTGCTGCAATGATCATTGGGGTACACGTGTTTTTTGCATTATGGTTTTCTCAGGGTAAATGCCCAGGAGTGGGATTGCTGGGTCATATGGCAGCTCTATTTTTAGTTTTTTAAGGAACCTCCATACTGTTCTCCAGAGTGGTTGTATCAATTTAAATTCCCATCAACAGTGCAAGAGCGTTCCCTTTTCTCAACATCTTCTTCAGCATTTATTCTTTGTAGATTTTTGATGATGGCCATTCTGACCTCTGTGAGGTGATACCTCATTCTAGTTTTGATTTGCATTTCTCTAATAATTAGTGGTATGCTGCAGTCCAGGAGGTCACAAAGAGTTGGACACACCTCAGCAATCTAACAACCACAACAAAATAATTAGTGATGCTGAGCATCTTTTCATGTGCCTCTTAGTCATCTGTATGTGTTCTTTGGGGAAATGTATATTTAGGTTTTCCACCCATTTCTTATTAGGTTGTTTGTTTGATATTGAGCTATTTGTATATTTTGGACATTATACCTTCTCAGTTGATTCATTTGCAAATATATTCTCCCATTTTTATTTTTTCATCTTGTTTATGGTTCCTTTTGCTGTGCAGAAGCTTTGAAGTATAAGTAGGTCCCATATGTTTAGTTTTTACTTTCATTACAGTAGGAGGTGGGTCAAAAAATATCTTGCTGTGATTTATATAAAAGAGTTTTCTGTGTTTTCCTCTAAGAGTTTTATAGTACCCAGTCTTACATTTAGGTCCTTAATCCATTTTTAGTTTATTTTTGTGTATAGTGTTCAGTTCAGTCACTCAGTCGTGTCCAACTCTTTGCGACCCCATGGACTGCAGCATGCCAGGCCTCCCTGTCCATCACCAACTCCCGGAGCTTACTCAAACTCATGTCCATTGAGTCGGTGATGCCATCCAACTATCTCATCCTCTGCCATCCCCTTCTCCTCCTGCCTTCAATCTTTCCCAGCATCAGGGTCTTTTCCAATGAGTCAGTTCTTTGCATCAGGTGGCCAAAGATTTGAGTTTCAGCTTCACCATCAGTCCTTCCAATGAATATTCAGGACTGATTTCCTTTAGGATGGATTGTTTGGATCTCCTTGCTGTCCAAAGGAATCTCAAGAGTCTTCTCCAACACCACAGTTCAAAAGCATCAATTCTTCGGTGCTCAGCTTTCTTTATAGTCCAACGCTCACATCCATACATGACTGCTGGAAAAACCATAGTTTTGAGTAGACAGACCTTTGTTGGCAAAGTAATGCCTCTGCTTTTTAATATGCTGTCTAGGTTGGTCATAACTTTTCTTCCAAGGAGCAAGTATATTTTAATTTCATGGCTGCAGTCACCACCTGCAGTGATTTTGGAGCCCAAAAAAGTAAAGTTGGTCACTGTGTCCACTGTTTCTCCATCTATTTGCCATGAAGTGATGGGACCAGATGCCATGATCTTAGTTTTATGAATGTTGAGCTTTAAGCCAACTTTTTCACTCTCCTCTTTCACTTTCACCAAGACGCTCTTTAGTTCTTCACTTTCTGCCATAAGGGTGGTGTCATCTGCATATCTGAGGTTATTGATGTTTCTCCCGGCAACCTTGACCCAGCTTACCATTCCCTTCTCCAGCAGACCATGTTTTGTCAGAACTCTCCACCATGACCCATCTGTCTTGGGTGGCCCTACACGGCATGGCTCATAGTTTCATTGAGTTAGACAAGGCTGTGGTCCATGTGATCAGATTGGTTAGTTTCCTGTGATTGTGGTTTTCAGTCTGTCTGCCCTCTGATAGAGACAGATAAGAGGCTTATGGAAGCTTCCTGATGGGGGTGTGTGTGTGTGTGTGTGTGTGTGTGTGTGTGTGTGTGTGTGTAGTGTTAGAGAACATTTAATTTCATTCTTTTACATGTAGCTGTTTCTTCCCAGCACCACTTATTGCAGAGACTGTCCTCTCTCCATTATATATTCTTGCTTCCTTTGTTTGTATACTTGGATACACAAATATCCTTGTATATTTGATTAGGTGACCATGGGTGCATGAGTTTACCTCTGGGCTTTCTGTCCTGTACAGAAATTGAGCTATATTTCTGTTTTTGTGCCAGTACCATATTGTCTTGATGACTGTAACTTTGTAGCATAGTCTGAAGTCAGAGAGAGAGAGCCTAATTCCTCCATCTTCATTTTTCTTTCTCATGATTGTCTTGGCTATTTGGGGTCTTTTGTGTTTCCAAACAAATTGTTGGACAAAATTTTTGTTCTGTTTCTGTGAAAAATTCTATTGGCTGCTTGATAGGGATTGCATTGAACCTGTAAACTGATTTGGTTAGTATAGACATTTTCACAATATCGATTATTCCAATCCAAGAACATGGTACATCTTTCTGTCATCTTTGACCTCTTTCATCAGTATTTTATAGTTTTCTGACTACAGATCTTTTGCCTTCTAAGGTAGGTTTATTCCTATGTATTTTATTCTTTTTATTGCAGTGGTAAATAAGACTGTTTCATTACTTTCTCTTCCTGATCTTTCATTGTTAGTGTAGAGGAATGCAAGAGATTTCTGTGCATTAACTTTGTATCCTGCAACTTTACCAAATTCATTGATGAGCTCCAGTAGTTTTCTGGTGGCATTTTTCGAATTTTCTATGTATGGTATCATGTCATCTGCAAAGTGTGACAGTTTTACTTCTTCTTTTCCAAGTTGCATTCTTTTTCTTTTTCTTCCCTGATTGTCACGGCTAGGACCTCGAAATCTATGTTGAGTGAGTGATGAGAGTGGACATCCTTGTCCTGTTCCTGATCTCTGATAAAATGCTTTCAGCTTTTCACCATTGAGAATGATGCTTGCTTTGGGTTTGTCATATATGGCCTTTATTATGTTGAAGTAGGTTCCCTCTATGCCCACTTTCTGGAGAGTTTTTATCATAAATTGGTGTTGAATTTTGTCAAAAGCTTTTTCTGCATCTATTGAGATAATTATATGGTTTTTATTCTTTAATTTGTTACATCTCCTGGAGAAGAAAATGGCAACCGACTCCAGTAGTCTTGCCTGGAAAATTCCGTGGATGGAGGAACCTGGTGGGCTACAATCCATGGGGTCACAAAGAGTCGGACACGACTAAGTGACTTCACTTTTCACTTTATGGTATATCACATAGATTTGCATATATTGAAGAATCCTTGCATCCCGCAGATAGATCTCATTTGATCATGGTGTCTGAGCCTTTTACTGTGTTGTTGGATTCTGTTTGCTAATATTTAGTTGAAGATTTTTGTGTTTATGTTCATCAGTGGTATTGCTCTTATTGTCTTTTTTGTGATAACTTTTACTGGTTTTGGAATCAGGCCGATGGTAGCTTCATAGAATGAATTTGGGAGTGTTCCACCCTCTGCATTTTTTTAAAGAGTTTCAGGAGGATAGGTGTTAGCCTTTCTCTAAATGTTTGACAGAATTCACCTGTAAAGTCATATACTCTTGGACTTTGGTTTGTTGAAAGATTTTAACTACTAAACTAGCAGACACTCAGTTGTGTCTGACTCTTTCGGACCCATTGACTGTAGCCTGCCAGGCTTCTCTGTACACAGAATTTTCAAGAATACTGGAGTGGGTTTCCATTTCCTTCTCCAGGGGATCTTCCCGACCCAGGGATTGAACCTGCATCTCGAGCATCTCCTGCACTGGCGGGCAGGTTCTTCACCACTAGTGCCACCTGGGAAGCCTTTTAAATTACGTTTTGTCATTATGTGTGATTGTTCTATTTATATTTTTCATCTCTTCATGATTCATTCTTGAAAGGTTTTCCCTAAGAAGTTGTCCATTTCTTCCCAGTTGCCCCTTTTATTGACGTATCGTTGCATGCAGCCGTCTCTTACGATCCTCCGTATTTCTGCAGTGTCAGTTGTAACTTCTTTTTCATTTCTAACTTTATGGATTTCAATCCTCTCTCTTTTTTTTTGATGAGTCTGGCTAAAGGTTTATCAATTTTATCTTCTCATAGAACCAACTTTTAGTTTTATTGATCTTTGCTGTTTTTTATTCATTTCCATTTCGTTTATTTCTGCTCTGATCTTTATGGTTTTTTTCCTTCTACTGACTTTGGGGTTTTTTGTTCTTTCTCTGGTTGCTTTAGCTGTAAGATTAGACTGTTTGAGATTTTCTTCTTTCTTGAGCAAAGACTGAATTGCTGTAAACTTCCCTCCTAGAATGGCTTTTGCTGCATCCCATACAATGCGTGTCATCTTATTTTCATTGTCCTTTGCTTCTATATATATTTTTTTGTTTCTTCCTTGGTTTCCTCAGTGATATCTTGGTTATTTAGTAATGTGTTATTTAGCTTCCTTGTGTTTGTGTTTATACTTTCTTTCCCCATAATTGATTTCTAGTTTCATAATAGCTTTGTGGTTGGAAAAGATGCTTGATATAATTACAGTTTTCTAAAATTTACCAAGGTTTAATTTGTGACCCAAAATGCTATCTATCCTGGAGAAGTTCCATGTGCATTTGAGAAGAAAGTGTATTCGGTAGCTTTCAGGTGGAATGTCCTGTAAATATCAGTCAAGTTTATCTGGTCTATTGTGTCATTTAAAGCTTGTGTTTCCTTATTTATTTTCAATCTGGATCATCTGTCCATTGATGTAAGCAGGGTGTTACTGTCAATTTCCCCTCTTACAGCTGTTAGCATTTGCCTTATGTTTTGAGGTGCTCCTATGCTGGGTACATAAACATTTATAATTGTTGTATCTTCTTGAATTGATTCCCTTATTATGTAGTGACTTTATCTTAAAGTCTACTTTACTTGATATGAGTATTGCTACCCCACTTTTGATTTCCATTTGCATATTTTTCCACCTCCTCACTTTCATGAAAGTGTCCCTAGATCTGAAGTGGATCTCTTGTAGACAGCAGATCTATGGGTCTTATTTGTGTATCCATTCAACTAATCTGTGTCATTTGGTTGGAGTATTTACTCCTTTTACACCTAAGATAGTTATTGATATGTATATTTTTATTACCATGTTATTTTGGGTTTCTTAATTGAAGTATAGTTGATTAATAATATTAGTTTCAAAAGGACAACATAGAGATTCAATATTTTTATGGATTGTTATCCATTTAAAGTTATTATGAAATAATAGGTATATTTTCCCATGCTGTACAGTATATCCTTGGTGTTTATTTCATACACAGTATCAATTGTTTGTGCCTCTTTAATCTCCTACACCCACCTTGCTTCCTTACCCACCCATCTTCTCCCCACTGGTAACCACTAGTTTGCTGTCTATATTGGTAAGTCTGTTTCTCTTTTGTCACATACATTTGCTTTATTTCTTAGGTTTCACATGTAAATGATAGCCCAGAATATTTGCCTTTTTCTGACTTATTTCGCTGATCATAATTCTAGGTCCATCCATACTCTTGCAAATGGCAGAATTTTATTCTTTTTTACAGTTGAGCAAATAGCCCCAGGTCATTCACCTTAAAACCTCAATAAAGAAATAATCGGCCAACCAGAAGTGTAGAATTGTATAGAATTTAAAGACTCAAGAGACAGTTTTCTATAACAAATTAACCTGGGGTATCCTCTAACGCACATTAATGAAGTCTCCTTTATGTACAGTTGGGAAGGCCCCCTGGAGGAGGAAATGGCAACCCACTCCAGTATTTTTGCCTAGAGAATCCCATGGACAGAAGAGCCTGGTGGGCTACAGTCCATGGGGTCGCAAAAAGTCGGACACGACTGAGCGACTAATACTAATACTAATATTCCATTATATATATGTACACCACATGCCCTTTACCTATTCATTTGTTAATGGGCACTTACATTGCTTCCATATCTTGGCAATTATAAATGATGCTCCTATGAACACTGGGGAGCATGTACATTTTTGAACAAGTGTTTTCATTTTCTTTGGTTATATACCTAGCAAGAAAATTGCTGGATCTTACAGTATTTCTATTTTTAGCTTTTAAAGGAAACTTCATACTGTATCTTTGTATCTTCTTTGGAGAAATGTCTATTTTGCTCTTTTGTCCACTTTTTAATTGGGTTCTTTTTTTCAATATTGAGTTGTGTGAGCTGTCTATAAATTTTGGATATCGATGACTTACCAGTCATGTCATTTGCAAATATTTTTTCCATTCAGTTGGTGACTTGTTCAGTTGGTCGCTTTATTTTGCTGTGCAAATGCTTTTAACTTTAGGTCCCATTTGTTTATTTTTCCTTTTATTTCTCTTGCCTTAGGAGAAGGATCCAAAAAAAATATTGCTACAACTTATGTCATAGGATGTTCTGCCTATGTGTTTTTTTTTTAATGTTATCGTTTCAGATCTTACATTTAGGACTTTAATCCATTTTGAGTTTATTGTTGTATATGATGTGAGAAAATATTCTAATCTCATTTTTTCCTTGTAGCTGTCCAGTTTTCCCAGCATCACTTATTAGCAGAGGTTGTCTTTTCTCCATTGCATTTTGTTACCTCATTTCTCGTAGATTAATTGACCGTAAGTGTGTGGGTTTATTTCTGGACTCTCTAGTCTGTCCCATTGATCTGTTTTTGTACCAGTACTGTGCTGTTTTAAATATTGATCATTTACAGTATAGACTAATATCAGAGAGCGTGATACTTCCAACTTTGTTCTGCTTCCTCAAGATCGGTTTGGCTGTTTGGAGTTTTGTGGGTCTATATAAGTTAGGGGTTTTTGTTCTAGTTCTGTGAAGAATTTCATGGGTATTTTGATAGAGACTGCATTAAATCTGTAGATTGTTTTGGGTAGTATGACCATTTTAACAATATTAATTCTTCCAATCCAAGAACACAAGATATCTTTCCATTTCTCTGTACGATTTTCAGATTTCTTTAGCAACGTCTTGTAAGTTTCAGAGTATAGTTATTTCACCTCGTTCGTTAAGTTTATTTTTAGATATTTTATTCTTTTTGATGAAATTGTTAAGGAATTATTTCCTTAATTTCTCTTGCTGACAGCTTATTATAAATGTACAGAAAAGCAACAAATATGAATCTTGTATCCTTCAACTTCACTAAATTCATTTATTCTAATAGGGTTTTTTTTTTTGGATGGAGCTTTAGTATGTTCTATGTGTAGCAATCATGCAATCTGCAAACAGTGGCAGTTTTACTTCTTCCTCTTCAATTTGGATTCCTTTTGTTTCTTTTTATTATCTATTGCTGTGGTGAAAACGGCCAGTGATTTTAACTATGTTAAGTAGAAGTGGTGTGAGTGGACATCTTTTGTGTTATGCCTGATCTTAGAGGAAATGCTTTCAAGCTTTTCACCATTGAGTATGATATTAGCTGTGGGTTTGTCATCTATGGCCTTTGTTATGCTGAAGTGTCTTCCCTCTATACCTGCTTTGTTGTGAGCTTTTATCATGAATGGATGTATGATCCTTTTTATCTATTGTCAAATTTGGCTTTGTTAAGGATATTTGTATCTATTTTCATTAGAGACGTTGGCCTACAATTTTCTTTTTTTGTAATATCTTTCCCTGATTTTGGTATCACAGTAATAGTGGACTTGTAAGTTCGAGATTGTTACATTCTCTTCAACTTTTTGGAACAGCTTGGGAAGGAGAACTCTTCTTTATATGCTTGATAGAATTTCCCTGTAAAACTATCTGGTCCTGGACTTTTATTTGCTGTGAACTTTTAAAATTACATATTCAATTTCACTATTCGGGAAATAGGTTGTCTATTTCTGATTCGGTCTCAGAAGGTTCTCTATTTCTAGAAATTTGTCCATTTCTTCTAGGTTGTCCAATTTGTTGGCATATAACTGTTCACAATATTGTCTTAAAATTCTTTGCATCTCTGTGGAATTGGCTGCTGTTTTTCTTCTTTCATTTCTCATTTTGTTAATTTGAGTTCTCTTCTTGATGAGCTTGGCTGAAGGTTTATCAACTTTATTGTCTTTTTAAAGATCTAGCTCTTGTTTTACTGATATTTTCTATTTTTGTGTCTACTTCCTCTCTGATCTTTATTATTTCCTTCCTACTGCTAACTGGGCTTTGTTAATTCTTTTCTAAATTCTTTATGATGGAAAGTTAGGTTGCTTATTTGATATTTGTCTTGCTTCCTGAGGTCTGCCTGCATCACTATAAACTTATCTCTTAGAACTGCTTTTGCTGTATCCCACAGATTTTGGAAAGTTACATTTCCATTTTCATTGTCTAAAGGTATTTTCATATACTTAAAATATTTCATATTTGGCATATAACTATAATTATTTGTTTTAAACAGGTAGACCTTTAAGTTCAAACATTCTAAAAGATCTACATTTTCTTTACTCCCTTCACACTTTTTTAAGTATAGTTGATTTACAATGTTATGTACAGCAAAATGAATCAGTTTATATAGTATACATATATATCATATATGTGCCCAGGTGGCACAGCAGTAAAGAATCTGCCTCCCAATGCAAGAGACACAAGATAGTATATGTGTGTGTATATATATATTTCCATAATCTTTTCCATTATGGCGTATTACAGAGTTTTGAATATAGTTCTCTGCTTTCTGTACCTGGATATCTGTTTCCTTCTTCATACTCAGACAGTTTCAGCCTGAGTTTTAGTAAATACATTTTCAACCACATTCTCTCCCTTCTCCTTCTGGGGCCACTGTAATGTAGATGTTTGTACACTTGATTTTATACCAAAGATCCCGTAAGCTGTTTTCATTTTTTTAATTTGTTTTTCTTTTTGCTTTTCTCATTGTTTTCTGTCATTCTTTCAGATCACTTCAGTGTTCTCCTGTGTGATCTAGTCTGTTAATTCCTCCCAGTGTGTTTTTATTTTTAGGTATGGTATTCTTCACTGGCAGGTGAATTCTTGTAACACTGCACCACCTAGGAACCCCTGGGTCAGGAAGATCCCCTGGAGCAGAAAATGGCAATCCACTCCAGTATTCTTGCCTGGAAACTTCCATGGACAGAGGAGCCTGGAGGGCTACAGTCCATGGGGTCACAAGGAGTTGGACATGACTGAGCACATCCACACAGAAACACCTTATTTTTCAGGTATGACTGGCTCTTTTTTATATTTTCTAGTTCCCTGTTAAAATTCTGTGTTCGTCTATTCTTTTCCTAAGTCAGTCAGCATCCCTATTAATAACGATTTAAGTTTCCAGTAGACTGTATATTTATATTTTTCTGTTTTCTAAGGTGTTTTCTCTTTCTCTTTCAATAGAGACAAATTCCTCTGTTTTCTCATTTTGCTTCTCTCTGTCTCTATGAAATTAGGTGCAACTATCACCTACAGTGGTCTTTGAGGGTGTTATTATGTGGGAGCATCCCTATACAGACTCTTTATCCCACCTCTGGCGGGAAAGCTGGAATCGACATGAACACAAGTCACATCTTTCCTCAGGGTCTGCTGGCAGCTGGCAGCCTGGAAGGTGAGGCTGGAGCAGGAGGGATGGGGGCTGGAGCCAGATACCGAGCTAGGGCTCCTCCTCTGCTCAGGGGCCATCACTGCCCTGTGGGGGCAGGGCCAGGTCTCAAGTTCCTGGAGCAGAAGGAACACTGAGGCTCTGGTCCTAGCTAACGCTGTTCCCTTTAAGGGTGTGCCCTTCCCCTTCCAGCAGCACCCTCAGCAGCAGAGAGGAGCAGGGCTGGGGCAGGAGGCTCTGCTGGGGATTCAGCAAGAGCTGGGGCACTGCGTGTGGTGACCTGTCTGGCGTTAGCAATCTGGTATACTTCTCACACGCTCTGGTAGTGGCGGCCTGCTCCCTGCTCAGGTGCTGCTGAGGGTCTGAGCTGCCACATCACCTCCTGGCCGAGCTTTTTCCTCACTGTCGGCAGCCCTCCTGGCTCCAGTGTGGAGCAGAAACGAGAGGCCAACACTGCTGGAGGATTACGCGGCTCAGGCTGGGGTGTGAGTGGGGTGGTTGTGGGAAACCCATCAGCCAGACACGCGGCTTAAATCCACCCCTTCTGCCCTCTCTGCTCTGCCTCAGGGGCAAACACCTCGTAAGCGGAATCTCTGCTCCCCATGTGGAAGCCCCCCTGTTAGTCCCACCAGGCCTGCAACCAGCCCAGGGGACTCTTTCCCTTGCTGGACCCCAGGGCTGTGGAGACCGATCTGTGACTTGACTGCTCACTCCCCAGGGAGGGTCCCCACTTCCCTCTGACTCCTCTCTCAGGGCCACAGGTCCCCAGCTGATCGCTTCTCTTCCCTTCTGCACTGACCATGCAGCCTTGATGGTACAGGAGTCTTACCGCCAGTCACCAGTCAGTGTGCAGTGAGAACTGTTGCACAGGTAAATGCGCTTTTCTTTTTGTGGATGTAATTTTGATATGTTCCTGAGGGACATGAATTCTGTGTCTTATACTCTGCCATCTTGATTCTTTCCTTGTCCTGTTTAGAAAAAAAAATCTTCACACATTCCAAGGTTATAAAAATATTATCCTGTGTTTTATTTTAAAAGCTGTCAGATATAGTCTGTTTGCAGAGGGGAGTTGGTTCAGGTAGTGACCAGGTTCATTCTTTTCCCATGGATGTATCACTGGCACAGCACTGTTGATTATAAATAGCAGTCTCTCCCTCAGTGGATTTCGGTGGCGTCTGTTATAATTCAGGTAACTGTGTGTAGGCGCCTGTTTCTCCCCATCCCACCCCACTGCTGCGTTAGTCTATGCTTGGAACAGTCCCGCTCTTTTCACCAGTGCAGATGTGAGCCCCGCTGTGTTCTCATGTAAATTCTGCTCTTACCTACTTTCATGCTAATTTTGCTGCTCTGGGTCCTTTGCCTTTCTATATACATTTCAGAGAACAGCTTGTAAATTGACACACACACACAAATAAACCACAGAAAACCAAATGTGGCTTTCACAGATTGTACTGTACAGAGTAATGTGAAGACAACTATCTTAACCATTTTAACTCTTCTAATTCACATAGTAATAAACTACCATTTATTGAGGTCTTTCATTTTCTTATAATGTTTAATAATTTCCAAGCTAGAGTTCTTATAAATCTTTGTTATACTTAAAGTATTTGATATTTTGAGGTAATTGTGTTATTAGGTTTTAAGTTTCATTTCCATTTACCCATTGTTACTACCTGCTGCTGCTGCTAAGTCGCTTCAGTCGTGTCTGACTCTGTGCGACCCCATAGACGGCAGCCCACCAGACTCCTCTCTCCATGGGATTCTCCAGGCAAGAACACTGGAGTGGGTTGCCATTTCCTTCTCCAATGCATGAAAGGGAAAAGTGAAGCCACTCAGTCATGTCCGACTCGCAGCAACCCCATGGACTGCAGCCTACCAGGCTCCTCCATCCATGGGATTCTCCAGGCAAGGGTACTGCAGTGGGTTGCCATTGCCTTCTCCATGTTACTACCTAAAAACACGATTTTTGTATATTGGTCTTGTGATCATCCTAAAGGACTGCAAGGAGATTGGAGATCCAATCAATCCATCCTAAAAGAGATCAATCCTGGGTGTTCATTGGAAGAACTGATGTTGAAGCTGAAACTCCAATACTTTGGCCACCTCATGCGAAGGGTTGACTCATTGGAAAAGACCCTAATTCTGGGTAGGATTGGGGGTGGGAGGAGAAGGGGAAGACAGAGGATGAGATGGTTGGATGGCATCACTGACTCGATGGACATGGGTTTGGGTAGACTCCGGGAGTTGGTGATGGACAGGGAGGCCTGACGTGCTGCAATTCATGGGGTCGCAGAGTCGGACACGACTGAGCGACTGAACTGAACTGAACTTGTGTTCTGAGACCTTGCTAAATGCACTTATTAGATATAGTAGCTTTTTATAGAATTAACAAGATTTCCTAAGTCTATGAATAAAGTCCATTTTACTTTATGTTTTGCCTCAAAAGCCACTAGCTGACTTTTCCAATACAATGTTGAATAGAAGTGATGAGAACATATTGTTTTGTTCCTGATATGAGGCAGAAAGCAGTCAGCATTTCAACATTACATGTGGTATTAGCTGTAGGTTTTTCATAGACGGCCATTTTAGAAAGTTTAAGTGTCCCTATTCTTGTGTGTCAGTGTGTGTAAATCATAAACGGATGTAAATTTAGCTCATCTTTGAGCTTATATTTAATTTTTAAAATCCTGTTAATATGATGATTGCATACATTTTTAAATGTTAAACCCACATTGTTGGAGTGAAATTTACCAATTTTATTAGGATTCTCCATAGAAACAGAACCAACAGGATAATAAAGGCATATATATGTATAGAGATATGTATGTATATAGTTATATATATATATGTATATAAATATGGGCTTCCCTGTAGCTCAGCTGGTAAAGCATCCACCTGCAATGCAACAGACCTGGGTTTGATGTCTGGATTGGGAGGATCCCCTGGAGGAGGGCATGGCAACCCACTCCAGCACTCTTGACTGGAGAATCCCATGGGCAGAGAGGCCTGGTGGGCTACAGTCCACGGGTAGCAAAGAGTAGGACACAACTGAGCAACTAAGCATGGCACAGCATATATATGTATATAAAAATATAAAATGCATATATAGGGCTTCCCTGGTGGCTCAGCTGGTAAAGAATCCACCTGCAATGCAGGAGACCCTGGTTTGACTCCTGGGTTGGGAAGATCCCCTGGAGAAAGGAACAGCTACCCACTCCAGTATTCTGGCCTGGAGAACTCCATGGACTATCTAGTCCATGGGGTCGCCAAGAGTCAGACACAACTGAGCGACTCTCACTTTCACATATATATATGAAATTATATATTTATATACACTATATAGTTATGATATAATAAATATTATATATTATAAACATATATTATTTATATAATATATATATATACACATTATATATACATAAGAAATTAGCTACACAATTCTGCAGTCTGAGAAGTCTCATGATCTACCTTCTAGAGACCCAGGAAAGCGAGCGGTAGTTGCTCTGAGAATCCGAGGGCTGACGTATGAGGCTCAGTGTTGGGCAGGAGTTTCTTTTTACATATGCTGTCTAGGTTGGGCATAACTTTTCTTCCAAGGAACAAGTGACTCTCAAGAGTTTCCTTACAGTTTTTAATTTTTCTGTGCTGCCTTCTTTATGGTCCAATTCTCCATCCATACATGACTACTAGAAAACCATAGCTTTGACTAGACAGACCTCTTTGGCAAAGCAAGTCTCTGCATAGAGGTTGGGCATAACTTTTCTTCCAAGGAACAAGTGTCTTTTAATTTTATGGCTGCAGTCACCATCTGCGGTGATTTTGGAGCCCAAGAAAATAAAGTGTCTCACTGTTTCCACTGTTTCCCCATCTGTTTGCCATGAAGTGATGCGACTGAATGCCATGATCTTAGTTTTTTGAATGTTGGCTGTTAAGTCAGCTTTTTCATTCTTCTCTTTCGCTCTCATCAAGAGTCTCTTTAGTTCCTCTTCTCTTTCTGTCATTAGGGTGGTGTCATCTGCATATCTGAGGTTATTGATATTTCTCCCAGCAATCTTGATTCCAGCTTGTGCTTCATCCAGCCTGGCATTTTGCATGATATCCTGGCCTTCTTTGATTTTCTGGTAGCATCTGTGTAAAAACAGCATCATTTCATCTTTTAGAAACATGATAAATTTACTGATAAAGCCTAGAGTTTTCTTTGTTGGAAGAGTTTTAACTATGACTTCGATTTTCCTAACAGGTACAGAGCTGTTCAGATGACACAGTCCTTCCTGACTGAACTTCGGTAGTTTGTGTTTTGTTAAAGAAATGTGCCAGTTATTTAAGTTGTCAAATTTATTGGTATAAAAATTATTTACAACTCCCTTATTATCTTCTTACAGTTTGGGGAATCTGTGGTGATGCTGCCGCTTTCAGTCCTGATAGCAGTTAATTGTGTCTCCTCTTTTTTTCCCTGAGCAGTCTGATGGGAGGTTCATTCTCATTATTGATCTGAAAGAACCAGTTTTTGTTTTCATTGATTTTCAGTTATTTTTTTTCTTTTCCCTATTTCTTAAATTTGTTCTCTTTTCTTTCCTTCTTGAGTTTATTGGATCCTACTTTTCTATTCTTAAAAGAAGTAGAAACTTATGTCATGGATTTTAGGCATTCAAGCTTACAAAGTTTCCTCTCTGTGTTGTTTATTTCACTAAGTCCAAAATATTTTCTAATTTTCACTGTGATCTGTCATTTACTTAGATGCGTGTTCCTTAACTGTCAATCATACAGTGATTTCCTAGGTAACGCTCTCCCATTAATTTCTAGTCAGTCTCACCGTGGTCCCTGGGCAAACTCTGCCTGCTTTCAATTCCTTAACTTCCTGGAAAAATCTGGATGGTCCAAAATTTAATCTAGTTTGTAATTATTCCATATATATGTCAAAAGAATCTATGTCTTGTTTGGGTGGTAGAACCGTGTAAATCTTGATTAGATAAGTTTGGTTGACAGTGGTTTGTCAATTATTTTACATATACTTAATAGATTTTTTTTGTTTTGCCAACTTCTCATAACTATTACTGTAGAGGAATACTGAAGTTTTCTACTATAATTGTGGATTTTAAATTTTTCTTTTTTAGTTTTGTCCGTTTGCATGTGTGTTGAAGCTCTGTTATTAGCTTCATCTACATAAAGATAGCTACATCTTCTTGATGAATTGATACTTCTCTTATAAAATATCCCTCTTTAATCTTTTCAAAATAGACTTTGTCATCCCATTGTCTTTTCTTCCATTCATTAAAATTCATTCTACAGTAAAATTCACACATTTTATTGTACAGCTCCATAATTTTTGACAAGTACATATAACTATGTCATTTCCACCATAATCAGAGTCTAGAATAGTTTCATCACCTCCCAAAATGTCTCCATGGCTTTTAAAGCCACTTCTTCCTTCCAACAGCTCCTGCGACAATTGGCCAGTTTCTGTCCCTAGAATTTGCCCTTTCCATAATGTTCCACACCTGGAGTCTTATAGGACATCTCTTCTTGATTCTGCGTGACTCCTCAGCATGATGATTCTGGGATTCATTCATGCTGTGGCATGGGTCAGTACAGTCCTTTCTGTGTTCCTGGGAAGAACTCAATTGCATGGAGATGTCTGACATCACTGCAACCTATTCTCTATCCATGCTGTTTCCAAATTCTTAACCATCCAGACAGACCTTTAGCCACTGGCCATAAATCAGCATAGATCTGAACCTCTGGCCACCTTTTCTTATAGGAAAGTGAACAAATATCTGCACTGTCTGAAGTCCTGCCACTGAGAGGATGTCTCTTCACAATTGTCCACAAGGGTTACTCACGGATGGAGCTGCAGTACCCCAGCTGTTCACTTTGGGTAGAGTCAACCATGTGGAACTATCTATAAACAAAACCTGACACTTTTATTCTTGGTCAGCTGGTTAGAGCAAATTCCCCTGGAGGTCATAGGTGTCAGCTGAGAAAATCTAACAAGAGCCCAAGATGTGAAAATGTGGACTACTTTCTCAGTAACTTGCCTGTGCTTTCAGGATCTGCTCATATGTGATTTCATAGGTGCCACTTCTTCTTACGAAGCTCAGTGATGCAGGCCCACCATTGTGGTTTTTTGATGGGCAGCTCACATGGCATGACTGCTCGGTGACCTGTGATCAAGTGTTCAGTCTTCAGAAACTGTATCTTTAAAAAGGCAGAACAATTATCTACAAAGAAAGGCATGAGTGTGCTCACAAATCTTAAATGTCTATGCAGGGTTTTCTGAACCCATGCTTTCCGCACACTGCTCCCAGCAAAGGATAAGGGCTGCTATACACTGAGGTCCATTCCTGAGAGTGAAATTCCTCTGAGAGCTGACTTGAAGCTCGAGCACTCTGTGGTGGTTCTGGCTGAACCGCGTGGCTGCCTAGGGCACTGTCACCCACCTCCCGTCCCCCTCTCCTTCAGCGGGGGTCAGACTTGCAGTCACACTGCCTCCATCTTCTCCTACACAGTGTTTCCCCTCTTGAAGTCCTTGCTTGTTTAATCTTGTCATGAGATGTGCTCTCAGTGGCCACTTTGAGTTCAAACAACTGTCTTTCCAAGTGGAGCGACGCAGTAGCCTCCCCGCCAGCCTCCATGTTCTCCTCCAGCCCCAAAATCTGCTCACTGATATGCTCACATTTCTACAGTTGAGGATTTGGGGACCAAAAGATCCTGCATAGTCGCAAAATTTATGACTTTCTTCCAGACACAGAAATTGGTGTGCAATTAGTGTGACAATTCTGAGCGTCTTGTTCTCATGAAGGTACTTTCTGGCCACAAAAAAGAAAGGGAAGTCATGGTTTCTGTCAGAAATCTTAGAATTTGTACAAAGAGAAAAATGATATATAATAACTAAAAATTAGGTAAACTTGGAAGTCAGAGCCGTTGCCCTTTGTGTTCCTTACTTTCCTCAGTTTCTAGAACTGTGCTTTGCACACAGAAGTTCTCAATAAATATTTGTGAAATGAGTCAATAAGGTACGACTGTCAGTTGCAAGGTTATACCTTTCACAAATGTATATTGAGCACCAACTACGTGCTAAATCCTAAATGCTGGAGATAAAGTGAGGAATAAAATGGGCAAAAATAACTATCCATAAACCTTATGTTTGTGCATTTGTGTGACAGACAATAAATCAGTTAATCAATAAAAGGCGATCTGTTGGTGATCAGGAAATATGATGATGAAAATAAAGCAGGAAAAGAGGGACGGGGCGCTGCTAGTGGTGGGGGGCCCCACTGAGGTGAAGACGTCACAGGAGAGCAAGAATGGACGGGGGTGAGGGAGCGCCTGAGTAGGTATGTGGGGGAGATTGTTCCAGGCAGGAGGAGAAGCACAGGTGCTCTGAGGTGGAAGCATCTTTGGACAGCTTCCTAGGCCACTGTGAGGGTGTTGGTTTTTACGGGGGGCTTCTGGGAGGTGTTGGTTGAGGCTGGGGCTTCCCAGGTGGCGACAGTGGTCAAGAACCCACTTGCTGATTCAGGACACATAAGAGACGCGCATTCGATCCCTGGGTCAGGAAGATACCCTGGAGAAGGAAATGGCAACCCAGTCCCGTATTCGTGCCTGGAGAATCCCACGGACAGAGGAGCCTGGCGGGATGTGGTCCACAGGGTCACAAAGAGTTGGACACGACTGAAGTGACTTAGCCCAGTTCAGGGTGATGTGGTCACACAGATGTGGCAGAACCTCACAGACACGGGAAGTCAGCAGAGGCTGACCATCTTTGTGGAGATCAGTCTCCAGTGAAGGGGGATTCAGATTTATTTCTTACCATCTATCCAGGGCTTCCCTGGTGGCTCAGTTGGTAAAGAATCTACCTGCAATGCAGGAGACCCTGGTTCAATCCCTGGGTTGGGAAGATCCCCTGGAGGAGGGCATGGCACCCCACTCCAGTATTCTTGCCTGGGGAATCCCATGGACAGAGGAGCCCGGTGGGCTACGGTCTGTGGGGTCGCCGAGTCAGCCACGACATGATAACTGCACCACCTACCCAGCCGCTTTTGGTCTCTACCAGCCACAGGATGAGGACTCAGCACAGAGGAAGTGGCGGGGCCTGCTGACGGCGGCCTGAGGAGAGTGATGGTTAAAGGCAGACAGACCAAGGAGGGTGGTCGGAGGCGCCACCTCTCGGCCGGCCCGGGGGTTGCGGAGGGAGGCTGAGCGGGCGCCTGTCTCACGGTGATGTTTCCTCTGGAAAGCAGGCGGCGAGGTCAGTGCTGGCAGCGCGGGAGGACGCTGACCGCTCTGATAATTCATTCATGCGCTCGGTGATTGGAAAGTCTCTGAGCACAAGTCTTGTGGTGGCCACTTCTGTTGGTGCCGTCTCCAAGTGTAAGGAATGTTTTTTAAGAAAGCTCTGTGATCTTTGTAATAGTGACTGTGATAAAAATTGGGAGCTGAGTCACAAGGTATTATTGGATGGATGGACAGACAGATGACAGATAAGTGGAGTTTAGATTTCCTGACAAGTCCTGGCTCCTGCAGTGTTTTCCATGGAGTATTTTTAATACACCAATTCTCTAACACCGTCTTTTGCTACCCAGTTTATATATGAAAACTCCGAGGCTGAGAAGGGTTCATAGCCTTCCACACTTCACCATGGCAGAGTCAGAATTTGAAACTACATTTGTCTGACCCCTGAGCCGATGTAACTGTCGTCTGATTACTGTGCCCAGAAAACTTGATCCAGGCTGAAAAATCCTAAATAGGGGAGATGCATAAATGATTAGGAAGGAGGAGCAGAGAGGAGCAGTGAAGACCAGCAGGGGTGGGGGCACAGCTCTGGGGAAGGTGAAACCCCCCAAAGAGGGGAGCCTCAGATCAGCTCTCAAACACAGGCACTGCTTTCTTTCTGAAGGAGGGAATCAAACCATCATTGCATCAATGCCAGTAATCAGAACAGAGTGGCATGCCACTGTTTCACGGTACCTAACTGGCCCAGGTCCTGCCGGCTGTGTGGATGGGGAGCCCCTCCACGCAGCCTGGTGATGCTGGGAAAGAAGGCATGATGGATGCCGAGGGGACACGGAACGGGAACCCCCCAGCCAGGCGGGGGTTGGGGCATTGGGAAGTCTCCCCACGAAGGTAAGGGAGCGGGGCCCAGCCAGAGAACCGCAGTCACACACAGGGCTGAAGACCAGGCCTCAGGCAGAGCGGCAGATGATCCAGAAGCAGGCAGGGCCAAGTTCACAGGATGCTCGCTGCAGGTCTGGGAGCCCCCAAGGGGCCGGGCCACACCTTGTCCATCTTTGCCCAGCACAGCACAGGAACTGCGGCTGACCCTATAACCACACTGATGAAGACACCGCCCTATTCTGAAGGCAGGATGAAGTACAGAGGGGCAGCACAACTGGATTCAGTGTCACGAAGCTCGGGCGGGGGGTGGGGGTTCTGCCCATGGTGATCTTTCGATGCCAAAGTGAGCAGTTTAGACGAAAATCACCTATGGAAATTAAAAGCCACTGTATAGTGACAGATTGAAAAAGTATCTGAGAAAACTTGATTAGACAATGAATCGTAGGGGCAAAAGTGCAGAGGGTGAGTGTTCAGTTTGGGGGCTTCAGGCAGGTGATAATGTACTAAAAGGTGAACTTCAAGCCAGGGTCCTGAGCAGGAACAAAGGGAGGAAGAGAAATTTTCTAAAGAAATAGCACTCGGTGATTTCATTCATTTCCTCATAATTGTTCGATGTACTTATTAATATGCCATATCATTCAACAAACTATGTGACATAAGAATAACAGAAAATAAGTTAAAGCTTCAAGGTTTTGATCCTGGGGAGAAAAAGTGCCACTGTGCTGAACAGAAGTTTCCATGTGAATGAAGAGAGAGAAATTTAATTTGTGCATAATAATCATGTAGGAAGATAGAAACACTTTTATCAGACATGTGCGATGTACCCATAACTCTGCTGAGACACTATTTCCTTCTCCTGGTGCACTGAGATGGGCTCTCTGACTGCCCGTTCTGCCCTTGAGGAAACGGAGGCTATCTATTGGGTTGGCCAAGACCTTCGTTCGGGGTTTTCCATTACATGTTACAGAAAACCCTGAATGAAACTTTTGACCAACTCAATAAGTTGCCCAAGGTCACAGAGCTATACAGGGTAAGGCTGGGATTCAAAACAGGCTTGATGACTCTCAAGCCGCACTGAGGCCACGTCTGACACTGTCCTCCCCAAACCCGCGGTTCTCAGGTGATGGCTGAGCATCCAGACGGAGGCCTTCTGGGAGAAGTGGAGGATCTGCTGAAGGGCTGGGACGGGACTTTTCTCTTTAGTGTCTGCAACACAGTGGTGATGCTTGATGCTGAAAGTGCAGACTGTACTTTCAAGTAAGTGGGAGAAACAGGTCCATGGTCAGTGGACGCTGGATCTGAAAATACGTAAAACACTACCTATTTAGGGGTTGCAGGAGGCTTCCACATTTTAGGATACAAGTTGGTGTTTTTCTCTTTTCTAGGTGAGGTCCCCCTAGAGTGCCATTTCGCTCACATGATTGTGAGTTGAGCACACAGTGGTTCGGAAGGTTTCCTTCAGACTTAGCAATTCAAGTCCTCCGCTTGGTAACGTATGTTGGAGACATTTTTCTTCTTAAATATGAACTTGTATTTCCGTGTCTGAAAAGTGAAGTTTGGGAAGAGGTGTGTGTGTGTGGGGGGGTTCTGAGCAGGAGGCTGAAGGAAATTGGGCTTGTGTGTGTGTGTGTGTGTGTGTGTGTGTGTGTTCTGAGCAGGAGGCTGTATGAAACTGGGCTTATAGTCCAGCTGGAAAGAATGGAGAATGGAGTTGCTCCTTATTCTGGCAGCAAGAGGCTGGACCAGCACGGAGTCTTCACCTGGGGAGTTTGCTTGTGCCCCAAATACACTGGTTCTGAACAACTAGAATGAACTTTGGGACGGACTCCTGGATTTTGTGACTGCATTCTCAGGACAAGGAGGAAGGGTCTGAACAGAGGGCTTTGTTTTCCAGTCTCAACTCTGATCTTGCCAAAAGCACTTAACTCCCTCTCTGTACCTGTAGTAATATGAGTGATGGTATAGGTGGTGCTAGTGGTCAAGAACCGGCCTGCCAGTGCAGGAGACTTAAGAGAGTTTGATCCCTGTGTGGGGAAGATCCCCTCGAGAAGGAAAGGGCAACTCACTCCAGCACTCTTGTCTGGAGAATTCCATGGACAGAGGAGCCTGGTGGGCTACAGTCCATGGGGTCATACAGAGTCCAACCCGACGGAGGTGACTCAGCACGCTCTGTGGGTCTGGGGGTCAGACCCAGCTGCAGCTCCGTCAGTGTTTCATCACTCTGGTAACCGTTCCTCCCCAGGAGAGGGGCCTTGGCCTAGGGAGGGACTGGCTTTTCTCTGAGTCCTAAGAGATCGAGCACTCGGGTGCCAAGCTGAGGCTTTCCTGGTATAGACGCTGGTCTGTCTGAAAGCCTGGCTCAGAGCAGTGTCCCCAGGACTGGCCTTTTCGTGGCCACTTCCACGGCTACTCTGCACTCGGTCATCCCCTCTCCCTCCTGGAGGAGCAGGTTAAAGCCCCCAGTGGGTCCCGGCTCTCCCTGGGGGGTAGTACAGGTGTAGCCAGGCCACATAAGCCGGAGTGGCCAGCTGAGATGGTGCAGAAGTGTCTGCAGGACTCTGGCTGAAACTGTTTAGACCATAAAAGTGGGGGCCGTGGTGAAGTTGTGCAACATTATAACCACTGATGCAGCAAGAATTCTCAGAAGTTGTATGAGAAAGGAAAGTAAGAGAGGACTGGATTTCCTGCCATTTTAGACTTCTAAAATGGTTGGCCATGACAGTACAGCTCTAGAGGCCGAGTTCAGACAGGCCTGGTGCTTCAGAAAGGGTGAGTATTCAGAGTGCAGTGCAAGTGGTGCCCTCCAGGACTGTATAATGCCAGCCCCCCTGTCGTGTAAAGAAAAATACTACACTCTGGAGACTGAAGTGACTAGGGGCATCTGAACTGCATAAAGATTGTCATTATTTAATTCTGACTGTGAGCTAGGCATTGTATATTCATTACAGTGCTAATCCTTACCATGATGCTGCTGGTGAGCAAATGGAAGTGACAGTCGCTCAGTCGTGTCCGACTCTTTGCAACCCACGGACTGTAGCCCACCAGGCTTCTCTGTGAACTCTCCAGGCCAGAATACTGGAGCGGGTAGCCTTTCCCTTCTCCAGGGGATCTTCCTAACCCAGGGATCGAACCCAGGTCTCCTGCATTGCGGGCAGATCCTTTACCAGCTGAGCCACAAGGGAAGCCCGAGAATATTGGAGTGGGTAGCCTTATCCCTTCTCCAGCGGATCTTCCCTACCCAGGAATCAAACCAGGGTATCCTGCATTGCAGGGGGATTCTTTACCAGCTGAGCTTATCAGAGAAGCCCTTTAGGGCTTAGAAAGAAGCCTTAGGAAGAAAGGCATTTTAAAGTTATATGGTTTCTTTCCTTCATATGGAAACAGCCACAACCCTGCAATTTCTCCTTGTGTATAAATGTTCAAAAGGAGACCACGTCATGGGTACTGTAGGGTATAGTTCAGGCCGAGGCAGAAAAGGAAAGACGACCTCAACAGAAGTAGGTTACCTTTATTCAGGCAAGGAGGAGTGACAGTCAGCCTGACGACCAGGCTGAGCACCGAGAGGGATCAGGGAGGCTCCGTATTTATAGGGGGTTGTGGAAGGTTCCTGGACAGGGGGTGATAAGTCTTCTGGGCAGGTGTAGGGGGTGGAAGGTTTTCAGAGAAGCCGGCCTGGACCATCAGGGCGGGACCTAAAGTTCTGTTTTGTTTTCTCCGAAGTTAGATGATTCAGCAAGGGCCTTTGAGACTGTTGTTTTCTTTTCTAGGCCGAAAAGACTCCTTCAGGTACCACAATTCTCCTCCAGGCCATCTCTTCAGGTAAGACTGGACAAGCAAGCATTCTGTATGCTGGTTTACTCAGATAGAATTCTTCTTAGAAATATGAGTCAAATTCTCATTCTGTTTTAAATTTGAGCAGATAATTCCCCCTGAATAGTTTAATCTATGCCTGGGAACATACCGTTTTTCCAGAGTCAAAGCATAAATACAATTCGCTATGTATATTATTCAAGACCTAGTTCCAAGTAGCAGAAAACCCAGTTTACAAAGAGAGAATGTTTGGTGTCTAAAAAAAAAAATATCCTAAGGGTAGAACAACACCCCTGCTGCAAATAGGGGTCCCTCTTCTTCTCTCTCTCTGCCTCTTTCTTACTTCATCTCTGAAGGCTTCTTTCTACTCTTTGGGCTTCATTCTCAAACAAGCTCCCTTACATGGTATCAAGATGTCCACCAGCTACAAACTTAAAAGACATTTCTTCCTAATGATGTCAACTAAGATGCCACTGTTGTGTTTCGCTGGCTCCGAGTGGCCGACTCAGGACCATCTGGATGCAGCCTGTGATGTATCCTCCTTAGGAAGGTCCAGATCACATGCCCCACCTCCAGTTCAGGGTGAGTAGAGGGCAGGGAGGTGGTCCTAAGGAAAATCAGAGTGTCAGTAGTAGACAATGAAGTAACAGATGCTGTGTAAAGTCAAAACAATGTTTTACTACACTGAAAAAAAAATTTAAGTATAAATAATCTCAGTACTTTTATCTGTTCTGCAAAATTTCAGACTTATGGTGATGATGTCTCTAATCAAAGGGAATAACACTGTCCATGGCTTTTTAGACTCACATTTTTTTAGGTGGCTCTTTGAATAAAGACTGTATTGAAGCAATCAATAGACAAGCAGAAGGTAATAAGAAAAAAAAGCATAACACAACATAAGCAAAAGAATATTTTCAATGATGGCTAACTAGAGTTATTCTATAATTACTCCACCATAGCCCTGAAAATGAGTCACCAAAGACTGAATATTTATAAGCTTTCTGACCTCAAAAAAATTCAAAATCTTAAATGAGGTCACCTAAGGAGACTGTGGAAAACTTCCATGCAACTTATTGGCAGATTTTAGTTCTTGATTCAACAAGCGTGGTATGAAATGCACGCCATCTGGTTACTGGGAAAATTCTAGTCCGTATTAACTGCTTGTGTGAGAGACATGCCTGCTATTTAGTTGTAAATGAATGCACCTGCAAATGGGGAAGAAAAGAGCGTGTCTTGTCTCTTGCTCCTCGGGCTGGAAGATTTGATGACATAACACTGCCACTCCACCCGCTTTCAGACTCTGATCAGCACAGCTGCTCTCCCGCCCCTGCGAAGGTGCTGTGCCGTCGGCCGGAGCAGAGCGCGCAGGGGGAGGGGGTTCCAACGGACACTGAGAGGAAATGGTCCCTTCCAACATTCCAGATGAAGCGCAGGCACTTCTGACTTTGCTTTTAACCCTGTCAAAGAAGTGTATTTCAGGGGAAAACAAGGCTTTACACAAGTCTGTGCTCTCCAGCTTGACTCCCCTGAGATCCTGCCTACGATGAGCTGATGTGGGCACAAGAGAAGAATCCACATGGATGTCATCGCTTCCCCAGTGAGCAGTGATCCAGCCCAGGCGGGCAGTCACAGACTCCAAAACTGGAAACCCTGTTACAAAGAGCCTGGGGGTGCTCCGGTCCATCCTGTGGGCCCAAACTTGACTTCACAGGCGAGGCACTGTGTACTGCCCTCAAAACTGCAGCAGAGAGCAAAGGAGTTCATGGTGTGCTGGCCTGATGACAGAAGTTGCTCATATCCTAGTGCCGCCCCTTACTAGCAGAGTAGAGGGACTATCTGCATTCTCTATGAATTATAACGGCTTTAGTTCTTCAGAAGAGTAAACGCAATTTTCCCACAGGCAGATGAGAATTATCTCATTTTTGTATTGAAGTATACTTGATTTACAAGGATTTATACAAACATATACATGTGTATATGTACCTATTTCTTTTACAGATTCTTTAACATTATAAGTTATTATAAGGTATTGAATATAGTTCTCTGTATTATGGACAGTAGGCCCTTGTTGTATGTTACATATAGTAGTGTGTCTCTGTTAATCCCAGATGACTAATTTACCTCTCCCCTCCCCTTTCCCCTCTTCCCTCGTAACTGTAAGTTCATTCTCTAAGCCTGTGAGTCTGTTTCTACTTTGTAAATAAGTTCATTTCTATCCTTTTCTTTTAGATTCTGCACATAAGTGATATCATATGATACGTCTTTCTCTGCCTTATTTCACTTAATATGATAATCCTTAGGTTCATCCATATTGCCACAAATGTCATTCTTTTTTATGGCTGAAAAGGAAGAAAGAAAGTGAAAGTGAAGTCGCTCAGTCGTGTCCAACTCTTTGCGACCCTATGGACTGTAGCTCACCAGGCTCCTCCATCCATGGACTGCAGCACATCAGGCTCCTCTGTCCAGGGGATTTTCCAGGCAAGAGTACGGGAGTGGGTTGCCATTTCCTTCTCCAGGGGATTGTCCCAACCCAGGGATCGAACCCGGGTCTCCCACATTGCAGGCAGACACTTTACCATCTGAGCCACCTGGGAAGCCCAATGGACATGAGTTTGAGCAAACTCCGGGAGATGGTGAAGCCTAGCTTCAAGAGGTCACAAGAATCCGACGTGACTTAGCAACTGAACAACAACAAAAAGTATTCTACTGTGTGTACGTGTATATATTCTAATATATATATGCTACATCTTTTTTTAATGTTTTTAATTGTGGTAAAAGTCACATAATATAAAAAACAAATACATATAGAAATAGTACAGATGACCCTACCTGCAAAGTTGCAAAGCAGAAAGAGAGACACAGATGTAGAGAACAAATGTATGGATGGGAAGGGGGAGATAAATTGGAAGACTGGGCTTGACATATGAACGTACTGTATAGCACAGGGGGAAGAAAAAAGGTACAACCTTTCATAGAATATATATTAACCTTAAAAATGTATGCCAGTATAGAGTAGGTGCAGACAAATACTGTTTGACTCCACTTATATGAAGTTCCCAGAACAGTCAAAAATCACGGTCAGAAGGTGCACTGGTAGAGGCCGGGGGAGGGGAAGGGGGTGTCCGTGCTTGCTGGGGACAGTTTCAGTTTAGGAAGGTGAATGATTCCCGAGATGGACGGTGGTGATGGGTACACAACAATGCAAACGTACTTGGTGCCACTGAACTGTCAGCTAAACAGGGTTAAAATAGCACGTTTTATATTAGGTGACTTTTAACCACATTAAACATTGAGAATGATGTAGGGTACGTATATTAGAATGTTCCGTATGGAATACATACATACACACACACAATGGATTATCACTCAGCTATAAAAGAATGGAACAATGCCATTTGTGGTAATCTGGATAAACCCAGAGATGATCTTACTAAGTGAATTAAGTCAGACAAAGAAACAGCATATGCTATCACTTATATGCAGAATAAAAAAAAAACTGATATAAATGAACTTACTTGCAAAACAGAAACAAACTCACGTAGAACATGAACTTACAGTTCCTGGAGGGCAGGAGAGATTGAGAATTCAAGATTCACATGTACACACAGCTATATTTAAAACAGATAACACACAAGAAACTGCTGTCACAATAGAGGTCTTTTTGACTGAGAAAACAGTGTCCATATTTTTTTCTTTTACAATTTTAGGTTAAATTATGTTCATGACTTTTCTACTGAAACCATTTTTGATAATTAACCTAATCAACAACATTTGCATGTATCAGCATAGCAGAGCTGGGCGTTCTCAACTTGGCCCAAGCCCCTGTCCTAAGTCCTCATCTAGTTAAGTCAGGGACACATTTTGCTAACTGTTGCTCTTGGTTTTGCATAGCTCTCCATCTCATCAGCATTCGAACGCTAATCATCTAAAACTGAAAGTCAGTTATAGTCTTGCAGTTATTACAGTTGAAAATTTGGTTTACACTGTTCTTTTGAGGAACAGACTTCTAAGGTAAAACACAGTGTGACACCATTCCACACCCACTAGGCTCCCCAAAGTCCAGAAGACCAAGACCAGGCATGGCAAGTAGCAGAGACAAGGAGCCGCCAGGATCCTCCCACTTTGCTGGTGGGAGGACAGAGCAGGTAAACTACTTTAGAGAAAGATTCTGCATTTTCTTATTAAGTTAAAAAACTACCTTCAGTTCAGTTCAGTCGCTCAGTCGTGTCCGACTCTTTGCGACCCCACAAATTGCAGCACGCCAGGCCTCTCTGTCCATCACCAACTCCCGGAGTCTACCCAAACCCATGTCCATCGAGTCGGTGATGCCATCCAACCATCTCATCCTCTGTCGTCCCCTTCTCCTCCCGCCCCCAATCCTACCCAGCATTAGGGTCTTTTCCAATGAGTCAACTCTTCACATGAGGTGGCCAAAGTATTGGAGTTTCAGCTTCAACATCAGACCTTCCAATGAACACCCAGGATTGATCTCCTTTTAGGATGGATTGACTGGATCTCCTTGCAGTCCAAGGGGCTCTCAAGAGTCTTCTCCAACAACACAGTTCAAAAGCATCAATTCTGTGGCGCTCAGCTTTCTTCACCGTCCAACTCTCACATCCATACATGACCACTGGAAAAACCATAGCCTTGACTAGACGGACTTTATCACAATAAACTGTGGAAAATTCTGAAAGAGTTGGGAATACCAGACCACCTGACCTGTCTCTTGAGAAACCTGTATGCAGGTCAGGAAGCAACAGTTAGAACTGGACATGGAACAACAGACTGGTTCCAAATAGGAAAAGGAGTACGTCAAGGCTGTATATTGTCACCCTGCTTATTTAACTTACATGCAGAGTACATCATGAGAAACGCTGGGCTGGAAGAAACACAAGCTGGAATCAAGATTGCCAGGAGAAATATCAATAACCTCAGATATGCAGATGACACCACTCTTATGGCAGAAAGTGAAGAAGAACTAAAGAGCCTCTTGATGAAGGTGAAAGAGGAGAGTGAAAAAGTTGGCTTAAAGCTCAACGTTCAGAAAACTAAGATCATGGCATCTGGTCCTATCACTTCATGGGAAATAGATGGGGAAACAGTGGAAACAGTGTCAGACTATTTTTTTGGGCTCCAGAATCACTGCTGATGGTGATTGCAGCCATGAAATTAAAAGACGCTTACTCCTTGGAAGGAAGGTTATGGCCAACCTAGATAGCATATTTAAAAGCAGAGACATTACTTTGCCAACAAAAACTACCTTACAATCCAGCAATTCCATTTCTAGCCACTGATCCAAGAAAAATAAGAAAAGTAATAACATTTAAGAAGAACTATTAAGTCATGGTGAAAGGGTACATGCCTGAAGTCACTTCAGTTGTGTCTGACTCTTTGCAACCCCATGGACTATAGCCCCCCAGGCTCCTCTGTCCATGGGATTCTCCAGGCAAGAATACTAGAGTGGGTTGCCATGCCCTCCTCCAGGGGATCTTCCCCACCCAGGGATCAAACCTGCAACTCTTGTGTCTCCTGTATTGGCAGGTGTGTTCTTTACCAATAGCACCACCTGGGAAGCTTCCATAATCAACTCTGAATGATCCAAAATGAAAAACCAATTTTATTAGACTTTATCACTAAAATTTCTATAATTTAATGTGCTACATAATTCTCTTGTCTTGATGTGCCTTCAAAAGTATAGAAAGAGCATGGTTGACAACTTCTAAAAGTTTGTAATTAAAATACCCACAATCCATAAAAATGTTTTATTCTAATAAATAATGAAGTTGCTTAATATAAGGCAGCAGTGCTCTTGTCCTCAGTGTCCACTCGGCACTCCAGGAACCTCACCTTCATCCGGGTCCCCGATGAGACTAGTGTGTTTGCAACCCCTGACTCTTAAGACCAAGCGCTTCTGAAATTTAAAATATTCCTGACTGTAGAAAAGGAAAACAGCATATATACCATATATGATTTAAAACGTTCAGTGGGTTCAATGTCTTATAATTAAACCAACCAACATTTTTGCAGTGAAACATGAATACTGATACTAAGTGGCATCTGTAATGACTAAATAGCCATGTCATTTCAGATCAGGATTTAAATCCGCCTGGCAATGCAGGAGACATAAGAGATGTGGGTTCAATTCCTGGGTTGGGAAGATCCTCTGGAGGAGGGCATGGCAACCCACTCCAGTACTATTGCCTGGAGAATCCCCACGGACAGAGGAGCCTGGTGGGCTACAGTCCAGGGGTCGCAAAAGTGTTGAACATGACTGAAGCAGCTTAGCATACACGTACAACTTGATTCACATTATTTTAAAATGTTTTGTTTTCAATTAACAAACAAGTCACAAACTGTGGGAAAGCAATATTTGCAATACATGTATCTGGCAGAGAGCTTAAAATATATAAAGAATTCTCAACAACTAAAATTTCTAAAATATGTATCTTTATATATCTAAATATATAAGGAACTCTTAACTTTAAAATGTTATAAAAAATGGGCAAAAATAATGTAAGCCACTTCCTGACCAGGGTAAACAAAGGGCAAGTAAGTGCCTGTAAAAGTGCTCAATGTTAATCATCAGGAAATAGAAACTAAACATACAGTGTGGCACCATTCCACATCCGCTAGACTCCCCAAAGTCCAGAAGACCAAGCAAGGCAAGTATCAGAGACAAGGAGCCACCAGGATCCTCCCACTTTGCTGGTGGGAGGATAGAGCAGGTAAACTACTTTAGAGAAAGAGTCTGCATTTTCTTATCAAGTTAAAAAACTACCTTATGAACCAGCAATTCCATTTCTACCCATTGATCCAAGAAAAATAAAAATAGATGTCCACAAAAAATACTTGTACGAAGATGATCATATCAACATTATTCACAACAGCCAACAACTGGAAACAGCGCAGGTGCCCACCAACAAGGTTCTGCAAAGTCTGCTGTATGTACAGAATGGAACACAGCTTAGGAAGAAAGGAACGCGTCTGTAAAGCAGTAAGGATGGCTCTCCAAAGTTTGAGTGACAGCGCTCATCCACAGAGGAGAACATGCTCCACCTGCGTTAGGTCCGAGGACAGGCAAAACTAACCCGTGCTGACAGAAAGCAGCAGACAGCTGCTGGGAGGGCTGTGAGGGAGAGGGAACAGCTTGCAGGAAGAGGAGACTCTACGGGCCATGGTTTGCATCTTGTTTCGGAAGCGTGGGAGGTTACACAGGGTGTATGCTGACTGAACACTGACCCTGTAAGTTTTCTGACCTCTGCTTTCAGGGTTTGGAACTGTAGGCAAAGGACTCTGGACCTGTATTAAATACTTATTTTCCTGACAATCCTTGTCTCTGATGGAAAAAGCTAAATACACTGCAGCACAGAGGAATTCTGCTGCTAAGAACTGGGGTTTCAAAGAACTGGCCTGGGGTTTCTAGACTTAAGTGACCGACTCCTCACAGACAGACCTTACATGGTTGGGTCTGGTAAACTGCTTGGGCATACTTCAGGGACAGAGAAGGTGGTTTAGCACTTAAAGCCTCAAAGTACACCTGAGTCTGACAAACCTCATACTGAACATTTACACCTTCAAGAAAAGGTCCATTCCAGCCACCACCTCTCCTGTGCTCCAGATCATAGTTGGTCAGCTTTCCTACTGCTGGGGAGAGTGAACCAGCAATGACATTGACTTGGTCACGCTTGTTACTGAGGGGTCCACAGATGGGGCGCCTGCTGTCCCTTCTCCTGTGGCCCATGGGGCTTCTACATGCCAGTCACACAGCGATGCGAGGCCCTGAACGTGCTTTCTGGATCAGGCTCCATACTGTAGCAGGAACACATGGCTCCAATGGGGAAGCTCCTCTAGTTGGCAGGGAGAGCAGCTGCAATTAGGATTCTCTGGGGAAGGTCCTTCGCTGCCGTCTCTTCAATGCTGGCTTTGAGTAGAGCGGAAAGCAAGAAGCATCTCTCACAACCGTCAAAATCAAAATGCTTGTATCTCTGCATGCTTCTAGTCTAAAGAAAATGCAAACTTGGGATAATATTAAAGCTTCAAATTGTGTGATGTGTTCCTTAAAGGTCAATAACCCCCTCGTTTACTTTATGAAGTTCTTGTCCTCGTTTAGATTGCAATCTGCTGGCTCAGTGATAGAAAACAAACAAAAACCACAAAGTGGAAGGGGGAGGCATAAATTAGGACGGGAATGACAGATCTTCACTCTTGATATAAAACAGACAACCAACATGGACCTACTGTATAGCACAGGGAACTCGACTCAACACTCTGCAATAACCTATGTGGGAAAGAATCTAAAACAGAACAGATGTGTGTGTGTGCTCAGTCCTGGCCAACTTTTAGCAGCCCCATGGACTGTAGCCTGTGGGCTCCTCTGCCCGTGCAATTTTCCAGGTAAGAAACCTGGAGTCAGTTGCCATTTTCTACTCCAGGGGATCTCCCCAACCTAGGGATCGAACCCACATCTCTGGATCTCCGGCACTGGCAGGCAGGTTCTTTACCACTAGCACCACCTGGAAATATATGAATATGTAAAAGAATGGCTACCCACTCCAGTATCCTTGCTTGGGAAATCTCATGGGCAGAGGAGCCTGGCTGGCTACAGTCCATAGGGTTGCAACGAGTGGGACACAACTGAGCGACTAACACTACTACTAGATATCTAATTCCCTTTGCTGTACACCTGGAACTAACACAACATTGTAAATCAACTATACTCCAATGTACATATATACACTCATGATAACTACACTATAAATTGTTATACAAGTAAATCTTAAGACGATTCAGTGCTTATGCTGAAAGTAAGAACCACACAAGTTCAGTGGCAGCTACCCTTCTAGTTGTGGAACCAGGGACACTTTCCTGATACTCTGAGTCCGAGTTTCCTCGTCTGTGGAGTGAGGATGATAATATTTACTTCAGGGTCTACTCTGAAGTGTTCAAGGAATTGAGAAAAATCTTGTTTGTAACTGTCAAGCAGAGAATTGCCATGTTCAACTCCTCTTGGACAATTATTAACCAGATTACTTTCTCTTTGTCCCATTTTCTCATCTGCAAAATAGGAATAATATCAGCACCTGGCTTGCAAGGTAAAACTGATATATGCAAAGCAGCTGAAACAATGGCCAGTCCCCAAAGAACTAAACAGGAGGCACTTCAGGAGCACTGTTTCTCTCCACCCCTCTCAGCCATGACACAGCCAGCCTGATGCCACTTTCCTCACCACTGTTGCTCTGCATCTTCAGCCGTCATTGAGGATTAAGGTCCAGAGCTGCTCCAGGCCTGAGTAAGTATTGGGCAGACACTTCAATCCGCATCACCCAGGACCAGGGTAATGACGGTTGACATTGATTGCAAGCCTGTTATGCATAAGACACGACACTGCTTTACATGCGCTCTGTCACTTAATCCTAACAAAACCCATGTGATGTCAGTGATATTATTATCCTTGTGTTACAGAGGCAAAAGCTTTAAATGCTAGCCCACTCACAAATACGCAGGAAAGAATGAAGATCCAACCCATGTCTGGTGACTCAAGAAGCAGAATGAATAACCGAAATGGAGCAATACCTCCCCGGGAAAGAGATGACGTACTGAAGGTCGAGTTGGGAGCGGAGGGACCCTGAGCGTGAGTGGCTGCCTTGCGGAGCAGAATCAGCACCTCTCCTGAGCACACGTGATTGGCACAAAACTCCCCAGAGCCAAAGACAGCCCTTGGTACCTACTGTGGGCTATGGTAACAGACCCTAGTGTCCTGTTCACACTCCCAGAAGGAGCACTTCCCTGCATCGCCCATATGGGGCGAAATACACCTAAACACAGGACAGTGTGGTGATCTGCAGTAAGACTCCAGTCTTCTATCACATATTATTATTCAACAGAACAATATCTCTGCCCAGAACACACTCAAAAGAGAGAGAATCAGTTGTGAGCCAAATTTGCACAGATTTCTATTTCATGCAGAATTACTTAAAACAGTATAAAACTGAAAACACAAAATGCAACAAAAGAAAAAGAGCTACCTAAATTGCGAGAAAACCTTAATGTAGGGGCTTCCCAGGTAGCACTAGTGGTAAAGAACCCGCCTGCCAACGCATGAGATGTAAGAGACATGGGTTCAATCCCTGGGTGGGGAAGATTCCCCGGAGGAGGGCATGGCAACCTACTCCAGTATTCTTGCCTGGAACATCCCATGGACAGAGGAACCTGGCAGGCTGCAGTCCATGAAGATGCAAAGAGTCGGACACAACTGAAGTGACTTAGCACTCACACCCCTAATGTGGGATACTGTCAAGATTTTAATAATGATGCTTTCAAAGTTCGATAACTGAAAAATATTTATGAAAAACTATTGAGTGAAAAAGCACAGGTATGTGTGTCTATGTACATATATTAATATATATAATGCCGGTTGTATAGATAACCTGAACATAATTTTATAATCACAAAACTTACATGCATATAAAACATAATTACATGCATACAAACTTATGCATAGAAATAAATTATTCTAAAATATGAATTATGACCATCTCTGACAAGCTCTCGGATAATTTGTATTTGCTTCTCTTTCATTTTTATATATTTCCTAATTTTATATAGTTTTATAAATAAAAAGAAAACATTCAAAATAACAAACTACAATGAAGAGCTAAAAACAAAAATGTATGCTGTGACCTTACCTGTGCCTCTGTTCCCAACCAGGGAGATAGCTAGCTAGACACAGAACACAAGGGCATTAATGAAGAATTATTAATACATATATATATATATGTAAATCTCCACTTCCCAGACTGACAGTTTAACCCTGACTTGGCCTTTTATTGCCACATAACCAAGCCTAGTTATCTACTGCCCTAGAGCTTTGGATTAGAGACAGCACATGAAAATTGGACATATCTATAGAACACTACGGTTACTCAATTAATAACTCTACTCACTGTCATATTCTGCCTCCCATTTTTATAATTTGATTTTTATATCCATGTTAATCAATTATAATCCCAATGAGGATGGGAATTATTTTATTCCCTACAGCACCAGGCATAAAGTTGGTTAAGAGCAAGTCTTCAATTAAACCCACAAAATAAAGACTAGGCAATTAAGAAATACTTGAAAAATACTCCCAGTTTAAATCTGTCACATCAGCAGCCGCCTAAGACACAGGAAGGTGCGCACACACGGCGGCGCAGGTACAGCGACCCCCAGTGTTCCATGTCCTACCAGGAACTTCAGGAAATGACTGATAAAGCTGGGTCTAGAATGCTTTCTCAGAAGCAAGCTTGACTAAGCAAAAAGTACTGTACAAAGCAAGCCAGTTCCATCTTTCAAAATATATATAACTTAAGATAGGGAAGTTTTTAATTTGGGGTAAGACATTTACTAACGCAAATTATCTTTCAGCTTTATCTTCTAAACCGTAGGTCTTTCCACTGATTTTCAAAAGTACATCCACATATATTTCAAACCATAGGTCTTTCCACTGATTTTCAAAAGTACATCCACATATATTTCAAACTATGATTACCTTCAAGGTCCTATATGTTGAAAAAATCTTGGAAACAGTATAAAAGGATAAAATTATATTTGTCATAAAAATTTCCCAAAGTATATGTCTAATATTTTAAACTATGATTGTACTTTCCTTTATCATTATCATTAATTTTCATATTATTATACTTTTCTATGTCACACTATCAAGATCAGATTCATGAATCATTTGTCATGTTTGCACACTTGAGAAGTGTCCTAAACCCTGGTGGGAAGAAAAGGGGTTTAGTGGAAAGAAGGGGGTTTTGGAAACAGGCTGGGGTTTACACTGCAGCTCTCCCACTTACTAGGTGTACCACCTTGGCATGCAAATGCCTCTGAATTCTTTCCTCATCTGTAACATAAATTAAAATGTCACCTTTTATGATTCCCACTTTCTGTTAACCTGCAGTTCAGGGGCCTGGGGCTCCAGAGTCGTGATCTGGGGCCTTCTGGCCCCTCTGCTCCCAGGCAAACACGAATGGAGATAGGTATGAGGGCCTGTCCTCAATTTCAGTGCCCTCCAGTCCTGTCCTCACTGAAGACAACGTTACCTGAGAAAGCCACCCCACCCCCCACCCGGGAGACACTTGCCCAGTCAGTGGTTAGCGAATTGGAGAAGGATCCAACGGGAGTGTGTAAATGTGAGCTAAAATGTCTTGATTGTACCTGTTTGTGGTTTAGCTTTGTATTAAAACAAAAACAAAGGAAATAAACTTGAAAATTGTCATCATAAAAATGAAACAAAAATTAAAATATTTATTGTCATGAGAAACAGTCACCTTTGAAGCAATAAAATTCATTTAGTCCGTGAGAACTAAAGGAGCTTGCCTGTGTGGAAGCATTTTAGCTGACACGTGTTTTCTCTGCCATCGGTGTTTTAAATATGCAGTCATCCCACCCAGTATTCGTGCTTCATGACACCAACTGCTTGTATCGACTGGCTGACTGACTGAAGCAGAGTTGATTTACAATGCTGTGTTAGTTCCATGTGTACAGCAAAGTGATTGTTACAAATAGTTTTCAGATGCTTTTCCCTTTTAGGTTACTCCAAACTACTGAGTGTAGGTCCTCGTGCTATACAGTAGGTCCTGGTTGGCTATCTATTTTACATACTAACTACGTGTATTTAAATTCCACATCAGAAGCCCCAGGACCAGGCTCCGTCTGAGCTCCTCCTGGAGTCTCTGGCCTCCGCTCCCTCCCTCCCGCGGGGCCAACGCTGCGCCTTGGTCCCGGGGCCTCAAACACTCTCCCCGTCCCTTTGCCCCTCCTGCCCTCCCCCCCTCAGCTTAGGCACCACTCGGAAGATGTCTCCCTGGACACCTCTGACTTCAAGGAATCCTCCTCCTGTAACACGGCAGTGCGCCACGGGGCTCTCCTTCACTGATGCTGTCTCGTGTTGCCTTTTCACCTTGCAGAGCCTGTTAGTCACTCACCAAACAACTGTAAAGACTGATAAGTAAGAAGCTCTTTCTTGGCAGGCTCGAGTCAGGTTAGACGTGGGTCCAAAGCAGGCTCCACTGAACCCAGGGTCGCTCTATTACCACCACGCTATCTCACAAGCCTGGTGACCCTGGGGAAATCGCTTCACTTCTTTTGCTTGGCCTCTCAAAGAGACTCTCGGTTTATGCTTCACAAATGAAGTCATCTATACCATTTTTCTTGATTCCACATATATGTGTTAACATACAATATTTGTTTTTCTGACCTACTTCACTCTGTGTGAGTCTCTAGGGCCATCCACATCTCTACTAATGACCCAATCCAGTCCCTTTTATGACTGAGTGGTAGTTCACTGTAGGTATGTACCTCACCTTCTTCATCCACTCCTCTGTTGATGGACATTTAGGCAGGAAGAGACACAGACATAAAGATCAAACACACGGACACCACCGGGAGAAGCGGGTGGGATGGACTGCGAGGCTGGGACTGACGTATATACACTACTATGCACAAAAGAGGTCACTACTGAGAACCCGCTGGGTAGTGCAGGGACCACCTACTCAGTGGTGACCTGAAATGGGGAGCAAACCCAAAAAAGAGAGCATGTGTGTTCACGCTGAGCTGATTCACTCTGCTGCGCGGCAGAAATGAACAACACCGTAAAGCACCCGGACTCCATAAAAACGTTTCTTAGAGACTCAGTGATACCAGAAACGAAGCAGAACTGGCGCCGGTCCCACTCGCTGGCTCAAGAAACAGGGGAGAAGACTTCCCCGCGGCGCAGCCTCCCGCCTCTGCCCCATGACCTCTGCCCCGTGACAGCATCTGCCCCCGAGGACTGCCCCCTCCTGGTTCTGGAGATGAACCGTTTTCTCACAAAACCCTTCTGTGCCCATGCCCTCAATCCCCGCGTCCTCTCTCCTCCTCAAGGAACTGAATCCAACCGTTCTTCCCTGTTACTTGTGCATCTCCAATTTTTCTCTCTCTTCGAGATCATCCCCAATGGGTCTAAAAATATTCTATGATTTGCCTTAAAAATTAATTTTTAAAAATGGCTCATTCCAGCCAAAGGATGACTTATTTGCAGCAAAAATCTACAACGAAAGGGTCTTTCCTCACTCTCTGCCACCCTTTCTCGTCCCATGGTCTTCTGGGTACACGATAGTCAAGCTTTTGCTCCAGGTAACGTACTGAAACCGTTTCCAGGAAGCGCCTCCAGTCAAGGTCATCGAAGGCTTCCGTGCTGGCCCCCGTGACACAGCTGACAGCTCCTACCTTGCTGACACACTCCGCTCGCTGGCCACCTACCTAACAGCACCCTCCTTCTCAGAGGAAACCTGCAGCTACCCCTTGACTTGGACGACCCCAGGCCTCTGCTCTCCCACCCTCTCTCCCTGCATACGTTGCTTTGGCAGTCTCATCCACGTCCATGCCATCAGATGCACATTCATCTCTGTCGCAGACTCATCCTCCTAACTCCAGACTCATATGTCCAGCCCCTTGTCGTAGCCGCTCCACTGTGCAGCAGACGCACGTCCAAACCAAACTCCCACTCCGCCCACCACTGCCCTACCTCAGCCTACAGCAATACCAGTTGCTCAGAGGGAAAAATGATGCCAACATCGATCCTTCCCTTTCCTTCCTTCCTTGTCCATCCAACCCCTCAGGAAACCCTACTGGCCCTGCCTTCAAATCCGCCATCCAACCATTTCCCACAACCATGTCCACGTCACCAGTAATTCTCTCTTCCCTGAAATACTACAGCAGTCTCCTTATTAGTTTTTTTTTAATTGATACTTCCACTGTTGTTCACATTCATAGTCCTTCTCAGGAAATCCTTTAAATGTATAAGCCAGACCATTTCACTCTGCCACTCAAAACCTCACAGTGGCTTCAAATCTCACAAAGATAAAAGCAAAACTCTCCAAGGGCCACCCAGTCCCACATCGTCTGGACCGCTCTTTCTCCGTGACCCTTCTCTAAGTCCTCCCCTCATCAACTCCAGCCACACTGGCTACCTAGGCACGGTCCACACTGGGCACGCGCTCATGGGGGCTGCTGCACTGGTCTCCGGACCGGGACCAGCCTTCCCCGGATGCCTGCGTGGCTCATTCCATCCCTTTGTTCAAGCATTTGCTCAGACACCTACCCTGACGCTCATTTAAACTGAAAGCTTCCAACTTCCCTCTCCCCTTCTTCACCATTTTCTATTCTCCCCACCCCACGGGATTTACTGTCCTCTAAATAGGAAGTAACTTACTGAATTATGTTTATTGACGGCCTCCCCTACTAGAATATAAACCCCAGGAGGCAAGTGCTTTTAACTGTTTTGAATCGCAAAGCCTAGAACAGTCTTGGCACTTGACCTATGGCACTCGATCAGTAACTGGGGGGTGAACGGGAGACAGAGGTGGACAGCGGGATCCCACAGCAGAACCCTGTCTGTGAAGGGTTTCTGCGTCCAGGGTCTTGTGTGTCTTCCCCTCGTCCCCTCCTACCGCAGGTACATTTCTTTTGCAGCATGGCGAGGGGCTGGAGTGGGGACATAGCCACAGAGAGCCCCATGTTTATCTTGTCCCATCTATTGATCCCAAAGTGGAGAGCTTTGTTCTTTAGGAATCAATAGCACTCCAGGGACTCTGATTCATCTGGCCAGTGGACAAAACAATGGCCATGTCTGGGTCACAAGGCCACCCCTCCTGGGGGTGGGAACCTGTGATTGACAGCTTCATAGGAACCACACGCAGGCCAAGTGCTATCACCTAAATACAACAGAATATCACGGGATCAAATGGGCCGGACGTATCAAAGACGATCGCGCCACTGTCTCATTCCTCTGGATTTTTTCTTTTCCATTAGCCTTTTCCTAATTTCATTTTGTTGCCTCTTCTATTTGGGCATATGTTGTTTCTGAAAACCATGTTTCTAAAAATCAGAATATTAAAAGCCTAGAAAATATCACATGAGCCTTAAGATGCAGGAAAAAATTGTGAAGTCCAGCACTAGAGAAGAGGGCGTCACATGTCCACAGGTGGCACCTGACGGTCGCAACAGCGACTCACTGTGTACAAAGTACTGTGCACACTAATTACAAAGACTTGTGAGATAAGTTATTATTAACCACTGGATTCAAGATATGTCCTTTGGGGATATCTCTGGGGCTCCAGTGGGTAAGAATCTGCCTTCCAATGCAGGGGACATGGGCTCAGTCCCCGGGGCAGGGACCTAAGATCCCACCTGCTGCAAGGCAACTATACCCACGTGCTGCAACTACTGAGTGAGTGTGCTCTCCAGCCCAAGCACCCCAACTAGAGAGAAGGCCGCACCCCACAAGGGAAGATTCTGCATGCTGCAATTAAGACCTGATGTAGCCAAATAAATAAAAATATTTAAAAGTATCTGGCCTTTTGAGTTCGTATGTTACAAATTTCTTACTATATACAGCACTGCCTGCTCAGAAAAATTTTTTCTAGCAAATGACATTTTTTTCTCACTCTAAAGCTTGCACGGTGGCCACGTTCTTGCGCAGTACCCAGCTAGCATCATCATGAGTACGTAAGGCTGGAATCCTCTCCACACCAGGCCGAGTCCAGCTCTTCGTAACACAGCCAGACATGTGCTTCTATTTCCTTCACAAAATCCATCCGGGAGACACCGGAGTGCGGGACACGCAGGGCCCTGCTGTGCTTTCCCATCCGTCTTCGCGATCAGCATCCCTAGACAGCATTTCATCTCCTGTGACCGAACCAGCCCAGCATCATTAAGAAACGGGAATTCTTTCCCAGAATCACTGTATATGACGCTGTTCAGCCACACTGTCCTATTTTCGTCCTCTCTGTTGCAATGATTCAGCGTAGTTCCAAGAAAGTGCTCTGTGAGAGACTTTTAAACACAGATTCATTCTGGCGTGGTGTATGAATGTATACCTCCTACTAATTCTGGGCGAGAACGTTAATTCTATACAAAATTAGGTACTAGTTTTCAGACAACCCTTTCCCTCCCAACACAATGGTAAAAATACAGTCACTAAAGTGCTCAAAGGAACATAAGATGGGGGTTAAGAACATGGGTCCCAAGGCCAGGATCCCTCAGTGAAAACTTCAATTCTGTCCCTTCTGAACTGTGTGACTTTGAACAAACTACTTGTCTCTCTCCCTCTCTCCAGCTATAAAAAAGGAGAATTGCTCGCAGATCCTACTCCATAGGAGTGCTGTGAGCACTTAGAACAGTGCCAGGGAAAGACTAAAGGCTACATACGGGTGGGCATTCTGATTTTATCCAAGCCTTTCATTTTACCGATGAGGAAGCTTGGCAAAAAGAGGCTAAGTTACGTGCCCAACGTCATAAATCTAGTGTGTAAACATCTGCCAACCCTTAACCCAACTATTTTTACAAATGCATCATCTTTCCTTTTATATCCTGTCTTTTAACACATAAAATAGTTTCCATTCATTAAAAGTAAATGTTTAAAAAAATTTTTTTAAACTGTACACTACGTGAAAACCAACTCTGTCCACCTGAACATATACCACAGTCTAGGTGGTAAATTGGAGAAGGAAATGGCAACCCGCTCCAGTATTCTTGCCTGGAGAGTCCCAGGGACAGAGGAGCCTGGTGGGCTGCCGTCTCTGGGATCGCACAGAGTTGGACACGACTGAAGCAACTTAGCAGCAGCAGCAGCAGGTGGTAAGTAGCTCCAGATACATAACTGAAGGACTCTTGAGAAAAACGCACAAGCATTTCATGCCTTTGCACGAGCAAAGTCCTATTCTTTTCTTATTCGTTTCAGGTAATGTGCTCTGCAGATGGACATTAGCAGAGGTACACTTAATAAAGTGTGAGACATAACAACAGACAACTTGTTGTTCGTTCCGGCCACACAGACGGGAGAGGAACAGGGCTCTGATGGCTCTTGCCTCACACCCATTAGGAGACCGCGAAGGCCCAATACACCACCCCATCCGGGCTGTGAATTACCTTTCCCTTCCCCGCCCCTCCCCTCCACGTCGGCTCTAATGCTAATGAAACTCTGCATCAGGTGTTCTGTGTCAACCTGAGGCACGTCCTCGAAGCCCGTCTGTCAGCAGACGCCGCGAACACACCCGCAGGCGCTGCTGTGTCTCTGCCGGGACGAAGCACAAGGACAGCAGGCAAAGCCGAGGCTGGCCCCGCGCGTGGTGATGGACCGTGCGCGGGTGACACGTTGACAAGTCACCCCAGGATTCGCTGGGGGGCCGCGCCGATGCTGCTTCTACTACAGAGGGCTTTTTAGAGGGAATTTACGTGCAGAAAGAGATGGATCTCCAGATGGTCTGAAGGCAGAAGAACTGATACCACTTCTGAAGAAAAGCAAACACTGGTCCCGTTTTTCCTCAAGTGGTCAATTGTGCTTAAATAGGTAGTTTCTCTTGGGACAGCAGCTTAGTTTATTTTATAATATTAAGCAAATGATAAGGGCTGAATGTTAAGAATCATATGAAAGTTGACCTGGAAACCTACTGCTTAAGAATGTATCTGAATCGATCAACGTCATCGCCTTCAGCAACAGTCACTCTCCCCCTCCGTCTGGGCGTTTATTCGCTCACCTCTTTACCGGGTGTTTACTCAGGTAGAATCCGCAAGCACTGCGCGCGGCCCCAGGGTCAGCCGCCATCATCTCTGCCAGGGGGCCCACTGACTAGTGAAGGGTGTGCAAATGTGCAGGAAGTCTCGGCACACTTTCCTGTGGTGAATGCACTCAAGTGTGTCTTTCAGTGAATGGCCACCCAAAGTTCACTACTGCAGCTGCATGCCTGCTATAATACAGGCACAAATACGGTGCTGAGGGAGGACAGAGCGCAGGGCTGACCCGCACGATGGGTCTGGAAGGACTAATAAGGTGTCAACGGGAGAAGACGCACGGAGCGTGCTTCACACACAGGCACCAGCCTGAGAAGAGCACGGGAGCCTGTGGGCTGAGGTTCTGGGGGCCTGGGGAGGGGCGCCTCCCGTGTCTCTGCTCCGACCACAGGGCAAACGGAGCCCAGGCCCAGGCCAGAGTCAGACCTTATTCCACGCAAAAAATGGTTTTATCTCATGGTCATCACAGGACCACCACAAAGCTTAAGAGTTTAAGCGAGAGTGTGCCCTGTGGTTTGGGGGAAAGCAGCTGGCAGTAGCAGACAGTCCAAAGTGGAACCATCACGCAGTAACAGCAGGAAGCCGCGCACACAAGACAAGCACAGGAGCTGCCCCAGCCAGACACTCGGCACAGGGCCCTGAATGCAAGAGCTGAACTCAGACGGAGAGAATCTCCTTTCCCAAGAACGTGACTTCATTCTTCCGAATGAAGACATCTCTATGACAGCATAGCACCTGGTTGGAGCAGACTGGGGAAAAAAGAGAGGTTCATTAGAGAAATGCAATCTGAGGAGATTTCAGGTGAGAGTGTCAAGCTGATGGAGTGATGGCATGGGATGCGCTGTGCAACCTAGACACCTCACAGCAATGTGGGAAAAGCAGGGAGGAGGCTCTGATAACACGCCCCATTTCCAAAATGCTCAGTGACCAATCTGGGGACAGGGACGCACAGCAAGGCTCTCATGCTGA